>CM065589.1:547191188-547791188 GCA_033119425.1 Bufotes viridis | reverse complement strand
ATGGGCGATTTAGGCAACTAAAGACATATGATACATGACTTGGGCGATTCAGGCCTCATAGTATGTATGGTACGTGGCCTGGGCGATTCAGGCATCTGAAGAGAATAATACGTGCCCCAAGCGATTCAGGCAAAGACACATGTATGATACATGACCTGGGCAATTCAGGCCACAACACATGTATGATACATGACCCAAGTGATGCAGGCAACTATATATGTGGGACACCCGACCTGAGCGAATCAGGCCACAGCATATGTATAATACGAACCTAAGTGATTACGGCACCAAAAGTCTGGCACATGAATTAAGCGATACGGGCAAATACGCGTGTGTGTAACGTGACCTGATTGATTCGGCAATAATGCAAATATGATACATGACCTGCAACTGCACATGAATGAACACATTACCTGAGCGATTTGGGGACCCAAGTCATTCCGGGACCGGCCAAAGACGACCTGAGTGATTCAGACCACTGAAAAGAAAAACTTTACACCAGATTAGTTTTTAACCCTTCCGCAGCCCGGCGTTGACCTAAAACCCCTGTGCACACACCCTATTATTAGAATATGAACAGAGCTGAAGCAAGACAAAAGGACGACCGATGGGACGGGGCTGTGGTTGTTACCTGTGGTGGAGCTGGCCCAGTAGCCCCGGATTGTGCAGCGAGCTTGACTGAGGTCCCGCAGAACTGCACTGGAAGCTGCGTGATGCATGTCTCTGATATGCTCAGATCTGCTACATGTGGATGGCGTGGCCACACAGCTCATTTGGGCTAGGGAGGGAAATAAGGAAATGTCCCCCTCCCCCCTATGGTGGCGATGGTCCTGGAAGCAGGGCCTGCTTTTTTTTTTTTTTTGTCTGGGGGAAGCGGGAGGCAGCGGGCTCTGCCCCGAGGGCGGCAGGGGCTGCACGGCGGGCGCTACCTGGACACGAGCGTGCCCGCACTGGGCAACCCGTGGGTGCGTCCCCGGCCTACTGAGGGCCCTTCACGCCAGTTCCGGAGCTAGCAGTGGCGGGCGCATGCCAGCAGAGCAGGCGCTGCCCTACCTGCTCCGGTCTGGCAGCCCCCGGGTGAGCACTCCAGGGAACCAGGGAATCCACCAACAGCCTGCGAGGAGCTTCCGAAGGTAGGGAGAAGCCGGGCCACGACAGTTGGCAGCAGGCCGGTAGTACAGCAGCCTCCGGCCGAGGAAGGTGCAGAGCTGCTAATCAGGCTGGCCCACCACCGACAACCTCTCTGCCACGCACGCCGGGATGCTTCCCAGCAGTGGGAGAGAAAAGGACACTGGGTTCTGCTGCGCTTACCGGCAGCGCCGCATGCCGTGCTTAGCTAGGCTGTCAGCCTGAACTGGAGCGCTGCGGCTGCCTTGAGAAACCCCAGGCAGCTGTATAGTGCCCAGGCTGCCCACGAGGAGGCAGAACGGGGGCAGAAGGAGGGAGGAAGCCCCGGCCGTGACCGGAGCTTGCAGGCCGGTAGGATTGCCGCCCCCGGCCGGGGAAGCTGCAAGGCCGGGGAGCAGGAGAACTGCGTCTTACCGCGGAAGTGACGTACGCTGCGAGGATGGTGACGTATCGGAAGCGACGATGACCCAACAGGAGGAAGCGCGCGTGAAGGCCGCCCTCCCCAAGGAGTGATTGCCCGGGGTTATATAGCAGCAGCCCCTCCCACAAATGCAGGCTGTAACCAGCCTTTAAACATATATATATATATTTGTGGTCGTGGCTACCACGGTCCAGTCCGTAACCCTAACCAACCATAGGACACCAGGCTGTCTGAGTTGTGCCGTAACCGCGCCGATATGAGGACACCTGAAAGAGGGCATCCCCTTCTGTAATAAAAGATAAAAGGGGAGGGTGGGTGGGGAAAAACACCTGGACGACGTTAGGAAGGGGAGGGACGCCGACCTGAAGATAAAGGCAGGCAGGCGCCCCTCCCACAAATGCAGGCCAATAAATCGGCCTTTACACTTGTGGTCGTGGCTTCCACGGTCCAGTCCGTAACCCAAACCAACCATAGGACACCAGGCGGTCTGAGTTGTGCCGTAACCGCGCCGATATGAGGACACCTGAAAGAGGGCAAAAAGTCATACAGGTTAGGAGAAGAATTTTATTATGATTACAAGTCACAAGCCAGATTCTGAAGAGCAACAGACATTTCAAGCTCAGGGTTGGGCACATAGCGACTAAAACATGAAGAGCGCCAGCGACCAAGTTTCTGGATGACATGCGCTGGAACCTGATTTCTGGAAGCAGCGGACGCTGCCCCTATACGGAATGAGTGACCTGAGACAGAGACCGGGTCGCCTCCTAGGTTAGCAACAAGGCAACGAATGTGTGACACGAACTGACGGGTGGTAAGGGCGGAACCCTCGAACGGCAGCAAAGGGCTAGTAGGTGGTTGGCCAACTAGAGTAGTGAGTAGCTGTCTGAAAACCACAATGGGACACCACCGGTGAGCAGCTTTAACATAGGGGACAGAGACAGGGGGGCCGGTTTGGGAGGTCTTGGAAGACTTGAGAATTAACTCGAAACCCTTGGGGCTGGGAATCAGCTGGCTAACGGTGAGAAACTTATTACTGTACTGTGGCCGTGTAAATTCTCCAGGTCTGAGGAATCCATAAAACGCTAAGTAGGAGGCTGCTTTGACGACCAAGCTAGACTGGATGCCAAAAGGGTGCCAGTCTAAGAGATCCGACAAATCACGGAAAAGCTGCCCCGAGATGCTTTGTCTGCGCGCAGAGGGCCCCGGATTACATCGGCTGAGGCCTCTCAGGGCAGCTTTGACCGCGTGTAGGGAAAATATGGAACCATATTCTGGGTGACTGACAGAGAGGTAGTGTTGCACCCCGGAAAGGTACGACCTCACCGTATTATGGGATAACCTGAGCTCTGAGTGACAGTAGCCGATGAAAGCGAGTATGTACTCTACAAAGCCAAGGTCCCCTTGCGGGCATTTCAACTTGAATCTACAAAACGTGGCCCAACCCGTATTATATGCCCTGGTAGTATTGGTAGATAAGGACTTGGCCAGTAAGAAGTGGGCTGTCTGCAAGTGGTTCCCTAATTCAGGATCAGTGACTCGAAAGGTGGAATGGTGGCACCCACTAGATCTGCCTCCGACATGACCTGCGAAAAAAGGGAGAAGTTAGCTCGAGACAGCGCATCGGCAGCGACATTAGAGACACCTGGCACATGGGTACTGACAACACGGAAGTGGTAAAGTAACGAGAGCTGAACTAAACGTCTCAGGAAGGACATGACAAGGGGAGATTTAGATATGCCGCTCGTGAGGATATCTACGACAGCTGAGTTATCGGTAACAAACAACACAGTCTGACTGGCCCAGAGCCTGCCCCAGATAAAGGCGGCTGCCACTATTGGGTATAGTTCAAAAAGAGCGGACGTCTGAAGGAAACCAGTAACCTGCTTGACCTCCGTAGGCCATTCTCCGGCGAACCAGTGGGGGCCAAAAATAGCACCAAAGCCTGTGCAGGCGGCAGCATCTGAAAAGACTATAGGGGATTTACTGGATGGTTCGGGAATGAATAAAGACACACCGTTCCAGTTGCTGAGGAACTGATCCCACATATGCAGATCCGCTAGGGCCTGGCTATCTAAGTGAACTGGGCTCTCCTGATGAGGAGCGGTGGCAAGTAGGGCTAGCAGACGGGATATGAAAGACCTGCCCTGCGGGATAATCCGCATGGCAAAGTTTAACATGCCCAGTAATGACTGTAAGTCGGCCTTAGAAGTGACAGGTGAGACAGAAAATCGATGAACTACTTCCTTGATCCTGGCTAATTTGTCTAAGGGCAGCCGGGCTACCATATCAAGGGAGTCTAACTCGATGCCGAGGAAGGTGATAGTGGTAGAGGGGCCTTCTACTTTTTTAGGGGAGACGGGGACACCTAAATGTGAAAAACAACACAACAGTTTTCTTAAACCCACATGGGGCTGACTAGGTCTCTCAATGAGAAGGAAATCATCTAAGTAATGGATGACAAACTCACAACCGACCTTATTCTCTAAAATCCAATGAAGGGCCTGGGCCAACTGATCAAACAGCCACGGGCTGCTCTTTGAACCAAAGGTGAGCTTAGTAGCGAAATAATAAAGCCCCTTCCACTTGATACCGTGCCATTGCCAGAGGGCAGGCATTATAGGGAGAAGTTTAAACGCATCCGAGATATCGGCTTTTGACATAGCCGTGCCGGGCCCTAACCGGACTAAAATAGCGATGGCCTGATCAATAGAGGCGTACCTCATGCCTACTTCCTCAGATGGGATAAGGGAATTAAGGCTCGGAACATGAGACCCGTGCGGGGCAGACAGATCGATAATAAGTCTTTCTTTCTTACTGAATTTGCCTGTCACAACCCCAACGGGGCTCACTCTCCACATCTGAAAAGGAGGCACCGTGAAAGGACCTATCAAAAACCCTTTGTCAAGTTCTGTTTTAATCAAAGTATCCACCGAATCCGGGCTCCTGTCAGCCGACTGAAGATTCTTACACTCATGGGAAACTGTAGGTGTGGTTATCAGGTCCGTGTGGAAGCCGGCGGTGAAACCAGAAATTAAAAATTGCACAAAACCTGGGTTGTGGTGACCCCTCAGATACCTTTCCAAACCAATAGTATCCACGACACTCATGTAGGCTTTAATGGATTTTAATGTGCATGCAACCTTGGGGTGAGCCCTGAAACAGTTGGCACAGATATGCAACAGTCTACATTGGCTAAAGTTACAGGAAGCATAGTTATAGTTGTTGCAGATCTGAGCCTTGCCCAGCTGCACGATAGGCCGGCCTAATTTGTCCACGGAGTTAGGTGGCTTAAACACACTCAGGGGCCCTGCGGACGAGGTGGAAGGGATGGACAATACGTTGGAGGCTGATTTGTGACACCACTCTGCCGTATGGAAAATAGATTAACAAAGGGAACATGCGGGGGCTTTCAAACCAGCAAAATGCCTACAAAACAACTCGGTATCTAAATTAGACCAATCCGTGACAAACTGAAACTGGGACAAAGTGGCCGCGGCCTTAGCTAAAAAGGAACAATGATAATCATAAAATGAACATCCCCCATACTTATAACCTAACTCAGTGACACGAAACAGGTACATATCAAGTTCTTCTCTCCTCTCAGGTTTGGTGGAACAAATGACATCTCTGAACAAGCTAAAGGCTATGACGAATTCCGGGATGGTCAGCTTACGGTTAAGTCTATGGTCGCGGCCCTTGAGAACCACGGAAACCTCACCGCAAGCGATCACCCGGCTATCAGATATATCTCTAGTAGCAATTAGTAAGGCAGCGAGATTAACTTCCCTACCCTCTAAAATATCTTTTCGGACGTTAGCAGGGACAAAGGGAGACGGGGAAACATTAGGGACAGCCACCTGGGAACGGGCCGTGCCTGGGACAGCAGTTGAAGTCGCAGGAATGAAGGAATCTGAGACGGGTGTGACAGAGTTGCGGGACTCCACCGATTCCAGCCTCGCCTGAAGGCCAGTGATAGAGGTCGAGAGATTATTGAGCATAACATGCAGCTGGGCGAGGGAGGTCTGCACCGTAGACATGGGGACATCATCTTGGCGTGGTGACACAGAGTCCTTCAACAACCGGTACAACTCGGCTTTCCTTGCGGTGGCCGAAAACGGTATACCCTTCTTAGTCAGCTCAGCCGAGAGTCTGGAAATAGTCCAAGACCGAAGGGACCGGATACTTCCCCCTTCCGAAACCCCTACCACGTTCTCATCCACAGAGGCATCAACAATATCAGAAACATGTGACATGGCGGCTGTGGAGAAAATAATAAAATTCAGTAACGGAGCTGGACGGAGAAGGGCAGAGGGAGCACCCGTAGTGTTATGGAAACCTGAGAAACGTGAATAACGGTATAGCAAAGACCAGGAGCCGGACAAGCGCAGATGGTGAAAAGAAAGTACAGCAGATGCTACCCAGCACCTAAGGACGAAATGACAGACCTGAGCCCCACATTCCCTGCCCCCGCACTACCTAGCCTTGGAGATTTGCGCTTGACGAATACACAAGCTGAAGTAAGCCTGTAATGAAATAAGTCATGGTAAGTAAACCCGACAGTAAACGACCATTTCCCCCCTTTTTTTTTTTTTTTTTTGCAAAATTTAAATTCTTTTTTTTTTTTTTTTAAACTATTTATTTTATTTTATTTATTTATTTATTTTTTTTTCTCTTTCTTTGAATCTGATATGAACTAACGACTAAGCGGACGGAAGAAGAAAACTAACAGACACAGGTAAAAGACTGCCTAGCCGACCAAGGAACCGCCTGCAAGCACTTAATCAGCAGGCTGCATCGGTGCACCTGGTGCAGAAGCCGAACCTGCGTGAAAAGACCTATTAACGAGCCAAGGCGATGCAACTGGGAGCCCTGAACATGAAAAAGGCCTTCAATGTATAACCTGGGTTTCACCGAACCCTTCCCCCTACTCCCTATGGAAAAAATATATTTTTTTTTTATATATAACTTACTTAACCCCTACCTCCCTCTTTTTTGTATTATTTTTTAAATTCTTATATGTGAAAAGCAAACAACCTGCGACAAAGCGAGGCATACAATTGAAACGCAAAATAATTAGGACTAAAGTTCCCAGCCTGTAAGGCATGCCACATGATAAAAGGGGAACCAGCAAACAAAACATAACAATTTGCAGGTGTCAAGATGGCAATTAAATAACAACACCCGCTAAAAACCTGACCTGGAGGGCTAAAGGCACACCATTGATAAACATATAAGAATGCAGAATAGCCAGACGCTGAACAACCCTCTTACCCCTGAAAAAATGCAATTACCAACAAGGACATCAGGAAAAGAGCACATAAAGTGAACAGAAGCCAACATAGAGCTCATGGACCTGGCCAGCTACCACTGCCATGCGCTCCCCCATCCACAAAATTAAGTTTACAGGTTATAATCGTATAAATATTTTTATTTTTCTTATTTTCACTACATACAATCTGCACCACAGTAAATAAAACTAATAACCACCCGCATGCCCTAGCGGACATCCCGCAGAGCAACCGAGGCGCACGGAGTGTATGTCCCTACCTGACTAAAAGGCACGGCGGCCCGTGCCAGACTTTAACGACGGGAACGCGCTGTCCCCTGCTCCCTACACTCGCCGCGTGTGGAAGCACGCGGACCCAAGCACAGGACCCGGGCCGGGGGAGGCGTACAGCTGAAACAAGCAACCCTCCGCCGGTCCGAGCCCCCCACACGTGTGGGAGCGCGCGCCCCCATGATGAGTCGCTCCGGTGCGGGTGGTGGGCTCCTCTTACCTAGGAGCCGTGACCCCCGCTGGCCGGACTTCTTGCAAAATTGGCTGCTGGCGTGGCAGCCCCTTACCTGAACGATGCAAAGGAATTCCTGGGCACTATGGTATGGAGCAGCAGGTAAGCAGAACGTCGTTTCCCCTCAAAAACACCTGGACGACGTTAGGAAGGGGAGGGACGCCGACCTGAAGATAAAGGCAGGCAGGCGCCCCTCCCACAAATGCAGGCCAATAAATAGGCCTTTACACATATATATAGAAAGAAAAATCTCTATCTATCACTAGAAAATAAAAAAGAAAGGATCCAACAGATTGAAATTTGCTTCACCTTAGAAAATAAAAAAAATTAATTGCATTATGAAATCTGCCCACCAATTACTTTCTTTGAAATAACAAGTGCTTTTGGTAGATGTAAACATGAATATTAATTAGGAAGTCAAGGGTAGTAGATGTGTGCCAAAACATTGTATTACCGGTAAATATTGTACACTCTTTATCCTATACCAAAATGTCTTTATTAAAGCCTCATGCACACAAATGTATTTTCTTTCCATGTCTGTTCCGTTTTTTTTTGCGAACCGTATACGAAATCATTTATTTCATTGGGTCCTCAAAAAAAACGGAAGTTACTCTGCATTGCATTCCCTTTCCATATGTCTGTATTTCCGTTCCCCCCAAAAATAGAACATATCCTATTATTGTCCACATTGTGGACAAGGATAAGACTGTTCTATTAGGGGCTAGCTGTTCCGTTCTGCAAAATACGGAATGCACACAGACATCATCCGTATTTTTTACGGATAGCAAAATACATATGGTCGTGTGCATGAGGCCTAAGGGGAAGAAGATGTATTTTTTGTGAAAATATAAAATTGGAGTACTTGACATAAAAGGTCCACTCTATGTGAAGAAGGGTGAAGCAAATAAGAAAATGTCAATAGATGCACTCATTTTAAATCACAAAAATGTAATTTTGCGAATTTTGTAATATGTCTTATGTGCTTCCTAGCTGCAGCTTTCTGAACACTTATAGAAATACTGAAAAATTAAGGGAAATGGAGAGACTCACAATAACTTACATAAGTTACCATACTTAGATCAACAGTGACATCCTGTGGCTGATAGCACGCTTCTTGATAAAATCTTCTTCATGAGTACTAATACATTCATCTGTAAAACATCATATGTAGCTCATCTGTACCACATTGAATTTGTACATGTGAGTAGGTCTTAAACTATAATACAGTCACATTTTTCTCTAATAACTACATATTCGTATTAGACATAATAGTAAAAACTAAAATTACTGCTTATCATACACCTATAACATGCATTGTTAAAATGTCTTCTTTCCATATATTAGTTTGTGTCTGATGCTTACAGGAAATAAGCGATATAAGAGCTCCGATAAATCCACCATACTAATACAAGGTGAATGCTGCCAGCACATATTTCTAAAAATGATTTGTGTTGAGCCATGCTTACCAAATCATACACATCAATTATTGCTTTTATGGTTTTGTTGGATGTGTAATGACCAAGATGTAGATGGTGTCGAAAAAAGATAGCTTTTTGATCCTCAACATTGAATTTTAATACATATCATAGCCATAATTCAAATCCACTAAATAGATAAAAGCTTTATTCCCTCTCATGGGTTAATTTACATCAAATTTACAAATGGTTCCACTAAAAATAGCTGGATTAAACTTTGGGTTCAATAGATAACAAATATAACATTTTTACTTGATATCTTTATTGCAAAATTATACAAACAAAAAATACAAATGTATGGACACATTATGGTGATTATTATTATCTGGCCTTCCCATTTATTTTGATAATTTACCAGCATACTTTCTGGCTAATCCGATGCCATACTAACAATTCATAATTTGTGACTCACATTAGTATCGTAGGGAATCAGATGAGGCAGTCCATATACTATGGCTCCGCCCCCATGTCTGACCCCCTGAATGTGATTGGTCCTTTTTCTCCATCTGGGCCGGGCTTCAGCCTTAAAGGCTGTACCCCTCAGCGCGCGCGTCACGGCCATCCTAGTGCCGGACGCTACCTCTCGACACCCAGAGAGGCCAGCGCTCCTCCACGTGTTCACTACATAACATATTGCCGGCGTCCTCTATCCAGGTGGATAGAATACTGTCTTTATACACGTGGCAAATATGAGCTCCTGCGACATTGCAGGTTAGCTCAGTCTTCAGTAGCCCGTAGCGCACTTTGTCCATGTGCGCTACGTCTGAATACCCGCCACTTAATATAACCAGTGCCGCGCTCCACTATTCATGCTCCTGATGATCCACCTCCAGTGGTAAAACGCGTTGAGCTAGGCGGCAGCGCATGAGGCGGCATCTCTTAATATTTAATAGCAGCAGCACAGGGAGAATCCTCTCCAGTGCTACAGGCTGCGCTTTACTAATAGGGCTACCTCGTTTATTTGCGGGACACGTACCTTCCACATTGAAGTGGCTAATTTTTGCCATTCCAGTGTATGGTCTCGCTTGTTATTTAGTCCTCCAGTCCAAATCACATCACATCACGTGTTCCCAAACATCTATCAGGGAATCACGGGAACTGGAGGTATTACAGCCTGGGAAATGTTTGGGCCTCCTGCCCAGTGTATGGTTTTAATGTATATTCAATAAACAATTAAGTGTTTTTAGTATCCAGTTTAGGCAGTGGTCATCAATTATCTCAATAAAACCATCACATTTGAGCAGTGACAGACAAAAAAAAGGGTAATATTAATTTTTTTCCGTTGTGTATAGTAGTTCTATGTAATCTTATTTTTCAATATTACCCTAGGTCAATATTAAGTATAGTCAAACATGGTGACATTTTTAAGTTCCAATGCTTACCCTTTTGACTACACAACTTGACCTGAATTTAACTTGTGCTGATATGGATACTGGAAAGTAAAAATCAGTGAATTGTCTGATTTTTGTTAATTAAAAAAATTTAAAATTATTTTTTGCTTAAAGATGCTTACTTCTCGGGGCCCAGGTCAGTGTTTTCCAGGACTTGGCACCGGTGACCCTGCAAAAGAGAAGAGCCTTAAAACCTCTTACAGATTGGCTCCGGAGCCGGAAAATAATGTATCGTTGGCAATTCCCCTTCGGACTATCTTTCTCTTTCCAAGGCAGAAGGATCACTATCAGATCTCACCCGGATTTAGGCCCAGTTTTTGATCTGTTGGACGTCTCGCCGATGGACATTGACGACTGGGATGCCATCCAGGACTTAGTCCCGCTCCCGGATCTGCCGAAAATAATGCCATTTGAAACAAAAAGCACTCCGAAGAGTCAACGTCAGAAGAAGAAAAACCAACTCCTGACTCCCAGACGCATAGATGCGGAAAATTTCTGAGGACTATAACTCTCGCCTAATGCCATGTTATACATAAGTATACTGCTCTATTCTCCTTTTCTTCAGGGGCTACTAACCCCACTTCCTCAGCCACCCACCCCTGTCCCAACTACTTCTACTTTGCTGGCTCCTACCACTAATCTCTGTTAGGATGCTTCAAATCTGACTCCTCTTCTTCTGTCTTTACTCCCCATCCATGTCGATACCTCCGCTGTCCCGTCTGTGCTTAACTCTGTCTCTTTTCTTCTACTTTCGCTAAGTAATAGTGTACCGAGTGAGACAAGGGTTTCCACACTGTATGTCCATCATCTATTCCGTAATAGTTGCGCCGTATGTAACACCATACTTACTATTGCATTATAGTAAACGCTTTGCTCGCACATTATTTACCTGTAATAACTCAGGGCACCTGTTGCTCGGGATGTTATGGTATGCCCTCGCTTGTCACCTGTTGTGTACACTCGCTGATATGCCCCTTTTGCAACTGTTCCTTTATTGTCCTGCATACCTTCACTTTCTTCTGCCTTAGCCCTCAACCTACCCTCCCCCTCTCTCTTACCTACCCCTCTCCTCCTCTTACCCCTCCTTTCTCCTACCCATTTGCTATTTCTACTCTGGGTGTCAGGCCTCGTGCTTGGGGACCTAACAACGTATGTCACCTATTGTTGTTTCCATCTTTACCCGACCACGAGGTCAGATAAGCCATCCTCCCTACATAGCCGGGTCCCTTAATTTTGGCGTATGCCATATACCCCCAACCATTTGGTCCTCCGGGACCGTTGCAAGTTTTTGTTATTTATCCCTTGTTTGGTTTCTTGTTTATATTCCAGGTCTGTCATCCCTTTGAGAAGTCCTCATCCGAGACGAGCTGTATGCGGTCAAATCTTTGTACCTTCCTCGCCAATATGCCTCTGGAGAGCTAAGTGCCCCACGCTGTTACCCATTTTACACTTCTTACATGCTTTCATATTGCAGTGCTTTGTTTTCACTCATTACCCTAAAAATGGCTCTTGACATTGCCTCTTATAACGTTAAAGGGTGCAACTCGCCATCTAAACGGAGCCAGATTTTTGGGATACTGAGGAAACACAAAGCGAATGTGATTTTTCTGCAAGAGACCCATTTTAAAGTTAATCATTTTCCCAACCTATCACATTCGTACTTCCAAAACTAGTTTCACTGTGGTTCCCCTTCATCCAACTCCAGGGGCGTGAGCATAGGCTTTCATAGTAAGGTCCCTTTTGTCTTTGACGACCAGTTATGTGACCCTGAGGGTCGATACATTATGTTAAAAGGTAAGGTGGGCCTGCACCTGTACACATTTGTCAACGTCTACGCCCCTAATACCCACCAGATTAAATGGTTGAAGTCCATCTTGACCAAGATGGATTCTTTCAGTGAGGGGATTATAGTGTTTGGAAGCGACCTAAACTTAGTATTAAATCCATTGATTGACTCTTCATCTCAAAAATCTGCCCAATCTCAGAAGGGTATCCGTTCTCTGCTGAAATCCTTGGCTAAACACCACCTCCTAGATGTTTGGCGTGTTATGTCTCCAGATGTGCGGGATTACACGTTTTATTCCTCGCTCCACAAATCATACCAGAGGTTAGACTACCTGTTTATCACAAAAGATAATCTCCAGATGTGCTCAGGGGCAGACATAGGATCAATCCTGCTGTCCGATCATGCGCCTATTTTTCTCCGCTTGCTCCCACCTTCCACCCGCAAACCTGCTAATCACTGGCGTCTTAATGAACAACTTCTTAGTACCCCCAGCATTCAAACTAAGTTAAAAGGCGCACTAGAGGAGTTTTTCTCTATAAACTGCACCTCGGATGTCGCCCCTCAAACAGTCTGGGATGCCCACAAGGCATTCATAAGGGGGTTCCACAAGGCATCCCTAATGGGACTTCCATTTAGAACCGCTCTTCTGGGGCGTGAGACACTTTCACCTTTCCCCCCTATTATTTCTCCGATTATGAAAGCTACCCTACAGGCTTGGACTTCTATCCGAACCTCCTCGCTAGGTTCTCCTTTCCCGTCTCCCACTCTCAGAGTAGAAGATGTGTTCCACTTGGCCCCACAGACCTTGAGAGTCAGCCTCCCACATGATGTCTCCCATTCCAAATTGCCCCTGATGGCCCTCTACCATGAAGACCAGCCAATCTCTATCTCATCCCTTTCTGGTAGGCTAAAAACATCCCAGACCAACTTTAATGGGCTTCATTTTCCTAAATCTTACCTGAGCCAACATGCTCAAATACACAAAATATCACGCCCAATGACATGGTTTGAACATGTCATCACTCAACCTGAGGTCCCACATAAAATTATATCTCAATGGTACTCCAGACTGCGGTCGCCCCCTACTGCTCTTACCCCTGCCTTCATTAGACTGTGGGAAAAGGATCTTGGCAGACCTCTATCGAAGGAGGACACCCTTTTTGTATTTAATTCCCCCCACAAAGCATTGCGGTGTGTCAAGATTCAGGAAAATAACTACAAAATCATCACCCGATGGTACAAGACCCCTGACAAAACTTGTTTATACTCCGCTTCTGCCTCTGACACATGCTGGAGATGCTCTACACATAGAGGCACTTTCCTGCACATCTGGTGGACTTGCCCTGTCCTACACCTGTGGTGGGTCAAGATTTTTACTTTATGTAATCGTATATGTGGGACTAACGTCGCCCCCTCACCGGAAATTGCCCTTCTGAATTTACTCCCACGAGACCCGCCCCCAGTGAATCAAGCCCTACTTAAACACTTACTCAATTCGGCCAAGTTGCTGGTCCCCTTATTATGGCTCTCCGCTGACGTCCCGCCCCAGGAACAATGGTTCCAAAAAATTGATCAAATATATAGATTAGAGGAACTAGCGGCATGGGAATCAAGATCTCACCATAGATTCCTGCACATTTGGTCTCCGTGGAGATCCTTTAGAGGTTATCAAGACGCTCCCTTGGCAAATTAGGGACCTGACCTGTGGTAGGCCTATGTTTACTAACTTTCTCACTTTACTTTCCTTACCCTACTCTTTTTCGCTCATTTCTGCTGCAGCGTGGGGTACTGCCCGGCTCGAAATACTGCTTGGCTCTTATCACGGCTCCCCTCATACTTGCTCTGTCTCGGATCAGAACCATAACAGACTTTGGATTTCATCGTTCTTACTGTTCATGCAACATATACTATTGTCCGCTATTGTCATGCTTGGTCCTGTAGTCTACAATGTGTGATTTTTCTCTGCCTTGCTGGACCTGCATTATGTATATTACATTACTTATGCCATGTTATTTTTCTGCTTGATCTACGTGGAGAGTGGCTCACCCTCTTTCCACTGTTTTACCAGTGTATTGCTTGACGTTTTCCAATAAAAAAATTACAAAAAAAAAAAAAAAAAAAGAAGCTTACTTTTCCATGTTCTGAAGTGTAAATATTGCGGACAATGGTTGCGGAAGCACTGTGCTAATTAACTGGTTTGCCTTTGCACTTATCCTAAGGGCATTATCCTTGCAGTCTTCTGCAAGTCTTCTTTTAAGCCTATACAGGGATCTGGACTTTGTTGCTGTGGAGCGACCAAGACACAACCTCTTGGAATAGTCACTGTGTGGTTGGCTGCTAACCCATGAGGATAAAGACACAGGTGCTTGGCACCAAGGGATCAGACAGTACACATAGTAAGAACCCAGGCATAGGTCAGGACTAGTAGCGTTTATGCAAACCTATTAAACAATCCAAGAGTTGAGGAAGGAGACACAGGATCATTACAGTGAACAATCATAGATCAGGAATCAGACAGAAAAATGGATAATATTTATTTTACAGGCTCTATCTAGTTAGAGACCCAGCAAGATCTCTAGAGACCAATTGTTCAGGCAAGGACTAAAATAATAATTCAGGTATGTATAGGAGCAGTTGATTAACAATTAGCAATTACTGAAGAAACAGCAGCAGCAGGACATCTGAAATACTGGTTACAAATGACTGGCTCAGCAACTCTCTTCATACAAGAAGAGACCTGTAGTAGGGAAGACTTCATCTCATGCCCAATCTGGAAAAAAAAATGACTAGCTTCTGATAGTGTACTTCTAGATCAAGTAAAGACAGAGGGTAGACTTGACTCTGGGGTAGATTTGTACCAGGGATCAGGTAAGCAGGAAAACAGGCATATACAGAAGGCGGAACTTGCAGATGTTGTGGTAGAGGAGGATTCTGCACAGGCTGCACATAAGTCAGGCATCATCAGGAGTGATAACACTCCAACAAAGAATCTTCCCAGAGTTTCAGTAAAGAACCGGACTGTGTAGACAGAACCAAGGCAGACTAAGCAGAAGTAAACAGGTAAACACATGCAAAACATACAGGGAAATTTCCTCTCAATGGAATGCACCCACTTGAATCTCAGAGGGTACAGTGACATACTGAATAGTCTCAGAGAGAGCTTTTCCATTGAAGGAGATCATCACCAAGGGATTTTCCAGGCACTGGTTCACCTAGGCCTGATGCAGGAAGCTTCCTGCTAAACCATAATCTAGGAAGGTCTGAATGGCAAATTTAACACTGCAAGACAAAGATACTAGTAAAGTAAAGCTTGGAGAGAGCTGGTATTTAACCAGGGCAACCTTTCCTATGGTTGCTAGGCTCAGGAGTCCTGCCTTGTGAAGAAAATCAATGTTAGTAGCAAGAGATGTGGAACCCTCCAGGGTAGCTAGGACATCATGACCCAAAAGTTCATCCTTAATATGAGCTGACAGTCCATCCCAGAAAGCTGCGACTAAGACATCATTGTTACAGGTGACCCCAGATTAGAGGATATGGAATTATATGGCATATTGCCAAAAAGACAGAACATCCTGGCAAAGTTACAAAAGGAGGAGACTGCAGAAGACCTACATCTGGGTTCTTAAAAGATTCTGCAAAAGATGGTCATAGGATCACCTCTCACCCATAATGGGTTCGGCCAGGCGACAGGCTTACCAGACAGGAGTGAAATTGTAAAGGTCACCTTGGCAAGATCAGAAGCAAACATATGTGATTGTAGTTCAAAATGAATAAGGCACTGTATAAGGAAGCCATGAAACAGCTTCAGATCTCCATCATAGCGTGGGGGTAGTAACAAAACCCTCTGGTAGGCAAGGCTTGAGGTGGAAGGGAAGCTTTAGCTATGGTAATGGTCAAAGCATTCCGGCATGTGGACATATCATGCATAATATCCAGCAGTCGGTCATAGCGGTCACACTGTTGAGCCAGCTCCTGGCATACTTTGGGCAAAGTCACCTGAGGTGGGTCAGCAGGATGCATGACTGGAGCCAAGTGTTATGGACAATGTTTGTGGAACCACTTTACTAACCAACTGGTTTGATTTGGGCTAGACTTAGATTTAGGCTATGTATACAGGGATCTGGACTTCGCTATAAGAGAGCCACCTGGTGCACTGCCTAGACTACAATTGTCATCACCTATATTAACTGGTCTCTATAATAGAAATAGTACCAACCTAGAGGTCTCCCAAAACCTCTCAGTTAGAAAAGCTGATTCTCGACACTTTGCCCTGTTAATGAGCTTTTATTTTATTTTTTTTATTTTTTTATTTTTTCCTGGAAGAGTTATTTGTAAATGTGAAGCTACGGATGCAGCAGGGTTAACACACAAACTCTTAACTTAAATTTCTTAACTCAACATTGCGTTATCTTGAAACAAAAGCAATTGAAGTTGTTTGCTTAACACATTCAGTTTAAATAACATGTCTCATAAAGCATGTGTGTTAACTCTACTACATCTGTAGTTAATTATTATCCTAGTTATGCTAGGAAGCCTGTTTAGAAGTCTAAGTAATGATTTGCTGGCTATGCTATATTTGCAGGTGTGAAACACCCTTCAATTCTTTTTTAAAGAAAGCTGAATATCATGTTTTTTCATGTACAGAACTTATAAGTTGAGGTTTTTTTTTTATTTAGAAAATTTGGGATGAATTTTAAATCAATAGAATTAGGGTACTTTCACACTAGCGTTAAAGTTTTCCGGTATTGAGTTCCATCCTAGGGGCTCAATACTGGGAAAAAACTGATCAGTTTTGTTCCAATGCATTCTGAATAGAAGGCAATCAGTTCAGTATGCATCAGGATGTCCTCAGTTCAGTCACTTTTTCAGTATTTGGCTTGAGAAAATACCGCAGCATGCAGCATTTTTTCCTCCGGCCAAAATTCCAGAACACTTGCCTGAATTTAAATGTATTACTGCCAGATCCGGTATCAAGTGTTCCCATAAAACGGATCCGGATTTCCAGTCTGCACATGCGCAGACCTTTAAAAATGTGAAAAAAATAAATACCTGATCCGTTTTCCTGGATGACACCTAAATGACGAATCGGTTATTTCAATGCATTTATCAGACTTATCAGGTTCCTGATCAGTCTGCAAATGACATGCGTTTGCATACAGTTTTCCTGATTCAAGGAGGAAGTGCAGAAAGTCAGACAAAAAATGCTGTCCATAAAAGTAAATGAAAAAGGGAAGGGTGAGCCTCATTTTTTTATGCTAAAATTACAAAATTACAAAGTTTCTTATATTTACTTGTACAAAATGACTTATACAAATGTTATTGAAAGTACAATCACCATTTAAGGCTAACATACCACTAAGTGATGAACCATGGCTGAAAGGGAAGCAATATGTGCCTTTCTGACTTGACAAAAATGGCAACATATAATGGCATATTTAAGGCTACGTTCACACTAGCGTTTTGGCTTTCTGTTTGTGAGATCTGTCATGGGCTCTCAGAAGCGGTCCAAAACGGATCAATTTTGCCCTCAGAATGCATCAGTTTGCCTCCGTTTAGTCACCATTCCGCTCTGGAGGCGGACACCAAAACGCTGCCTGCAGCGTTTTCCTGTCCGTCCTGTGATGCAGAATGAGACGGATCCCCATTGACTTACATTGTGTGTCAGGACGGATCTGTTTTCTCTGACACAATAGAAAATGGATCCGTCCCCCATTGACTTTCAATGGTGTTCATGACAGATCCGTCTTGGCTAAGACATAATACAACAGGATCAGTTCATGACGGATGCATGCAGTTGTATTATTGTAACAGAAGCTTTTTGGACTTCTTGCAGATCCATGAAGGATCCGCAAGAAACGCTAGTGTGAAAGTAGCCTTAGTAAAGAGAAAAGTTTATAAATTGTCCACACAGAAAAACCAATATGATAAAGATAAAGATAAAGATTTTCTAGGCTTATAAAGCAATTTTGATTTATACAGGCATCAAATTTCTTGGCCACTTCAAATGAATCAAACGGAAACAAATTTTTGTAAATTCACTCACCTTTACACCATTGCTACCATATAAATAGAAAGTGGGTTAGAATACTGGCCACATAAATATACTCCATGAACTTTACAGTACAGTAATGACCCAAGAACTGTGTGGCTGCTATGAGAATATTTCAATACTGTATGCTGGATGCAGTAACTGTAAGGAAGTGTGAGAGAAAAATGTCTCCTTCAAGGGGAAACAAAAAAAGAATCCAGCACCTGCTGAGGTGATCAAAGTAGCTTATGATCCATGGGTAATGAAAGAGGGACGTCTTCATTACTGTCAGAAACAAGAATCAGTGAGAATGTCAGTAATTTCCTATCACTTACAGGTGTAATTTAAAACGTCAGTTTTCACATTCTGTTTCACATGAAATTCTACTTTTTTTTAATAAAAGGCAAACTTATTCAGAAAGGCACATCAAATCCAGGTGACATAGTTCTACTTCAGAAAATTCAAAATAGTTTGGACTTACAGGATACAGTTGGAATAAAACTTAAATGAACCCCTTTTGAAATTACCAAGATTTCTGCATTAATTACTAACAATATGTGGCCTCTATCTATATCACAGTTTCAGACATCCCTGCCCTGGAGTGAGATGTGCTTAATATATGAAGAGGCAGATGCAGTTCAATAAATAAGGTGCATCTCTGCCCTGCTCCAGAAACTTCAAGGGTTAGCCAGTTTCAGATTACTGTTGACCAATGTGTTTGTGAGATAATTATAGCATTTGTTGAAATTCTGCACCATTTTCTATATTTTATATGGTGTGCTCCCTTGTTTACAAAGTCTTTTGTGCTGTCCACACAGAGGTCCTGTCCATAAGATGGCCACTGATGGAGGGTCAGGTGACCAGAAAAATTGCCTCCATGTGATGTTTCCTCCATGCAAACACACTGCACCTGCACTAAACGACCAATAGAATAAGTAGATGGCAAGTGCAGATTATTTGAATGGAGAAGACATGTTATGGAGGTGATTTTCCTGGTCACATGACCCTCCATCAGCAGCCATCTTATTAACAAGACCTCTGTGTGGACAGCACAAAAAACTTGCCAAACAAGGGACATACTTTATAAAATACAGAAAATGGTTCAGAATTTCAACAAAGGCTATATTAGTAAGTGCCATATAGTCATCTCACAAACACATTGGTCAACAGTAACCAGAAAGTGTCCAACTCCTTTAGGTCTATACCATTTATAAGTTTTGGCACTTTCTGGCAAAAGTCATATTAAATCCCCTCCTGCTAAGTTCTGCCCCTAAGTTCTGCCACTTTTCTCTACACTTCAGAAAAGTGTTGAGAAGCTTACACATCTTTATTATAAATTTGCGAGATCTTGATGCTCATTAAAATCCCAGCAGGCAAGTCACTATGTATATATCAAGTGCTGTATTTTAACATATAGTATCTCACAAAAGTGAGTACACCCCTCACATTTTTGTAAATATTTTATTATATCGTTTCATGGGACAACACTAAAGACACTTTAATACAGGGTGTTGGCAATCTCCTTATAGCCTAGGCCATCTTTATGTAGAGCAACAATTCTTTTTTTCAGATCCTCAGAGAGTTCTTTGCCATGAGGTGCCATGTTGAACTTCCAGTGACTAGTATGAGAGAGAGTGAGAGCGGCAACACCAAATTTAACACACCAGCTCCCCAATCACATCTGAGATATTGTAACACTAATGAGTCACATGACATCGAGGAGAGATGTACTCACTTTTGTTGCCAGCGTATTAAACATTAATGGCTGTGTGTTGAGTTATTTTGAGGGCACACCAAATTTACACTGTCATACAAGCCATACACTGACTACTTTACATTGTACGTGTTGTGTTGTCCCATGAAAAGATATAATAAAATACTTACAAAAATGTGAAGGAGTGTACTCACTTTTGTGAGATACTGTATATATGGGCCAGAACCATGGTAGTGTGCACTGCTACCACTGATGCCTACTTTGCTTTCCTCCTGTGATATACTTCTACTTGTACTTGCTATCTACCTTAGTGACAGCCTGCTATTAAAACATGTCAGGGTGGCAGGGAATTAAATCTTTTAATAGCAGGCTGTTGCTAATGTAGATAGCAAGTACAAGTACAAGTAAAGTATATCACAGGAGGCAAGCACAGTAGCGATCAGTGGTAGCAGTGCAGACTACCATGATTATGTCCCCTACATATGTTAAAATACAGCACTTGAAATACAGTATACATAGCGACATAAATGCTGGGATTTTAATAAACAAAAAGTCTTAAGAATTTATAATAAAGACATCTAGTTTTAAAGAGCACTTACTAATAGAGTAAATCAGAAATGGGTAATATTAGTCCTTAAAAGGACTTTTGGGTCTGTAAAGTTTTAGCAATTTAGCGCAGGTTGCGCTAAATATAGATATTGCTGCTGCCACACACAATAGTCCTTAAAAGGACTTTTGGGTCTCTGAAAAGTTTTTCTAATAAAAATATTCTTGCGTAGCTGAATACTGCCATGTGCCGAGCATAGCGATGCTCGAACCGAACTGGTGTTCTGCCAAGCATGCTCGCTCAACACTATTGCTTTGTTATCATGCTCTTCTCCCCACATTGTGTTTTCTGTTCTCCAATCCTGATCTTAAAACCAAGCTTTAGACTGAAAGTGTTTATTAGAAGGAACAAGTACTCCTCATTTATCTAGGTCAAAATCCATGTACTAAGAGAAGCTTAAAAAGTTGCAAATTATGGTGCACATATGGCGTGCACCATAATTAGCATTCTTTTTACATCACTATTTTGGAATAAAGATGTTGATAAACTAAACTATTAATACAAATAGTTGTACTCTTCATGTTTCACAGCAAAGTGCAGAGAGATAAAGTAAGCATACCTTTGAATTCATGATGAGAGTTGATCACAAATATTCTAATTGCGAATTTTTATCACGAATATCGGCACTTCGATAATTCTCAAAGATCTAGAATATAGTGCTATATCTTTGTAATAATGAATATTCTAGAATTATTTTCATCAGTACCCTCACTGCTTCTTGCTTCTGGGCCAATGAGAAGGCTGCAATATGCAGTCCCTGACAAAAGTCTTGTCGCTTGTGAACAAATTGACCTGAAGTGCAGCTAAAATATATTTATAATCAAGATTTTGTTACAAGAAATGGGTCATTTTAATCCCAACAGCTTTTGTAATAATGTTTCAGTGCAAAACGAAACTGACAAAAAGTATTCTAAAATTCACAGCTTGGTAAAGCCCATTGAGTCAATTTTTGCCAAGACATAAGTGTTGTCGCCTTGTCATATGAGCTTCACCTGTGACTAATAATGGATCAATTAAGTCTCAGGTGTGTATAAAAAGAACCCCAGTACACTAGACCTTTACATCAACTGCAACACTAGACCTCTGCAAACATGCCTAATATTCACCTGAGACTAAAGTGTTGATTATCAAGAGGCTGAAGACCAGATCCACTGCTGATGTAGCAGACACCTTCAATGTGTCTCAGCGTCAAGTTCAGAGGATAAGAAAAAGATTTAAAGAGACTGGAGAAGTTTTGACAAAGCCCAGGTCAGGCAGACCCTGCAAGACAACTGCTCAAGAGGACCGTTTGTTGGCTTGAAAATCCAAGGCCAGCCCATTTTCCACTGCAGCAGAGCTCCACGAGACCTGGTCACACTGCAGCAGAGCTCCACGAGACCTGGTCCCTGTGTCAACCAGAACAGTTTGTCGGATTCTGTCTTGAAATGGCCTCCATGGTCGAATCAGTGCCCATAAGCCAGCACTAAGCAAAAGACAATTGAAAAACCGTGTGGCATTTGCCAAGGCCCACAGCCTGCTAAAAGGATGGATGCTGGAAAAGTGGCAGAAGATAGATTTTTCAGATGAATCTTTTGTTGAATTACACCGCAAATATTGCAGGAGACCTACTGGAACCCGCATGGAGCCGAGATTTACCCAGAAAACAGTGAAGTTTGCTGGAGGCAAAATCATGGTCTGGGGTTACATCCAGTATGGGGGTGTGCGAGGGATCTGCAGGGTGAAAGGCAACATCAATAGTCTTAAATACCAAGAAATCTTAGCTACCTCTTATATTCCCAACCATAAAAAAGGCCAAATTCTGCAGCAGGATGGTGCTCCATCGCATACTTCCATCTCCGCATCAAAGTTCCTTAAGGCGAAGAAGATCAAGATGCTCCAGGATTGGCCAGCCCAGTCACCAGACATCAATATCATCGAGCATATGTGGGGTAGGATGAAAAAGGAAGCATGGAAGACGAAACCAAAGAATATTGATGAACTCTGGGAGGCATTCAGAACTGTTTTCTTTGCTATTCCTGATGACTTCATCAATAAATTGTATGAATCCTTGCCAAACTGCATGGATGCTGTCCTTCAAGCTCATGGAAGTCATACAAGATATTAAATTTGGATCTCACAGCACCATTACTTAATTTGCTGACATATTTTTGGATTTGCAGTAAAGTTGTTAAATTTCTGTATAGGCGACAAAACTTTTATCTTGCCAAAATTTGACCTTTCTGTCTTGATTAAATGAAACATCATTTGGGAGGGCTTTAGCTTTTCATATGAGCTGTTTCTAACACCAATTGATTAATTAAAAGTCAGGTTAATAGCAGGAGTTTCTACAAAATAGAGAAGCGATAAGACTTTTGTCAGGAACTGTATTTGTCAGAGCTTAGCAACATCCCTAGCAACCAATAAGAAAGTTGCCTACCCCTTACTATATAGGAAACTCCCCAGCAACCATTTTCTGCAGTTTTTTGCAGTACTGAGAGAAAGAGAGAGAGCAGTGTCATTGCTGTGCTCTGTGCTTTGCTATGTCATCATGAGCCTTATTCAATTACATTAGATGGTTAGCTCATATATAAAGATAAATACAAATAGTTAGTGGGAGATAGTCAGTGCATGTTAGATAGTAATATAGTGTAGCTGGTACGTGCCGAATTTTGGGGTGTTTGGGACATTTACGTAATTGCCTTATTTGATCAGCCCCCATGCCTCATTTGATCAGTCCACATGCCTCAGATCAGCCTTCATGCCTCATTTGATCAGACCTCATGCCTCATTTGATCAGGCTCCAGCCATAGATAAGATAAAATAAAAAAAAATCCACTTACCTTTCCTGTTCCGGATGCTGCCGTTCCTCACCTCCGCTCTCTCTCTTCTTCAAGCCGCGACTGTGCTGTGACATGCATGTTCGGGTTCGAGAGGTTCGGCCGAACTTCCGGAAAATGTCCGGGTTCGTGATCCGAACTCAACCCGAACTTCATCCCGAACCCCATAGAAGTCAATGGGGACACGAACTTTTGGGCACTAAAAAGGCTGTAAAAGACTCCCGTAAAGGGCTAGAGGGCTGCAAAAGGCAGCAAAATGTAGGTAAATCCCTGCAAACAAATGTAGATAGGGAAATGATGACTTAACATAAAATAAATAAAAATTAACCAATATTAATTGGAGTTAGGTCCCATAGCACAGAATCAGGCTTCAAATCACCCACCAATGGTGAAGGTCGCTTACTATTATTTCGACCCCAGCATCCAGACAAAAGAGAGAGGTCCCATAGCAGAGAATCTGGCATCATATCAACCACCACAGCAGAAGGCCACTTTCAGTGACTTAGGCCTTAGCACCCAGACAGAGGAGACATGTCAGATAGCACAAGCATTACATTTATACCATCCAGCACAGGAGAAGGCCACTTTTAGTTACTTTGACCCCTGCACCCAGAAAGAGGAGAGAGGCCCCACAGCACATATTCAGGCATCATATCACCCACCACAGGAGTAGGCCATCATTTAATGGGACCGCGGCAACCATGTCAGATGGCACAAGTATAACATTTATATCACCCAGCACATGACAAGGCCACTTTCAGTGAGTTAGGCCTTAGCAACGAGACAGAGGAGACAGGTCAGATAGCACAAGCATCAGTTTTACTGATCACCCACTACAGGAGTCGGCCACCTTTAGTTAATTTGATAGCTTCGACCATGTCAGATGGCACTTGTATCACATTTATATCACCCAGCACATGACAAGGCCACTTTCAGTGAGTTAGGCCTTAGCAACGAGACAGAGGAGACAGGTCAGATAGCACAAGCATCAGTTTTACATCAACCACCACAGGAGAAGGGCACTTTTAGAGACTTTGACCCCTGCAGCCACACGGAGGAGAGAGGTCCCACAGCAGAGATTCAGGCATTTATATCAGCCAGCACAGGAGAAGGCCACTTTCAGTGACTTAGGCCTTAGCACCGACACAGAGGAGACAGGTCAGATAGCACAAGCATCAGTTTTACATCAACCACCACAGGAGAAGGGCACTTTTAGAGACTTTGACCCCTGCAGCCACACGGAGGAGAGAGGTCCCACAGCAGAGATTCAGGCATTTATATCAGCCAGCACAGGAGAAGGCCACTTTCAGTGACTTAGGCCTTAGCACCAACACAGAGGAGACAGGTCAGATAGCACAAGCATCAGTTTTACATCAACCACCACAGGAGAAGGGCACTTTTAGAGACTTTGACCCCTGCAGCCACACGGAGGAGAGAGGTCCCACAGCAGAGATTCAGGCATTTATATCAGCCAGCACAGGAGAAGGCCGCTTTCAGTGACTTAGGCCTTAGCACCGACACAGAGGAGACAGGTCAGATAGCACAAGCATCAGTTTTACATCAACCACCACAGGAGAAGGGCACTTTTAGAGACTTTGACCCCTGCACCCAGATGGAGGACAGAAGTGTTCACAGCACATATTAAGGCCTCATATCACCCACCACAGGAGTAGGCCACCATTTAGTTAATTTGACCCCTGCAACCATGTCAGATGGCACAAGTATAACATTTATATCACCCAGCACATGACAAGGCCACTTTCAGTGACTTAGGCCTTAGCAACGAGACAGAGGAGACAGGTCAGATAGCACAAGCATCAGTTTTACATCAACCACCACAGGAGAAGGGCACTTTTAGAGACTTTGACCCCTGCAGCCACACGGAGGAGAGAGGTCCCACGGCAGAGATTCAGGCATTTATATCAGCCAGCACAGGAGAAGGCCGCTTTCAGTGACTTAGGCCTTAGCACCGACACAGAGGAGACAGGTCAGATAGCACAAGCATCAGTTTTACATCAACCACCACAGGAGAAGGGCACTTTTAGAGACATTGACCCCTGCAGCCACACGGAGGAGAGAGGTCCCACGGCAGAGATTCAGGCATTTATATCAGCCAGCACAGGAGAAGGCCGCTTTCAGTGACTTAGGCCTTAGCACCGACACAGAGGAGACAGGTCAGATAGCACAAGCATCAGTTTTACATCAACCACCACAGGAGAAGGGCACTTTTAGAGACTTTGACCCCTGCACCCAGAAAGAGGAGAGAGGTCCCACAGCAGAAATTCAGGCATTTATATCAGCCAGCACAGGAGAAGGCCGCTTTCAGTGACTTAGGCCTTAGCACCGACACAGAGGAGACAGGTCAGATAGCACAAGCATCAGTTTTACATCAACCACCACAGGAGAAGGGCACTTTTAGAGACTTTGACCCCTGCAGCCACACGGAGGAGAGAGGTCCCACAGCAGAGATTCAGGCATTTATATCAGCCAGCACAGGAGAAGGCCACTTTCAGTGACTTAGGCCTTAGCACCAACACAGAGGAGACAGGTCAGATAGCACAAGCATCAGTTTTACATCAACCACCACAGGAGAAGGGCACTTTTAGAGACTTTGACCCCTGCAGCCACATGGAGGAGAGAGGTCCCACAGCAGAGATTCAGGCATTTATATCAGCCAGCACAGGAGAAGGCCACTTTCAGTGACTTAGGCCTTAGCACCGACACAGAGGAGACAGGTCAGATAGCACAAGCATCAGTTTTACATCAACCACCACAGGAGAAGGGCACTTTTAGAGACTTTGACCCCTGCACCCAGATGGAGGACAGAAGTGTTCACAGCACATATTAAGGCCTCATATCACCCACCACAGGAGTAGGCCACCATTTAGTTAATTTGACCCCTGCAACCATGTCAGATGGCACAAGTATAACATTTATATCACCCAGCACATGACAAGGCCACTTTCAGTGACTTAGGCCTTAGCAACGAGACAGAGGAGACAGGTCAGATAGCACAAGCATCAGTTTTACATCAACCACCACAGGAGAAGGGCACTTTTAGAGACTTTGACCCCTGCAGCCACACGGAGGAGAGAGGTCCCACAGCAGAGATTCAGGCATTTATATCAGCCAGCAAAGAAGAAGTCCGCTTTCAGTGACTTAGGCCTTAGCACCGACACAGAGAAGACAGGTCAGATAGCACAAGCATCAGTTTTACATCAACCACCACAGGAGAAGGGCACTTGAGGTTTCACAGCACATATTAAGGCCTCATATCACCCACCACAGGAGTAGGCCACCATTTAGTTAATTTGACCCCTGCAACCATGTCAGATGGCACAAGTATAACATTTATATCACCCAGCACATGACAAGGCCACTTTCAGTGACTTAGGCCTTAGCAACGAGACAGAGGAGACAGGTCAGATAGCACAAGCATCAGTTTTACTTCAACCACCACTGGAGAAGGGCACTTTTAGAGACTTTGACCCCTGCAGCCACACGGAGGAGAGAGGTCCCACAGCAGAGATTCAGGCATTTATATCAGCCAGCAAAGAAGAAGGCCGCTTTCAGTGACTTAGGCCTTAGCACCGACACAGAGAAGACAAGTCAGATAGCACAAGCATCAGTTTTACATCAACCACCACAGGAGAAGGGCACTTTTAGAGACTTTGACCTCTGCACCCAGGCGGAGGAGAGAGGTTTCACAGCACATATTAAGGCCTCATATCACCCACCACAGGAGTAGGCCACCATTTAGTTAATTTGACCCCTGCAACCATGTCAGATGGCACAAGTATAACATTTATATCACCCAGCACATGACAAGGCCACTTTCAGTGACTTAGGCCTTAGCAACGAGACAGAGGAGACAGGTCAGATAGCACAAGCATCAGTTTTACATCAACCACCACAGGAGAAGGGCACTTTTAGAGACTTTGACCCCTGCAGCCACACGGAGGAGAGAGGTCCCACAGCAGAGAATCAGGCATCATGTCAACCACCACAGGAGTAGGCCACCTTTTGTTTCTTTGACCCCTGCACACAGAAAGAGGAGAGAGGTCCCACAGCAGAGAATCAGGCATTTCGATCACCCACCACAGGAGAAGGCCGCTTTCAGTGACTTTGGCCCCCTGCACCCACAAAAAGGAGACATGTCAGACAGCACAAGTATAACATTCATATCACCCAGCACAGGGGAAGGACACTTTCATGTACTTTGGCCCCGGCACCCAGACAGAGGGAAGGTTCATTCAACTCTGGGTTGCACCACAAGATCCTACTTAATTTAAAAAATTGATTTCTCAATGAAGAAGTGGCCAGGAGTACAAGACAACATGGTTTAAGGCAGTTTTAAGGACTACTCTGCACAAGGGAGGGTCAGGTCTTGTGGGATCCATGCCTGGTTCATTTTTATAAACGTCAGCTTGTCCACGTTGGCTGCGGACAGGCGGCTGCGTTTGTCAGTAATGACGCCCCCTGCCGTGCTGAATACACGTTCAGATAAAACGCTGGCCGCCGGGCAGGCCAGCACCTCCAAGGCATAACATGCTAACTCTGGCCACGTGGACAATTTGGAAACCCAGAAGTTGAATGGGGCCGAACCATCCGTCAGTACGTGGAGTTGTGTGCAGGCGTACTGTTCAACCATGTTAGTGAAATGTTGCCTCCTGCTAACACGTTCCATATCAGGTGGTGGGGCAGTTAGCTGTGGTGTGGAGACAAAACTTTTCCACATTTCTGCCATGCTAACCCTGCCCTCAGAGGAGCTGGCCATGACACTGCTGCGTGGGCGACCTCTAGCTCCTCCTCTGCCTGCCTGGCCTTCCACCTGTTCCCCTGTGACAGTTGGGAATGCTCTCAGGAGCGCGTCTACCAGTGTGCGCTTGTACTCGCGCATCTTCCTATCACGCTCCAGTGCAGGAAGTAAAGTGGGCACATTGTCTTTGTACCGTGGATCCAGCAGGGTGGCCACCCAGTAGTCAGCACACGTTAAAATGTGGGCAACTCTGCTGTCATTGCGCAGGCACTGCAGCATGTAATCGCTCATGTGTGCCAGGCTCCCCAGAGGTAAGGACAAGCTGTCCTCTGTGGGAGGCGTATCGTCATCATCCTCTGTATCCCCCCAGCCACGCACCAGGGATGTGCCTGCGCTGTGCTGGGTGCCACCCCGCTGTGAACCTGCTTCATCCTCATCCTCCTCCACCTCCTCCTCCTCATCCTCCTCGTCCTCCAGTAGTAGTCCCTGGCTGGCCACATTTGTACCTGCCCTCTGCTGTTGCAAAAAACCTCCCTCTGAGCCACTTCTAACAGACTGGCCTGAAAGTGCTAAAAACGACCCGTCATCCTCCTCCTCCTGGCCCTGGCCCACCTCCTCTTCCATCATCGGCCTAAGCGTTTTCTCTAGGAGACATAGAATTGGTATTGTCACGCTGATAACAGTGGCATCGCCACTGGCCATGTTGTTGGCGTACTCTAAACAGCGCAACAGGGCACACAGGGAATTAATATATTCCGGTATTAATTACAAGAAAACTGCTGCAAATTGGACACCAGAATTTTTAAAATGCTAGTTTTGGTGTATAGATTCCCACACGGGGAGATATAATTCCTTTTTACAGGAGTAAAAACGTGAGGCCTACTGTTTCTGGTGTAACTAACACCAGATTGATTAAATTAGCCTTTTTTTCACCAAAATTACAACACTGGACAATGTAATGCCTTTTTCCGGTATTAATTCCTTTTTACAGGAGTAATAACGTGAGGCCTACTGTTTCTGGTGTAACTAACACCAGATTGATTAAATTGGCCTTTTTTTCACCAAAATTACAACACTGGACAATGTAATGCCTTTTTCCGGTATTAATTCCTTTTTACAGGAGTAAAAACGTGAGGCCTACTGTTTCTGGTCTAACTAACACCAGATTGATTAAATTGGCCTTTTTTTCACCAAAATTACAACACTGGACGATATAATGCCTTTTTGCGGTATTAATTACAAGAGGACTGCTGGTATTTCAGAACACCGGAATTTTTAAAATGCTAGTTTTGCTAGATAAATTTCCCACACTGGGAGAAATATTGCCTAAGCCTTTTACAGTATTAATTACAACAGGAGTGCTTCTTCTGGTCTAACACCAGAATAATTTTATTATTACGGTGAAAGCTTTTTCTAATTTATATTTCTGGCACATTAAAAAAAAATATTTCTGGCTGACAGTATTGGACTTGGCTGTAGTGGCACTGGCTAGCCTAGCTGGAACAGCACATTCATGGGATTTGCTATCCAAGTGGGTTACTTTCAGTTTCACCACTGATATATTAAATATCTTTGCAGTTAGTATGGGTGACACAAGCACAGCCAAACCCCTGATGTAGTATATCTATGAAAAAATCGACTATTACATGATATTAATGGACGTTGTGGCAGCTTTTGCTGTAGCACCACAAGTCCCAAAATGGCTGCCGCCTATCAGCCCAGTAACATGTGCCAGAAAACGGTCTGCCCAGCCAGAAAAAAATTGACTTTCACTGAGCAGCTGAATCGCTGTTGTTCTGATTCACAGGTGTAGATTTTTCACTTCTTTGGAGCTTTGGTTTAGACTCTGTGGCAGCTTGTGCTGGCGCACCACAAGTCCCAAAATGGCCACCACCGGTCAGCCCAGTTACATGTGCCAGTAAAAATCGCTCTGGCCAGTCTCAACAAAATAGTGACTTTCAGTGAACAGCTCAGCTGTTGGTCTGATGCACAGGTGTAGAAAGGTAGATCATTCAATCAATTCTTTATCCCTGCCTATCTCGCCCTCACAGAAGCTGCATCCTTTCCCTACACTAGTCAGAGCAGTGTGACGTGCGGCGCTACGTGACTCCAGCTTAAATAGAGGCTGGGTCACATGCTGCACTTGGCCAATCACAGCCATGCCATTAGTAGGCATGGCTGTGATGGGCTCTTAGGGCAAGAAGTAAAACGCTAGCTGATTGGCTGCTGTGCAGCCCTTCAGAAAGCAGGAAGAAATCGACTAACACCGGACCCGAACTTTTTTGAAAATGTCCGGGTTCGGGTCCGTGTCAAGGACACCCCAAAATTCTGTACGGACCCGAACGATTTTCGAACTGTTTGCTCAACACTAAAAGTTACATTTTAGGCTTTTCACGCACAACCCAAAGGAGACTGGGTGGGATTGGGTGAGTATAGTTATGCACTGGGTGAAGTTAGAGCATGGCTAGGTGCACCACTGATATTGTATGTCTTTGTATAGGGCCTGATCACACATTACTTTTAAAATGCATATGTATACTCATTGACACAAAAAGTAACGCACCAAGAACAAGTTGCTGGAATCGAATGAAAACTTTCTATGTGTGAATGTAATGATAATATATGAAAGTGATTACAATATAAGAATGAATGATTTATTGGGAAAAACTGTACCATTTAAAGAAGGCTCTAATTCCCTGTTGGGCCGCCTCTAGCTTGGACAGGATGAGATGGGCATGGAGGCATACAGGTTCTGTATGGTATGCTGCAATACATTTGCCCGCAGATGTTACAGCTGGACTTGAAGATCCTTAACACTTGCTGATGTTGGTGTCCCAGCTGGTCCCATTATTGCTCAATTGGCAATAAATCTGGTGACAGGGCAGGCAAGGAATTATAAGAATCTGGAGGAGAAATTCCTGGGAAACAATTATTGTGTATGGCCATACTTTATCCTGCTGAAAATTGCCAGCTGTTAGCCTTACCATGAGAAGTAATATATGTGGCCACAGGATGTTCTGCAAATATTGTTGAGCTGTTAGTGTCCTTCCTTTCCCTAGTAGATACGAACTGTCATATGCAATGGATCCCCAGATTATGACACCAACAGTTGGGGCTGTGTGTCACTTTACATCAAAGGCAGGACTGACTGACTCACCACAAAGCCTCCATACTCAAACCCAACCATTCTTTAAATCCAAAACAGAACCTGTATTTATCACTAAAGACAATATGGTTTCAGTCCATAGAAGATCAGGTTTCTTATGCATGACACCACTACAAATGAAGCTGATAGTAGCTAGAAGTCAATAGCAGGACACATAATGGGTACAGTGACATCGAAACGCCTTCTGCTAAGTAACTATTGAAATGAAGGTGCCAACTATGTATAAATGGTGGATTATGAAACTGTGGGAGCTGCTCATGATTTTCAGTGAATTAAACATTTCTATCTACTGGTGGTCTGTGTGTGTCATCTAGAGCCTACTCTCCGTGTGAGCATGCCCTCATGCAACTACTTCTCCCAAAACATTGTAACAGGTATATCAGAATGGCCAAGATTTGTGGAAACAACCATCATGCTTCACTCACACCAATGATGGACCCCTATCAAGATCTGTCAAATCAGCAAATTATCCTCAAGTACCTCGTTGAGACATCGTTAAGATTAGGGTTGATCGAAAACAAACTGTATAGTTTGGGTTCATAACTAATTTTGGGGTGTTCGTGACACGGACCCGAACCCGAACATTTACGTAAAAGTTCAAGTTCGGTGTTTGGAAATTTCTATGGCGCATTTTGAAAGCCTGCAAAGCAGCCAATCAACAAGCGGCATACTACTTGCCGCAAGAGGCCATCGCAACCATGCCTACTATTGGCATGGCTGTGATTGGACAAGTCCAGCATGTGACCCAGCCTCTATTTAAGCTGGAGTCATGTAGCGCCGCACGTCACTCTGCTCTGATTAGTGTAGGGATAGGTTGCAGCTGCTGTGAGGGCGAGATTAGGCAGGGAAATCTCAGAAAAAACACCTAATGAAGTGATCGATCTACAGCTGTGAATTATTTAACTTCTGCTAGATAATTGCTCACTGGTTTTTAGGCTGCTCAGAGAGTTTTTCTGTCACTTTTTTTGGGTTGTTTGGCGGCCATTTTATGTCTTGTGGTGCACCAGCACATGCTGCCACCAAGTCCATCAATTCATCAGTAGTATATTTTTTTTGCTATATCCTACATTAGTGGCTTGGCTGTGCTTATTGTCACCCCTAGAAACTCAGGATAGAAATGTATATATTTTATTGAGGGGAGAAATTCAATTGGCAAAATAGCAATCCCCTAAATCTGGTGTTCCAGCTGTGTCTAGCCAAGTGTTATACTGTCTGCTGTCTGGCAAAGGATGGATTTTTTTGTGAGGTGAAATTCAATTGCCAAAATAGCAATCCCCTAAATCTGGTATTCCAGCTGTGGCTGGCTAAGTTTAATACTGTCTGGCAAAGGATAAATATTTTTCTGGGGTGAAATTCAATTGCCAAAATAGCAATCCCCTAAATCTGGTGTCCCAGCAGTGGCAAGCAAAGTTGAATTTCTGGGGTGAAATTCAATTGCCAAAATAGCAATACCATAAATCAGTGGTTTCAGCTGTGGCTGTCAAAGTTTAATAGTGTCCCGTAAAGGATAGATTTTGTTCTGGGGTGAAATTCAATTGCCAAAATAGCAATACTGTAAATCAGTGGTTTCAGCTGTTTCTGGCCAAGTGTAAATCTGTCCATAAAAGGGTATATTACACTCTGTGTGTTAGCGTCTAAATACCTAAAGGCCTGATAAATAAATACTCTATATTTGCACACACTACCATACATCTCCAAGTGTACTTCTTTCCGTAAAAGGGTATATTACACTAAGTTTTAAAATCCAAGTGCTGAAAGCATAATCCTCTACATTTGCACACACTATTGTACATCTCATAGTGTATTTCTGTCGGTAAAAGGGTATATACACTCAAGGTGTAAATACAAGTGCTGATAGGGTCATCCTCAATAACTGCACATGCTACCGTGCATCTCCAAGTGTATTTCTTTCTTTAAAAGGTCTATTACACTAAGTGTTAAATTACAAGTGCTGAAAGCATAATCCTCTACATTTGCACACACTATTGTGCATCTCCAAGTGTAATTCTGTCTGTTAAAGGATACCTTTCATCCAAGCCCTAAATACTAGGCCGACAATTGATATTCCCCTAAATCTATGGTTACTGCTGTGCCTGTATTAGTGTAATACGGTACATAAATACATAGCCACATAGTGTTAGGTGCCTGTAAAAAAAAACAAAAAGGCCTGAATTTTTCTTATTATGGTGAACGGTAACAATGAGGAAAACATCTAGTAAAGGACCCGGATGCGGACATGGTCGTGGTGGTGTTAGTGGAACCTCTGGTGCTAGGAGAGGACGTGGCCATTCTGCCACAGCCACATAAACTAGTGAACCAACTACCTCAGGTCCCAGTACCAACCAGAATTTACAGCGATATTTGGTGGGGCCCAATGCCATTCTAACGATGGTAAGGCCTGAGCAAGAACAGGCGCTAGTTAATTGGGTGGCCGACAGTGTATCCAGCACGTTCACAACATTATCTCCCACCCAGTCTTCTGCAGAAAGCTCACAGGTGGCGCCTGAAAACCAAGCCCATCAGTCTGTCACATCACCCTCATGCATATCAGGGAAACTGTCTGAGCCTCAAGTTATGCAGCAGTCGCTTATGCTGTTTGAAGACTATGCTGGCAGAGTTTCCCAAGGGAATCAACCTAGCACTTCCGCAGCGGTGGAAGACATGGAATGCACTGACACACAACTGCTGCGTCTTTTTGCAGTGTGCAGACCGAAAAGGAGGTCAGGGAGGAAGACTGTGTGGAAGACGATGCAGGTGACGATGAGGTCCTAGACCCCACATGGTCTGCTACTGGCCACCGTCTCCAGGGACCGAGCACCCCAAAGGCAGCTTCAAGGAGTTCCCTGGCATGGCACTTCTTCAAACAATGTGCTGACGACATGACCCGAGTGGTTTGCACGCTGTGCCATCAGAGCCTGAAGCGAGGCATTAACGTTCAGAACCTTAGCACAACCTGCATGACCAAGCATGCAGAGCATGAACTGCAGTGGTGTAAACACCTTAAAAACAAGGAACTCACTCATGCTCCTCCTGCTCCCTCTTCTGCTGCTGCCTCGGCCTCTTCCTCCGCCTCAGGAGGAACGTTGGCACCTGCCGCCCCACCAAACAGAGGATGTGCCACCAACACCACCACCTCCGTCACCAAGCATCTCCACCATGTCACACGGCAGCGTTCAGCTCTCCATCTCACAAACCTTGGAGAGAAAGCGTCAATTCCCATCTAGCCACCCTCGAGCCCTGGGCCTGAATGCCAGCATTTTTAAACTACTGGCCTTTGAAATGCTGTCATTCAGGCTGGTGGACATGGACAACTTCAAACAGCTGATGGCTGTGGCTGTCCCACAGTACGTTGTTCCCAGCCGCCACTACTTCTCCAAGAGAGCCGTGCCTTCCCTGCACATCCAAGTATCCGAAAAAATCAAGTGTGCACTGCGCAACGCCATCTGTGGCAAGGTCCAGATACGTGGACCACTAAGCACGGCCAGGGATGCTATATCTCCCTAACTGCACACTGGGTAAATGTAGTGGCGGCTGGGCCGCAGGCGGAGAGTTCCTTGGCGCACGTCCTTCCGCCGCCAAGGATCACAGGGCATCATTCTTTGCCTCCTGTAGCCTCCTCCTCCTACTCAGCTTCCTCCTCCTCTGCTTCCACCAGCTCATCCAGTCAGCCACACACCTTCACCACCAACTTCAGCACAGCCCGGGGTAAACGTCAGCAGGTCATTCTGAAACTCATATGTTTGGGGGACAGGCCCCACACCGCGCAGGAGTTGTGGCGGGGTATTGAACAACAGACCGACGAGTGGTTTCTGCCGGTGGGCCTCAAGCCCGGCCTGGTGGTGTGCGATAATGGGCGAAATCTCATCGCAGCTCTGGGACTAGCCGGTTTGACGCACATCCCTTGCCTGGCGCATGTGCTGAATTTGGTGGTGCAGAAGTTCATTCACAACTAATCCGACATGTCAGAGCTGCTGCATAAAGTGCGGGCCGTCTGTGCGCGCTTCCGGCGTTCACATCCTGTCGCCTGTCTGCGCTACAGCATAACTTCAGCCTTCCCGCTCACCGCCTCATATGCGACATGCCCACCAGGTGGAACTCCACCTTGCACATGCTGGAGAGACTGTGCAATAAGCAGCAGGCCATAGTGGAGTTTCAGCTGAAACACACATGGGTGAGTCGCACTGCTGAACAGCACCACTTCACCGCCAATGACTAGGTCTCCATGCGAGACCTGTGTGCCCTGTTGCACTGTTTCGAGTACTCCAACAACATGGCTAGTGATGATGACGCCATTATCAGCGTTACAATACCACTTCTATGTCTCATTGAGAAAACACTCTTATGGAAGAGGATGTGGCCCAGGAGGAGGAGGAAGATGGGTCATTTTTAGCACTTTCAGGCCAGTCTCTTAGAAGTGGCTCAGAGGGAGATTTTTTGCAACAGCAGAGGCCAGGTACAAATTTGGCCAGCCAGGGCACACTACTGGAGGACGAGGAGGATGACGGGTAAGTGGTAGAGGAGGTAGGAGTGGAACCCAATGCAGCTCGGGCCCATCACGGGTGCGTGGCAGGGAACGGAGGACGATAACGATATGCCTTCTACAGAGAACAGCTTGTCCTTACCTCTGGGAAGCCTGGCACACATGAGCGACTACATGCTGCAGTGCCTGTGCAACGACAGCAGAGTTGCCCACATTTTAACGTGTGCGGGCTACTGGGTTGCCACATTGCTGGAACCCCGGTAAAAAGACAATGTGCCCACCTTTATTCCTGCACTGGAGTGTGATAGGAAGATGCGCGATTACAAGCGCACGTTGGTAGACGCGCTACTGAGAGCATTCCCAAATGTCACAGGGGAACAAGTGGAAGCCCGTGGCGAAGGCAGAGGAGGAGCAAGAGGACGCCAACGCAGCTTTGTCACGGCCAGCTCCTATGAAGGCAGGATTAGCATGGCAGAGGTGTGGAAAAGTTTTGTCTCCACGCCACAGCTAACTGCACCACCACCTAATACAGAACATTTTAGCAGGAGGCAGCATTTCAATAACATGGTGGAACAGTATGTGTGCACACCCCTCCACGTACTGACTGATGGTTCGGCCCCATTCAACTTCTGGTTCTCCAAATTGTCCACATTGCCAGAGCTAGCCATTTATGGCTTGGAGGTGCTGGCCTGCCCGGCGGCCAGCGTTTTGTCTGAACGTGAATTCAGCAGGGCAGGAGGAGTCATTACTGAAAAACGCAGCCGCCTGTCTACAGCCAATGTGCACAAGCTGACGTTCAGAAAAATGAACCAGGCATGGATCCCACAGGACCTGTCCATCCATTTGTATAGAATAGACATTTATAACTAACTCTCCTTAACCATTTATTCTTGGACTCCAGGGCACCTCTTAATTGAATCCTCTTATTTTAATTTTACCATTATTTTGCGGGGCAACCCAAAGTTGAATGAACCTCTCCTCCGTCTGAGTGCCAGGGGACTAAATATTTGAAAGTGGCTTTCTCCATTGGTGGTTGACATGAAGCCTGATTCTCTGATATGGGACCTCTCTCCTCTTTCTGGGTGCTGGGCCTAAATAACTAAAAGTGGCCTTCTCCTTTGGTGGGGGACATGAAGCCTGATTCTCTGCTATGGGATCTCTCTCCTCTGTCTGGGTGCTGGGGCCTGAATAACTGAAAGTGGCCTTCTCCATTGGTGCCTGACATGAAGCCTGATTCTCTGCTATGGGACCTCTCTCCTCTGTCAGGGTGATTGGGCCTAAATAAGTAAAAGTAGCCTTCTGCATTGGTGGGTGACACTGTAATGCAACGTGAATGGGATTCTAAGATGGAGTCTCTCTTGTATTATAAGTATATTTTAGAATAATATTAATAGAGATGCTGACCTTTGCAATGTTTAATGGAATGTTGTGTGTTGCAATGTTTATTGGAATGTTGGTTATCAGACAATGAGACGAGGTTCAAAACGAGCCAAAACATCCTGGCGGGAGTTGGCCCCTCCTGACTGAATGGATGGCTTGTTTACTGACAACGCCTCCCAGGTGCCCACGGTGGGCATGTGGGATGCAAGTCATGGTTGTGTAACGAGAACTGGTATATAGCCTTGGGAGGTTTCCTTGGTCAGGTGTGCACAAATCTGATTCACTAGATGAGGACGCTTGTCTAGTTGAAGATTCCCGTCACATCGGACTCGGGAGATTCCCTGAAGCTTATGCCGATGCGTCATAATCATTGACTGCTTGACGGTGAAGTAAGTGTTATTTCTGCTGAAGTGCTATTCTTAAATATGCTGACCTTATATAAGTACTATATGCTGTTTTTGAGTTTAATATTCTAATTTTTATATATGCAAGCTTTTACATACTGAATAAATTACTTATTCTTTATGTGTCTGGTTTTTATTGTCATTTAACTATTCCCGAACTGTAAGCAAAACAGACACGAAGCCTGATTCTCTGCTATGGGAACTGTCTCCTCTGTCTGGGTGCTGGGGCCAAAATAACGAAAAGTGGCCTTCTCCATTGGTTAATTACATGAAGCCTGATTCTCTGCTATGGGACCTCTCTACTCTGTCTGGGTGCTGGGGCCGAAATAATGAAAAACGGCCTTCTCCATTGGTGCCTAACATGAAGCCTGATTCTCTGCTATGGGACTTCTCTCATCTGTCTGGGTGCTGGGGCCTAAATAACTGAAAGTGGCCTTCTCCATTGCTGGGTGACATGATGATTCTCTGCTATGGGACCTCTCTCCTCTGTCTGGGTGCTGGGGCCTAAATAACTAAAAGTGGCCTTCTCCATTGGTGGGTGACATGAAGCCTGATTCTCTGCTATGGGACCTCTCTCCTCTGTCTGGGTGCTGCGGCCTAAATAACGAAAAGTGGCCTTCTCCATTGGTTAATTACATGAAGCCTGATTCTCTGCTATGGGACCCCTGTCTGGGTGCTGGGGCCTAAATAACTAAAAGTGGCCTTCTCCATTGGTGGGTGACATGAAGCCTGATTCTCTGCTATGGGACCTCTCTCCTCTGTCTCGGTGCTGTGCCTAAATAACTGAAAGTGGCCTTCTCCATTGGTGGGTGACATGATGATTCTCTGCTATGGGACCTCTCTCCTCTGTCTGAGTGCTGGGGCATAAATAAGTAAAAGTGGCCTTCTGCATTGGTGGGTGACATGAAGCCTGATTCTCTGCTATGAGACCTCTCTCCTCTGTCTGGGTGCTGGGGCCTAAATAACTAAAAGTGGCCTTCTCCATTGGTGGTTGACATGAAGCCTGATTCTCTGATATGGGACCTCTCTCCTCTTACTGGGTGCTGGGCCTAAATAACTAAAAGTGACCTTCTCCTTTGGTGGGTGACATGAAGCCTGATTCTCTGCTATGGGAACTCTCTCCTCTGTCTGGGTGCTGGGGCCTAAATAACGAAAAGTGGCCTTCTCCATTGGTGCCTAACATGAAGCCTGATTCTCTGCTATGGGACCACTGTCTGGGTGCTGGGGCCTAAATAACTAAAAGTGGCCTTCTCCATTGGTGGGTGACATGAAGCCCGATTCTCTGCTATGGGGCCTCTCTCCTCTGTCTCGGTGCTGTGCCAAAATAACTGAAAGTGGCCTTCTCCATTGGTTAAGGACATGAAGCCTGATTCTCTGCTATGGGACCTCTCTCCTCTGTCTGGGTGCTGGGGCATAAATAAGTAATAGTGGCCTTCTGCATTGGTGGGTGACATGAAGCCTGATTCTCTGCTATGAGACCTCTCTCCTCTGTCTGGGTGCTGGGGCCTAAATAAATTAAAGTGGCCTTCTCCATTGGTGGTTGACATGAAGCCTGATTCTCTGATATGGGACCTCTCTCCTCTTTCTGGGTGCTTGGCCTAAATAACTAAAAGTGGCCTTCTCCTTTGGTGGGGGACATGAAGCCTGATTCTCTGCTATGGGATCTCTCTCCTCTGTCTGGGTGCTGGGGCCTGAATAACTGAAAGTGGCCTTCTCCATTGGTGCCTGACATGAAGCCTGATTCTCTGCTATGGGACCTCTCTCCTCTGTCTGGGTGATTGGGCCTAAATAAGTAAAAGTAGCCTTCTGCATTGGTGGGTGACATGAAGCCTGATTCTCTGCTATGGGAACTGTCTCCTCTGTCTGGGTGCTGGGGCATAAATAACGAAAAGTGGCCTTCTCCATTGGTTAAGGACATGAAGCCTGATTCTCTGCTATGGGACCTCTCTCCTCTGTCTGGGTGCTGGGGCATAAATAAGTAATAGTGGCCTTCTGCATTGGTGGGTGACATGAAGCCTGATTCTCTGCTATGAGACCTCTCTCCTCTGTCTGGGTGCTGGGGCCTAAATAAATTAAAGTGGCCTTCTCCATTGGTGGTTGACATGAAGCCTGATTCTCTGATATGAGACCTCTCTCCTCTTTCTGGGTGCTTGGCCTAAATAACTAAAAGTGGCCTTCTCCTTTGGTGGGGGACATGAAGCCTGATTCTCTGCTATGGGATCTCTCTCCTCTGTCTGGGTGCTGGGGCCTGAATAACTGAAAGTGGCCTTCTCCATTGGTGCCTGACATTAAGCCTGATTCTCTGCTATGGGACCTCTCTCCTCTGTCTGGGTGATTGGGCCTAAATAAGTAAAAGTAGCCTTCTGCATTGGTGGGTGACATGAAGCCTGATTCTCTGCTATGGGAACTGTCTCCTCTGTCTGGGTGCTGGGGCCTAAATAACGAAAAGTGGCCTTCTCCATTGGTTAAGGACATTAAGCCTGATTCTCTGCTATAGGACCTCTCTACTCTGTCTGGGTGCTGGGGCCTAAATAACGAAAAGCGGCCTTCTCCATTGGTGCCTAACATGAAGCCTGATTCTCTGCTATGGGAACTCTCTCATCTGTCTGGGTGCTGGGGCCTAAATAACTGAAAGTGGCCTTCTCCATTGCTGGGTGACATGATGATTCTCGGCTATGGGACCTCTCTCCTCTGTCTGGGTGCTGGGGCCTAAATAACTAAAAGTGGCCATCTCCATTGGTGGGTGACATGAAGCCTGATTCTCTGCTATGGGACCTCTCTCCTCTGTCTGGGTGCTGGGGCCTAAATAACGAAAAGTGGCCTTCTCCATTGGTGCCTAACATGAAGCCTGATTCTCTGCTATGGGACCCCTGTCTGGGTGCTGGGGCCTAAATAACTAAAAGTGGCCTTCTCTATTGGTGGGTGACATGAAGCCTGATTCTCTGCTATGGGACCTCTCTTCTCTGTCTCAGTGCTGTGCCTAAATAACTGAAAGTGACCTTCTTCAATGGTGGGTGACATGATGATTCTCTGCTATGGGACCTCTCTCCTCTGTCTGGGTGCTGGGGCATAAATAAGTAAAAGTGGCCTTCTGCATTGGTGGGTGACATGAAGCCTGATTCTCTGCTATGAGACCTCTCTCCTCTGTCTGGGTGCTGGGGCCTAAATAACTAAAAGTGGCCTTCTCCATTGGTGGTTGACATGAAGCCTGATTCTCTGATATGGGACCTCTCTCCTCTTACTGGGTGCTGGGCCTAAATAACTAAAAGTGACCTTCTCCTTTGGTGGGGGACATGAAGCCTGATTCTCTGCTATGGGATCTCTCTCCTCTGTCTGCGTGCTGGGGCCTGAATAACTGAAAGTGGCCTTCTCCATTGGTGCCTGACATGAAGCCTGATTCTCTGCTATGGGAAACCTCTCTCCTCTGTCTGGGTGATTGGGCCTAAATAAGTAAAAGTTGCCTTCTGCATTGGTGGGTGACATGAAGCCTGATTCTCTGCTATGGGAACTGTCTCCTCTGTCTGGGTGTCGGGGCCTAAATCACGAAAAGTGGCCTTCTCCATTGGTTAATGACATGAAGCCTGATTCTCTGCTATGGTACCTCTCTACTCTGTCTGGGTGCTGGGGCCTAAATAACGAAAAGCGGCCTTCTCCATTGGTGCCTAACATGAAGCCTGATTCTCTGTTATGGGACCTCTCTCATCTGTCTGGGTGCTGGGGCCTAAATAACTGAAAGTGGCCTTCTACATTGCTGGGTGACATGATGATTCTCTGCTATGGGACCTCTCTCCTCTGTCTGGGTGCTGGGGCATAAATAACTAAAAGTGGCCTTCTCCATTGATGGGTGACATGAAGCCTGATTCTCTGCTATGGGACCTCTCTCCTCTGTCTGGGTGCTGGGGCCTAAATAAGGAAAAGTGGCCTTCTCCATTGGTGCCTAACATGAAGCCTGATTCTCTGCTATGGGACCCCTGTCTGGGTGCTGGGGCCTAAATAACTAAAAATGGCCTTCTCCATTGGTGGGTTACATGAAGCCTGATTCTCTGATATGGGACCTCTCTCCTCTGTCTCGGTGCTGTGCCTAAATAACTGAAAGTGGCCTTCTCCATTGGTGGGTGACATGATAATTCTCTGCTATGGGACCTCTCTCCTCTGTCTGGGTGCTGGGGCATAAATTAGTAAAAGTGGTCTTCTGCATTGGTGGGTGACATGAAGCCTGATTCTCTGCTATGAGACCTCTCTCCTCTGTCTGGGTGCTGGGGCCTAAATAACTTAAAGTGGCCTTCTCCATTGCTTGGGGACATGAAGCCAGATTCTCTGATATGGGACCTCTCTCCTCTGTCTGGGTGCTGGGGCCTAAATAACTAAAAGTGGCCTTCTCCATTGCTGGGTGAAATGAAGCCTGATTCTCTGCTATGGGACCTCTCTCCTCTGTCTCGGTGCTGTGCCTAAATAACTAAAAGTGGCCTTCTCCATTGGTGGGGGACATGAAGCCTGATTCTCTGCTATGGGACCTCACTCCTCTGTCTTGGTGCTGGGCCTAAATAACTGAAAGTCGCCATCTCCATTGGTGGGTGACATGAAGTCTGATTCTCTGCTATGGGACCTCTCTCCTCTGTCTGGGTGCTGGGTCCTAAATAACTAAAAGTGGCCTTCTGAATTGGTGGGTGACATGAAGCCTGATTCTCTGCTATGGGACCTCTCTCCTCTGTCTGGGTGCTGGGGCCTAAATAACTAAAAGTGACCTTCTCCATTGGTTGGTGACATGAAGCCTGATTCTCTGCTCTCTCCTCTGTCTGGATGCTGGGGCCTAAATAACTAAAAGTGGTCTTCTCCATTGGTGGGGGACATGAAGCCTGATTCTCTGCTATGGGACCTCTCTCCTCTGTCTGGGTGCTTGGGCATGAATAACTGAAAGTGGCCTTCTCCATTGGTGAGTGACATGAAGCCTGATTCTCTGCTATGGGATCTCTCTCCACTGTCTGGGTGCTGGGGCCAAAATAATGAAAAGCGGCCTTCTCCATTGGTGGGTGACATGAAGCCTGATTCTCTGCTATGGGACCTCTATCCTCTGTCTGGGTGCTGGGGCCTAAATAACTAAAAGTGGCCTTCTCCATTGGTGGGTGACAGGAAGCCTGATTCTCTGCTATGGGACCTCTTTCCTCTGTCTGGGTGCTGGGGCCTAAATAACGAAAAGTGGCCTTCTGCATTGGTGGGTGACATGAAGCCTGATTCTCTGTTATGGGACCTCTCTCCTCTGTGTGGGTGCTGGGGCCTAAATAACTGAAAGTATCCTTCTCCATTGGTGGGTGACAGGAAGCCTGATTCTCTGCTATGGCACCTCTCTCCTCTGTCTGGGTGCTGGGGCCTAAATTGGTAAAAGTGGCCTTCTGCTTTGGTGGGTGACATGATGCCTCTTTTGCTGCTATGGGACCTCTCTCCTCTGTCTGGGTTTCGGAACCTACATATCTGAAAGTGTCCTGTTTCAGTGGTGGGTAACATGATGCCTCTTTTTCCGCTAACGGATGGAACTTCCGCTAACGGGCGATGACGTCACCGTCATGTGATCAGTGCAGGGGGCGTGGCTCAGCACGGGATCAAATCCAGTGCTGAGCCACGCCCCTTGCACTGATCACATGATGGTGGCGTCACCCCAGGTCCTTCGGCTGTTCAACAGTTCGGGTTCGTGGAAGCCGCCCCCTATGGATTCCATATGCCGGGATATTCCTCGACAGTGGAATCCATAGCGGTATGCGGCGATTACCACAATCCGAACGCCAAACTTTTTTTTTAAGTTCGCTCATCTCTAGCCAGGGGCCTAAATTTCACATAATTGCTTGCTGTCTTGGTGTCAGACATTTAACTCGTTTTACTGTCAAATGACCGCCCCATTGTGTGGGTGTCAGGGGCCTAAATTTCACGTATTTGCTTGCTGTCTTGGTGGCGGACATGTAACTATTTTTACTATGTAATGACCGCCCCATTGTGTGGGTGTCAGTGGCCTATATTTCGTTTAATTGCTTGCTGTCTTGGTGGGAGACATTAAACTCTTTTTACTGTCAAATGAACTCTCCTCTGTCTGGTGCCTACATAAATGATAATGGCCTGTTCCATTGCAGGTTGACCTGAGGCCTGTGTTGCTGTCACGGGACCGCTCTCCTCATTGCGGGTACCATGGCCCTGAGTCTTTGAATGAGGCCTCTGGCACTGCGGGCAGACATGAATCCTTTTTGGCTGTGATGAGAACTTCAACTCTCATAGCATTCCCACCTGACGCCACCCCAACCACAATCTCCTCCTCCTCCAAGTTGCCAATTGATATTGGTTCACTTTTATTTATTTTATTTTAATTCATTTCTCTATCCTCATTTGTTTGCAGGGGATTTACCTACATTTTGCTGCCTTTTGCAGCCCTCTGGCCCTTTCCTGCACTATTTTACAGCAAGTGCCCAAAAGTTCGGGTGCCCATTAACTTCAAAGTAGTTCGAGTTAGCGGTGAACATTTTTGTGAAGTTCGGCCGAAAACATTCAGCTGTTTGCTCATAGTTAAGATATCTCACACTCAGGGTGGGTTCACATATGCATTGTACCGTATATTCCATTATACGTTTCTGTTTCAACAGGGTTATAATGGAATATAACAGAATTTAAGGACAGAATGCAAAACAGAACTATTTAGAGGCATTTTGTTTTGATCCATCCCAAAAGAGTTCTATGGGCATAAATAGTGATTCCATCTTATTCCGTTATGTAAGAGTGAAAATAAAAGCAAATTGCAAAAAAAATCTGGATAAATTTCATATTGATAGAATTTATTCTCAAATTTTAAATTTATAGAATTGATTTTCTCATATTTTTTAATTCACTAAGTTTCTGGTGGTAGCATCAAACTGATCAATCAGTGTGTTTTCATAATATTTTTTTTTCTATTGCAGTGTTTGTGCTTCATAGATCAATTTTCCTCTAATTATTTATTCACTAAGTTTTTGGTCATTGTTCTGCCACCCTCAATAGTTGACAGGAGAATGAGTTGACAGGCAGCTAAACTTTTTTCCCAACAATTCACTGAGGTAGACGATGGGGGTCCTTTACAGCTTTTATTGAAAAGATCAGTGTAAGGGTCCATTCACACGTCTATGTGTGTTTTGCGGATGCACGGATCCAAAGATCCGCAAAACACGGACATTGGTGATGTGCATTCCACAATTTGCGGACCGCACATCGCCGGCACTACATAGAAAATGCTTTTTCTTGTCCGCAATTGCGGTCAAGAATAGGACATGTTCTATTTTTTTCGGGAACGCGATTGTGGAGTCGGAAGTGCGGATCCGCAATTGCGGACCCGGCCGGGACATCGTCTGTCCCCATTGAAATGAATGGGTCTGCAATTTAGTTCCGCAAAATGCGGAACAGAATTGCGGATGTGTGAACTACCGCAAAAAATATACCAGTGCTTAAATATACACGTGACACAGTATACATGACATAGCATGTAAGAGCATATGTAAAAATCAAACATAGAAATACATATGGCATGAATAAGACAGATGTGGGCAAAATGGTTGACTAACCATGAAGGAGGCTAACTGCATGGTATAACATGGGTACAGCAAAGAGCACAGCAAATGTAGCGATAACCTTGTGTGGTGGTGAGAAAGGTAAGTAAGACTTGCTGACTGTGCTATGGTAGGAATAAACATCAGGGTGAAACAAATGGTGAAGAGAGACAGACAACATGTCTGGCTTCAATGAGGACGAAATGGCTTGTGCAAGAAGAAGGGGCAGGACCCAAGGGGAAGATAGGAAAACTGAGGTGGCTGGAATGGCCAAACTTAAGAGAGCTCAGAAGGAACTAATTAACAGTATAGGAAGTGGTATAAAACAGGCTACATCATTACAGTACATTGTGCTGTTGGCAAAGTAATTAGAAAGGGCAATACATTGCAATGGGGAATAAGAAAATGCACACAATAAAACAGATATTAATGCTTGTGAAGGCATGACAGTCGTAACCTTGAATTGTTCAATGAGTGCCTTCTCATAATAAGATTTCCTCCGGGTGGTAGCCTCAAGCTAAACAAACAAAATTCCAAATAGATTTGCTAATTAGTGTTCAGCGAACAGTTCGAGAATAGTTCGGGTTTGTACCGAATTTTGGGATGTTCAAAAAAGTTTGGGTTCAGGTTCGATGTTCGGCGATTTCTTCCCGCTTTCTGAAGGGCTGCACAGCAGCCAATCAGCTAGAGTTTTACTTCTTGCCCTAAGAGCCCATGACAGCCATGCCTACTAATGGCATGGCAGTGATTGGCCAAGTGCAGCATGTGACCCAGCCTCTGTTTAAGCAGGAGTCACGTAGCGCCGCACGTCACACTGCTCTGATTAGTGTAGGGAGAGGACGCAGCTGCTGTGAGGGCGAGATTAGGCAGGGAAAAGTCAGCAAAAGCACCTAATGAAGTGATCGATCTACAGCTGTGAATGATTCAAATTCTGCTAGTTACTTGATCACTGTTTTTTAGGCTGCACAGAGCGTTTTTCTGTCACTTTTTTTCGGGGGTGATTGGCGGCCATTTTGTGACTTGTGGTGCACCAGCACAAGCTGCCACCAAGTCCATCAATCCATCAATACTAGTTTTTTTTTGCTATATCCTTAATCAGGGGCTTGGCTGTGCTAATGGTCACCCCTAGAATCTCAGGATAGCAATTTTTATATTTTATTAAGGGGTTAAATACAATTGCCAAAATACCAATCCCCTAAATCTGGTGTTCCAGCTTTGGCTAGCCAGGTATAATAACGTCTGCTGTCTGGCAAAGGATAGACGATTTTCTGTGGTGAAATTCAATTGCCAAAATAGCAATCCCCTAAATCTGGTGTCCCAGCACCGGGTTGCAAACTATAATAGTGTCCGACAAAACATATATTTTGTTCTGGGGTGAAATTCAATTGACAAAATAGCAATACCATAAATCTGGTGTCACAGCTGTGGCTGGCAAACAATAATAGTGTCCGCCAAAACATATATTTTGTTCTGGAGTGAAATAATTCACTTGACAAAATAACAATCCCCTAAATCTGGTGTCATAGCTGTGGCTGGCAAACTATAATAGTGTCCGCAAAAACATATATTTTGTTCTGTGGTGAAATTTAACTGCCAAAATAGCAATACCATAAAACTGGTGTCTCAGCACTGGCTGGCAAACTATAATAGTGTCCGTCAAAACATATATTTTGTTCTGGGGTGAAATTCACTTGCCAAAATAGCAATCCCCTAAATCTGGTGTCCCAGCATTGGCTGGCAAACTATAATAGTGTCCGCCAAAACATATATTTTGTTCTGGGGTAAAATTAAATTGCCAAAATAGCAATACCCTGAATCTGGTGTCCCAGCTGTTGCAGACCAAGTGTTAATCTGTCCGTAAAAGGGAATATTTTATTCTGGGGTGAAATTCAATTGCCAAAATATCAATACCATAAATCAGTGGATTCAGCTGTGGCTGGCAAAGTATAATAGTGTCCGCCAAAACATATATTTTTTTCTGGGGTGAAATTCAATTGCCAAAATAGCAATACACTGAATCTGGTGTTGGAGCTGATGCAGGCCAAGTGTTAATCTGTCCGTAAAAGGGTATATTTTGTTCTGGGTTAAAGTTCAATTGCCAAAATAGCAATACCATAAATCTGGTGTCACAGCTGTGGCTGGCAAACTATAATAGTTTCCGCCAAAACATATATTTTGTTCTGGAGTGAAATAATTCACTTGCCAAAATAACAATCCCCTAAATCTGGTGTCACAGCTGTGGCTGGCAAACTATAATAGTGTCCGCAAAAACATATATTTTGTTCTGTGGTGAAAATCAATTGCCAAAATATCAATACCATAAATCAGTGGTTTCAGCTGTGGCTGGCAAAGTATAATAGTGTCGGCCAAAACATATATTTTGTTCTGTGGTGAAATTTAATTGCCAAAATAGCAATACCATAAAACTGGTGTCTCAGCACTGGCTGTCAAACTATAATAGTGTCCGCCAAAACATATATTTTGTTCTGGGGTGAAAATCACTTGCCAAAATAGCAATCCCCTAAATCTGGTGTCCCAGCACTGGCTAGCAAACTATAATAGTGTCCGCCAAAACATATATTTTGTTCTGTGGTGAAATTTAACTGCCAAAATAGCAATACTATAAAACTGGTGTCTCAGCACTGGCTGGCAAACTATAATAGTGTCCGCCAAAACATATATTTTGTTCTGGGGTGAAATTCACTTGCCAAAATAGCAATCCCCTAAATCTGGTGTCCCAGCACTGGCTAGCAAACTATAATAGTGTCCGCCAAAACATATATTTTGTTCTATGGTGAAATTTAACTGCCAAAATAGCAATACCATAAAACTGGTGTCTCAGCACTGGCTGGCAAACTATAATAATGTCCGCCAAAACATATATTTTGTTCTGGGTGAAATTCACTTGCCAAAATAGCAATCCCCTAAATCTGGTGTCCAAGCACTGGCTGGCAAACTATAATAGTGTCCGCCAAAACATATATTTTGTTCTGGGGTAAAATTAAATTGCCAAAATAGCAATACTCTGAATCTGGTGTCCCAGCTGTTGCAGACCAAGTGTTAATCTGTCCATAAAATGGGGAATATTTTATTCTGGGGTGAAATTCAATTGCCAAAATATCAATACCATAAATCAGTGGTTTCAGCTGTGGCTGGCAAAGTATAATAGGGTCCGCCAAAACATATATTTTTTTCTGGGGTGAAATTCAATTGCCAAAATAGCAATACCCTGAATCTGGTGTCCGAGCTGATGCAGGACAAGTGTTAATCTGTTCGTAAAAGGGTATATTTTGTTCTGGGTTAAAATTCAATTGCCAAAATAGCAATACCATAAATCTGGTGTCACAGCTGTGGCTGGCAAACTATAATAGTTTCCGCCAAAACATATATTTTGTTCTGGAGTGAAATAATTCACTTGCCAAAATAACAATCCCCTAAATCTGGTGTCATAGCTGTGGCTGGCAAACTATAATAGTGTCCGCAAAAACATATATTTTGTTCTGTGGTGAAATTAAATTGCCAAAATAGCAATACCATAAATCTGGTGTCCCAGCACTGGCTGGCAAACTATAATAGTGTCCGCCAAAACATATATTTTGTTCTGTGGTGAAATTTAATTGCCAAAATAGCAATACCATAAAACTGGTGTCTCAGCACTAGCTGGCAAACTATAATAGTGTCCGCCAAAACATATATTTTGTTCTGGGGTGAAATTCACTTGCCAAAATTGCAATCCCCTAAATCTGGTGTCCCAGCACTGGCTGGCAAACTATAATAGTGTCCGCCAAAACATATATTTTGTTCTGGGGTGAAATTAAATTGCCAAAATAGCAATACCCTGAATCTTGTGTCCCAGCTTTTGCAGGTCAAGTGTTAATCTGTCCGTAAAAGGGACTATTTTGTTCTGGGGTGAAATTCAATTGCCAAAATATCAATACCATAAATCAGTGGTTTCAGCTGTGGCTGGCAAAGTATAATAGTGTCCGCCAAAACATATATTTTGTTCTTGGGTAAAATTCAATTGCCAAAATAGCAATGCCCTAAACTGGTGTCCCAGCTGTTGCAGGCCAAGTATTAATCTGTCCGTAAAAGGGTATATTTTGTTCTGGGTTAAAATTCAATTGCCAAAATAGCAATACCATAAATCAGTGGTTTCAGCTGTGGCTGGCAAACTATAATAGTGTCCGCCAAAACATATATTTTGTTCTGGGGTGAAATTCACTTGCCAAAATAGCAATCCCCTAAATCTGGTGTCCCAGCACTGGCTGGCAAACTATAATAGTGTCCGCCAAAACATATATTTTTTTCTGGGGTAAAATTAAATTGCCAAAATAGCAATACCCTGAATCTGGTGTCCCAGCTGTTGCAGACCAAGTGTTAATCTGTCCGTAAAAGGGAATATTTTATTCTGGGGTAAAATTCAATTGCCAAAATATCAATACCATAAATCAGTGGTTTCAGCTGTGGCTGGCAAAGTATAATAGTGTCCGCCAAAACATATATTTTTTTCTGGGGTGAAATTCACTTGCCAAAATAGCAATCCCCTAAATCTGGTGTCCAAGCACTGGCTGGCAAACTATAATAGTGTCCGCCAAAACATATATTTTGTTCTGGGGTAAAATTCAATTGCCAAAATAGCAATCCTCTAAACTGGTGTCCCAGCTGTTGCAGGCCAAGTATTAATCTGCCCGTAAAAGGGTATATTTTGTTCTGGGTTGAAATTCAATTGCCAAAATAGCAATACCCTAAATCTGGTGTCCGAGCTGATGCAGGCCAAGTGTTAATCTGTCTGTAAAAGGGTATATTTTGTTCTGGGTTGAAATTCAATTGCCAAAATAGCAATACCATAAATCTGGTGTCACAGCTGTGGCTGGCAAACTATAATAGTGTCCGCCAAAACATATATTTTGTTCTAGAGTGAAATAATTCACTTGCCAAAATAACAATCCCCTAAATCTGGTGTCACAGCTGTGGCTGGCAAACGATAATAGTGTCCGCAAAAACATTTATTTTGTTCTGTGGTGAAATTAAATTGCCAAAATAGCAATACCATAAATCTGGTGTCCCATCACTGGCTGACAAACTATAATAGTGTCCGCTAAAACATATATTTTGTTCTGTGGTGAAATTAAATTGCCAAAATATCAATACCATAAATCAGTATTTTCAGCTGTGGCTGGCAAAGTATAATAGTGTCCGCCAAAACATATATTTTGTTCTGGGGTGAAATTCAATTGCCAAAATAGCAATCCCCTAAACTGGTGTCCCAGCTGTTGCAGGCCAAGTATTAATCTGTCCGTAAAAGGGTATATTTTGTTCTGGAGTGAAATTCAATTGCCAAAATAGCAATCCCCTAAACTGGTGTCCCAGCTGTTGCAGGCCAAGTATTAATCTGTCCGTAAAAGGGTATATTTTGTTGTGGAGTGAAATTCAATTGCCAAAATAGCAATCCCCTAAACTGGTGTCCCAGCTGTTGCAGGCCAAGTATTAATCTGTCCGTAAAAGGGTATATTTTGTCCTGGAGTGAAATTCAATTGCCAAAATAGCAATCCCCTAAACTGGTGTCCCAGCTGTTGCAGGCCAAGTATTAATCTGTCCGTAAAAGGGTATATTTTGTTCTGGAGTGAAATTCAATTGCCAAAATAGCAATACCCTGAATCTGGTGTCCGAGCTGATGCAGGCCAAGTGTTAATCTGTTCGTAAAAGGGTATATTTTGTTCCGGGGTGAAATTCAATTGCCAAAATAGCAATACCATAAATCAGTGGTTCCAGCTGTGGCTGGCAAAGTATAATAGTGTCCGCCAAAACATATATTTTGTTCTGGGGTGAAATTCAATTGCCAAAATAGCAATACCCTGATTCTGGTGTCCCAGCTATTGCAGGCCAAGTGTTAGTCTGTGCGTAAAAATATATATTTTGTTCTGGGGTCAAATTCAATTGCCAAAATAGCAATACCATAAATGAGTGGTTTCAGCTGTGGCTGGCAAAGTATAATAGTGTCCGCCGAAACATATATTTTGTTCTGGTGTGAAATTCAATTGCCAAAATAGCAATACCCTAAATCTGGTGTCCGAGCTGTTGCAGGCCAAGTGTTAATCTGTCCGTTAAACGGTATATTTTGTTCTGGGGTGAAATTCAATTGCCAAAATAGCAATACCCTGATTCTGGTGTCACAGCTGTTGCAGACCAAGTGTTAATCTGTCCGTAAAAGGGTATATTTTGTTCTGGGGTGAGATTCAATTGCCAAAATAGCAATACCATAACTCAGCGGTTTCAACTGTGGCTGGCAAAGTATAATAGTGTCCGCAAAAACATATATTTTGTTCTGGGGTGAAATTCAATTGCCAAAATAGCAATACCCTGAATCTGGTGTCCCAGCTGTGGCAGGCCAAGTGTTAATCTGTTCGTAAAAGGGTATATTTTGTTCTGGGGTGAAATTCAATTGCCAAAATAGCAATACCCTGAATCTGGTGTCCCAGCTGTTGCAGGCCAAGTGTTTTATTCTGTCCGTAAAAGGGTATATTTTGTTCTGGGTTGAAATTCAATTGCCAAACTAGCAATACCATAAATCAGTGGTTTCAGCTGTGGCTGGCAAAGTGTAATAGTGTCCGCCAAAACATATATTTTGTTCTGGGGTGAAATTCAATTGCCAAAATAGCAATACCCTGAATCTGGTTTCCCAGCTGTTGCAGGCCAAGTGTTAATCTGTCCGTAAAAGGGTATTTTACACTCAAGGTGTATATACAAGTGCTGAGAGGGTCATCCTCATTAACCACACCTGCTACCGTGCATCTCCCATTGTATTTCTGTCCGTTAAAGGGTATATTACACAAAGTGTTAAAATACAATTGCTGATGGCATAATCCTACATATTTTTTCTTACGCTACTGTGCATCTCCAAGTGTAAATTTGTCCATAAAATGATACCTTTCATCCAGGGCCTAAATACTAGCCCTACAATAGATATTCCCCTAAATCAGTGGTTACTGCTGTGCCTGGATTAGTGTAATACGGTACATAAATAAATAGGCAGATAGTGTTAGGTGCCTGTAAAAAATGGCCTGAATTTGAAATCAATACATTGGGCCAAATATTTTTTTTCTTATTGTGGTGCTTGGTGAATGGTAACAATGAGGAAAACATCTAGTCAGGGACGCGGACGCGGTCGTGGTGTTGTTAGTGGACCCTCTGGCGTTGGGAGAGGACGTGGCCATTCTGCCACAGCCACACGTCCTAGTGAACAAACTACCTCAGGTTCCAGTACCCGCCAATATTTACAGCGATATTTGGTGGGGCCCAATGCCGTTCTAAGGAGGGTAAGGCCTGAGCAGGTACAGGCGCTAGTCAATTGGGTGGCCGACAGTGGATCCAGCACGTTCACAACATTATCTCCCACTCAGTCTGAAACCAAGTTCATCAGTCTGTCACATCACTCCCATGCATATCAGGGAAACTGTCTGAGCCTTAAGTTATGCAGCAGTCTCTTATGCTGTTTGAAGACGCTGCTGGCAGGGTTTCCCAAGGGAATCCACCTAGTCCTTCCCCAGTGGTGGAAGACATAGAATGCACTGATGCACAACCACTGATGCTTCCTGATGATGAGGACATGGGAATACTACCTCATCGGAGTCTGCACGTCTCTGATGATGACGAAACACAGGTGCCAACTAGTGTTGAGCGTGAATATTCGAATAGCGAATTTTTTTAGCGAATATCGGCACTTCGCTAATTCGCGAATATTTCAAATATAGCGCTATAAATTCGCTATTTTGAATATTTTTTTTTTTTTTTTTTTTAGTTATATTTTTTTCTTTCCCACTTCCTAATAGTAGTTCTTACCTGTCCTGAGGATTCCTTGCTTCCTGGCTGCTCTAGTCAGTGCCCATTGCCGCTTCTGCCGACTTCCGTGCTCATGGAGCCTCCCCATCTCCATGGGAACGTCTCCATTTACTAAAATGTACTGTCGGATTTGAGAAATTACTTTGAAATCGCAATGCGATTAATTCAAGTTATATTAATCGCATTGCGATTTCAACTTAGCACTGCTATCTTACATAGGCTAGAATGGACTATAGCACTTGCAGTGCTAAGTTTAAATCGCAATGCGATTGCTTCAAGTTAAATTAATCACATTGCGATTTCAACTTAGCACTGCTGCTATATTCCATATTCGTTAACTTCGTTAATTCTAGCAAGCTGACCCATTATAAACCCAGCTCTAAGTTGAAATCGCAATGCGATTAATATAACTTGAATTAATCGCATTGCGATTTCAACGTAATTCCTCAAATCCGACAGTACATTTTAGTATATGGAGACGTTCCCATGGTGATGGGGACGCTCCATGAGCAAGGAAGTTTATGGTTGGCTTGGTAGAATTAGCGAATAGCGAATATGACGAATGTATTCGTCATATTCCTCAAAACGAAGATAACAAAGTATTCTACATCTTTGTTTTAGCAACCTATTCGTCAACTTCGCTAATTCTAGCAATCAAATAGTAAGGTTGACTATAGAGACAGCTGTGTTAAATTCGCTATGCGATTTTTCTTTTTTTTTTATAGAATAATTATATTACTTGATAATTATTATAATTATTCTATTTATTAAAAAAAAAATTATATAATCGCATAGCGAATTAAACAGTTGTCTCTATAGTCAACCTTCCTATTTGATTGCTAGAATTAGCGAAGTTGACGAATAGGTTGCTAAAACGAAGATGTAGAATACTTTGTTATCTTCGTTTTGAGGAATATGACGAATACATTCGTCATATTCGTCATCTTCGCTTTAATTCTAGATATGAAACCAATAGGAAAGTAGCCTAAGTTAAAATCGCAATACACGATTATTTAAATAGCATATTAATCGCGATAACTAGAATAATGACGAATATTCGATTTAGATGAATATGAAACGAATATTCTTTCGAATATTCGCGAATTTCGTCGAAATCGAATATGGCACCTGCCGCTCATCACTAGTGCCAACTGCTGCGTCTTTCTGCAGTATGCAGACCGAACAGGAGGTCAGGAAGGAAGAATGTGTGGAAGACGATGCAGGGGACGATGAGGTCCTAGACCCAACATGGAATGAAGGTCGTGCCACTGACTTTCATAGTTCAGAGGAAGAGGCAGTGGTGGGACCGAGCCAACAGCGTAGCAAAAGAGGGAGCAGGGGGCAAAAGCAGAACAGCCGCCGCCAAGAGAGTTCGCCTGCTACTGGACACCGTCACCAGGGACCGAGCACCCCAAAGAAAGCTTCAAGGAGTTCCCTGGCATGGAACTTCTTTAAACAATGTGCTGACGACAAGACCCGAGTGGTTTGCACGCTGTGCCATCAGAGCCTGAAGCGAGGCATTAACGTTCTGAACCTTAGCACAACATGCATGACCAGGCATCTACATGCAAAGCATGAACTGCAGTGGAGTAAACACCTTAAAAGCAAGGAACTCACTCTGGCTCCCCCTGCTCCCTCTTCTGCTGCTTCCTCGGCCTTTTCCTCCGCCTCGGGAGGAACGTTGGCACCTGCCACCCACCAAACAGAGGATGTGCCACCGACACCACCACCTGCGTCACCAAGCATCTCCACCATGTCACATGGCAGCGTTCAGCTCTCCATCTCACAAACCTTGGAGAGAAAGCGTAAATTCCCACCTAGCCACCCTCGAGCCCTGGGCCTGAATGCCAGCAATTCTAAACTACTGGCCTTTGAAATGCTGTCATTCAGGCTGGTGGACACAGACAGCTTCAAACAGCTGATGTCCATGGCTGTCCCACAGTATGTTGTTCCCAGCCGCCACTACTTCTCCAAGACAGCCGTGCCTTCCCTGCACAACCAAGTATCCGATAAAGTCAAGTGTGCATTTCGCAACGTCATCTGTGGCAAGGTCCACCTAACCACAGATACGTGGACCAGTAAGCACGGCCAGGGACGCTATATCTCCCTAACTGCACACTGGGTAAATGTAGTGGCGGCTGGGCTCAAGGCGGAGAGTTCCTTGGCGCACGTCCTTCCACCGCCAAGGATCGCAGGGCATCATTCTTTGTCTCCTGTAGCCTCCTCCTCATACTCGGCTTCCTCCTCCTCTGCTTCCACCAGCTCATCCAGTCAGCCACACAATTTCACCACCAACTTCAGCACAGCCCGGGGTAAAAGTCAGCAGGCCATTCTGAAACTCGGGGTATTGAACAACAGACCGATGAGTGGTTTCTGCCGGTGGGCCTCAAGCCTGGCCTGGTGGTGTGCGATAATGGGCGAAATCTCGTCGCAGCTCTGGGACTAGCCGGTTTGACGCACATCCCTTGCCTGGCGCATGTGCTGAATTTGGTGGTGCAGAAGTTCATTCACAACTACCCCGACATGTCAGAGCTGCTGCACAAAGTGCGGGCCGTCTGTGCGCACTTCCAGCGTTCACATCCTGCTGCTGCTCGCCTGTCTGCGCTACAGCGTAACTTCGGCGTTCCCGCTCACCGCCTCATATGCGACGTGCCCACCAGGTGGAACTCCACCTTGCACATTTTGGAGAGACTATGCAATAAGCAGCAGGCCATAATGGAGTTTCTTCTGCAGCATGCACGCGTCAGTCGCACTGCGGAACAGCACCACTTCACCACCAATGATTGGGCCTCCATGCGAGACCTGTGTGCCCTGTTGTGCTGTTTCGAGTACTCTACCAACATGGCCAGTGGCGATGACACCATTATCAGAGTTACAATACCACTTCAATGTCTCCTTGAGAAAAAGCTTAGGGCAATGATGGAAGAGGTGGTGGCCCAGGAGGAGGAGGATGAGGGGTCATTTTTAGCTATTTCAGGCCAGTCTGTTAGAAGTGGCTCAGAGGAAGGTTTTTTGCAAGAGCAGAGGCCAGGTACAAATGTGACCAGCCAGGGCCCACTACTGGAGGACGAGGAGGAGGTGGAGGAGGATGAGGATGAAGCAGGTTCACAGCGGGGTGGCACTCGACACAGCTCCGTCTCATCACTGGTGCGTGGCTGGGGGGATACGGAGGACGATGACGATACACCTCCCACAGAGGACAGCTTGTCCTTACTTTTGGGGAGCCAGGCACACATGAGTGACTACATGCTGCAGTGCCTGCGCAACGACAGCAGAGTTGCCCACATTTTAACATGTGCGGACTACTGGGTTGCCACCCTGCTGTATCCCCGGTACAAAGATAATGTACCCACCTTACTTCCTGCACTGGAGCTTGATAGGAAAATGCCCGAGTACAAGCGCATGCTGGTAGACGCGCTCCTGAGAGCATTCCCAAATGTCACAGGGGAACAGGTGGAAGCCCAAGGAGAAGGCAGAGGAGGAGCAAGAGGTCGCAAATGCAGCTGTGTCACAGCCAGCTCCTCTGAGGGCAGGGTTAGCATGGCAGAAATGTGGAAAAGTTTTTTCTCCACGCCACAGCTAACTTCACCACCACCTGATACGGAACGTGTTAGCAGGAGGCAGCATTTCACTAACATGGTTGAACAGTACGCCTGCACACCCCTCAACGTATTGACTGATGGTCCGGCCCCATTCAACTTCTGGGTCTCCAAATTGCCCACGAGGCCAGAGTTCGCCTTTCATGCCTTGGAGGTGCTGGCCTGCCCGGCGGCCAGCGTTTTGTCTGAACGCGTATTAAGCACGTCAGGGGGCGTCATTACTGACAAACGCAGCCGCCTTCCCAAAGCCAACGTGGGCAAGCTGACGTTCATAAAAATGAACCAAGGCATGGATCCCACTGGAACTATTCCTCCCTTGTGCAGAATAGACATTTATAACTGCCTCCCCCTCAACCATGTATTCTTGAACTCCGGGGCACTTCTTTACTGAATCCTCATTTTTTTAACTTTACCATGATCTTGCGGTGCAACCCAAAGTTGAATGAACAACTCCTCAATCTGGGTGCCAGGGCTTAAATAACTGAAAGTGGCCTTCTCCAGTGGTGGGTGAAATGACGCATGATTCATTGCTGTGGGACCTCTCTACTCTGTCTGGGTGCTGGGGCCGAAATAACTGAAAGTGGCCTTCTCCAGTGGTGGGTGATATGACGCATGATTCCTTGCTATGGGATCTCTCGTCTCTGTCTGGGTGCTGGGGCCGAAATAACTGAAAGTGGCCTTCTCCAGTGGAGGGTTATATAATGCCTTATTCCTTGCTGTGGTACCTCTCTCCTCTGTCTGTTTGCTGGGGCCGAAATAAATGTAACTGGCTTTCTCCAGTGGTGGGTGATAAGACGCATGATTCCTTGCTGTGGGACCTCTCGCCTCTGTCTGGGTGATGGGGTCGAAATAACTGAAAGTGGCCTTCTCCAGTGGTGGGTGATATGACGCATGATTCCTTGCTGTGGGACCTCTCTCCTCTGTCTTGGTGCTGGGGCCGAAATAACTGAAAGTGGCCTTCTCCAGTGGTGGGTGATATTATGCCTTATTCCTTGCTGTGGGACCTCTCTCCTCTGTCTGGGTGCTGGGGCCGAAATAACTGAAAGTGGCCTTCTTCAGTGGTGGGTGATATGACGCATGATTCCTTGCTTTGGGACCTTTCTCCTCTGTCTGGGTGCTAAGCCTAAATAACTGAAAGTGGCCTTCTCCAGTGGTGGGTCATATGACGAATGATTCATTGATGTGGGACCTCTCTCCTCTGTCTGGGTGCTGGGGCCGAAATAACTGAAAGTGGCCTTCTCCAGTGGTGGGTGATATAACACCTTATTCCTTGCTGTGGGACCTCTCTCCTCTGTCTGGGTGCTGGGGCCGAAATAACTGAAAGTGGCCTTCTCCAGTGGTGGGACATATGAAGCATGATTCCTTCATGTGGGACCTCTCTCCTCTGTCTGGGTGCTGGTGCCTAAATAACTAAAAGTGGCCTTCTCCATTGCTGGGTGACATGAAGCCTGATTCTCTGCTATGGGACCTCTCTCCTCTGTCTCGGTGCTGTGCCTAAATAACTAAAAGTGGCCTTCTCCATTAGTGGGGGACATGAAGCCTGATTCTCTGCTATGGGACCTCACTCCTCTGTCTTGGTGCTGGGCCTAAATAACTGAAAGTCGCCATCTCCATTGGTGGGTGACATGAAGTCTGATTCTCTGCTATGGGACCTCTCTCCTCTGTCTGGGTGCTGGGTCCTAAATAACTAAAAGTGGCCTTCTCCATTGGTGGGTGACATGAAGCCTGATTCTCTGCTATGGGACCTCTCTCCTCTGTCTGGGTGCTGGGGCCTAAATAAGTAAAAGTGGCCTTCTGAATTGGTGGGTGACATGAAGCCTGATAATCTGCTATGGGACCTCTCTCCTCTGTCTGGGTGCTGGGGCCTAAATAACAAAAAGTGACCTTCTCCATTGGTGGGTGACATGAAGCCTGATTCTCTGCTCTCTCCTCTGTCTGGGTGCTGGGGCCTAAATAACTAAAAGTGGTCTTCTCCATTGGTGGGGGACATGAAGCCTGATTCTCTGCTATGGGACCTCTATCCTCTGTCTGGGTGCTGGGGCCTAAATAACTAAAAGTGGCCTTCTCCATTGGTGGGTGACAGGAAGCCTGATTCTCTGCTATGGGACCTCTCTCCTCTGTCTGGGTGCTGGGGCCTAAATAACGAAAAGTGGCCTTCTGCATTGGTGGGTGACATGAAGCCTGATTCTCTGTTATGGGACCTCTCTCCTCTGTGTGGGTGCTGTGGCCTAAATAACTAAAAGTGACCTTCTCCATTGGTGGGTGACATGAAGCCTGATTCTCTGCTCTCTCCTCTGTCTGGGTGCTGGGGCCTAAATAAATAAAAGTGGTCTTCTCCATTGGTGGGGGACATGAAGCCTGATTCTCTGCTATGGGACCTCTATCCTCTGTCTGGGTGCTGGGGCCTAAATAACTAAAAGTGGCCTTCTCCATTGGTGGGTGACAGGAAGCCTGATTCTCTGCTATGGGACCTCTCTCCTCTGTCTGGGTGCTGGGGCCTAAATAACGAAAAGTGGCCTTCTGCATTGGTGGGTGACATGAAGCCTGATTCATTGTTATGGGACCTCTCTCCTCTGTGTGGGTGCTGGGGCCTAAATAACTGAAAGTGTCCTTCTCCATTGGTGGGTGACAGGAAGCCTGATTCTCTGCTATGGGACCTCTCTCCTCTGTCTGGGTGCTGGGGCCTAAATAACAAAAAGTGGCCTTCTGCATTGGTGGGTGAAATGAAGCCTGATTCTCTGTTATGGGACCTCTCTCCTCTGTGTGGGTGCTGGGGCCTAAATAACTGAAAGTGTCCTTTTCCATTGGTGGGTGACAGGAAGCCTGATTCTCTGCTATGGGACCTCTCTCCTCTGTCTGGGTGCTGGGGCATAAATAACGAAAAGTGGCCTTCTGCATTGGTGGGTGACATGAAGCCTGATTCTCTGTTATGGGACCTCTCTCCTCTGTGTGGGTGCTGGAGCCTAAATAACTGAAAATGGCCTTCTCCAGTGGTGGGTGATATAACGCCTTAATCCTTGCTGGGGGACCTCTCTCCTCTGTCTGTGTGCTGGGCCTAAATACCTGAAAGTGGCCTTCTCCATTCGTGGTTAATATGAGGTGTTAATCCTTGCTGTGGGACCTCTCGCCTCTGTCTGGGTGCTTTGGCCGAAATAATTGAAAGTGGCCTTCTCCAGTGGTGGGTGATATAACGCCTTAATCCTTGCTGGGGGACATCTCACCTCTGTCTGGGTGCTGGGGACGAAATAACTTAAAGTGGCCTTCTCCAGTTTTGGGTGATATGACGACGTATTCCTTGCTGTGGACCTCTATCCTCTGTCTGGGTGCTGGGTCTAAATAACTGAAAGTGGCCTTCTCCAGTGGTGGGTGATATAACGCCATATTCCTTGCTGTGGGCCCTCTAACCTCTGTCTGGGTGCTGGGGCCTAAATAACTGAAAGTGGCCTTCTCCAGTGGTGGGTGATATGACGCATGATTCCTTGCTATGGGACCTCTCTCCTCTGTATGGGTGCTGGACCTAAATAACTGAAAGTGGACTTCTCCAGTGGTGGGTCATATGACGCATAATTCCTTGCTGTGGGACCTTTCGCCTCTGTCTGGGTGCTGGGGCCGAAATAACTGAAAGTGGCCTTTTCCAGTGGTGGGTGATATCACGCCTTATTCCTTGCTGTGGGACCTCTCTCCTCTGTCTGGGTGCTGGGGCCGAAATAACTGAAAGAGGCCTTCTCCAGTGGTGGGTGATATGACGCATGATTCCTTGCTGTGGACCTCTCTCCTCTGTCTGGGTGCTGGGCCTAAATAACTGAAAGAGGCCTTCTCCAGTGGTGGGTCATATGACGCCATATTCCTTGCTGTGGGACCTCTCTCCTCTGTCTGGGTGCTGGGGACGATATAACTGAAAATGGCCGTTTCTAGTGGTGGGTGATATGACGCATGATTCCTTGCTGTGGGACCTCTCTCCTCTGTCTGGGTCCTGGGGCCGAAATAACTGAGAGTGGCCTTCTCCAGTGGTGGGTGATATGACGCATGATTCCTTGCTGTGGGACCTCTTTCCTCTGTCTGGGTGCTGGGCCTAAATAACTGTAAGTGGCTTTTTCCAGTGGTGGGTCATATGACGCATGATTCCTTGCTGTGGGACCTCTCGCCTCTGTCTGGGTGCTGGGGCCGAAATAACTGAAAGTGGCCTTCTCCAGTGGTGGGTGATATGACGCATGATTCCTTGCTGTGGGACCTTTCGCCTCTGTCTGGGTGCTGGGGCCGAAATAACTGAAAGTGGCCTTTTCCAGTGGTGGGTGATATCACGCCTTATTCCTTGCTATGGGACCTCTCTCCTCTGTCTGGGTGCTGGGGCCGAAATAACTGAAAGTGGCCTTCTCCAGTGGTGGGTGATATGACGCATGATTCCTTGCTGTGGACCTCTCTCCTCTGTCTGGGTGCTGGGCCTAAATAACTGAAAGTGGCCTTCTCCAGTGGTGCGTCATATGACGCCTTATTCTTTGCTGTGGGACTCTCTCCTCTGTCTGGGTGCTGGGGACGATATAACTGAAAATGGCCTTTTCTAGTGGTGAGTGATATGACGCATGATAACTTGCTGTGGGAAATCTCTCCTCTGTCTGGGTGCTGGGGCCGAAATAACTGAGAGTGGCCTTCTCCAGTGGTGGGTGATATGACGCATGATTCCTTGCTGTGGGACCTCTTTCATATGTCTGGGTGCTGGGCCTAAATAACTGAAAGTGGCCTTCTCCAGTGGTGGGTCATATGACGCATGATTCATTGCTGTGGGACCTCTCTCCTCTGTCTGGGTGCTGGAGCCGAAATAACTGAAAGTGGCCTTCTCCAATGGTGGGTGATATAACGCCATATTCCTTGCTGTGGGATCTCTCTCCTCTGCCTGGGTGCTGGGGCCGAAATAACTGAAAGTGTCCTTCTCCAGTGCTGGGTGATATGACGCATGATTCCTTGCTGTGGGATCTCTCTCCTATGTCTGGGTGCTGGGGCCGAAATAACTGAAAGTAGCCTTCTCCAGTGGAGGGTTATATAATGCCTTATTCCTTGCTGTGGTACCTCTCTCTTCTGTCTGTTTGCTGGGGCTGAAATAACTGTAACTGGCTTTCTCCAATAGTGGGTGATAAGACGCATGATTCCTTGCTGTGGGACCTCTCGCCTCTGTCTGGGTGCTGGGGCCGAAATAACTGAAAGTGGCCTTCTACAGTGGTGGGTGATATGACGCATGATTCCTTGCTGTGGTACCTCTCTCCTCTTTCTGGGTGCTGGGGCCGAAATAACTGAAAGTGGCCTTCTTCAGTGGTTGGTTGATATGACGCATGATTCCTTGCTTTGGGACCTTTCTCCTCTGTCTGGGTGCTAAGCCTTAATAACTGAAAGTGGCCTTCTCCAATGGTGGGTCATATGACGAATGATTCATTGATGTGGGACCTCTTTCCTCTGTCTGGGTGCTGGGGCCGAAATAACTGAAAGTGGCCTTCTCCAGTGGTGGGTGATATAACACCTTATTCCTTGCTGTGGGACCTCTCTCCTCTGTCTGGGTGCTGGGGCCGAAATAACTGAAAGTGGCCTTCTCCAGTGGTGGGTCATATGAAGCATGATTCCTTCATGTGGGACCTCTCTCCTCTGTCTGGGTGCTTAGGCCGAAAAAACTGAAAGTGGCCTTCTCCAGTGGTGGGTGATATGACTCATGATTCCTTGCTGTGGGACCATTAGCCTCTGTCTAGGTGCTGGGGCCGAAATAACTGAAAGTGGCCTTCTCCAGTGGTGGGTGATATGACGCATGATTCCTTGCTATGGGACCTCTCTCCTCTGTATGGGTGCTGGACCTAAATAACTGAAAGTGGACTTCTCCAGTGGGGGGTCATATGATGCATGATTCCTTGCTGTGGGACCTTTCCCCTCTGTCTGGGTGCTGGGGCCGAAATAACTGAAAGTGGCCTTTTCCAGTGGTGGGTGATATCATGCCTTATTCCTTGCTGTGGGACCTCTCTCCTCTGTCTGGGTGCTGGGGCCGAAATAACTGAAAGTGGCCTTCTCCAGTGGTGGGTGATATGACGCATGATTCCTTGCTGTGGACCTCTCTCCTCTGTCTGGGTGCTGGGCCTAAATAACTGAAAGTGACCTTCTCCAGTGGTGGGTCATATGACGCCTTATTCCTTGCTGTGGGACCTCTCTCCTCTGTCTGGGTGCTGGGGACGATATAACTGAAAATGGCCTTTTCTAGTGGTGGGTGATATGACGCATTATTCCTTGCTGTGGGACCTCTCTCCTCTGACTGGGTGCTGGGGCCGAAATAACTGAGAGTGGCCATTTACAGTGGTGGGTGATATGAAGCATGATTCCTTGCTTTGGGACCTCTCTCCTCTGTCTGGGTGCAGGGCCTAAATAACTGAAAGTGGCCTTCTCCAGTGGTGGGTCATATGACGCATGATTCATTGCTGTGGGACCTCTATCCTCTTTCTGGGTGCTGGGGCCGAAATAACTGAGAGTTGCCTTCTCCAGTGGTGGGTGATATTACGCCTTATTCCTTGCTGTGGGACCTCTCTCGTCTGTCTGGTTGCTTGGGCCGAAATAACTGATAGTGGCCTTCTCCAGTGGTGGGTGATATGATGCATGATTCCTTGCTTTGGGACCTCTCTCCTCTGTCTGGGTGCTGGGCCTAAATAACTGAAAGTGGCCTTCTCCAGTGTTGGGTCATATGACGCATGATTTATTGCTGTGGGACCTCTCTCCTCTGTCTGGGTGCTGAGGCCGAAATAACTGAAAGTGGCCTTCTTCAGTGGTGGGTGATATGATGCATGATTCCTTGCTTTGGGACCTCTCTCCTCTGTCTGGGTGCAGGGGCCGAAATAACTGAAAGTGGCCTTCTCCAGTGGTGGGTGATATGACGCATGATTCCTTGCTGTGGGACCTCTCTCCTCTGTCTGGGTGCTGGGCCTAAATAACTGAAAGTGGCCATCTCCAGTGGTGGGTCATATGACGCATGATTCCTTGCTGTGGGACCTCTCTCCTCTGTCTGGGTGCTAGGGCCGAAATAACTGAGAGTGGCCATCTCCAGTGGTGGGTGATATTACGCCTTATTCCTTTCTGTGGGACCTCCCTCGTCTGTCTGTGTGCTGGGGCCGAAATAACTGAAAGTGGCCTTCTCCAGTGGTGGGTGATATGACGCATGATTCCATGCTGTGGGACCTCTCTCTCTGTCTGAGTGCTGGGGCCGATATAACTGAAAATGGCCTTTTCCAGTGGTGGTTGATATGATGCATGATTTCTTGCTGTGCTACCCCTCACCTCTGTCTGGGTGCTGGGGCCGAAATAACAAAGTGGCCTTCTCCAGTGGTGGGTGATATGACGCATGATTCCTTGCTGTGGGACCTCTCTCCTCTGTCTGGGTGCTGGAGCCTAAATAACTGAAAGTGGCCTTCTCCAGTGGTCGGTCATATGACGCATGATCCCTTGCTGTGGGACCTCTCTCCTCTGTCTGGGTGCTGGGGACGATATAACTGAAAATGGCCTTTTCTAGTGGTGGGTGATATGACGCATTATTCCTTGCTGTGGGACCTCTCTCCTCTGACTGGGTGCTGGGGCCGAAATAACTGAGAGTGGCCATTTACAGTGGTGGGTGATATGAAGCATGATTCCTTGCTTTGGGACCTCTCTCCTCTGTCTGGGTGCAGGGCCTAAATAACTGAAAGTGGCCTTCTCCAGTGGTGGGTCATATGACGCATGATTCATTGCTGTGGGACCTCTATCCTCTTTCTGGGTGCTGGGGCCAGAAATAACTGAGAGTTGCCTTCTCCAGTGGTGGGTGATATTACGCCTTATTCCTTGCTGTGGGACCTCTCTCGTCTGTCTGGTTGCTTGGGCCGAAATAACTGATAGTGGCCTTCTCCAGTGGTGGGTGATATGATGCATGATTCCTTGCTTTGGGACCTCCTCCTCTGTCTGGGTGCTGGGCCTAAATAACTGAAAGTGGCCTTCTCCAGTGTTGGGTCATATGACGCATGATTTATTGCTGTGGGACCTCTCTCCTCTGTCTGGGTGCTGAGGCCGAAATAACTGAAAGTGGCCTTCTTCAGTGGTGGGTGATATGATGCATGATTCCTTGCTTTGGGACCTCTCTCCTCTGTCTGGGTGCAGGGGCCGAAATAACTGAAAGTGGCCTTCTCCAGTGGTGGGTGATATGACGCATGATTCCTTGCTGTGGGACCTCTCTCCTCTGTCTGGGTGCTGGGCCTAAATAACTGAAAGTGGCCATCTCCAGTGGTGGGTCATATGACGCATGATTCCTTGCTGTGGGACCTCTCTCCTCTGTCTGGGTGCTAGGGCCGAAATAACTGAGAGTGGCCATCTCCAGTGGTGGGTGATATTACGCCTTATTCCTTTCTGTGGGACCTCCTTCGTCTGTCTGTGTGCTGGGGCCGAAATAACTGAAAGTGGCCTTCTCCAGTGGTGGGTGATATGACGCATGATTCCATGCTGTGGGACCTCTCTCCTCTGTCTGAGTGCTGGGGCCGATATAACTGAAAATGGCCTTTTCCAGTGGTGGTTGATATGATGCATGATTTCTTGCTGTGCTACCCCTCACCTCTGTCTGGGTGCTGGGGCCGAAATAACAAAGTGGCCTTCTCCAGTGGTGGGTGATATGACGCATGATTCCTTGCTGTGGGACCTCTCTCCTCTGTCTGGGTGCTGGAGCCTAAATAACTGAAAGTGGCCTTCTCCAGTGGTCGGTCATATGACGCATGATCCCTTGCTGTGGGACCTCTCTCCTCTGTCTGGGTGCTAGGGCCAAAATAACTGAGAGTGGCCTTCTCCAGTGGTGGGTGATATTACGCCTTATTCCTTGCTGTGGGACCTCCCTCGTCTGTCTGTGTGCTATGGCCGAAATAACTGAAAGTGGCCTTCTCCAGTGGTGGGTGATATGACGCATGATTCCTTGCTTTGGGACCTCTCTCCTCTGTCTGGGTTCTGGGCCTAAATAACTGAAAGTGGCCTTCTCCAGTGGTGGGTCATATGACGCATGATTCATTGCTGTGGGACCTCTCTCCTCTGTCTGGGTGCTGGGGCCGAAATAACTGAAAGTGGCCTTCTCCAGTGGTGGGTGATATAAAACCTTATTCCTTGCTGTGGGACCTCTCTCCTCTGTCTGGGTGCTGGGGCCGAAATAACTGAAAGTGGCCTTCTCCAGTGGTGGGTGATATGACGCATGATTCCTTAATGTGGGACCTCTCTCCTCTGTCTGGGTGCTGGGGCCGAAATGACTGAAAGTGGCCTTCTCCAGTGGTGGGTGATATGAAGCATGATTCCTTGCTTTGGGACCTCTCTCCTCTGTCTGAGTGCTGGGGTCGAAAAAACTGAAAGTGGCCTTCTCCAGTGGTGGGTGATATAACACCTTATTCCTTGCTGTGGGACCTCTCTCCTCTGTCTGGGTGCAGGGGCCGAAATAACTGAAAGTGGCCTTCTCCAGTGGTGTGTGATATGACGCATGATTCCTTGCTGTGGGACCTCTCTCCTCTGTCTGGGTGCTGGGCCTAAATAACTGAAATTGGACATCTCTAGTGGTGGGTGATATGACGACGTATTCCTTGCTGTGGGACCTCTCTCCTCTGTCTGGGTGCTGGGCCTAAATAACTGAAAGTGGCCTTCTCCAGTGGTGGGTCATATGACGCATGATTCATTGCTGTGGGACCTCTCTCCTCTGTCTGGGTGCTGGGGCAGAAATAACTGAAAGTGGCCTTCTTCAGTGGTGGGTGATATGATGCATGATTCCTTGCTTTGGGACCTCTCTCCTCTGTCTGGGTGCTGGGGTCGAAATAACTGAAAGTGGCCTTCTCCAGTGGTGGGTGATATAACACCTTATTCCTTGCTGTGGGACCTCTCTCCTCTGTCTGGGTGCAGGGGCCGAAATAACTGAAAGTGGCCTTCTCCAGTGGTGTGTGATATGACGCATGATTCCTTGCTGTGGGACCTCTCTCCTCTGTCTGGGTGCTGGGCCTAAATAACTGAAATTGGACATCTCTAGTGGTGGGTCATATGACGCCTTAGTCCTTGCTGTGGGACCTCTCTCCTCTGTCTGGGTGCTGGGGACGAAATAACTGAAAGTGGCCTTCTCCAGTGGTGGTTGATATGACGCATGATTCCTTGCTATGGACCTCTCTACTCTGTCTGGGTGCTGCGCCTAAATAACTGAAAGTGGCCTTCTACAGTGGTGGGTCATATGACGCCTTATTCCTTGCTGTGGGACCTCTCTCCTCTGTCTGGGTGCTGGGGCCGATATAACTGAAAATGGCCTTTTCCAGTGGTGGTTGATATGATGCATGATTTCTTGCTGTGGGACCCCTCTCCTCTGTCTGGGTGCTGGGGCCGAAATAACTGAAAGTGGCCTTCTCCAGTGGTGGGTCATATGACGCATGATTTCTTGCTGTGGGACCTCTCTCCTCTGTCTGAGTGCTAGGGCAAAAATAACTGAGAGTGGCCTTCTCCAGTGGTGGGTGATATTACGCCTTATTCCTTGCTGTGGGACCTCCCTCGTCTGTCTGTGTGCTGGGGCCGAAATAACTGAAAGTGGCCTTCTCCAGTGGTGGGTGATATGACGCATGATTCCTTGCTTTGGGACCTCTCTCCTCTGTCTGGGTGCTGGGCCTAAATAACTGAAAGTGGCCTTCTCCAGTGGTGGGTCATATGACGCATGATTCATTGCTGTGGGACCTCTCTCCTCTGTCTGGGTGCTGGGGCCGAAATAACTGAAAGTGGCCTTCTCCAGTGGTGGGTGATATGACGCATGATTCCTTAATGTGGGACCTCTCTCCTCTGTCTGGGTGCTGGGGCCGAAATAACTGAAAGTGGCCTTCTCCAGTGGTGGGTGATATGACGCATGATTCCTTGCTGTGGGACCTCTCTCCTCTGTCTGGGTGCTGGGCCTAAATAACTGAAAGTGGCCTTCTCCAGTGGTGGGTGATATGACGCATGATTCCTTAATGTGGAACCTCTCTCCTCTGTCTGGGTGCTGGGGCCGAAATAACTGAAAGTGGCCTTCTCCAGTGGTGGGTGATATAACACCTTATTCCTTGCTGTGGGACCTCTCTCCTCTGTCTGGGTGCAGGGGCCGAAATAACTGAAAGTGGCCTTCTCCAGTGGTGTGTGATATGACGCATGATTCCTTGCTGTGGGACCTCTCTCCTCTGTCTGGGTGCTGGGCCTAAATAACTGAAATTGGACATCTCTAGTGGTGGGTCATATGACGCCTTAGTCCTTGCTGTGGGACCTCTCTCCTCTGTCTGGGTGCTGGGGACGAAATAACTGAAAGTGGCCTTCTCCAGTGGTGGTTGATATGACGCATGATTCCTTGCTATGGACCTCTCTACTCTGTCTGGGTGCTGCGCCTAAATAACTGAAAGTGGCCTTCTACAGTGGTGGGTCATATGACGCCTTATTCCTTGCTGTGGGACCTCTCTCCTCTGTCTGGGTGCTGGGGCCGATATAACTGAAAATGGCCTTTTCCAGTGGTGGTTGATATGATGCATGATTTCTTGCTGTGGGACCCCTCTCCTCTGTCTGGGTGCTGGGGCCGAAATAACTGAAAGTGGCCTTCTCCAGTGGTGGGTCATATGACGCATGATTTCTTGCTGTGGGACCTCTCTCCTCTGTCTGAGTGCTAGGGCAAAAATAACTGAGAGTGGCCTTCTCCAGTGGTGGGTGATATTACGCCTTATTCCTTGCTGTGGGACCTCCCTCGTCTGTCTGTGTGCTGGGGCCGAAATAACTGAAAGTGGCCTTCTCCAGTGGTGGGTGATATGACGCATGATTCCTTGCTTTGGGACCTCTCTCTCTGTCTGGGTGCTGGGCCTAAATAACTGAAAGTGGCCTTCTCCAGTGGTGGGTCATATGACGCATGATTCATTGCTGTGGGACCTCTCTCCTCTGTCTGGGTGCTGGGGCCGAAATAACTGAAAGTGGCCTTCTCCAGTGGTGGGTGATATGACGCATGATTCCTTAATGTGGGACCTCTCTCCTCTGTCTGGGTGCTGGGGCCGAAATAACTGAAAGTGGCCTTCTCCAGTGGTGGGTGATATGACGCATGATTCCTTGCTGTGGGACCTCTCTCCTCTGTCTGGGTGCTGGGCCTAAATAACTGAAAGTGGCCTTCTCCAGTGGTGGGTGATATGACGCATGATTCCTTAATGTGGAACCTCTCTCCTCTGTCTGGGTGCTGGGGCCGAAATAACTGAAAGTGGCCTTCTCCAGTGGTGGGTGATATAACACCTTATTCCTTGCTGTGGGACCTCTCTCCTCTGTCTGGGTTCTGGGGCCGAAATAACTGAAAGTGGCCTTCTCCAGTGGTGGGTGATATGACGCATGATTCCTTAATGTGGGACCTCTCTCCTCTGTCTGGGTGCTGGGGCCGAAATAACTGAAAGTGGCCTTCTCCAGTGGTGGGTGATATGACGCATGATTCCTTGCTGTGGGACCTCTCTCCTCTGTCTGGGTGCTGGGCCTAAATAACTGAAAGTGGCCTTCTCCAGTGGTGGGTGATATGACGCATGATTCCTTAATGTGGAACCTGTCTCCTCTGTCTGGGTGCTGGGGCCGAAATAACTGAAATTGGCCTTTTCCAGTGGTGGGTGATATGACGCATGATTCCTTGCTGTGGGACTCCTCTCCTCTGTCTGGGTGCTGGGGCCGAAATAACTGAAAGTGGCCTTCTCCAGTGGTGGGTGATATAACGCCTTAATCCTTGCTGGGGGACCTCTCTCCTCTGTCTGGGTGCTGGGTCCGAAATAACTGAAAGTTGCGTTCTCCAGTGGTGGGTGATATGACGACGTATTCCTTGCTGTGGGACCTCTCTCCTCTGTCTGGGTGCTGGGCCTAAATAACTGAAAGTGGCCTTCTCCAGTGGTGGGTGATATAACGCCTTATTCCTTGCTGTGGGCCCTCTCTCCTCTGTCTGGGTGCTGGTGCCGAAATAACAGAAAGTGGCCTTCTCCAGTGGTGGGTGATATGACGCATGATTCCTTGCTATGGGACCTCTCTCCTCTGTATGTGTGTTGGGCCTAAATAACTGAAAGTGGACTTCTCCATTGGTGTGTCATATGACGCATGATTCCTTGCTGTGGGACCTCTCGCCTCTGTCTGGGTGCTGAGGCCGAAATAACTGAAAGTGGCCTTCTCCAGTGGTGGGTGATATAAAACCTTATTCCTTGCTATGGGACCTCTCTCCTCTGTCTGGGTGCTGGGCCTAAATAACTGAAAGTGGCCTTCTCCAGTGGTGGGTGATATGATGCATGATTCCTTAATGTGGGACCTCTCTCCTCTGTCTGGGTGCTGGGGCCGAAATAACTGAAAGTGGCCTTCTCCAGTGGTGGGTGATATGACGCATGATTCCTTGCTGTGGGACCTCTCTCCTCTGTCTGGGTGCTGGGCCAAAATAACTGAAAGTGGCCTTCTCCAGTGGTGGGTGATATGACGCATGATTCCTTAATGTGGAACCTCTCTCCTCTGTCTGGGTGCTGGGGCCGAAATAACTGAAAGTGGCCTTCTCCAGTGGTGGGTGATATAACACCTTAATCCTTGCTGGGGGACCTCTCTCCTCTGTCTGGGTGCTGGGGCCGAAATAACTGAAATTGGCGTTCTCTAGTGGTGGGTGATATGACGACGTATTCCTTGCTGTGGGACCTCTCTCCTCTGTCTGGGTGCTGGGGCCGAAATAACAGAAAGTGGCCTTCTCCAGTGGTGGGTGATATGACGCATGATTCCTTGCTATGGGACCTCTCTCCTCTGTATGGGTGCTGTGCCTAAATAACTGAAAGTGGACTACTCCATTGGTGTGTCATATGACGCATGATTCCTTGCTGTGGGACCTCTCGCCTCTGTCTGGGTGCTGGGGCCGATATAACTGAAAGTGGCCTTCTCCAGTGGTGAGTGATATAACGCCTTATTCCTTGCTGTGGGACCTCTCTCCTCTGTCTGGGTGCTTGTGCCGAAATAACTGAAAGTGGCCTTCTCCAGTGGTGGGTGATATGACGCATGATTCCTTGCTGTAGGACCTCTCTCCTCTGTCTGGGTGCTGGGCCTAAATAACTGAAAGTGGCCTTCTCCAGTGGTGGGTGATATGACGCCTTATTCCTTGCTGTGGGACCTCTCTCCTCTGTCTGGGTGCTGGGGCCGAAATAACTGAAATTTGCCTTTTCCAGTGGTGGGTGATATGACGCATGATTCCTTGCTGTGGGACTCCTCTCCTCTGTCTGGGTGCTGGGGCCGAAATAACTGAAATTGGCCTTCTCCAGTGGTGGGTGATATGACGCATGATTCCTTTCTGTGGGACCTCTCTCCTCTGTCTGGGTGCTGGGGCCGAAATAACTGAAAGTGGCCTTCTCCAGTGGTGGGTGATATGACGCATGATTCTCTGCTATGGGACCTCTCTCCAATTGAAATTGTTTAATTTTTATTTATTTTATTTTATTTTAATTTATTTCCCTATCCACATTTGTTTGCGGGGCATTTACCTACATACCTACATTTTGCTGCCTTTTGCAGCCCTCTAGCCCTTTCCTGGACTATTTTACAGCCTTTTTAGTGCCTAACAGTTCGGGTCCCCATTGACTTCAATGGGGTTCGGGTTCGGGATAATGTTTGGGTCGAGTTCGGATCCCGAACTCGAACATTTTCGGGAAGTTCTGCCGAACTTCTCGAACCCGAACATCCAGGTGTTTGCTCATTTCTATTGCTAATCTCTATTTTACAAATTTTTCCAGCATGATGAGCTTCAACATCTCTTTTTCTGAGGTCCTCAGGAATTTCCTTTGTTTGTGCCATGATACACTTGTTGTGAAGTTCAGACTTTGATAGATCCCTGTTCTTTAAGTAAAAAAGCTCATACACTCACATCTGTTTGTCATCCCCTTAAAAACACCTGACACCTGAATTTCATTTGCACATTTTGTACTAATCCTAAAGGGTCACGTTTTTTTGTCATTCACCAACATGTGATATGGTATTTTATATTTTTCCTCAATACATAAATGGCCAAGTGTAATAATACTTGACCCGTTTGATTTTGTTATGGTATCTACTTTTATGACTTGTGAGAAAATGTGATGTAGTTTTATGTCAAATTTATGCAAAAATATATAAAAAGCTCTGAAGAGTTCACAAACTATCAATCACCACTCTGATATATTGCATTTGGAAAGTCTTCAGACTCTTCCCTTATATTTTATGTTGCGGCCTGTGCTAAATGAAAAAAAAAAGTTTTCTCCATCAATCTGCACTCAATACCCCATAAAGAAAAATATATAGCAGAATTAAAAAATGCAAATTTATTAAAATAGGAAAAATTATAAATTTTGCTTGGACTTAAGTTTTCAGATCAGGGGCATAGCAATAGGGGAAGCAGGGGAAGCAGCTGCTATGGGGCCTGAACTCAGAAAGGACCCATCCAGAAGGAGGACTAAAATATTTTATTTGAGATAGTAGTTCAAATATCAGTGGCTCACCAGTAAGTGTTATCACTGAGTAGGTGCTCTCTTCAAGGGCTACACCCTAAGCCCAATTGTATATTCTTATGAAAATCTAATCAGAGAATTGGAGGGCACTCAGGTCTCTGGAAATTATAAGGATATATAGTCCAATTATATTATAAAAATAGAGATACATTTATTCTAAAAATAAATGCAAATGTATTAAAGTATTAAAATCACACACTTTTAGATTGTGTATATATACACCAACTAGTAGAAAGACACAATATATACATTCCGATCAACATTTCCCAATTTCAATATTTTCTCTTATGGGATCCATACTGGCTACTTTCCCCATCCACAGGTCTTAGGTCTATGCTGCTGGCATGAAGATGTATCACAGCTGCCACTGAAAGGATGTGCTCTGTCCGGATGCAATGGCTGCGCTGCTATAGTTGCAGAGTCCCATCCACAGGTCTTGGATCTCTGCTGCTGGTGTGTAGATATATCGCAACTGCCGAAACGATGCACTCTGTCTGGTTAGAATAGTTGTGCTGTAGCGGTGTACCTCGTGGCGTCCCACGTGGTATGGAGAAAAGCCAGTTCCTCTTCGGTTGCTTCCCTTATGTGTCCTTAGGTGGATATATTGGTGTAGGCTTACTGGGAAGGACTTCTATTGTATTATAACATGCATACGAATTATCGCTGGTATACTTTTTTTTCCTCTTTTCACCAAATGCGTTTCGGGACTTACTGTCCCTTCATCAGTGGTCATCAGTATACCATTTGTTCCCTCTTTTTAAAGAAAAATGTTGATTACAAATGTTGAGGCCTAACTAGTGGGATGGGATTAAGATTTTCAATGTATTAGTCCCAAATGTCTTGAGATCAAATGACTATGCTTTCTTGTGGATTTTTCCACTCAGTCCATATTAAGGATGGTTATAGGGTCGCACTGACCTATATATAAATAACCTTTTGTCATCATTCATCATGGAAAATAATATTAAAAATAGAAATAAAGATGATAATAGTAAAAGAAGAAAAAAATTATATTTTTTTTCAATTTTTCAATTTTTTCAGAGACCTGAGCGATTAGATTTTCATAAAAATGTTTTATCGTCTGGGCCCCTTCGACAGTATTATACAGTGTCATTATATGCAGTTACACTGAAGGAATGAGATGGAGCGACTGCTGCGACTCGTGGCTGCTGTGACTAGCCATTGGCCAAGTGCAGCATGAGACCCAGCCTATATTTAAGCTGGAGTCACGTAGCGCCACATGTCACTCTGCTCTGATTAGTGTAGGGATAGGATGCAGCTGCTGTGAGGGCAAAATTAGGCAGGGAAAACTCAGCAAAAACACCTAATGAAGTGATAGATCAACAGCTGTGAATCATTCAACTTCTGCTAGTTAATTGCTCACTGGTTTTTAGGCTGCACAGAGCGTTTTTCTGTCACTTTTTTCTGGGGTGATCGGTGGCCATTTTGTGTCTTGTGGTGCACCAACACAAGCTGCCACCAAGTCCATCAATCCATCAATATTAGTTTTTTTTTTTTGCTATATCCTACATCAGGGGCTTGGCTGTGCGTATTGTCACCCCTAGAAACTCTATAAATGTCTATATTTTATTGAGGGTGAAATTCAATTGTCAAGATAGCGATCCCCTAAATCTGGTGTTCCAGCTGAGGCTAGCCAAGTGTAATACTGTCTGGCAAAGGATAGATATTATTCTGGGGTGAAATTCAATTGCCAAAATATCAATAACGTAAATCGGTGATTTCAGCTGTGGAAGGCCAAGTTTAATGGTGTCCGGCAAAGGATAGATTTTTTCCTGGGGTGAAAGTCAATTGCAATAATAGCAATCCCCTAAATCTGGTGTTCCAGCTGTGGCTGGCCAAGTTTACTAGTGTCTGGCAAAGGATATATTTTGTTCTGGGGTGAAATTCAATTGCCAAAATAGCAATCCCGTAAATCTGGTGTTCCAGCTGTGGCTGGCCAAGTTTAATAGTGTCCGGCAAAGGATAGATTTTGTTCTGGGGTGAAACTCAATTGCCAAAATAGCAATCTCCTAAATATGGTGTTCCAGCTGTGGCTGGCCAAGTTATATAGTGTCCGGCAAAGGATAGATTTTTTGTCTGGGGTGAAATTCAATTGCCAAAATAGTATTTCCGTAAATCGGTGATTTCAGCTGTGGCCAGCCAAGTTTAATGGTATCCGGTAAAGGATAGATTTTTTCCTGTGGTGAAATTCAATTGCCAAAATAGCAATCCACAAAATCTGGTGTTCCAGCTGTGGCTAGCCAAGTTTAATAGTGTACCGCAAAGGATATATTTTTTTTCTGGGGAGAAATTCAATTGCCAAAATAGCAATACCATAAATCAGTGGTTTCAGCTGTGGCTGGCCAAGGTAAATAGTGTCCTGCAAAGGATATATTTTGTTCTGGGGTGAAATTCAACTGCCAAAATAGCAATCCTCAATATCTGGTGTTCCAGCTGTGGCTGGCCAAGTTTAATAGTGTCCAGCAAAGGATATATTTTGTAATGGGGTGAAATTCAATTGCCAAAATAGCAATCCTCAATATCTGGTGTTCCAGCTGTGGCTGGCCAAGGTAAATAGTGTCCGGCAAAGGATCGATTTTTTTCTGGGGTGAAATTCAATTGCCAAAATAGCAATCCACTATATCTGGTGTTCCAGCAAAGGATAGTTTTTTTTATATCTGGGGTGAAATTCAGTTGCCAAAAAAGCAATACTGGCTGGCCAAGGTAAATAGTGCCCGGCAAAGGAAAGATTTTTTTCTGGGGTGAAATTCAATTGCCAAAATAGCAATACCGTAAATCTGGTGTTCCCACTGTGGCTGGCCAAGTTTAATAGTGTCCGGAAAAGGATAGATTTTGTTCTGGGTTAAAATTCAATTGCCAAAATAGCAATCACATAAATCTGGTGTTCCAGCTGTGGCTGGCCAAGATAAATAGTGTCTGGCAAAGGATAGATTTTTTTCTGGGTTGAAATTCATTTGCCAAAATAGTAATAACGTAAATCTTGTGTTCCAGGTGTGGCTGGTCAAGTTTAATAGTGTCCGGCAAAGGATAGATTTTGTTCTGGGGTAAAATTCAATTGCCAAAATAGCAATCCCCTAAATCTGGTGTTCCAGCTGTGGCTGGCTAAGTTTAATACTGTCCGGCAAAGGATAGATATTTTTCCTGGGTGAAATTCAATTGGCAAAATAGCAATACCGTAAATCGGTGATTTCAGCTGTGGCCATCCAAGTTTAATGGTGTTCGGCAAAGGATAGATTTTTTCCTGGGGTGAAATTCAATTGCCAAAATAGCTGGGCCCGCACTCCCTGGTTTTTATTTGGCTGTCATGGCCCATAACAGGTAGAATTTAGCGTTGGGAATAGTGCCTGCTAGTAACCATCCGGTTCCAGGAGGAGTACACAGTGGGCTCAGCATGCATATTTGGTACCTGCGTCCCTGGATCTAATGGAGGCTGTTATAGCACCAGAAAGGGATAATAATATGTTTGATCCAAGCATGCATGCTGGGCCCGCACTCCCTGGATTTTATGTGGCTGTCATGGTTCCAGCTGTGGCTGGCCAAGTTTAATAGTGTACGGCAAAGGATAGATTTTGTTCTGGGGTAAAATTAAATTGCCAAAATAGCAATACCGTAAATCAGTGGTTTCAGCTGTTGCTGGCCAAGTGTAAATCTGTACGTAAAATGGTATATTACACTCAGCGTGTTAGCGTCTAAATACTATGTATATACCAGTGGATTCAGCTTTGGCTGGCCAAGTTTACTAGTGTCCGACAAAGGATACATTTTTCTGTGGTGAAATTCAATTGCCAAAATAGCAATACCGTAAATCAGTGGTTTCAGCTGTGGCTGTCCAAGTTTAATAGTGTCCGGCAAAGGATAGATTTTGTTCTGGGGTGAAATTCAATTGCCAAAATAGCAATCCTCTAAACTGGTGTTCCAGCTTTGGCTGGCCAAGTTTACTATTATCCGGCAAAGGATAGTTTTTTTTCTGGGGTCAAATTCAATTTCCGAAAAATCAATACTGTAAATAAGCGGTTTCAGCTGTGGCTGCCCAAGTTAAATAGTGTCCGGCAAAGGATAGATTTTTTACTGGGGTGAAATTCTATTGCCAAAATAGCAATCCCCTAAATCTGGTGTTCCAGCTGTGGCTGGCCAAGTTTAATAGTGTCCGGCAAAGTATAGTTTTTTTTTTTTTTTCTGTGGTGAAATTCAATTGCCAAAAAAGCAATACTGGCTGGCTAAGGTAAATAGTGTCCGGCAAAGAATACATTTTTTTTCTGGGGTGAAATTCAATTGCCAAAATAGCAATACCGTAAATCTCGTGTTCCAGCTGTGGCTGGCCAAGTTAAATAGTGTCCGGCAAAGGATAGATTTTTTACTGGGGTGAAATTCAATTGCCAAAATAGCAATCCCCTAAATCTGGTCTTCCAGCTGTGGCGGGCCAAGTTTAATAGTGTCCGGCAAAGGATAGTTTTTTCTTTTTTCTGGGGTGAAATTCAATTGCCAAAAAAGCAATACTGGCTGGCCAAGGTAAATAGTGTCCGGCAGAGAATAGATTTTTTTCTGGGGTGAAATTCAATTGCCAAAATAGCAATACCGTAAATCTGGTGTTCCAGCTGTGGCTGGCCAAGTTTAATAGTGTCCGGCAAAGGATAGATTTTGTTCTGGGGTAAAATTCAATTGCCAAAATAGCAATCCCCTAAATCTGGTGTTCCAGCTGTGGCTGGCCAAGTTTAACACTGTCCGGCAAAGGATAGATAATTTTCCTGGGTGAAATTCAATTGCCAAAATAGTAATACCGTAAATCGGTGATTTCAGCTGTGGCCATCCAAATTTAATGGTGTCCGGCAAAGGATAGATTTTTTCCTGGGGTGAAAGTCAATTGCCAAAATAGCTGGGCCCGCACTCCCTGGTTTTTATGTGACTGTCATGGCCCATAACATTTAGGATTTAGCGTTAGGAATAGTGCCTGCTATTAACCATCCGGTTCCAGGAGGAGTACACAGTGGGCTCAGCATGCATATTTGGTACCTGCGTCCCTGGATCTAATGGAGGTTGTTTTAGCCCCAGAAAGAGTTAATAAGTACGTTTGATCCCAGCATACATGCTGGGCCCGCACTCCCTGGATTTTATGTGGCTGTCATGGTTCCAGCTGTGGCTGGCCAAGTTTAATAGTGTCCGGCAAAGGATAGATTTTGTTCTGGGGTAAAATTCAATTGCCAAAATAGCAATACCGTAAATCAGTGGTTTCAGCTGTTGCTGGCCAAGTGTAAATCTGTCTGTAAAATGGTACAGATGTAGCATGGTTAGCACTCCTTTTTTCTGAGATTTCTGAGTTTGGTTATCTAATCTAAGCAAACACCTTCAATTGCTTTTCAATGGCTTTTTTCTCGAGATAATGAAATGAGTTAAGAAATTTGAGTTAACAGCGGGAGTGCTAACCCTGCTACATCTGTATATTACACTCAGCGTGTTAGCGTCTAAATACTATGTATATACCAGTGGATTCAGCTGTGGTTGGCCAAGTAGTGTCCGACAAAGGATATATTTTTCTGGGATGAAATTCAATTGCCAAAATAGCAATACTGAAATCAGTGGTTTCAGCTGTGGCTGGCCAAGTTTAATAGTGTCCGGCAAAGGATAGATTTTGTTCTGGGGTGAATTTCAATTGCCAAAATAGCAATCCCCTAAACTGGTGTTCCAGCTTTGGCTGGCCAAGTTTACTAGTATCCAGCAGAGGATAGTTTTTTTTTCTGGGGTTAATTTAATTGCCAAAAAATCAATACTGTAAATAAGCGGTTTCAGCTGTGGCTGGCCAAGTTTAATAGTGTCCGGCAAAAGATAGATTTTTTTCTAGGGTGAAATTCAATTGCCAAAATAGCAATACTGTAAATCTGGTGTTCCAGCTGTGGCTGGCCAAGTGTAATAGTGTCCGGCAAAGGATAGATTTTGTTCTGGGGTGAAATTCAATTGCCAAAATAGCAATACCGTAAATCAGTGGTTTCAGCTGTAAATCTGTCTGGAAAATGGTATATTACACTCAGCGTGTTAGCGTCTAAATACTAGGCCTGATAAATAAATCCACTATATTTTCACACGCTACCGTGCATTTCCAAGTGTATTTCTTTCCTTTAAAGGGTATATTACACTAAGTGTTAAAATTCAAGACCTTAAAGCATAATCCTCTACATTTGCACACACTATTGTGCATCTCATAGTGTATTTCTGTCCGTAAAAGGGTATATTACACTCAAGGTGTAAATACAAATGCTGATAGGGTCATCCTCAATAACTGCACACGCTACCGTGCAACTCCAAGTGTATTTCTTTCCGTAAAAGGGTCTATTACACTAAGAGTTAAAATACAAGTGCTGAAAGCATAACCCTCTACATTTGCACACACAATTGTGCATCTCCAAGTGTATTTCTTTCCGTAAAAGGGTATATTACACTATGTGTTAAAATACAAGTGCTGAAAGCATAATCTCTTTATATTTTCAAAAGATACTGTGCATCTCCAAGTGTAATTCTGTCCGTAAAAGGATACCTTTCATCCAGGGCCTAAATACTAGGCCTACATTTGATATTCCCCTAAATCTGTGGTTAATGCTGTGCCTGTAGCAGTGTAATACGGTACACAAATAGATAGCCAGATAGTGTTAGGTGCCTGAAAAAAAAGGCCTGATTTTGAACTCAATACATTGGGCCAAATTTTTTTTTTCTTATTGTGGTGAATGGTAAAAATGAGAAAAACATCTAGTAAGGGACGCGGACATGGTCGTGGTGGTGTTAGTGGCCCTCTGATCCTGGGAGAGGACGTGGCCGTTCTGCCACAGCCACACAAACTAGTGAACCAACTACCTCAGGTCCTAGTACCCGCCAGAATTTACAGCGATATTTGGTGGGGCCCAATGCCGTTCTAATGATGTTAAGGCCTGAGCAAGTACAGGCGCTAGTCAATTGGGTGGACGACAGTGGATCCAGCACGTTCACAACATTATCTCCCACACAGTCTTCTGCAGAAAGCGCACATGGAATGAAGGTCGTGCCACTGACTTTCATAGTTCAGAGGAAGAGGCAGTGGTAGAACCGAGCCAACAGCCTAGCAAAAGAGGGAGCAGGGGGCAATAGCAGAACAGCCACCGCCAAGAGAGTTTGCCTGCTACTGGCCACCGCCACCAGGGACCGAGCACCCCAAAGGCAGCTTCAAGGAGTTCCCTGGCATGGCACTTCTTCAAATAATGTAATAACAACAAGACCTGAGAGGTTTGCACGCTGTGCCATCGGAGCCTGAAGCGAGGCATTAACGTTCTGAACCTTAGCACAACCTGCATGACCAGGAATCTACATGCAAAACATGAAATGCAGTGGAATAAACACCTTAAAAACAAGGAACTCACTCATGCTCCCCCTGCTCCCTCTTCTACTGCTGCCTTGGTCTCTTCCTCCGCCTCGGGAGGAACGTTGGCACCTGCCACCCAGCAAACAGAGGACGTGCCACCAACACCTCCACCTCTGTCACCAAGCATCTCCACCATGTTACACGGCAGAGTTCAGCTCTCGATCTCACAAACCTTGGAGAGAAAGCGTATACTCCCCACTAGCCATCCGCCAAGAGAGTCGTGCCTTCCCTGCACAACCAAGTATCCGATAAAATCAAGTGTGCACTGTGCAACGCCATCTGTTGCAAGGTCCACCTAACAACAGATACGTGGACCAGTAAACGCGGCCAGGGATGTTATATCTCCCTTACTGCACACTGGGTAAATGTAGTGGCGGCTGGGCCCCAGGCGGAGAGTTTTTTGGCGCACGTCCTTCTGCCGCCAAGGATCGTAGGGCCTCATTCTTTGCCTCCTGTTGCCTCCTCCTCATACTCGGCTTCCTCCTCCTCTTCTTCCACCTGCTCATCCAGTCAGCCACACACCTATGTTTGGGGAACAGGCCCCACACCGCTCAGGAGTTGTGGCGTGGTATACAACAACAGACCGACTAGTGTTTGCTGCAGGTGAGCCTCAAGCCCGGCCTGGTGGTGTGTGTTAATGGGCGTCGCAGCTCTGGGACTATTTGGTTTGACGCACATCCCTTGCCTGGCACATGTGCTGAATTTGGTGGTGCAAAAGTTCATTCACAACTACCCCGACATGTCAGAGATGCTGTATAAAGTGCGGGCCGTCTGTGTGCGCTTCCGGCATTCACATCCTGCCGCTGCTCGCCTGTCTGCGTTACAGCGTAACTTCGTCCTTCCCGCTCACCGCCTCATATGCAACGTGCCCAATCGGTGGAACTCCACATTTCACATGCTGGAGAGACTGTGCAATAAGCAGCAGGCCATAGTGGAGTTTCAGCTGCAGCAAGCACGGGTGCGGAACAGCACCACTTCACCACCAATGACTGGGCCTCCAAGCGAGACCTGTGTGCCCTGTTGCGCTGTTTCGAGTACTCCACCAACATGGCTAGTGGCGATGACGCCGGTATCAGCTTTACAATACCACTTCTATGTCTCCCCTTCGAAAACACTTAGGGCAAGGATGGAAGAGGATGTGGCCCAGGAAGAGGAGGAGGACGAAAAAGGGGTCATTTTTAGAACTTTCAGGCCAGTCTCTTAGACGTGGCACAGAGGGAGGATTTTTGCAACAGCAGAGGCCAGGTCCAAATTTGGCCAGCCAGGGCCCACTTCTGGAGGACGAGGAGGAGGAGTATGAAGAGGAGGTGGAGGAGGATGAGGATGAAGCATGTTCACAGCGGAGTTGCACCCAACTCAGCTCGGGCCCATCATTGGTGCATGGCTTGGGGGATACGGAGGACGATGACGATACACCTCCCACAGAGGACAGGTTGTCCTTACCTCTGGGCAGCCTGGCACACATGAGCAACTACATGCTGCAGTTCCTGCACTGGAGCGTGATAGGAAAATGCACGAGTACAAGCGCACGTTGGTAGACGCGCTACTGAGAGCATTCCCAAATGTCACAGGGGAACAAGTAGAAGCCCAAAGTGAAGGCAGAGGAGGAGCAAGAGGTCGCCAATGCAGCTGTGTCACGGCCAGCATCTCTGAGGGCAGGGTTAGCATGGCAGAGATGTGGAAAAGTTTTGTCACCACGCCACAACTAACTGCACCACCACCTGATACGGAACGTCGGGGTGCTGGGGCCTAAATAACTAAAAGTGGCCTCTCCAGTGGTGGGTGACATGATGCCTCTTTTGCTGCTATGGGACCTCTCTCCTCTGTCTGGGTGTCGGGACCGACATATCTAAAAGTAGCCTGTTCCAGTGGTGGGTAACATGATGCCTCTTTTTCGGCTATGGGACCTTTCTCCGATGTCTGGGTGTCAGGGCCCTAACTTTCACGTACTTGCTTGCTGTCTTGGTGGCAGACATTTAACTCTTTTTACTGCAAAATGACCTCCCCATTGTCTGGGTGTCAGGGGCCTAAATTTTGTTTATTTGCTTGCTGTCTTGGGGGCAGACATTTAACTCTGTTTGCTGTCTAATGACCGCCCCATTGTCTGGGTGTCAGGGGCCTAAATTTCAAGTACTTGCTTGCTGTCTTGCTGGCAGACAATTAACTCTTTTTACTGTCTAATGACCGCCCCCTTGTCTGAGTGTCAGGGGCCTAAATTTTGTTTAATTGCTTGCTGTCTTGGTGGCAGACATTTAACTCTTTTTGCTGTCTAATGACCGCCCCATTGTGTGGGTGTCATGGGCCTAAATTTCACTTACTTTCTTGCTGTCTTGGTGGCAGACATTTAACTCTTTTTACTGTCAAATGACCGCCCCATTGTGTGGGTGTTAGGGGCCTAAATTTCACGTACTTGCTTGTTGTCTTGGTGGCAGACATTTAACTCTTTTTACTGTCTAATGACCGCCCCATTGAGTGGGTGTCAGTGGCCTATATTCTGTTTAATTGCTTGCTGTCTTGGTGGGAGACATTAAACTCTTTTTACTGTCAAATGACCTCTCCTCTGTCTGGGTGTCAGGAGCCTACCATAAATGATAATGGCCTGTTCCATTGCAGGTTAACCTGAGGCCTGTGTTGCTGTCACGGGACCACTCTCTTCTTTGCGGGTGCCATGGCCCTGAGTCTGTGAATGAGGCCTGTGGCACTGCGGGCAGACATGAATCCTTTTTGGCTGTGATGAGAACTTCAAGTCCCATAGCATTCCCACCTGACGCCACCCCAACCTCCTATTCCACCTCCTCCTCCTCCAAGTTGCCAATTGATATTGGTTAATTTTTATTTATTTTATTTTAATTCATTTCCCTATCCTCATTTGTTTGCAGGGGATTTACCTACATTTTGCTGCCTTTTGCAGCCCACTAGCCCTTTCCTGTGCTATTTTACAGCCCTTTTAGTGCCCAAAATTTCGGGTCCCCATTGACTTCAATGGGGTTCGGGTTCGGGGTGAAGTTCGGGTCGACTTCGGATCCCGAACCTGAACATTTTCGTGAAGTTCTGCCGAACTTCTCGAACCCGAACATCCAGGTGTTCGCCCAACTCTAGTGTCTAGCAGCTTGAAAAATGTAGCAAAAGTGAGCCACGCCTCTACTGTGCGCACAATACGCGCATATTACATTGACGATTTTTGCAATCAAGAAAGTAATGACTTTAGATCACAAATGTTGCGCAATATCGCAAAAACGAATATTGTATATGATGCTCATCACTATTTATGATTTCTCCAAGAGCTATTAAGAAGACAATATTGGAAGTGTTGGTTCCACATATTCTTTGCCCATTAAATAAAGTCACACAAAACTTAGTTACAGACAAATCTGTTTTTCCCAAGCTCAACAACACCAATCTTAGCAAGGGAAATTTTTACTAGAGTATCCTACAGTTTTTTTTTTTTTTTTTTTTAATTACTGGGACTGATTTACTCGTTCTCGGTACTCATAGAAATAGTTTGGTTTTAAGATCAGGATTGGAGAACAGAAAACACAATGTGGGGAGAAGAGCATGATAACAAAGCAATAGTGTTGAGCGAGCATGCTCGTCAGAACACCAGTTTGGTTCGAGCATCGCTATGTTGGCACATGGCAGTATTCGGCTACTCAAGAATATTTTTATTAGCAATATCTATTTGTAGCGCAACCTGCGCTAAATTGCTAAAACTTTACAGACCCAAAAGTCCTTTTAAGGACTATTGTGTGTGACAGCAAAATCTATTTTTAGTGCATCCTGAGCTAAATAACGTGCAATAGTTAGGCCACTGCAGACAGCGACATTAGATGCCCCACATCTCCTATATAAGTGTGCGCAAAAATATCTGTGACATCCAGTGTACGTTTTCAGTAGACGTTGTTCGCTGCTGACAATGTCTGCAGCAGTATCAAAGTGGAAGTTGCCATCCTGGGAGCACAGCAGAGAAGCAGAGGCCAGAGAGGGGAGCCAGGGCCAGAAAGCAGGTAAATAGGCTATCCCTCACAGGTTTCCCCAAGAAAGGGGGTTTAGCAAAACCCCTCAAAGTGCACAATCCCACAAAATTACTTCTACAACAAAGAAATGTCACAGTATAGTCCCAAGAACCATTGTGCGAATTTTAAAGTGATTCCTTTTTAACACCATTTTTCTAAATAGGGCCAATGTTGTGTTGTGTTGTGTGTTATAATATATTTTAAAGCAGCCAAATCTCCCTGCATGGAAGAAAATGATGACGTTTCAGTTCTGAGACTAGCACAGCTGGTTTTGAAATGATGATTCCGGGGAGGACTCCGTTTAACTGTCACTGTGGCTAGATCCATTCTTGGATTGTTAAAGTGGACCTCTGATCTTAGTATGATGTCCTATGTAAGAGCAGCTTATTATAGCTACAAGTTCCTGTTACTAGTAGCCAAAAAGGAACGCTGTTTCTACTTACAGGGCTAAAAGAATACATCGGTATGAGTCTGGCTGCATTCATGTGCAGAGTGATCATGGGGGAGGGGGAGGTTATAGGCTGCTGTGTGTAAGTAGATAGAAGGCAGTCTGTCAGCTTACTAGATATAGATTTGATGCTTCAGCCCAAAAAAAAGCACCCTAGTGAAAAGGTAATGAATTGCTGATTATGGATGTCCCAAACTATTCGCCCGCAAACAGTTCCCGGTTATTATTGTATGTTCGTGTTCGCCGCCTCTTTCACACGAGCGTGTCCGGATTAGGTCCGGATGCATTGCGGATGCATTCAGTGAAAACTGTGCGATTTCGCAAGCAAAGCCATTCAGTTTTGCCTGCAATTGCGTTTAGTTGTTCAGTTTTTTCTGCGCGGGTGCAATGCTTTTTGATGCGTTTTAAAACATGCGTGATAAAAAACTGAAGGTTTACAAACAACATCTCCTAGCAACCATCAGTGAAAAACGTAACGCACCCGCACTTCCTTGCAGATGCAATGTGTTTTTCACGCAGCCCCATTCACCTCTATGAGGCTAGGGCTGCGTAAAAAACGCAGAATATAGAACATGCTGCGATTTTCACGCAACGCACAAGTGATGCGTGAAAAAAAACGCTCATGTACTCAGACCCATTGAAATGAATGGGTCAGGATTCAGTGCGGATGCTATGCGTTCATGTCACGCATTGCACATTTTATTTTATTTTATATATATATATATATTGCAGTTGCCTGCCCGTGTGTGAGAGGCCGCAGGCCCACAGACTGTACTGTGTGCACACCACTCATATAGGGTGGCACAGTACCTTGCAGATAAAAAAGTCATTTAATTTTTACCCTTTAATATAATTGCAGTTGCCTGCTAGTGTGTGTCATTCCCACAGACTGTACTGTGCCCACTGCCTGTGCCCACTACTTATATCGGGGAGCACAGTACCTTGCATATAAAAAAAAGTCATTTAACTTTTACCCTTTAATATAATTGCAGTTGGCTGCCAGTGAGTGTCAGGCCCACAGACTGTACTGTGCCCACTGCCCACCACTCATATCGGGTGGCACCGTACCTTGCAGATAAAAAAGTCATTTAATTTTTACCCTTTAATATAATTGCAGTTGCCTGCCAGTGTGTGTCTGGCCCACAGATTGTACTGTGCCCACTGCCCACCACTCATATCCGGTGGCACAGTACCTTGCAGATAAAAAAGTCATTTAATTTTTACCCTTTAATATAATTGCAGTTGCCTGCCCATGTGTGTCAGGCCCACAGACGGTACTGTGCCCACTACAAACCACTCATATGGGGTGGCACAATACCTTGCAGATAAAAAAGTCATACAATTTTTACCCTTTAATATAATTGCAGTTGCCTGCCAGTGAGTGTCAGGCCCACAGACTGTACTGTGCCCACTGCCAGTGCCCACCACTCATATCGGGTGGCACAGTACCTTTCAGATTAAAATGTCATTTAATTTTTACCCTTTAATATAATTACAGTTGCCTGCCAGTGTGTGTCAGGCCCACAGACTGTACTGTGTCCACTGCCCACGACTCATATAGGGTGTCACAGTACATTGCACGGCGCACGCGCAGTGACCTAAGATTCAAGCGAAGCAGACCGAGCATGGTTCTTTTTCCATCTCCCGGTTCCAAAAATCTATTCACTACACCTGCCCTGGCCCTGATACGGGACAAAACAGAGATTAAACTGATAGGAATAATACTTAGTTAACACTTGTTGCATTGGTGGCAAATTTCATTGCAAGTGCCCAAAATTAGAAGGAAACGGACCGAGCAAGCTTTTTTCTCTATCTCCCCATTCAAGGATTCAATTCAATAGACGTCCCCTGATCAGGGACTTAACAAAGATTAAAATAGTAAGAATTGTAGTTCACACTATTTGTATTGGTGGCACAGTACATTGCGCGGTGCACTCGCAGTGCCCCAAATAGAAAGTAAGAGGACCGACCAATCATCTTTTTCCATCTCCTGCTTCCTAAAATCTATTCGATACACGTCCCCTGATAGGGGATGTAACAGGGATTTAACTGATAGGAATAGTACTACTTAACACACTACTCATATAGGGTGGCACAGTACATTGCACGGCGCACGCGCAGTGCCCCAAATTGGAAGGAAGAGGAACGACCAACGATCTTTTTCCATCTCCCGATTACTAAAATCTATTCCATACATCATCCCCTGATAGGAGACAGAACAAAGATTAAACTGGTAAGAACTGATTTTTTTAATTTAAAAAAAAAAGGACAGCCTCTGCGGAGCTGGGTATTTCTTGGCCATGTCACTGAACGCTCATGCACAATGGCTGTAGGCTCATGGGTCCTTTTGCGGAGGTGACAAACCTGTTCAGTCAAACCCAAGGCAACATCATCGACCTCATCCCATATGCATTTTTTCTGGAGCGTGCCCTGCGAAGAGTGCTGGATCAGGCCGTAGATGAGCATGAGTTGTGGTCACCATCACCACCAGAAGCAGCCTTGTCGTCGTCGATTGCTGGACCTGCGGCAACGCAAGGAGAGAGGAGTCTGAAGAAGAGGAGTCAGAGGAGGAAGGTGGCTTTGAGGAGGTGGAAGACCAACCACAGCAGGCGTCCCAGGGGGCTTGTTGTCACCTTTCGGGGACCCTTGGTGTTGTATGGAACGGAACATGGCTAGCTTGGTATCCAACCTTGTGCAAATGGGGAGTTTGCGGTTGTGCAAATGGACTGTTTGCGGTTGTTTGCGGTGTGTTAAACGGGGAGTTTGGTCTGCCAGAGTTTGGTCTGTCACTGTGAACCGGGCGTAACCCTTACACTACCTGATTGATACAACATCATACCTGATCGTATACACACACTGGATGTTTTAAAACACGTTATTCAAAACAATTTAGGAATGTTAGGTGATTTATGCCCTTTATGGATTAAAACCCGACTCTGCATCAACTACGCAATTTTCCATTGCAGTTTTGCCATGGATCCCCCTCTGGCATGCCACAGTCCAGGTGTTAGTCCCCTTGAAACAACATTTTTATCACTATTGTGGCCAGAAAGAGTCCCTGTGGGTTTTAAAATTCGCCTGCCTATTAACGTCTATGTCGGTTCGCCCAGTTCGCCCGTTGGCGAACATTTGTGAAAGTTCGCGTTTGCCGTTCGCGAATGGAAAATTTTATGTTCACCACATCTCTATTGCTGATATACTGATTATTTGGCTCGGAATGTGGTTAACGAAGATTATAGAAGAAGGAGAATTAGTTCCATCTTTTAAAAAAAAAGAACATTTAACTTATCGAAATACAAAAAAAAACAAGTTGTAAGAATCTGTTACTTTCTTGCGTTGATATTGAAGCCACTCTGACTATTTAAAATGAACTGCATGAATGATTTCCTTGCTTTCTTGGCATTGCCAGTAACTTCTCCAAACAATGCATCAATTATTAAAACCTAAATTTTTCTGACCACCGCATTTTATTAAATTCTTTCTGGCACTCAGCTCTGCTTTCTTTAGACACTGTTGATGTGTTTTTTCTTCCTTTAGAGAAATCATTCATGCTACATGGCACCTTTCGGTTCCTATGAAATTAATATTTAATCAAAATGATATTACAAAAATAAAACACCAGCATATTAATATTGCATGTAAGCTCCAGGCTGCACTAGGCTTTCATACATTTCCAAAAGGTCACAGAAACTTCAAATTTATGAAGCTATAGCATCAAACTACCTTATGTTAAAATGTATTGTAATATTATTATGTTAATTATGGGCATCATCTTCTGATAAAGGGCATCTGTCAGCAAATTTGTATCTATAAAACTGGCTGTTACATGTGTGCTTGGCAGCTGAGGGCATCTTTGTTTGTCCCATGTTCATATGTGCCTGCATTGCTGAGAAAAATGAAGTTTTACTATATGCAAATATATACAAATGAGCTTTTTTGAGCAACATTACATCTAGAGGCTCTGCCCTCTTTGCAACTGCTGCCCACTCTGCACTTTGATTGAAAGGGTCAGGCAGTGATAACATCAACACACCTGTCCTTGTCAATAAAAGAAAAGGGGGTACAGCAGAGAGAGCAGAGCCTCTAGGAGTAACAACATGCTCCTAGAGTCTTGTATATATTAAAACATAATTTTTCTCAGCATTTCGGACACATATGAACATAAGACCCACACAGATGCCTTCAGCTGCCAAGTGCACATGCAGTAGGTCAACCAATTTCATACATACAAATCTGCTAACAGATGCCCTTTAAGTTTATTTTATTCTTTAGACTTGATGATAGAAACATGTTGCAAGATAAACACACTGCACATTTCTAAAGCAACATTTTAGCGCTGGTTTTTCAATGCCTGACATAGCTAATACATAGCTACGAAGCACTTTGTGTTGATGATTGTGCATAAAATGTTTGAAGGTGGGGACACTTGCATTTTTTGGGTGGATATATTCCACTTTCTAACTTTGTAGAATATTGAACATGTACATGGAGCATTTGAAAGTTGAGTAATTGTCTGGAACGATCATGGTAGTGTTAGTAATACTGACAGTGAATAAAGACAGTAGAAAGCTGCAGCACTGTTGGTCTTATTTTGAATGGGAATATCTGCATTACATTATCCTGTCACCTCCTATATGGTGCCATAGAGTGTACATAGAGTGTACAAATAACCATACCAAATTATGCATAGTTATAAGCAGTATACATTGGCAGGACAACATTTTCTTACAGTTGCATAAATAAAATAAAATGCTATAAAGTGCCAGCATCATTATATATTAAATATCATACAGTGCCACCAGTAAATTCCACCACAGAGTGCTGAAGTAATAGCAATATATAACATTTAAATAAAAACTACAACAAGTAAAGCTGAGTGAACTAGTCCAAAACTAAGCGGGTTTGTTAAAATTTGTATTTTTTTTGGATGGCAGATGATGGCAGACGAACTCAAGTCTTTTCAGGTTAGTTTCTTACGAATCCAGTAAAACAGTATGTATTGCCATTTTACTGCACATGTTGGTAGGAAAAAAATCACTAGGGAAGAAGAAGAAGGCTGCTCACATGAACCTGAGAGGAAGTAGGGAGGTGGGCTTGCTTTGATCGGCTCACAGGCCAAAAGACAGCCTCGATGAGCTAATCAGCACGTCATTATGTGCTGGACTATGAATGAGGGTGGTCTTTCTACCAGATAAATGATCTTAGAGAGTCTGGGGAAGTCCAAAATCACAAAAAAGCCTGTATTCTACTGTCAGGGACATTGAAAGGCTGGAATTACAAAGAAGAATTATGTGAGTAGAATGGGGACAGGCAGGGGAAACAGTCAACCAGGGAGTGAGATGTGAGGAGCTGAGGCTGGCTAGCACAACTACAGCTGCTGAAAGCTTTAACATCAACCACCTGCAAGGGCATTCATTTTTTCCCCATTATAACAGAATTTTTATTTTTTATTTTTTTTATATACAGTAAATGAAAAACAATTGAAAAACTATCCCAAACTCTGTCAAGGCATCTCATATACAGTTGTTAATTTAATGTTTTATTTTAATTTTTGTAGTTTTTAAAACTATATAAAATACACAGGGTATGGGACAAAAATATCACTGATTGATTATGTAATAATAGAGCTAAATCCATTTATTTCTATCTCCATACAGTTCCAAATATTTTTTGATAAAACAATTACCAGAATATGTGATCGAGAAACCAATACTCAAGTTAAAACACAAAATACACACATATTAGGCTTCACGCCTCATTTATCTGTTTCGATTTATTTATTTCTCCACACGGTTGGAAACCATTTTTAGGTTGTTCTATTTAATGAAACCAGCATATGCATAATCAATAGACCAAAACACACAGTAGTGCACAAAATTATATGTCAGTGATAATGTGATGTTAGGTTTCAGGCCTCAAACATATGTTTCCGCTTATTTCTGTCTCCACATGGTTCCAATTTTTTAGAGGGTTTGTTCAATTTAATTAAACCAGCATATATGTGATCACTAGTACAATAAACAGGGTAGCACACAAAATTATATGTGAGTGATAACGTGATATTAGGCATCAGGCCTCAATCATCTGTTTCTGTTTATTTCTGTCTCCATGTGGTTCAAATTTTTTTGGGGTTGTTAAATTTAATGAATCAGCATATATGTGATTAGTAGACCAATACAGAGGGTAACACACAAAAGTATATGTGAGTGATAACGCGATATTAGTAGTGATGAGTGAGCATGCTCGGCCGAGTATCGGTTTGGCTCAAGCATCGCTATTCATCGGCACATGGCAGTACTTGGTTGAGTACCGCATGTGCTCATGCGAAATGCTCGAGTTTCTGCCCCGCATGTTTCGTGGGTTTTATCCTCTTACGGACACAAGGAATACAGGTACACCCTGGCATCCTGTTACTTAAGGACCGAGGGCGTACCTGTACACCATGCGAATTTCCAATCACCGCTGAACAGGTGGCAGTGATCGGAATAAGTTGCCTGCTTAAAATCATTCAGCAGGCAACTTGGCACAACCCCCCCCCCTCCCCATGTCGGCGAACGCAGCAAACCGCAGGTCAATTCAGACCTGCGGTTTGCAGCGCTTTTTGCAGTTTCTGATCCCCGCGGTCTGTGAACGCAGGGAACAGAAACTTAAAAGTTACGGTTACTTTGTTTTTTTTGTGGACGGCGCTGATGTGCAATCCCCTGCCCGCCTCCTCTGTATTTTTCCATGGTGGTCGAGTGGTTCTCCCCATCACCCACTGCTCTGTTCTGGCAGCGGGTGATGGTTACCATGGCAGCAGGACAACTTCAGAGGTGTCCTGCTTGCCATGGCAATTTCTCAAGGGCAGTCATGAATACTATCAAATACCGTACTATGACGATACTGACTGTCATGAGGACTGCCCATGGAAAAGAAGACCAAGAGTTACCTCAGTTGTAGAAAATGATTTCATTAGATTTAGCATCCTAAGAAACCACAAACTAACAGAACCTCAAATTGCAGCATACATATAGGTGTATCTCAAAAACTTATAAAGAATATAATTGAAACGTTCATTTATCTCAATAATTCAATTCAAAAAGTGAAAACTCAAATATTATTTAGATTTGTTACACACAGAGTGATCTTTTATCAAGCGTTTATTTTTTTATTTAAAGTCTGGCACTGTGTTAGACAGTAGAAAACTACTGTAGCTTAGTGCTCTCTGCTGAAGAGAAACAAAATAGCAGTCTTGCAAGTATAATACATCTTGATGGCTAACAAAAATAGAAGCAATGATGTTTCATATCAAGCTTTCGAGATAATTTAAGTCTCTTTGTCAGGCATACAAGAGTGTCTGAAGAAACAGCAATATTCAGACATAGTGTAATGAATGGATATTTGAAATACAATAGAATTTCAATAATCTTGAGAATAATTTCCTACTTACAGTATCTAACAAATAAGCGGTTTGAAAGTTTTATAGTCTCTAAATTGATGTTATCTCAAAGACCTAGTACCCTAACATGTCTACATCAGACTCTTTAGTGTATGCCATAGTGTGCCATAAATCCCTAAGACAAATTCAGTCCAGTATTCAAAGTGTCAAGCAGTGTTAGAAATTTGTATTCACAAATTCTTCTGGCTCTTTCAGATTTGAAATTAACTTTTAATATTACTACTTTCATGTGTTCTTTATTTTGTCCCAGGCTACAAAAGTGTTAAGCCACGAGAAATATGTACCTTTTTTTCTTTAATTTTGGGTCCGTGGGACCGAATCCTTGCTTTAAGTTTCTGTCCAGTTTCTCCCACATAGAGGCCCCGAACAGGACATTTAGTGCAGAGAATCAGGTACACAACATTGGATGTAGAACACGTGAATGTTCCATGGATTTTATAGTCCTAAAGTGTGTTGAGGATCCAGATCTCGTCTGTTGTCATTATATGGGAACAAATTAAGCATCTTCCAATATTACTGGGATACATTCCCTTTTGTGTGGTACATGGCAATGAACTCCGAATTGTCGGTAACATCTCAGACATGGAGGTTGTCGATAACATATCAAAGGAGGATCTGGGAAAATAGTTTTTATCTGGTCATCCTTATGTAGGACTTGATAGATTTTTTATGCAGTTTTCTCAGTACCTATAGTTGTGCGATGTAGGTCACTACCAGAGATACACACTGGTTATGTTTCATCTCCTTGTATTTGTTTTAATGTTGATGGTCATGGCTTACAGCTAATGAAAACTTAAAAGTCAGTATCTCATAAAATTAGGATATTGCATAAGACCATTTAAAAATTATTTTAATACAGAATTGTTGGCCTACTGAAAAGTATGTACAGTTTATGCACTCAATACTTGGTTGGTGGTCTTTTTCATGAATTACTGCATCAATGTGGCATGGAATAGAGGCGATCAGCCTATGGCTGAGGTATTATGGAATCCTAGATTGTTTTGATAGTGGCCCTTACCTTGTCTGCATTGTCGGGTCTGATGTCTCTCATCTTCCTCTTTATCAATACCCAATTGATTCTCTATGGGCTTTAGGTCAGGCGGTTTGTCTGGCCAATCAAGCACAGTGATACAGTAGTTATTAAACCAGATATTGATAATTTTGGCAGTTTGATCAAGTGTCAAGTCCTGCTGAAAAATTAAATCAGCATGTCTATAAATCTTTTCAGTAGAGAGTAGCATGAAGTCCTCTAAAATTTCTAGGTAGATGGCAGCTGCATTGTCTTTGGACTTGATATAACACAGGGGACCAACACCAAACTTCACAATGGACATCGAGCAACTTAGACCGTGTGCCTCTCCATTCTTCCTCCAGACTCTGGGACCTTGATTTCCAAATAAAATGCAAAATTTACTTTCAAATGAAAACACAACTTTAGGCCACTCCCTTTCCTCTTTAGCATAGGTAAGAAACTTCTGACATTGTTTCTGAGTCTTTGTGTGTTGGCTCTTGAAGCACTGATTCCAGGGATAGCCCACTCCTTGTGAATCTACCTCCAAATTCTTGAATTACTTTTTTTTGCCAATCCTTTCAAAGCTGTGTTTAACCCCATTGCCTGTGCACTTTATTTCTACCACACCTCTTCCTTCCACTCAACTTTTCATTAATATGCTTGAATATAGCAAGCTTCTTTAGCAATTGCCTTTTGTGGCTTACCCTTCTTGTGGACTTTCTTTTGAACAAATGTCAGCAGTCTTCCCGATGATTGCCTACTAAACCAGACTGTGGAACCATGTAGGCTTAGGAAATCTTTGCAGGTGTTTTGTGTTGATTAACTGATAAGAGTGTGACACCATGAGTCCATAATATTAAACCTTTTCACAATATTTTGATTTTCTCAGATACTGACTTTTAAGTTTTCATTAGCTATAATCATCAACATTAAAATACATAAATGCTTGAAATAGATCATTATGTGTGTAATGAATCTATAGATTATATGTGTTTTACTTTTTGAATTGAATTACTGAATACATTTAACTTTTCAGATATTCTCATTTATTGAGATGTACCTATAAATGTTTCATATAGAGCAAGTACATCTCAACATCAACAATTCATAGGAGACTGTGAGAATCGGTATATTCAAAACAAATTAAAATTGGTGTGGTGTTAAAAAGGCAAGAAGGGCTCAAACTGTGGAGAACATGTCTGGTACTCGGGCTCAGACATCTCCTCCACAGCAGGACATGTTGGCTAATCTCTCAATTTTAACATCAGTTTGAGGGTTTAGTAAGACCGCAGAGTGCATAAACAAGTACTTTAGCATTTTTTGGGGCGTTTGTCGCGCGTTTTGTGATTGACACCACAGTAGTCAATCATAAGAATGCGCGTACGAACACGCGTTTCCTATTTGCAAAAACGCGCTGAAATACGCGCGACAAAAACGCGCGTACAACGCGCGTTTTTAGAACGTTCAGGTCTGAACCCAGGGGTAGAAAAGATGAGGCTAACCATTGCTTTCTGAGCCCACATTTGGGCAGCCCACATTTGGGCAGAAGTGGGCTGACCTGCTTCCCACCAAGGGAGGGGTGTTTCAGGAAGCTGTAGTTAGTTGAATTTGGAGACCTAACGGACAAGACAAGCCCCTTTCAAATGAGCGAGTTTTCAGCGCGGGTACAATGCATGATGCGAACGCATTGTTCCTGCACTGAATCCGGACCCATTCATTTTAATGGGTCTGTGTACATGAGCGTTGTTTTCCACGCATCACTTGTGTGTTGCATTAAAATAGCAGCACGTTTTATATTCTGTGTTTTTCACGCAACGCTGGCCCCATAGAGGTCAATGGGGGCTGCGCGAAAATCGCATTGCATCTGCAAGCAAGTGCGGATGCAATGCATTTTTCACTGATGGTTGCTAAGAGATGTTGTTTGTAAACCTTCAGTTTTTTATCAAGCACGTGAAAAATGCGCGGGATTTGGAGCTCCTTAACAAGTGAATAGGGGAGTGGCTACAGCGCTGAATAGAAAAAATGCTGGACTCATATCAAAGTTAGACGTCACGCTGGACTCGAATCAGCTCATTAGCATGCGGCGCAGGGCATCTTTGTGTGTATATTATGAGGCTAACCATCTGTCACACCAGTAACATAGCAACATAGTACATAAGGTGGAAAAAAGACATCTGTCCATCCAGATCGGCCTGTCATCCTACTAGTTGATCCAGAGGAAGCAAAACAAACCTGTGAGGTAGAGGCCAATTTTGAATGAATCTAAGGTACTTTTTAATAGTTAATGATTGTATATAATTAGTTATATTATAATCAAATACCCACATGACAGGTTTTCTTTAACCACTACAGGACCGCCTAACGCACGGATGTGTCCGGCAGGCGGTCCTGTAGTTCTGAGTGGACGCATCGGCACGTCATCTCGCGAGACGCGAGACTTCCTGTGAACGAGCGTGCACGCGCACGCGCGTTCACAGTGCCGCGCGTCTCAGGAGTTGTACTACAGCCTGCCAGCGATGATCAATCGCTGGCAGGCTGTAGATGCTAAATAAATCGCATCAAAGAGGTATATCAGATGCTGTTTTGTTAACAGCGTCTGATATACCTACTACCTGGTCCTCTGGTGGTCCCATTTGCTGGGATCGACCACCAGAGGACCAGGTAGCTATGTAAAGTTGCACCAAACACTACACTACCCCCCCTTCCCCCTCACTTCTTAACCCCTTGTTAACCCCTTGATCACCCCATCTAGATTCCCTGATCACGCCCTGTCACTGATCACCCCCTGTCATTGATCACACCCCTTGTAAGGCTACATTCAGACGTCCATATGTGTTTTGTGGATCCGTGAATCCATGGATCCGCGGATCTGGTCCACGGATCCGCGGATCCGCAGATCCTCAAATCACGGACACCGGCAATGTGCTTTCCGCATTTTGCAGATCCGCACATTGCCAGAACTATATGGAAAATGCCTTTTCTTGTCCACAATTGCGGACAAGAATAGGACATGTTCTATATTTTTGCGGAACGGAAGTGCAGACCCAGAAGCGCGGATCCGTAATTCCGGATCCGAGCGGGACAAAGTCTGTCACCATAGAAATTAATGGGTCCGCAATTCCATTTCGCAAACAGAATTGCGGACGTGTGAATGGGGCATAAGGGTCCCTTATCACCGCCAGTTAGTTAGCTACTTGTTAGGTAGCTAGCGCCCAGCCCACCGCACCGCAGTCACTGATTTTGGCAGAGATTTTTTCATCCACATTGATCGATGCAAATGAAAAAATCTGTGCTGTTCAGTTTATTATTTGTTTCAGCCCAGAGGCTGAACGGAAAAAAAATCTCATTACCCGTATGCTCAATATAAGGAGAATAGCAGAAACTCCTAATGCTGGAGACCCTCAAATGCCAGGGCAGTAAAAAAAACTCACATGTGACCCCATTTTAGAAAGAAGACACCCCAAGGTATTCCGTGAGGGGTATGGTGAGTTCATGTAAAATTTTATTTTTTGTCACAAGTTAGTGGAATATGAGACTTTGTAAAAAACAAAACAAAAAAATATATATATCAATTTCTGCTAACTTGTGCCAAAAAAATTCTGTGGTATTTATACTGTCCTGGCATTTTAGGGGCCCCTAAAGCGTGAGAAGAAGTCTGGAATCCAAATGCGTAAAAATGCCCTGTGAAATGTACTCATTGGAATTAGGGCCCCTTTGCGCACCGAGGCTGTAAAAAAGTGTCACTCATGTGGTATCGCCGTACTCAGGAGAAGTAGGGCAATGTGTTTTGTGGTGTATTTTTATATATACCCATACTTTGTGTGAGAAATATCTCTGTAAATGACAACTTTTTAAATTTTTTTATACAAAGTTGACAATTTACAGAGATATTTCTCTCACCCAACATGGGTATATGTAAAAATACACCCCAAAACACATTGCCCTACTTCTTCTGAGTACGCGATACCACATGAGTAACACTTTTTTGCAGCCTGAGTGCAAAGGGCCCAAATTCCAACGAGTACCTTTAGGTTTTACATGGCTGCTCACAATTTAGCCCCGCCCAAAATGCCAGAACAGTAAACACACCCCACAAATGACCCCATTTCGGAAAGTAGACACCCCAAGGTATTCACTGAGAGGCATAGTCAGTCCGTCTGAGATTTATTTATTTTTTGCCAGAAGTTAGCAGAAATGGAAACTTTATTATTAATTTTTTTTCCTCAGAAAGTGTCATTTTCCGCTAACTTGTGAAAAAAAATGAAATTATACATGAACTCACCATGCCCCTCCGCGAATACTTTGGGGTGTCTCCTTTCTAAAATCATGTCATTTGGGGGGTATTTATACTATCCTAGCATTCTAGCACCTGAAGAATCATGACAGGTGCTCAGAAAGTCAGAGCTGCTTCAAAATGCAGGAAATTCACTTTTTTGCACCATAGTTTGTAAACGCTATAACTTTTACCCAAACCAATAAATATACACTTATTGGATTTTTTTTTATCAAAGACATGTAGAACAATAAATTTAGAGAAAATTTTATATAGAAATGTCATTTTTTTGCAAAAATGTTGTTACATTTTTATTAATAGCAAAAAAAGTAAAAAATTGCAGCAACAATGAAATACCACCAAATGAAAGCTCTATTAGTGAGAAGAAAAGGAGGTAAAATTCATTTGGGTGGTAAGTTGCATCTTGGCTCCGAAGTACTCCACAAAAAAGTAAGTGGTGCACACTTACAAACTATAGTAAACAGTGCATAGTGTAAGTGATGCTGTATGTGATTTTTATCTTCATGCTCACTTGCATTCCAACATTACTCCTACAAACCAGATGTAAAATGCATTGATATGACTCCTGAGCCCATGGACATAATCCTCTCAATGCATTTGCTGCAACTGCTGGATTGGGGAAGTACAGCATCAGGATCCAAGTGAGTATTAAGATATAAATTACATAATCGGACACAGCATCACTTACACTATACACTGCTTACTATAGTTTGGATGGTGTTTTGGAGCTGACAGATTCCCTTTAAGCCAGATAGGAACCAAAATAAGCGTTTGGACCTACTGCCCCAACCTTGCACCCTGCTGGTACCAGGTGGAATTAATTCCAACCAAGTAAAGGAACATATTTGTATTACCAAGTTCATTCAGTAAACTATGTTCAAATTTGACAGTCTGTACTTTGTCTACTTTAAGTCAGTTATTGCAGCAAACCACCCCCAGGGTGTGATGGCCTGAGGTAGGACCACCGTGAAACAAGGACACTACACTAGACCATATTATACCACTCACAGACCTCAAGACTAATATAATGGGGCTCCCAGGGGGTTATGTTGTAAAGGCATTGGCTGGTAAATGTAGGATGAGCCTGGGGTTTATCTTTGTTGCCATCCGCAATCATATTTCTGTTCCTTCTTGTTCAGATTCTCTTTAAAATTACCTTACAGAGAACCTGTCACCGTACAATGCAGTGAAACCTACAAGCAGCATATGATAAAGCAGGAGGAGCTTAGCGGATTGATATATATTGTTTTATTTTCCATCCTGCATAACGGAAACCAGAAGGATTTGTTGTGCTTGCCCACAGACCTCTATTATGATGGATCAAAATGGAATGACGCTTAACCCCTTATGGACCCGCTGACGTAACTTAATCACCAGCGCCATACATGTACAGCGGGCTGATCGGGAGGGTGCAGGAGCTGTGCCCGCCCGATTAGCGGTATGGCGCAGCAGACGCCGGCATTGGTGAAAGCACAGATGCGCCGAGTTAACCTCTTGTATGCCATGGTCAACGCTGACAGCGGCATGCAGAGGCTTCCACATCGGGTCCCTGAGCTGCAGTGGCAGGGACCCAATGGAAGAAAAGGCAAGCCTGATGCCTTCCATAGGCATCGGAGCTTGCTTTCTACGGAAGCCTGTGATCCAGCTGACAGCTAGAGATGAGAGAATTTCTTAAGTTCGATTCGGCTGATTTGCCGAATTTCACAAAAAAATTAGCTTTGTGACAAATTAATTTGCCGTGCCATTCGGTATTCAGAGAGGGGCAGTAAGGAAGTCAGCAGCCAGTGAGCGTCCTTCCTTCACTATGCCTGCGCCGAAAGCTGAAAGGCACAGCGCAGGCACAAGATTTAACATACATTCAGGGCATGCAGGAGGATGCGAACGCTGCCTGGCCCTGTCAATCAAGACTTGGAGGGAAGTGACAGAGGTGGGAGAACGGAGCCTCTAGGAGCAGGAGCAATGCCCCTCCCTGCTCCTAGAGGCTTATTTGCATTTTATAAAAGTTGCATTTATGGAGTAACAGGGGCATGGATAAAACTAGGAATAGCCTACTTATATTCAGCGGACATTAGTACATCGCCAATGTCAGCCAGTTTAATTTAGGTATTTCTTGTGACAGAAACCCTTTAAGCCCGCTTTTAGGACTAATAAGTGTAAAATAAAGAATTAAAGTTTTATTTAAAAAAATCTAAAAGTTTTAAAACATACACATTTTTTTCATGGAAAAATATATTTTTAATAGAAAAAAATTAATAAAAATAATAACCTGTCCACATATTTAATATCAAACACTGAAGAGGAGCCGGACCCTACATAACTTCGGTGCATCCACTGCAGGTCAAAATCTACAGCTTAAATTCAGACCATTTTCTATACCTAAAACAGGCTTGGAAAAGGATAAATCTGTCCCCTTCCCAGACGATGCCATACGCATTTTTTTAGACCTGGTTGTCAGGCATTTTCATGACTATATGTGATATCTGATGATAATATGGTCAAAATGGATATTCATATCCTTTAAGAGCTCAGTTATTTTAAATGGCAATTAATCAGTCATTTGGATGGCTAAAATACACAAACTAGTTAAGCTCTAATTGTATTCGTATCTGCCCCATAAATTCAAGGATTAGGAAAACTTCTAATACCGCCAGTCAGTCTGAGCAAAGTGTCAAAAAGAACACTTTCTTGGTTAATATAATGATCAAAGGTTAAGAAGGTCATGTGAACAGATTAGATCTGTACACATCTGGCTTTCCTAAACATTTAAATTCTAAAAACATCATAGATGATACAATAGTGCCATCAAGTGATAGATGGACATAAGTTTCTAAAAAAAATGACAATTAAATGACTTAATTACCATAATTACCATACATTAACGCCCACCGTATCCGATTGGAAATTCCTAATCCAAGAGGGGAGGGACATTAGATAAGAATTTGAATATCTGATGCAGTTTTGAGACACTTGGGACGTTTCAGACACTTGAGAAACTTCACAAACTTCACAGACATCAGAGGACATCACAGATCATTCTTACTACTTCCAGTCCTAAGAGAAAGCTCCCTCCACCTAAGGAATTCCTCCATGAACACACCCGAGGCTCACAAAGAAACCGGAGATCTAAATCTTGGAAAGCTGGGTCCCTTCTAAAAGCTCTTTATCCCAAAGCCAGGGGTAACGTATATTTTATTTTATTTGCAGTAATTATAAATCGCTCTAATTGGCATATAGTTAAGACCCCATTTTGAGTGGGTCAATAGTATTAAAATAGTAATTTTATGGGAAATTTTAATGAACATGCACATCATTAAAATTCCTATACGATTTCTATCAGAGTGAGATCTCTGATCGGATTTTATTATCCATAGTTAGGCCAATAGGCGTATTTATAAGGTGTTTTAACTGCCATATTCTTTGATTGAGCATAAGGCACTTTCCACAGATTAATTTCTATTGTTTCTTTGTTATATTATAAGGTTTTAATTACCAGTGCACTGATTTGTATTAATTTGCTGAAGAATAGCGTTATATTGTACTTGGTTTTAGTAAATTAAGTGAGTCTGGTGTAAATGGTGGAGCACCATATCTTGATATTATTTCCAAACTTTCTTTGTATTAATTTTTATGCCATTTTCATATATTTATCTGTAATAAATTATGTTTTATATAATTAATTGCACCGTTTCATTAGCTGCACAAATTGACTAAAAGAACTGGCGTTTATATGTCCGCCAATTAATTTTCCATAATTTTTCATTTTTCATATTTCATAAAAATATAAAATCATAATTTTTATGATTTCATATTTTATATGAAATAAATATCCGACATGGTATTAGGGGGAAAAGTTGCAGATTGTGGCACAAATAACCTTTTTGCTGCAATCTGGGTCTTAAATGTGACCAAAATAGGCAAATTTCTGTAAGTAAATGACCCCCTATATATTTGCGACTTTTTGACTGTGACTTTAAAAAACAATTGGCACATCATTTGGATTTTATGACACTCTCACCACTTTCCCTAAAGGTAGCTTGGCAAGAGCGGGAAGGGGGTGTGCACAGCCACACCACCAGATTTGTCTTCATTACTGCCAGTTTTGTGGCGTAAATAAAGTCAGAAATTTATAGCAACTCTGAGCTGTCATATATTTTTGTTTAGGCACACATACTTCAGGAGGATGTGTCTAATTTATGAAGAGCTGTGTGCCTCATCAGAAATGTGGTGCATCTGGTGGCACAGGGGTTATGAAGACTGGCGCAGAAAGTGCCGGTATTGAAAAATCTCCCTCATTGCGTGTCAGAGTACATCAGGTTCAGATTGCAAATATGATTGCTCGTTTTTGTCAGTTTCCGCTTACTGTTTTCAATTGTTTGTGACACATGGGATATAGTAGTTTTATTATCAGCTTAGTGTTATGCTTTAGCTCTTACAAGTCGTTTGAAATTATTAAATTGATATGTCCATTAGAAAATGTTTCGGCAAGTCATACTGTGAAGTGTGCCTCTTCTAGTGCTTAAAATGACATTAAAAATAACATTTTCTCTGAAATAAAAAAATAAAATAACTAACTGAAGAGAATTATTACTTTTGCCATTAGTAAAGTATTGGGTCAATGATCTTTTTACTTCTCTCATTACTTTTTTTCAGGTTTGGCCTTTCCCGTTCACATACTTAATTTCATTTATGCATTGAGCCACGACTTCACTGTTGCTATAGTAACCAAAAGAAGTCTGTGAAAAACAAAATGACTTTAATAAGGCATAAGGTATGGAAGTCTAGAATCAATTTATCTGAGGGAAATATATTTCCTTGAGCTGAACATCATTTTGTTCTACATAGCTGTAGCCATTTTCTAAAAATGCAAGTTTCTTGTCCCTATTTAAATGTTAAGCATTTCAGAGCATTGCTCTATGTGCAATCAATGATGCTCTGTAATGTTATCCGTAGAGCATAGATACAATAGATAGGAATATTCGGGAAAGATCTGCTGGATTCTTAAAGAACATTTTTGTAGGACATTTTATTCCAATGAGAGGATTACCATTACATTTAAAAGGAATGTGTAATATGCTTAAATTTAGTTTCATTAATAGATTGGATAATGTAGAAGAAAAATGATGTGTTTATTATTTTTACTTTTACAGATATTTAACCCCCACAGAGGCACTTTTCACCTTACATCGCAGGCTGATTTTTGCAAATCTGACATGCGTCACTTTATGCGCTAATAAGGAATGCTTTTACTTATCCAAGCCATTCTGAGATTGTTTTCTTGTGACACATTGTACTTCATGACAGTGATAAATTTGAGTCAATATATTTCAGCTTCATTTATTAAAAAAAACCCAAATTTACAAAAATTTTGAAAAATTCACAATTTTCTAAATTAGAATTTCATTTTATTTTTGTAGGACGTTAAAAGTCTTAGAATTTTAGAATTAATTTTTCAAATTTTCAACAAAATTTCCCAAACTATTTTTTTAAGCACCAAATTCAGTTTTAAAGTGATTTTGAGGGGGCTTGCATAATGGAAACCACCCCTAAATAAGACCCCTTAAATTATTCAAAACTGATGTCACAAACTGTATTAACCCTTGAGGTGTTCCACAAGAATTAAAGGAAAATGGAGGTGAAATTTCAAAAAAAAAATTGGTAGATTTTTTATGTAAATCAATTTATTCCTGCAACACACCAAGGGTTAACATCAAAATAAACCTCAATATACATTATTTTGATTCTGCAGGTTACAGAAATACCCCATATGTGATGGTAAACTGCTCTATGGGCATGTGGCAGTGGTCAGAAGGAAAGGAGCGCCATATAGATTTTGGAGGCAGATATCACTAGAATGGTTTTTAGGCACCATTTTGTATTTGAAGAGACACTGACATAGCCCTACGGTGGAAAAGTGACCCCATTTTGGAAACTACACCCCTTAAAGAATATATTATGTGGGGTACTGAGCACTTTGACTCCCTAAGCGTTTTATGCAATTTGAAAAATTTGGAAAGCTTTAGCCCCAACTTTTTTATTTTCACAAGGGGTAACAGGAGAAAAACCACTCCATAATTTGTTACACATATTCTCCTGAATATGTCAATACCCCATATGTAATGGTAAACTGCTTTAGGGGCACATGGCAGGACTCAGAGTAGAAGGAGCGCCATATGGCTTTTGCAGCACAGATTTTGATGGATTGGTTTATGGGTGCCAATGGTTTTTACTTTTTGAGTGATTGTCTTATGTGGGGGTTAATTTTTTGTGGGATAAGGTGACATTTCCATTGGTACAATTTTGGGGTACATAAGACTTTTTGATCACTTGGTGTTACACTATTTGTGAGCCAAGGTGACTAGAGATGAGCGAACACCTGGATGTGTTCGCGAAAATGTTCGGGTTCGGGATCCGAACTCGACCCAAACTTTATCCCGAACCCGAACCCCATTGAAGTCAATGGGGACCGAACTTTTAGGCACTAAAAAGGCTGTAAAATAGTCCAGGAACGGGCTAGAGGGCTGCCAAAGGCAGCAAAATGTAGGTAAATCCCCTTAAAACAAATGTGGATAGGGAAATGAATTAAAATAAAATAAAATAAATAAAACTTAACCAATTTCAATTGGAGAGAGGTCCCACTGCAAGGAATCATGTGTCATATCACTAAACACTGGAGAAGGCCACTTTCAGTTATTTCGGCCCCAGCACTCAAACAGAGGAGAGATGTCCCACAGCAAGGAATCATGCGTCATATCACCCACCACTGGAGAAGGCCACTTTCAGTTATTTTGGCCCAGCACCCAGACCAAGGATACAGGTCCCACAGCAAGGAATCATGCGTCATATCACTCACCACTGGAGAAGGCCACTTTCAGTTATTTCGGCTCAGCACCCAGACCGAGGATACAGGTCCCACAGCAAGGAATCATGCGTCATATCACCCACCACTGGAGAAGGCCACTTTCAGTTATTTCGGCCCAGCACCCAGACCGAGGATACAGGTTCCACAGCAAGGAATCATGCGTCATATCACACACCACTGGAGAAGGCCACTTTCAGTTATTTCGGCCCCAGCACCCAGATAGAGGAGAGAGGTCCCACAGCAAGGAATCATGCGTCATATCACCCACCACTGGAGAAGGCCATTTTCAGTTATTTAGGCCCCAGCACCCAGTCAGAGGAGAGAGGTCCCACAGCAAGGAATCATGCGTCATATCAACCACCACCGGAGAAGGCCACTGTCAGTTATTTCGGCCCAGCACCCACACAGAGGAGAGAGGTCCCACAGCAAGGAATCATGCGTCATATCAACCACCACTGAAGAAGGCCATTTTTAGTTATTTAGGACCCAGCACCCAGTCAGAGGTGAGAGGTCCCACAGCAAGGAATCATGCGTCATATCACCCACCACCGGAGAAGGCCACGCTCAGTTATTTCAGCCCAGCACCCAGACAGAGGAGAGAGGTCCCACAGCAACGAATCATGCGTCATATCAACCACCACTGGCGAAGGCCACTTTCAGTTATTTAGGCCCAGCACCCAGACAGAGGAGAGAGGTCCCACAGCAAGAAATCATGTGTCATATCATACACCACTGGAGAAGGCCATTTTCAGTTATTTAGGCACCCGCACCCAGTCAGAGGAGAGAGTTCCAACAGCAAGGAATCATGCGTCATATCAACCACCACCGGAGAATGCCACTCTCAGTTATTTCGGCCCAGTACCCAGACAGAGGGAAGAGGTCCCACAGCAAGGAATCAGGCGTCATATCAACCACCGCCGGAGAAGGCCACTCTCAGTTATTTAGGCCCAGCACCCAGACAGAGGAGAGAGGTCCCACAGCAAGGAATAAGGCGTCATATCACCCACCACTGGAGAAGGCCACTTTCAGTTATTTCGACCAGCACCCAGACAGAGGAGAGAGGTCCCACAGCAAGGAATCATGCGTCATATCACCCACCACTGGAGAAGGCCACTTTCAGTTATTTTGGCCCAGCACCCAGACCAAGGATACAGGTCCCACAGCAAGGAATCATGCGTCATATCACTCACCACTGGAGAAGGCCACTTTCAGTTATTTCGGCTCAGCACCCAGACCGAGGATACAGGTCCCACAGCAAGGAATCATGCGTCATATCACCCACCACTGGAGAAGGCCACTTTCAGTTATTTCGGCCCAGCACCCAGACCGAGGATACAGGTTCCACAGCAAGGAATCATGCGTCATATCACACACCACTGGAGAAGGCCACTTTCAGTTATTTCGGCCCCAGCACCCAGATAGAGGAGAGAGGTCCCACAGCAAGGAATCATGCGTCATATCACCCACCACTGGAGAAGGCCATTTTCAGTTATTTAGGCCCCAGCACCCAGTCAGAGGAGAGAGGTCCCACAGCAAGGAATCATGCGTCATATCAACCACCACCGGAAAAGGCCACTGTTAGTTATTTCGGCCCAGCACCCACACAGAGGAGAGAGGTCCCACAGCAAGGAAACATGTGTCATATCAACCACCACTGGAGAAGGCCATTTTCAGTTATTTAGGCACAGCACCCAGACAGAGGAGAGAGGTCCCAAGGCAAGGAATCATGCGTCATATCAACCACCACTGAAGAAGGCCATTTTCAGTTATTTAGGACCCAGCACCCAGTCAGAGGTGAGAGGTCCCACAGCAAGGAATCATGCGTCATGTCACCCACCACTGGAGAAGGCCACGCTCAGTTATTTCAGCCCAGCACCCAGACAGAGGAGAGAGGTCCCACAGCAACGAATCATGCGTCATATCAACCACCACTGGCGAAGGCCACTTTCAGTTATTTAGGCCCAGCACCCAGACAGAGGAGAGAGGTCCCACAGCAAGAAATCATGTGTCATATCATACACCACTGGAGAGGGCCATTTTCAGTTATTTAGGCACCCGCACCCAGTCAGAGGAGAGAGTTCCAACAGCAAGGAATCATGCGTCATATCAACCACCACCGGAGAATGCCACTCTCAGTTATTTCGGCCCAGTACCCAGACAGAGGGAAGAGGTCCCACAGCAAGGAATCATGCGTCATATCAACCACCGCCGGAGAAGGCCACTCTCAGTTATTTAGGCCCAGCACCCAGACAGAGGAGAGAGGTCCCACAGCAAGGAATAAGGCGTCATATCACCCACCACTGGAGAAGGCCACTTTCAGTTATTTCGACCAGCACCCAGACAGAGGAGAGAGGTCCCACAGCAAGGAATCATGCGTCATATCAACCACCACCGGAGAATGCCACTCTCAGTTATTTCGGCCCAGTACCCAGACAGAGGGAAGAGGTCCCACAGCAAGGAATCATGCGTCATATCAACCACCGCCGGAGAAGGCCACTCTCAGTTATTTCGGCCCAGCACCCAGACAGAGGAGAGAGGTCCCACAGCAAGGAATCATGCGTCATATCAACCACCACCGGAGAAGGCCACTCTCATTTATTTCGGCCCAGCACCCAGACAGAGGAGAGAGGTCCCACACCAAGGAATTATGCATCACATCAACCACCACCGGAGAAGGCCACTCTCAGTTATTTAGGCCCAGCACCCAGACAGAGGAGAGAGGTCCCACAGCAAGGAATAAGGCGTCATATCACCCACCACTGGAGAAGGCCACTTTCAGTTATTTCGACCAGCACCCAGACAGAGGAGAGAGGTCCCACAGCAAGGAATCATGCGTCATATCACCCACCACTGGAGAAGGCCACTTTCAGATATTTCGGCCCAGCACCCAGACCGAGGATTCAGGTCCCACAGCAAGGAATAAGGCGTCATATCACCCACCACTGGAGAAGGCCACTTTCCGTTATTTAGGCCCCAGCACCCAGTCAGAGGAGAGAGGTCCCACAGCAAGGAATCATGCATCATATCACCCACCACTGGAGAAAGCCATTTTCAGTTATTTAGGCCCCAGCACCCAGTCAGAGGAAAGAGGCCCCAAAGCAAGGAATCATGCGTCATATCAACCACTACCGGAGAAGGCCACTCTCAGTTATTTCAGCCCCACCACCCAGACAGAGGAGAGGTTCATTCAACTTTGGGTTGCACCGCAAGATCATGGTAAAGTTATAAAAATGAGGATTCAATAAAGAAGTGCCCCGGAGTACAAGAATACATGGTTGAGGGGGAGGCAGTTATAAATGTCTATTTTTCACAAAGGAGGCACAGGTCCTGTGGGATCCATGCCTGGTTCATTTTTATGAACGTCAGCTTGTCCACGTTGGCTGTGGACAGGCGGCTGCGTTTGTCAGTAATGATGCCCCCTGCCGTGCTGAATGCACGTTCAGACAAAACGCTGGCCGCCGGGCAGGCCAGCACCTCCAAGGCATAAAATGCTAACTCTGGCTACGTGGACAATTTGGAGACCCAGAAGTTAAATGGGGCCGAACAATCAGTCAGTACGTGGAGGGTTGTGCAGACGTACTGTTCAACCATGTTAGTGAAATGCTGCCTCCTGCTAACACGTTCCGTATCAGGTGGTGGTGCAGTTAACTGTGGCGTGGAGACAAAACTTATCCACATTTCTGCCATGCTAACCCTGCCCTCAGAGGAGCTGGCCATGACACAGCTGTGTTGGCAACCTCTTGCTCCTCCTCTGCCTTCGCCTTGGGCTTCCACCTGTTCCCCTGTGACCTTTGGGAATGCTCTCAGGAGCGCCTCTACCAGCGTGCGCTTGTACTCGGGCATTTTCCTATCAAGCTCCAGTGCAGGAAGTAAGGTGGGCACATTGTCTTTGTACCGGGGATCCAGCAGGGTGGCAACCCAGTAGTCCGCACACGTTAAAATGTGGGCAACTCTGCTGTCGTTGCGCAGGCACTGCAGCATGTAGTCACTCATGTGTGCCAGGCTCCCCAGAGGTAAGGACAAGCTGTCCTCTGTGGGAGACGTATCATCATCGTCCTCCGTATCCCCCCAGCCACGCAGCAGTGATGGGCCTGAGCTGTGTCGGGTGCCACCCCGCTGTGAACCTGCTTCATCCTCATCTTCCTCCACCTCCTCGTCATCCTCCTCGTCCTCCAGTAGTGGGCCCTGGCTGGCAACATTTGTACCTGGCCTCTGCTGTTGCAAAAAACCTCCCTCGGAGCCACTTCTAACAGACTGGCCTGAAAGTGCTAAAAATGACCCCTCATCATTCTCCTCCTCCTCCTGGGCCACCTCCTCTTCCATCATCGCCCTAAGCGTTTTCTCAAGGAGACATAGAAGTGGTATTGTAACGCTGATAACGGTGTCATCGCCACTGGCCATGTTGGTGGAGTACTCGAAACAGCGCAACAGGGCACACAGGTCTCGCATGGAGGCCCAATCATTGGTGGTGAAGTGGTGCTGTTCCGCAGTGCGACTGACGCGTGCGTGCTGTAGCTGAAACTCCACTATGGCCTGCTGCTGCTCGCACAGTCTCTCCAGCATGTGCAAGGTGGAGTTCCACCTGGTGGGCACATCGCATATGAAGCGGTGAGCGGGAAGGCCGAAGTTCCGCTGTAGCGCAGACAGGCGAGCAGCGGCAGGATGTGAACGCCGGAAGCGCGGACAGACGGCCCGCACTTTATGCAGCAGCTCTGACATTTTGGGGTAGTTTTGAATGAACTTCTGCACCACCAAATTCAGCACATGCGCCAGGTAAGGGATGTGCGTCAAATCGGATAGTCCCAGAGCTGCGACGAGATTTCGCCCACTATCGCACACCACCAGGCCGGGCTTGAGGCCCACCGGCAGAAACCACTCGTCGGTCTGTTGTTCAATACCCCGCCACAACTCCTGCGCAGTGTGGGGCCTGTCCCCCAAACATATGAGTTTCAGAATGGCCTGCTGACGTTTACCCCGGGCTGTGCTGAAGTTGGTGGTGAAGGTGTGTGGCTGACTGGATGAGCTGGTGGAAGCAGAGGAGTAGGAAGCCGAGTAGGAGGAGGAGGCTACAGGAGGCAAAGAATGATGCCCTGCGATCCTTGGCAGCGGAAGGACGTGCGACAAGGAACTCTCCACCTGGGGCCCAGCCGCCACTACATTTACCCAGTGTGCAGTTAGGGAGATATAGCGTCCCTGGCCATGCATACAGGTCCACGTATCTGTGGTTAGGTGGAACTTGCCACAGATGGCGTTGCGCAGTGCACACTTGATTTTATCGGATACTTGGTTGTGCAGGGAAGGCACGGCTGTCTTGGAGAAGTAGTGGCGGCTGGGAACAACATACTGTGGGACAGCCATGGACATCAGCTCTTTGAAGCTGTCTGTGTCCACCAGCCTGAATGACAGCATTTCAAAGGCCAGTAGTTTAGAAATGCTGGCATTCAGGCCCAGGGCTCGAGGGTGGCTAGGTGGGAATTTACGCTTTCTCTCCAAGGTTTGTGAGATGGAGAGCTGAACGCTGCCGTGTGACATGGTGGAGATGCTTGGTGACGCAGGTGGTGTTGTCGGTGGCACATCCTCTGTTTGGTGGGCGGCAGGAGCCAACATTCCTCCCGAGGCGGAGGAAGAGGCCGAGGCAGCAGCAGAAGATGGAGCAGGGGAAGCCAGAGTAAGTTCCTTGCTTTTAAGGTGTTTACTCCACTGCAGTTCATGCTTTGCATGTAGATGCCTGGTCATGCAGGTTGTGCAAAAGTTCAGAACGTTAATGCCTCGCTTCAGGATCTGATGGCACAGCATGCAAACCACTCGGGTCATGTCGTCAGCACATTGTTTAAAGAAGTGCCATGCCAGGGAACTCCTTGAAGCTGCCTTTGGGGTGCTCGGTCCCTGGTGGCGGTGGCCAGTAGCAGGCAAACTCTCTTGGCGGCGGCTGGTCTGCTTTTGCCCCCTGCTCTCTCTTTTGCTACGCTGTTGGCTCGGTCTCACCACTGCCTCTTCCTCTGAACTATGAAAGCCAGTGGCATGACCTTCATTCCATGTGGGGTCTAGAACCTCATCATCCCCTGCATCGTCTTCCACACAGTCTTCCTCCCTGACCTCCTGTTCGGTCTGCACACTGCAGAAAGACGCAGCAGTTGGCACCTTTGTTTCGTCATCATCAGAGACGTGCGGACTCCGATGAGGTGGTATTCCCATGTCCTCATCATCAGGAAATATCAGTGGTTGTGCATCAGTGCATTCTATGTCTTCCACCACTGGGGAAGGGCTAGGTAGATTTTCTTGGGAAACCCTGCCAGCAGAGTCTTTAAACAGCATAAGAGACTGCTGTATAACTTGAGGCTCTGACAGTTTCCCTGATATGCATGGGGGTGATGTGACAGACTGATGGGCTTGGTTTTCAGGTGCCACCTGTGCGCTTTCAGCAGAAGACTGGGTGGGAGATAATGTTGTGAACATACTGGATCCACTGTCGGCCACCCAATTGACTAGCGCCTGCACCTGCTCAGGCCTTACCATCCTTAGAACGGCATTGGGCCCCACCAAATATCGCTGTAAATTCTGGCGGGTACTGGAACCTGAGGTAGTTGGTTCACCAGGACGTGTGGCTGTGGCAGAATGGCAACGTCCTCTCCCAGCACCAGAGGGTACACTAACACCACCACGACCGCGTCCGCGTCCCTTACTAGATGTTTTCCTCATTGTTATCTTTCACCAAGCACCACAATAAGGAAAAAAATATTTGGCCCAATGTATTGATTTCAAATTTAGGCCCTTTTTTACAGGCACCTAACACTATCTGCCAATTTGTTTATGTAGCGTATTACACTAATTCAGGCACAGCAGTAACCACTGATTTAGGGGAATATCTCTTTTAGGGCTAGTATTTAGGCCCTGGATGAAAGGTATCCTTTTATGGACAGATTTACACTTGGCCAGCAACAGCTGGGACAACAGATTCAGGATATTGCTATTTTGGCAATTGAATGTCACCCCAGAACAAAATATATGTTTTTGCGGACACTATGAATCCTGGCCTGCAACAGCTGGGACACCAGATTCAGGGTATTGCTATTTTGGCGATTGAATGTCACCCCAGAACAAAATATATGTTTTTGCGGACACTATGAATCCTGGCCTGCAACAGCTGGGACACCAGATTCAGGGTATTGCTATTTTGGCAGATTAATTTCACCCCAGAACAAAATATATGTTTTGGCGGACACTGTTCTATTTTGCCAGCCACAGCTGAAACCACTGATTTATGGTATTGCTATGTTGGCAATTGAATTTCACCCCAGAACAAAATATATGTTTTGGCGGACACTATGAAATCTGGCTTGCAACAGCTGGGTCACCAGATTCAGGGTATTGCTATTTTGGCAGATTAATTTCACCCCAGAACAAAATATATGTTTTGGCGGACACTATGAAATCCGGCCTGCAACAGCTGGGACACCAGATTCAGGGTATTGCTATTTTGGCAGATTAATTTCACCCCAGAACAAAATATATGTTTTGGCGGACACTATGAAATCTGGCCTGCAACAGCTGGGACACCAGATTCAGGGTATTGCTATTTTGGCAGATTAATTTCACCCCAGAACAAAATATATGTTTTGGCGGACACTATGAAATCTGGCCTGCAACAGCTGGGACACCAGATTCAGGGTATTGCTATTTTGCCAGATTAATTTCACCCCAGAACAAAATATATGTTTTGGCGGACACTATGAAATCTGGCCTGCAACAGCTGGGACACCAGATTCAGGGTATTGCTATTTTGGCAGATTCATTTCACCCCAGAACAAAATATATGTTTTGGCAGACACTATGAAATCTGGCCTGCAACAGCTGGGACACCAGATTCAGGGTATTGCTATTTTTCCAGATTAATTTGACCCCAGAACAAAATATATGTTTTGGCGGACACTATTCTATTTTGCCAGCCACAGTTGAAACCACTGATTTATGGTATTGCTATTTTGGCAATTGAATTTCACCACAAAAAATAATCTATCCTTTGCCAGACAGCAGACAGTATTATACTTGTCTAGCCAAAGCTGGAACACCAGATTTAGGGGATTGGTATTTTGGCAATTGTATTTAACCCCTTAATAAAATATAGAAATTGCTATCCTGAGTTTCTAGGGGTGACAATTAGCACAGCCAAGCCCCTGATGTAGGATATAGCAAAAAAAAACTAGTATTGATGGATTGATAGACTTGGTGGCAGCTTCTTTTGGTGCACCACAAGTCACAAAATGGCCGCCGATCAATCCAGAAAATAAGTGACAGAAAAACGCTCTGTGCAGCCTAAACACCAGTGAGCATGTAACTAGCAGAAGTTCAATCATTCACAGCTGTAGATCGATCCATTCATTAGGTGCTGTTGCTGACTTTACCCTTCCTAATCTCGCCCTGACAGAAGCTGCGTCCTCTCCCTACACTAATCAGAACAGTGTGACGTGCGGCGCTACGTGACTCCAGCTTATATAGAGGCTGGGTCACATGCTGCACTTGGCTAATCACAGCCATGCCATTAGTAGGCATGGCTGTGATGGGCTCTTAGGGCAAGAAGTAAAACGCTAGCTGATTGGCTGCTGTGCAGCCCTTCAGAAAGCGGATAGAAATCGCCGAACAACGGACCCGAACCCGAACTTTTTTGAAGATGTCCGGGTTCGGGTCCGTGTCCTGGACACCCCAAAATTCGGTACGAACCCGAACAATGCTCGAACTGTTCGCTCAACACTAAAGGTGACTAAAATTTTATTTTTTTTCACATATTTTTTTTTCTTTCTACAGCATTCACCTGAGGGGGCATTTTATGTATTATTTTTATAGAGCCGGTTGTTTCAGACGTGGCAATACCCAATTTGCATTTTATTTTTGTTTTGCTCAGTAAAAGCATTTTTGAACAGAATAAAATCTTGATTTTGTGTTGCCATTTTCTGAGAGATATATTATTATTATTATTATTATTATTATTATTATTATATTTTGGCGATTGTCTTAGGTAAGGGCTCATTTTTTGTAGGATAAATTGACAGATTGATTGGTACCATTTTGGGCCCATACGCCTTTTTGATCGCTTGGTATTACACTTTTTGTGAGGCAAGCTGACCAGAAAATGGGTGTTTAGGCACTGTTTTATTGTTTTTTTTTACGTTCAACTGACGGGGTGGATCATGCGATATTTTTATAGAGCAGGTCGATACGGACGTGGTGATACCTAATATTTCTACTTTTTTTCCTATTTTTTCCTATTTTTTTAAATTAATTTTGGAACAGGATGCTTTTTTTTCTAGAAACTTTTGATTTTTTATTGTGTAAAACTTTTGGGGGTCTGATCCCATGTACAATGCATAACAATACATCTGTATTGTAATGCATTGGCTGTAAGTGTGTTACACTGAGTGATACACTTCAGCCTGCTTGCCTGTGAGATCCAGGCAGCTGGATTTCACAGGCTTTCCGGGAAGGTAGCCACGATGCCTAAAGAAGGCATCAGGCTGCCTTCCCAGCCATCGGGTCCCTGTCATAGCAACTCAGGGACTGGTGGACACAGACACACAACAGGATACCGCTCATGCGGCGGTCAGTGCTGACAGCGGCATTGCAAAGGTTAATGCAACAACATCAGTGTTTTGACCACTGCCGGCACATACAGCAGTGAACGCCAGACACCTGCAGCTGATCGGGTGGTCCGTAGCTGTATGACGCTGGTATTTTAAACACAGTCTGCAGCGTCTTACAATTATGGCGATGATACTGTACGGGTTAATAAAAATGCCCATGGAGGCTTCCATATTGAAGGCAGACCTAGTAGTCTCATATTGTGTAAGGATAGGGTACATACAAACAAAGAAATTCAACAGCACTCTGCAACCAGCACTCTGCCCTGCCTCTATGCTAGACGTTATCAAAGGCATTAGTGTACATTTTGATCAAAAAGTAATAAGCCACTCGCCACGCCAAGCCCAGCTCTATGAGTGGTCCTAACGCTAAATCCTACCGGTTATGGGCCATGACAGCCACAAAAATCCAGGGAGTGGAGGCCCAACATGCATGCTAGGATCCACCGTGCTTATTAACCCTTTTTGGTGCCATAACAGCCTCCATTAGATCCAGGGACGCAGGTACCAACATGCATGCTAAGCCCACTATGTACTCTTCCTGGAGCCAGATGCCTATTAGTAGGTACTATGAGTGCAATTTCAGTTTTATACTTACTCTGATTAAAAGCAGCCTCTAGAGCAGACAAACTAGTCCTAAAGGTACTCATTGGAATTATGGCCCCTTTGCGCATCTTGGTTGCAAAAAAGTGTCACACATGTGGTATCACCGTACTCAGGAGAAGTAAGACAATGTGTTTTGGGGTGTATTTTTACATATACCCACGCTGGGTGTGAGAAATATTTCTGTAAATGACAACTTTTTAAAAAATGTTATACAAAGTTGTCAGTTTACAGAGATATTTCTCTCACCCAGCATGGGTATATGTAAAAATACACCTGAAAACACATTGCCCTACTTCTTCTAAGTACGGTGATACCAAATGTGTGCCACTTTTTTGCATCCTAGGTGTGTAAAGGGGTGTAAAGTCCAACGAGTACCTTTAGGCTTTACAGGGCTGCTCACAATTTAGCCCCGCCCAAAATGCCAGAACAGTAAACACACCCCGCAAATGACCCCATTTCGGAAAGTAGACACCCCAAGGTATTCAATGAGGGGCATAGTGAGTCCGTGGGAGATTTTTATATTTTTTGCCAGAAGTTAGCAGAAATGGAAACTTTATATTTTTTTTTCCTCAGAAAGTGTTATTTTCCGCTCACTTGTGAAAAAAAAATGAAATGATACATGAACTCACCATGCCCCTCCGCGAATACTTTGGGGTGTCTTCTTTCTAAAATGGTGTCATCTGGGGGGTATTTATACTATCCTGGCATTCTAGCACCTGAAGAATCATGACAGGTGTTTAGAAAGTCAGAGCTGCTTCAAAATGCGGAAATTCACTTTTTTGCACCATAGTTTGTAAACGCTATAACTTTTACCCAAACCAATAAATATACACTTATTGCATTTTTTTTATCAAAGACATGTAGAACAATAAATTTAGAGAAAATTTTATATAGAAATGTATTTTTTTTTTGAAAAATTTTACAACAGAAAGCGTAAAATGTAATCTTTTTTGCAAAAATGTAGTTAAATTTTTATTAATAGCAAAAAAAGTTAAAATGTCAGCAACAATGAAATACCACCAAATGAAAGCTCTATTTGTGAGAAGAAAAGGAGGTAAAATTCATTTGGGTGGTAAATTGTATGACAGAGCAATAAACTGTGAAATTAGTGTAGTGCAGAATTGTAAGAAGTGGTCTGGTCATTAAAGGTGTTTAAGCTAGGGGGGCTGATGTGGTTATAGTGCGAAAATTACGGTATATATACGGCTTCTTGCCCTAAGAAGCCATCACAGCCATGCCTACTAATGGCATGGCTGTGATTGGCCAAGTGCAGCATGTGACCCAGCCTCTATTTAAGCTGGAGTCACGTAGCGCCGCACGTCACACTGCTCTGACTAGTGTAGGGAGAGGATGCAGCTTCTGTGAGGGCGAGATAGGCAGGGAAAAGTCAGCAACAGCACCTAATGAACGGATCGATCTGCAGCTGAGAATCAGTGAACTTCTGCTATTTACTTGATTGCTGGTTTTTTGGCTGCACAGAGCGTTTTTCTGTCACTTATTTTCTGGGTTGATCGGCGGCCATTTTGTGACTTGTGGTGCTCCAGAACAAGCTGCCACACATCCATCAATGCTTCAATACTATTTTTTTTTGCTATATCCTCCATCAGGGGCTTGGCTGTGCTAATTGTCACCCCTAGAAACTCAGGATAGCAATTTCTATATTTTATTAAGGGGTTAAATACAATTGCCCAAATACCAATCCCCTAAATCTGGTGTTCCAGCTTTGGCTAGACAAGCATAATACTGTCTGCTGTCTGGCAAAGGATAGATTATTTTCTGGGGTGAAATTCAATTGGCAAAATAGCAAAACCATACATCAGTGGTTTCAGCAGTGGCTGGCAAAATATAATAGTGTCCGCCAAAACAGATATTTTGGTTTGGGGTTAAATTCAATTGCCAAAATAGCAATACCATACATCAGTGGTTTCAGCAGTGGCTGGCAAAATATATTAGTGTTTCCTCCAAAACATATATTTTGTTCTGGGGTGAAATTCACTTGCCAAAATAGCAACACCCTAAATCTGGTGTCACAGCTGTGCCTGGCAAACTATATTAGTATCCATAAAAACATATATTTTCTTCTGGGGTGAAATTCACTTGCCAAAATAGCAACACCCTAAATCTGGTGTCACAGCTGTGCCTGGCAAACTATATTAGTATCCGTAAAAACATATATTTTGTTCTGGGGTTAAATTTACTTGCCAAAATAGCAATCCACTAAATCTGGTGTCACAGCTGAGCCTGGCAAACTATATTATTATCCGCAAAAACATATATTTTGTTCTGGGGTGAAATTCACTTGCCAAAATAGCAATCCACTAAATCTGGTGTCACAGCTGAGCCTGGCAAACTATATTATTATCCGCAAAAACATATATTTTGTTCTGGGGTGAAATTCACTTGCCAAAATAGCAATCCTCTAAATCTGGTGTCACAGCTGAGCCTGGCAAACTATATTAGTATCCGTAAAAACATATATTTTCTTCTGGGGTGAAATTCACTTGCCAAAATAGCAACACCCTAAATCTGGTGTCACAGCTGAGCCTGGCAAACTATATTAGTATCCGCAAAAACATATATTTTGTTCTGGGGTGAAATTCACTTGCCAAAATAGCAATCCACTAAATCTGGTGTCACAGCTGAGCCTGGCAAACTATATTATTATCCGCAAAAACATATATTTTGTTCTGGGGTGAAATTCACTTGCCAAAATAGCAATCCTCTAAATCTGGTGTCACAGCTGAGCCTGGCAAACTATATTAGTATCCGCAAAAACATATATTTTCTTCTGGGGTGAAATTCACTTGCCAAAATAGCAACACCCTAAATCTGGTGTCACAGCTGAGCCTGGCAAACTATATTAGTATCCGTAAAAACATATATTTTCTTCTGGGGTGAAATTCACTTGCCAAAATAGCAATCCACTAAATCTGGTGTCACAGCTGAGCCTGGCAAACTATATTAGTATCCGCAAAAACATATATTTTGTTCTGGGGTGAAATTCACTTGCCAAAATAGCAATCCACTAAATCTGGTGTCACAGCTGAGCCTGGCAAACTATATTAGTATCCGCAAAAACATATATTTTGTTCTGGGGTGAAATTCACTTGCCAAAATAGCAATCCACTAAATCTGGTGTCACAGCTGAGCCTGGCAAACTATATTAGTATCCGCAAAAACATATATTTTGTTCTGGGGTGAAATTCACTTGCCAAAATAGCAATCCTCTAAATCTGGTGTCACAGCTGAGCCTGGCAAACTATATTAGTATCCGCAAAAACATATATTTTGTTCTGGGGTGAAATTCACTTGCCAAAATAGCAATCACTCTAAATCTGGTGTCACAGCTGAGCCTGGCAAACTATATTAGTATCCGCAAAAACATATATTTTCTTCTGGGGTGAAATTCACTTGCCAAAATAGCAATCCACTAAATCTGGTGTCACAGCTGAGCCTGGCAAACTATATTAGTATCCGCAAAAACATATATTTTCTTCTGGGGTGAAATTCACTTGCCAAAATAGCAATCCACTAAATCTGGTGTCACAGCTGAGCCTGGCAAACTATATTATTATCCGCAAAAACATATATTTTGTTCTGGGGTGAAATTCACTTGCCAAAATAGCAATCCTCTAAATCTGGTGTCACAGCTGAGCCTGGCAAACTATATTAGTATCCGCAAAAACATATATTTTCTTCTGGGGTGAAATTCACTTGCCAAAATAGCAACACCCTAAATCTGGTGTCACAGCTGAGCCTGGCAAACTATATTAGTATCCGTAAAAACATATATTTTGTTCTGGGGTGAAATTCACTTGCCAAAATAGCAATCCACTAAATCTGGTGTCACAGCTGAGCCTGGCAAACTATATTATTATCCGCAAAAACATATATTTTGTTCTGGGGTGAAATTCACTTGCCAAAATAGCAATCCTCTAAATCTGGTGTCACAGCTGAGCCTGGCAAACTATATTAGTATCCGCAAAAACATATATTTTCTTCTGGGGTGAAATTCACTTGCCAAAATAGCAACACCCTAAATCTGGTGTCACAGCTGAGCCTGGCAAACTATATTAGTATCCGTAAAAACATATATTTTGTTCTGGGGTGAAATTCACTTGCCAAAATAGCAATCCACTAAATCTGGTGTCACAGCTGAGCCTGGCAAACTATATTAGTATCCGCAAAAACATATATTTTGTTCTGGGGTGAAATTCACTTGCCAAAATAGCAATCCACTAAATCTGGTGTCACAGCTGAGCCTGGCAAACTATATTAGTATCCGCAAAAACATATATTTTGTTCTGGGGTGAAATTCACTTGCCAAAATAGCAATCCACTAAATCTGGTGTCACAGCTGAGCCTGGCAAACTATATTAGTATCCGTAAAAACATATATTTTGTTCTGGGGTGAAATTCACTTGCCAAAATAGCAATCCTCTAAATCTGGTGTCACAGCTGAGCCTGGCAAACTATATTAGTATCCGCAAAAACATATATTTTGTTCTGGGGTGAAATTCACTTGCCAAAATAGCAACACCCTAAATCTGGTGTCACAGCTGAGCCTGGCAAACTATATTAGTATCCGCAAAAACATATATTTTGTTCTGGGGTGAAATTCACTTGCCAAAATAGCAATCCACTAAATCTGGTGTCACAGCTGAGCCTGGCAAACTATATTAGTATCCATAAAAACATATATTTTGTTCTGGGGTGAAATTCACTTGCCAAAATAGCAATCCACTAAATCTGGTGTCACAGCTGAGCCTGGCAAACTATATTATTATCCGCAAAAACATATATTTTGTTCTGGGGTGAAATTCACTTGCCAAAATAGCAATACCCTAAATCTGGTGTCACAGCTGTTGCAGGCCCATTGTAAATCTGTCCATAAAGGATACCTTTCATCCAGGGCCTAAATACTTGCCCTAAAAGAGATATTCCCTAAATCAGTGGTTACTGCTGTGCCTGGATTAGTGTAATAAGCTACATAAACAAATAGGCAGATAGTGGTAGGTGCCTGTAAAAAAAGGCCTGAATTTGAAATCAATACATTGGGCCAAATATTTTTTCCTTATTGTGGTGCTTGGTGAGCGGTAACAATGAGGAAAACATCTAGTAAGGGACGCGGACCGCGGTCGTGGTGGTGTTAGTGTACCCTCTGGTGCTGGGAGAGGGCGTGGCCATTCTGCCACAGCCACACATCCTAGTGAACCAACTACCTCAGGTTCCAGTACCCGCCAGAATTTACAGCGATATTTGGTGGGGCCCAATGCCGTTCTAAGGATGGTAAGGCCTGAGCAGGTACAGGCGCTAGTCAATTGGGTGGCCGACAGTGGATCCAGCATGTTCACAACATTATCTCCCACCAAGTCTTCTGCAGAAAGCGCACAGGTGGCACCTGAAAACCAAGCCCATCAGTCTGTCACATCACCCCCATGCATATCAGGGAAACTGTCTGAGCCTCAAGTTATGCAGCAGTCTCTTATGCTGTTTGAAGACTCTGCTGGCAGGGTTTCCCAAGGGAATCCACCTAGCCCTTCCCCTGTGGTGGAAGACATAGAATGCACTGATGCACAACCTCTGATGTTTACTGATGATGAGGACATGGGAATACCACCTCATCGGAGTCCGCACGTCTCTGATGATGACGAAACACAGGTGCCAACTGCTGCGTCTTTCTGCAGTGTGCAGACCGAACAGGAGGACAGGGAGGAAGACTGTGTGGAAGACGATGCAGGGGACGATGAGGTCCTAGACCCCACATGGAATGAAGGTCGTGCCACTGACTTTCATAGTTCAGAGGAAGAGGCAGTGGTGAGACCGAGCCAACAGCGTAGCAAAAGAGGGAGCAGGGGGCAAAAGCAGAACAGCCGCCGCCAAGAGAGTTCGCCTGATACAGGCCACCGCCACCAGGGACCGAGCACCCCAAAGGCAGCTTCAAGGAGTTCCCTGGCATGGCACTTCTTTAAACAATGTGCTGACGACAAGACCCGAGTGGTTTGCACGCTGTGCCATCAGATCCTGAAGCGAGGCATTAACGTTCTGAACCTTAGCACAACCTGCATGACCAGGCATCTACATGCAAAGCATGAACTGCAGTGGAGTAAACACCTTAAAAGCAAGGAACTCACTCAGGCTCCCCCTGCTCCCTCTTCTGCTGCTGCCTCGGCCTCTTCCTCCGCCTCGGGAGGAATGTTGGCACCTGCCGCCCACCAAACAGAGGATGTGCCAGCGACACCACCACCTGCGTCACCAAGCATCTCCACCATGTCACACGGCAGCGTTCAGCTCTCCATCTCACAAACCTTGGAGAGAAAGCGTAAATTCCCACCTAGCCACCCTCGAGGCCCTGGGCCTGAATGCCAGCATTTCTAAACTACTGGCCTTTGAAATGCTGTCATTCAGGCTGGTGGACACAGAACAGCTTCAAACAGCTGATGTCCATGGCTGTCCCACAGTATGTTGTCCCCAGCCGCCACTACTTCTCCAAGACAGCCGTGCCTTCCCTGCACATGCAAGTGTCCGATAAAATCAAGTGTGCACTGCGCAACGCCATTTGTGGCAAGGTCCACCTAACCACAGATACGTGGACCAGTAAGCACGGCCAGGGACGCTATATCTCCCTAACTGCACACTGGGTAAATGTAGTGGCGGCTGGGCCCCAGGCGGAGAGTTCCTTGGCGCACGTCCTTCCGCCGCCAAGGATCACAGGGCATCATTGTTTGCCTCCTGTAGCCTCCTCCTCCTACTCGGCTTCCTCCTCCTCTGCTTCCACCAGCTCATCCAGTCAGCCACACACCTTCACCACCAACTTCAGCACAGCCCGGGGTAAACGTCAGCAGGCCATTCTGAAACTCATATGTTTGGGGACAGGCCCCACACCGCGCAGGAGTTGTGGCGGGGTATTGAACAACAGACCGACCAGTGGTTGCTGCCGGTGGGCCTCAAGCCCGGCCTGGTGGTGTGCGATAATGGGCGAAATCTCGTCGCAGCTCTGGGACTAGCCGGTTTGACGCACATCCCTTGCCTGGCGCATGTGCTGAATTTGGTGGTGCAGAAGTTCATTCACAACTACCCCAACATGTCAGAGCTGCTGCATAAAGTGAGGGCCGTCTGTGCGCGATTCCGGCGTTCACATCCTGCCGCTGCTCGCCTGTCTGCGCTACAGCATAACTTCGGCCTTCCCGCTCACCGCCTCATATGCGACGTGCCCACCAGGTGGAACTCCACCTTGCACATGCTGGAGAGACTGTGCGAGCAGCAGCAGGCCATAGTGGAGTTTCAGCTGCAGCACGCACGCGTCAGTCGCACTGGGTTAGCATGGCAGAAATGTGGAAAAGTTTTGTCTCCACGCCACAGCTAACTGCACAACCACCTGATACGGAACGTGTTAGCAGGAGGCAGCATTTCACTAACATGGTTGAACAGTACGTCTGCACACCCCTCCACGTACTGACTGATGGTTCGGCCCCATTCAACTTCTGGGTCTCCAAATTGTCCACGTGGCCAGAGTTAGCATTTTATGCCTTGGAGGTGCTGGCCTGCCCGGCGGCCAGCGTTTTGTCTGAACGTGTATTCAGCACGGCAGGGGGCGTCATTACTGACAACGCAGCCGCCTGTCCACAGCCAACGTGGACAAGCTGACGTTCATAAAAATGAACCAGGCATGGATCCCACAGGACCTGTGCCTCCCTTGTGCAGAATAGACATTTCCCTCCCCATCAACCATGTATTCTTGTACTCTGGGGCACTTCTTTATTGAATCCTCATTTTTTTACTTTACCATGATCTTGCGGTGCAACCCAAAGTTGAATGAACCTCTCCTCTGTCTGGGTGCTGGTCCAAAATACATGAGAGTGACATTCTCCGTTGGTGGTTGATATGACGCATGATTCCTTGCTGTGGGACCTCTCTCCTCTGTCTGGGTGCTGGTCCAAAATACATGAGAGTGACATTCTCCGTTGGTGGTTGATATGACGCATGATTCCTTGCTGTGGGACCTCTCTCCTCTGTCTGTGTGCTGGGCCTAAATAAATGAGAGTGACATTCTCCGGTGGTGGGTGATATGACGCATGATTCCATGCTGTGGGACCTGTATCCTCTGTCTGGGTGCTGGTCCAAAATACATGAGAGTGGCCTTCTCCGGTGGTGGGTGATATGACGCATGATTCCATGCTGTGGGACCTGTATCCTCTGTCTGGGTGCTGGTCCAAAATACATGAGAGTGGCCTTCTCCGGTGGTGGGTGATATGACGCATGATTCCATGCTGTGGGACCTGTATCCTCTGTCTGGGTGCTGGTCCAAAATACATGAGAGTGACATTCTCCGGTGCAGGGTGATATGACGCATGATTCCTTGCTGTGGGACCTGTATCCTCTGTCTGGGTGCAGGGGTCAGGAGTCTCTCAAAGTGGCCTTCTCTTGTGGTGGGTGATGTGAAGCTGATGTTTGTGCCATCTGACATGGTTGCCGGGGTCCCATTAAATGGTGTCCTACTCCTGTGGTGGGTGATCTAAATGCCTGATTCTCTGCTGTGAAAACCCCTCTCCTCCGCCTGGGTGCAGGGGTCAAAGTCTCTCAAAGTGGCCTTCTCTTGTGCTGGGTGATGTGAAGCTGATATTTGTGCCATCTGACATGGTTGCCGGGGTCCCATTAAATGGTGTCCTACTCCTGTGGTGGGTGATCTAAATACATGATTCTCTGCTGTGAAAACCTCTCTCCTCCGTCTGGGTGCAGGGGTCAAAGTCTCTCAAAGTGGCCTTCTCTTGTGCTGGGTGATGTGAAGCTGATGTTTGTGCCATCTGACATGGTTGCCGGGGTCCCATTAAATGGTGTCCTACTCCTGTGGTGGGTGATCTAAATGCCTGATTCTCTGCTGTGAAAACCCTCTCCTCCGCCTGGGTGCAGGGGTCAAAGTCTCTCAAAGTGGCCTTCTCTTGTGCTGGGTGATGTGAAGCTGATGTTTGTGCCATCTGACATGGTTGCCGGGGTCCCATTAAATGGTGTCCTACTCCTGTGGTGGGTGATCTAAATGCCTGATTCTCTGCTGTGAAAACCCCTCTCCTCTGTCTGGGTGCTGGTCCCAAATAAATGAGAGTGGCCTTCTCCGGTGGTGGTTGATATGACGCATGATTCCTTGATGTGGGACCTGTATCCTCTGTCTGGGTGCTGGTCCAAAATAAATGAGAGTGGCCTTCTCCGGTGGGGGTTGATATGACGCCTTATTCCTTGCTGTGGGACCTCTCTCCTCTGTCTGGGTGCTGGTCCAAAATACATGAGAGTGGCCTTCTCCGGTGGTGGTTGATATGACGCATGATTCCTTGATGTGGGACCTGTATCCTCTGTCTGGGTGCTGGTCCAAAATAAATGAGAGTGGCCTTCTCCGGTGGTGGTTGATATGACTCATGATTCCTTGATGTGGGACCTCTCTCCTCTGTCTGGGTGCTGGTCCAAAATACATGGAGTGGCCTTCTCCGGTGGTGGGTGATATGACGCATGATTCCATGCTGTGGGACCTGTATCCTCTGTCTGGGTGCTGGTCCAAAATACATGAGAGTGGCCTTCTCCGGTGGTGGGTGATATGACGCATGATTCCATGCTGTGGGACCTGTATCCTCTGTCTGGGTGCTGGTCCAAAATACATGAGAGTGACATTCTCCGGTGCAGGGTGATATGACGCATGATTCCTTGCTGTGGGACCTGTATCCTCTGTCTGGGTGCTGGTCCAAAATACATGAAGTGACATTCTCCGGTGCAGGGTGATATGACGCATGATTCCTTGCTGTGGGACCTCTCTTCAATTGATATTGGTTAATTTTTATTTATTTTATTTAATTTTAATTCATTTCCCTATCCACATTTGTTTGCAGGGGATTTTTCTACACTTTGCTGCCTTTGGCAGCCCTCTAGCCCTTTCCTGGACTATTTTACAGCCTTTTTTGTGCCTAAAAGTTCGGGTCCCCATTGACTTCAATGGGGTTCGGGTTCGGGATAAAGTTCGGATCGAGTTCGAATCCCGAACCCGAACATTTCCGGGAAGTTCGGCCGAACTTCTCGAACCCGAACATCCAGGTGTTCGCTCATCTCTATATGTAATAGACCAAAACAAAGAAGCAAGTATGTGTGAAGTGAAAAGAAAATGATAGGTTTCAAAATGTTTAATAACTTAAAATCTAGAAAGTGTGGTGTGCACTTGTATTCAGCAACCCTTAGTCAATACTTTGTAGGACCATCTTTCGCTGAAGTTACAGTCGCACGTCTTTTGGGGTATGACTCTACCAGCTATGCACAACTCAAGACTGAAATGTTTGCCCATTCTTCTATGAAAAACAGCTCAAGCCTTTTATGCCTTGGAGGTGCTAGCCTGCCTGGCGGCCAGCGTTTTGTCTGAATGTGTATTCTGCATGACAGGTGGCGTCATTACTCACAAACGCAGCCGCCTGTCCACAGCTAACATGGACAAGCTGACGTTCATAAAAATGAACCAGGCATGGATCCCACAGGACCTGTCCATCCCTTGTGCAGAATAGACATTTATAACTACCTCCCCTTAACCATATATTCTTGTACTCCAGGGCACTTCTTTATTGAATCCTCATTTTTTCATTTTACCATTATTTTGCGGGGCAACCCAAAGTTGAATGAACCTCTCCTCCATCTGGGTGCCAGGGGCCTAAATATCTGAAAGTGGCCTTCTCCATTGGTGGGTGACATGAAGCCTGATTCTCTGCTTTGGGACCTCTCTCCTCTGTCTGGGTGCTGGGGCCTAAATAACTAAAAGCGTCAATCTCCGTTGGTGGGTGACATGATGCCTCTTTTGCTGCTATGGGACTTCTCTCCTCTGTCTGAGTGTCAGGGGCCTAACTTTCACGTACTTGCTTGCTGTCTTGGTGGCAGACATTTAACTCTGTTTACTGTCTAATGACCGCCCCATTGTCTGGATGTCAGGGGCCTATATGTCGGTTAATCATTTGTTGTCTTGGTGGGAGTCTGGGAGATATTAATCTCATTTTACTGTCATGACCGCCCCATTGTCTGGGTGTCAGGGGCCTATATGTTGTTTAATCATTTGTTGTCTTGGTGGGAGATATGAAACTCTTTTTACTGTCTAATGACCGCCCCATTGTCTGGGTGTCAGGGACCTTAATTTCACGTACTTGCTTGCTGTCTTGGTTGCAGACATTTAACTCTTTAAGAACTTCAACTCCCATAGCATTGCCACCTGATGCCACCCCAACCTCCTATTCCACCTCCTCCAAGTTGCCAATTGATATTGGTTAATTTTTATTTATTTTATTTTAAATAATTTCCCATTTGTTTGCAGGGGATTTACCTACATTTTGCTGCCTATTGCAGCCCTCTAGCCCTTTCCTGGGCTATTTTACAGCCTTTTTAGTGCCCAAAAGTTTGGGTCCCCATTGACTTCAATGGGGTTCGGGTTCGGGGTGAAGTTCGGGTCGAGTTCGGATCCCGAACCCGAACATTTTCGTGAAGTTCTACCGAACTTCTCGAACCCGAACATCCAGGTGTTCGCTCAACTCTAGTTACACAGGAGATGATGCACAGATTATTTAACTGTCCAGAGCGGACACTGTCTACGGAAAAAGTACACTGGATGTTACTGATATTTATTGGATGCGCACAATTTGCACAGGAGATGTGGCGCAGATAATTTAACTGTCTGCAGAAGACACTATCTAAAGTACACTGGTTGTCATTAATATTTTAGGGATGCGCACACTTTACACAGGAGATGTGGCGTGGATAATTTAACTGTCTGCAGTGGTCTATTAGACACTATTAAGCGCAGGATGCGCTAATATATATATATATATATATATATATATATATATTGCTCCTGTCACCCACCTCAAAATGATTTTGGGTCTCTGCAAAGTTTCTCTAATAAGAATCTTCCAATAACACTCCCTTCACTGTCTGTCCCTTCCTATGCTCAGCTCTTCCTGACTAACACTGAGCTTAACACGTGTCATCAGGTGCTATATAGCACCCAATGATGCGTTCCAGCCAGCCAATCACTGTAATGCCAACAGCCAACATGGATACCGCATTATAGTGAGTGCCAGTACCTCCCTGCACGTTTATTGGCTGTCTAGCAGCCAACAAATGTGCGGGGAGGAGACTCAAGCATTGCCCTCGAGCATATGCGGTACTCGGCTGAATACCGCCATGTGCCGAACATAGAGAAGCTCAAGTCGACCTGGTGTTCGGCCGAGCATGGTCGCTCAACAATACTGCCAATTCCACACTCTGTCATTGTGCCACTCAGTGGCCTTCTACTTATGCTGCTTCTGCTGCTGCTGCCACCTCCAGACTCTATCATTGTGCTCTCAGTGGCCTCCTAATACTGCTGCCAACTCCAGACTCTGTCATTGTGCCACTTGGTGGTCACCACATACTGCTGCCGCCTCCACACTCTGTCATTGTGCCACTCGTAAGGTTGAGCGAACCCGTACTGTAAAGTTCGGGTTCATACCTAACTTTAGAGTTTTTGGTCCCCGGATCCGAACCCGGACATTTCAGTAAATGTTCAGGTTCGGTGTTCGGCGATTTTTTGGCGCTTTTTGAAAGACTGCAGGACAGCCAGTCAACAAGCGTTTCACTAGTCGGCCCTAGAAGCTTTTTTGACAGCCATGCCTACTAATGGAATAGCTGTGATTGGCTAAGAGCAGCATGTGACCCAGCCTCTATATAGGCTGAAGTCACGTAGCACCGCACGTCACTCTGCTCTTCTCAGTGTAAGGGATAGGATGCTGCTGCTGTGAGGGAGAGATTAGGGAAGAATTCTGTTGAACTTGGTGGTGTTCAGTCTTCAAACTACAGCGATTATTGAGGATGCTGTGCTATATTTTGTACCCAACCCTGAGCCCAGTGACACTGAAAAATAACTTTTAATCCATCTGCTAGTTCGGTAGGCGTCGGTGGCCATTTTTGACAGTGCAGTACACTTGCAACTGCATGTGAATTGCATGTGTGCCAGGGACATTACTTTAATTCTGTTCTGGTAGCTCAGTGGAGGACAAATTCCCTTTTTTGGCCGGTCAAGTACCCCTGCAGCCTGCAGTGCATACCTGGCAGTGAAAATTATTCAATTACATTAGTCTGTTACATATGTTTGTGACCGAAAACAATTTTTTTCTGTTTGCAACAGGCAGTGCAAATCTGACAGTCCAATAAAACCATTAAATACTGCATTTACCTTGCTGATATAAAAGAGCATCCTTTTTTGCTAGATATTACATTTATGGGCTATGCTGCATTTCTGACAGTCCAATTAAACCATTACATACTACAGTTACATTGTTGATATAAAAAAGCAAAGTTGTTTGTGCTAGATAGCAAATTTGTGTGCTATACTGCATTTCTGACAGTCCAATAAAACCGTAACATACTGCATTTACATTGGTGCTATAAAAAAACACACTTTTTGTGCTAGATAGGTGACAGGGAGGTAAATTTCTAAAAATCGTCTGTTACATTCTTGGGTAACATTAACCCAGTTTTGCCGTATACAAACCCCTGCTCTGCATAGGTGACAGGGACATAAATTTGTAAAAATTGTCTGTTACATTCTTGGGTAACATTAACCCAGTTTTGCCTTATACAAACCCCTGCTCTGCATAGGTGACAGGCAGGTAACGTTGTAAAAATCGTCTGTTCCATTGGTGGGTGACATTTTAAAATTTTTGCCGTCTACAATCCCCTGCTCTGCATAGGTGACAGGGAGGTACATTTGTAAACATCGTCTGTTACATTATTGGGCTACATTAACCCAGCTTTGCCATGTACAAACACCTGCTCTGCATAGGTGACAGGGAGGTAAATTTCTAAAAATCGTCTGTTACATTATTGGGTGACATTAACCTAGTTTTGCCATATACAAACTCCTCCTCTGCATAGGTGACAGGGAAGTAAATTTGTAAACATCGTCTGTTACATTATTGGGCTACATTAACCAGCTTTGCCATGTACAAACACCTGCTCTGCATAGGTGACAGGGAGGTAAATTTCTAAAAATCGTCTGTTACATTCTTGGGTGACATTAACCCAGTTTTACCATATATTAACCCCTGCTCTGCATAGGTGACAGGGACGTAAATTTGTAAATATCGTCTGTTACATTCTTGGGTGACAATTAACCCAGTTTTGCCATATGCAATCCCATGCTCTGCATAGGTGACAGGGAGGTAAATTTGTAAAAATCGTCTGTTACATTCTTGGGTGACATGAACCCAGTTTTGCCATATACAAACCCCTAATCTGCATAGGTGACAGGGAGGTAACTTTGTAAAAATCGTCTGTTACATTGGTAGGTGACAGTAACCCAGTTTTGCAAGTGAAAAACCCCTGCTCTGCATTGCTGACAGGGAACTAAATTTAGTAAAAATGTCTATAACTTCTGTGGGTGACCACAAAAAATGAGGAGAGCGTCAAATAAGGAACGTGACCCTGGTTGAGGTGCTGCTGGTGTTGGTGGAGCTCCTGTTGCAGGGAGTGGATGTGGTCGATATGTGCCTGCTGCAGGCCCAAATGAAACACCTTCCTCAGGTGCGCATAGACGACAGAGCCTTCAGCTATTTAAGTTAATTAGTAGGCCCCAATGTAGCTCTACGAATGGTGAGGCCAGAACAAGTACAGCCGCTAGTAGATTGGGTGGGTGACAGTGCCTCCTGTACCTTCACATTGTCTCCCACCCGGTTCACTGCTGAAAGCTCAGAGTTGGCACCTGAAGGCCACGGGCATCTATCTAGCACCTCACCCCTTGCAAATCAGCCAAGCAGTCTGAGCCCCAAGTCATGTAGCAGTTTCTTATTCTTTTTGATGACTCTGCTGGCAAGGTTTCCAAGGGCCATCCACCTAGCCCCGCCCCAGAAGTGGAAGACATTGAGTGCACCGATGCACAACCACTTATGTTTCAGGAAGTAGACATGGGAGGACCACCGTAGCACGTCTCTTATGATGACTAAACACAGGTGCAAACTGCTGCGGCTTTCTGCAGTGTGCAAACTGACAAGGAGGGCAGGGGTGAAGACTGGGTGGAAGATGATTTGGAGGACGGTGAGGTCCTAGACCCCACATGGAATCAAGGTCATGCGAGTGACCTGTGCAGTTCGGAGGGAGAGACGGTGGTTGCACAGAGCCACCAGCACAGAAAAAGAGAGCAGGGTGCAAAATCAGAGCGGCCGTCCCCTAGAGAGTATACCTGCTACTGCCCACAGCAACCAGGGACCGAGCACAACAACGCGAGTTCCAAGGAGTTCCCTGGCGTGGCAGTTCTTCAGACAATGTGCAGACGACAAGACACAAGTGGTGCACGCTGTACAATCAGAGCCTGAAGCTAGGCATAAACGTTCTAAACCTGAGCACAACCTGAATGACCAGGCATCCAAGTGCAAAGCATGAGCTGCAGTGGAGAAAACACCTCCAAAACCAAGAAAGGTCTCAAGCTCCTCCTGCTTCCTCTTCTGCTGCAGTCTCGTCCTCTTCCTCCACATCTGGAGTGACAGTGGCACCGGCCACCCCGCAAACAGAGGATGTGGCAGTTACGCCGCCACGTCAATCACCTTCAACAAGCAGCACCACAATGTCCCATGGCAACGTTCAGCTGTGCACCTTCCAAACAATAGAGCGAAAGAGGAAGTATCCCCCTACCTACCCACGATCCCTGGCCCTAAATGCCAGAATTTCAAAATTCTTGGCCTTTGAAATGCTGTCATTCCGTCTGGTGGAGACGGAGAGGTTTAAAAACCTTATGGCCTTGGCTGTGCCACAGTATGTTGTTCTCAGCCGCCACTACTTTTCCAGGCGAGCCATCCGTTACCTGCACAAACAAGTGGGGGACAAAATCAGGTGTGCACTGTGCAACGCCATTTGTGGCAAGGTCCACATAGCTACCGAAACGTGGACCAGTAACCAAGGGCAGGCACGTTATATCTCCCTAACAGCACACTGGGTAAATGCAGTGGCAGCTGGGCCTGAGGCGGATAGTTGTTTGGTGCATATCCTTCTGCCACAGAGGATTGCAGGGCATTTCTCTTTGCCTCCTGTTGCCTCCTCCTCCTACTCGTCTTCCTCCTCTAAAACCTCCTCATCCGGTCAGTGTAACACCTTCAACACCAACTTCAGCACAGCCAGGGGAAAACGACAGCAAGCAGTTTTGAAACTCATCTGTTTGGGGGAAAAACCCCACAGAGTGCAGGAGCTGTGGACGGGCATGGAACAACAGACCGATGAGTGGTCGGTGGAATTGAGCCTCAAGCCCGGCCTGATGGTGTGCGATAAAGGGCGAAATCTCATAGCATCTCTGGGCCTAGCCGGTTTGACACACATCCCTTGCCCGGCGCATGTGCTTAATATGGTGGTGCAGAAATTCCTGAAAAACTACCCCGATATGACAGAGCTGCTGCAGAAAGTGCGGGCCGTCTGTGTGTGCTTTCAGCGTTCTCACCCTGCTGCTGCTCGCCTTTCTGTACTGCAGCGTAACTTCAGGCCTTCCCACTCACCGCCTCATATGCGACGTACCCCCGCATGAGGCGGGCTTTACCTCCCTCAGGTCCCGACCTTTACCGCCGCGGTGTCCCCGCAGCCTTTGCCGCACAGCTGGAGCCCAGCCTTGTTACCTAACCCTGGGACGCCTTGAGTCTCATACTGAAGTGCTCCCATGCCCACCTGCATTCTGCATAGTTGTCTGCGCTCTATATTACGGCACCCCACAGTGGCCTCATAGCTTCTCCTCCAGCAGATCTCCCCCAATATGGCCTAACATTGAATCAGTCAGCCACCCCCCCTTTTCTGATGTATTCAGATTCCCATACACGTACCATTCATTATTAGCAGTAGTAACCAGTCTTATCTGACCTATTCCTGACCCCCTACATGTACAGTCTTATCTGACCTACTCTTGACCCCCTACATGTATAATCTATAATTTCCACTGCTCCCTTACCTTCCCTTCCCCCCCCCCGCCCTCCTCCCCTTCCCTCCCCGTCCTCCTTCTCCCCTCCCCTACATCTTATCATGGTGGCCATCTGATGTACTACAAAAAAATTTTTTGTTTCATATATTGGATACGATATCGTATGATGTCTGTAATTGCAGTATACGGGCACTTTAACACCCGTTTACCATCAATCTGTTATGTTCTTTAAGTGTTTCATGTAATTGCCTGCAGCAATGTTGAAGGGTGTCATTTGGGTATTGGACCACTGGGGGAGCTGGTGAGCAGTTTATATATATAGCTAGGCCAAGGCAGGCTAGGGCAGTGCAGACCCTGGAGTCTGTGGAGGCCACATGTCTCAGGCCTAGGCCAGTTCAGCAGAAGTCAACCTGGAGGCAATCCCTAGAGCAAGAGGTACTAAACGTCAAGAGGAGGTAAATTATAAACTGGAGATTCAAGGATATAAGCCAGAAGTAGGGCATTGGGGCCTTGAAGCATCAATTCCAGTCAGGACGAGTCAGGAAGAAAGTAAGGTTCACCTGCAATTCCAAGTCCTGTATTATCACCCTCTGTTTAACCTTGCTGGATGTAAGACCACTGCAATTTTGATTGTCTGCAAAAAGGAACTGTTGGAAAGACTGCTTACTGTATCATCACTGTCTTCAGTAAAGTTTGAATTCTGTTTTCAAGTTACCAGTCTGCACCTCTGTTATTCCTACTGTAAATACGGTGTGCCACCGTTTACTGGCACTGGCGTCACGACATATCAGGGACTTAGCCATAGGCACGTTAAACTATAACACCAAGGGCACCTCACCTTCCACCTGGCTGTGTCCCTCAAGAACCCAGAGAGTGCCCCAGAGGAGCAGCGTGCCGGCCTCTCCATCACTGGCATTCCCCAGGTTAGTTCCACACATTGCCCTGACTTGGGGATGCTACATTTTGGCGTCACGAACAGGATACGCACGTTTTACGGACTGTGAGCAAAAGCGTGAACTTTGTGCCTTAACCAGTTTGCCAAGTGACAAAACGCCTGTTTATTTGAAGTGAACTTTGCGGACCTAAAGCGTACAGAAAAGTGTCCCAAAAACCTCCAGAAAGCGCTGTGCAGTGTTGCGCTATCAAGAGGAAGAAAATCGCCACTTCAAAGTGCATTTTTGTGGACTTTTATGCTGTTTCACTACCGCTGCTTGCTGTCATTGAATTGATGCATCATGGCGCCCAAGATGGCCGCCTGAACTGTGGACTTATCTACTGCGCCATCACTACTCATCACTGGCGGAAAGCTTAGCGCCAGACTCTGCAGCGTCACCACTTTATTCAAATTTCCCAAGCTGGACTCCACCTACCTTGGACTTAGAAGAGCATGAGCGCTGTTCCCCGTCGGAGCAAGTCCGAGCTCCGCCCCTCCAGCCCGGCGTCCTCGCGGGAAGGCACGCTGCGCAAGGGATTCCCGAAGACGTCCTTCCGGATCTCGCGAGATTTGGACCGCCTGCACCGGAGTAAGTACCAACTCCTGGGAGAAATAATCCGACACCGGAGAGGGGTCGCCTGGTTAGCAAGGCCCAAAAGGGGATACTGGACTCTGCCCATCGATCGCGCTCACCGGCCAGTAACCCCGCCGGCGCGACATCGGACCTATCGCTATCTCTTAAAGGGACCGCTCAACCAGATAATCTGCATCATGTCGGACTCAGAAGCAGCCGAGCAGCCTGCCCCCAGGGAGCCAGTAGCCACCAACGGTATTGCAGCCTGCCAACATGATGCCGCTGACGATGCCATACTACTTTGGGGCTCCATGGTTTCCCCGTTATGCCGGGAGGCTCATAATTTAAAAGACTTTCAAGACAAAATCCTAGCTCTGTTCCGGCTCTATCCTATTAACCCGGAGCAGCAAATGGAAGATTCTGTTAGCCCAGTTGGAAGGAGCGGCCCGTCGAGAAGTCATGTCCTGGCCCAGTTCTGAGAGGAGTACCATAGAGCAGATCTTTGACCGCCTCAGCACTACCTTTGAAGTCAGGACGGTGTCTGAAATAAAGATGCGCTTCTTCAGCAAGAAACAAAAACCTGGTGAGTCACTTCGTGATTTTGCTTTATCCCTCCAAGAGGCCTGGAGGGCTGTCATTCATATAGACCCTAGAGAGTTGACACCCAGGATCAAACTCTGAGAGAACAATTTATTGCGGGTGTGAATAGCGAATCTTTAAAAACACAATTGAAAATGTTGTCGGCTCAGCACCCTAACAGTGTTTTCCTGGACTTTAAAGAACTGGCCATCAGTATTCTGGGACAACATCTGCCAACGGAACCAGTGGCCCATCCCGAGCCTCCTGTCCGTAATCCCAAGCTGACGGATACCAGCCTGCCAGGGGCCAGCCAAGCCGCCCAGACTCCAGTTCCTGATACAGTAGCTGCTCTAATGGAACAGGTCAATTACCTCACTAAGAGCCTGGAAAAAGTCTGCAGGAAACTGGAAGAGTGGGAGAAACCCTTAATGCTGGAAGATGAACTCCTTTTGCCTCAAAAACCTGGCCCCCTGCGTATCAAGAAGTTTATCCCAGAGATCCTGGAAGACGTTCAAGTGACCGGTTTAGGAACCGTAGCGACCTTCCTGTAATTACTGCAAGAAGTTGGGTCACACTGAATCTACTTGCTGGCAGTTAAGCGGAGTCACCCTCGAGGCTGAGGACCGCCCCTCGGGAGGTAGAACAACAGGTCCAAGGGATCCAAACTGGATGCCCGTTATGTGGGGTCCCGTCCCAAAATAAACGTCCGGATCAATGGAGTGCCTTTTGAAGCGTTGCTGGACACTGGATCTCAAGTCACCACTATTCAGCAGTCCACCTTTAATCAGTTCTGGAGTTCCAGCCTGCTTACCCAGCCACCTGAGTCCTGGTTGGAGATAATTGCAAGCAATGGTAAGCCCATAAAGGTCCATGGATACTGGGAACCCACGCTCCAAGTGGGTGAAGCCACTTTACCACAGCAAGGAGTGATTGTGGTACAAACCGAGGATAAAGGGGGCCACCCTGTGATTGTTGGGACTAATGTTTTCAAAAATTGCTACCCTGAGGTCCTTGAAGCTCTCCATCAGTCCCTGCCTGCAGCTTCCTCCGCCTCCAAGAAGGTCCTCCAAAAGACCATCAGCGTACTGTGTGCTCAGCAGAGGTTTGCAAATGAAAAAGGAGAGATCTGCACCGCCAGGATCGGTGATAATAGACCAGTGACTCTACCTCCAAACTCTCAAACCCTCCTGTGGTGCCGTGCTGTCCTGGGAGTCCAGGGCCAAGACTATCCGGCCCTGGTGGAACCTGTCCAGATGGAGAACTACCCATATGTGAGAGCTGCCAAGTGCCTGGCGACCGTCTCCCAAGGTAAAGTACCTGTCCGTCTGATTAACCTCAGCGATCATCCTGCTGTGCTTACTAAGCACTGTCCTGTTGCCCAGCTTTCCCAGGTTTCCTTCCAGGATGTCATCCGCCTGCCTGTCACCGAGAAGCCATCAGCTGCCACTCGAGGACCTCTTCCTGCGGACGACTCTCCAGTGCCCTGGTGGAAGGAACTCCATGTCGGGGACGAAGCTACCCCGCAGCATCAACTAGAGGGACTCCTGAACCTAGTAAAGCAACATCATCAAGCCTTCAGTAAGCATGCAACGGACTATGGAGAGGTCAGTGTTATCCAACACACCATACCCACTGGCTCTCATCCTCCCATTAAAGAGAGGTATAGACCCATACCACCAACTTCCTACCAAACTGTTAAAGAGATGATCCAAGAAATGAAAGACTCAAAGCGTAATCCGGGACAGTCGTAGTCCCTGGGCTGCCCCCTGGTTTTAGTAAAAAGAAAGATGGTGGCATCCGGTTTTGTGTAGACTATAGAAAGATAAATCAGATCACTCACAAAGATGCTTACCCATTGCCGCGTATTGAGGAGTCTCTAACTGCTCTAGGCTCCTCCGCCTACTTCTCCACCTTAGATTTAACCAGCGGATATTGGCAAGTGCCCATGGCCCCTGAAGATAGGGAAAAGACTGCTTTCACCACCCCTATGGGCCTGTTTGAGTTTAATTGTATGCCATTTGGACTGTGTAATGCCCCGGGACCTTTCAAAGATTAATGGAGCGGTGCCTAGGCCATAAGAACTTTGAGACGGTGCTGTTATACCTGGATGACGTTATCATCTACTCTAAAACGTATGAGGACCATTTAAAGCATCTAGCTGAGGTGTTTGAAATCCTTATTAAATACGGCCTCAAGATTAAACCGTCCAAATGTCACCTGCTGAAACCTGCTGTAAAATACTTGGGACATGTTGTAAGTGCAGAGGGTCCAGCCTGATCCTGATAAGTTGGCTGCTGTCCGAAATTGGCCGGTCCCCACTACAGTGAAGGAAGTGAGGAGTTTCCTTAGCTTCGCTGGCTACTACCGGCGCTTTATCCCCCACTTCGCTCAAATAGCGGATCCAATTCAGGAACTTCTGAGGGGCAACCAAAAAGAGCCCAAAGACTCCTATCCCCATAGAATGGAATGAAGAAAGGGAGGTTGCATTTCAGTTGTTAAAGAAGAAGTTGACTGAACCTCCTGTGCTGGGGTACCCAGATTACAGTAAACCATTTCACCTTTACACAGATGCCAGTAAGAAAGGCCTGGGAGCAGTGCTGGCTCAAGTGCAAGAAGGGAAAGAAAGGGTGATAGCTTACGCCAGCCGGTCCTTAAAGGGAGCTGAAAAGAATGATCAGAATTATAGCTCTTTCAAATTAGAGTTTCTGGCCTTAGTGTGGGCGGTAACAGAAAAATTCAAAGACTATTTGGCTGCCACTCCATTTATTGCCTTCACTGATAATAATCCTCTGGCCCACCTGAACACCGCCAAACTGGGGGCCTTAGAACAGAGATGGGCCTCCCGCCTTGCTAATTACGACTTCACTGTAAAATACCGGGCTGGCCGTTCAAGCGATAATGCTGATGCCCTGTCAAGGCTCCCCACTGAGATAGCACCAGATGACAAGCGGGATGCCTGGGAAGATGTAGAGATGCCAGCATTTTATAACAGGTTTGCTCAACAGGACCAAGCTCAAGCTGCCAACAGTGGAACCTCTGACCCACCATCCTTTGATAAGCCTGCATCCAGAGAAGAAAAGTGGATTAAGTTGCAATCAGAGAGTAGAGTTCTCGGTGAACTGCTGGACTTCTTCATCAGTGGCAGAACCCCTGAAAGAATTCGGCGAAAGACCGCAGACCCAGAACTCCTCAAATTGTGGAAGCAACGTCAACAACTGTTCCTTCAAAAAGGCCTGTTGCTGCGGCGAAGCCTGGATCCAGTGTCAAATGACAGAGTGCACCAGATCCTCATCCCACGTCGTGATGCAGGTATGGTTCTAGAAATGTATCATGATAAGTCTGGACATTTTGGGGTTCAAAAGACTGAGGCCACTATCCGTAGGCGGTTCTACTGGGTTGGAATCAGAGAGGACATTGAGAGGTGGTGTCGGGAATGTACAGCCTGTGCCCTAAAGAGAGGTGAACATCATGATCAGAGAGCACCGCTGCACCCTATTATAAGTACCGCCCCTCTTGAACTGGTTGCGATTGACCACGTAAAGTTAGAACCCAGTCGCTCAGGGTATGCCTATGCCATGACTATTATTGACCATTTCACTAAGTTTGCCGTAGCAGTGCCTGTGAAGGACCTGACAGCCAAGACGACCGCTGAATTGTTCTGGAAGCACTTCCTCCTGCCTTACGGCTGCCCAGAAAAGATCCTCACCGACCAGGGGTCTGCGTTTGAGTCTCATCTGTTCCAGGAGCTGTGCCGACTACACAATTGCCAAAAGGTCCGGACCACGGCCTATCATCCACAAGGTAATGGACTCTGTGAAAAGATGAATCAGACCCTGATTGAAATGTTGAGAGCCGTGCCTCCTGAGACCAGAGGAGATTGGCCTAACCTGTTACCACAGCTCATGTATACGTACAATAATACTATCCATTGTTCCACTGGATACACTCCTTTCTACCTGTTGTTTGGGCGTCAGGGTAAATTGCCTGCAGATCATTCCCTGGATGTACAAGTGCTGGATGACATTAATCCCCTGCCTAAAACTGACTGGGTAGCGGAACATCAAAGGCGCTTGCTTAATGCCAAAGAAATTGTCCAGGAGCGCATGGAAGGTGCCCGGGAGCGACAACAAAAGACTATGATTTGGCGGCCCATGCAGAGCCCTTGGCTGTGGGGGACACCGTGTGGTTGAAGAACAATCACCGTACCAGTAAGCTGGACAGTAAATGGGAGAGAACTCCCTATCTTGTGTCTGCCATCCCTAATGCTGAGACCCATACCTATGAGGTCACCAGAGAGGGTAAGAGTCCCCAAATTGTTCACAGAAACCGCCTAAAACTCTGCATGACAAAGGGGCCCATTGCTGGAGACTCCGGACCCCAGTCTCTTGTGCCAGGACTTTCTGCTCAGCCTGTGGAGCCTATGCAGGCTGTGGCGGATCTAGTCAATGATGCTGAACCACTCCATTGGTTCCTCACACCCTGGTTAAATTTGTTGGTGCCCGCTCCAGCACCTACTGTGCCTTCACCTCCCGGAAGAGCCGGTTCAAAATGTCCCGGATCCAGTCTCCCTTGTAGAGGATCCTCCGGCTCCTGTTGTTCCTGACCAGGGTCTCACTGGTGGAGACCCTCCTGTTGCTCCTCTCCCTTCTACCTCGGTGCTAAGGAGGAGGAAACCCCTGTGTTGAGAAGGTCCACCCGGATGAACAGGGGCGTCCGCCAGTCCGTTTAGGGGATTTTGATTATACTGGTGGTGTCTCCTCCCGGGCAGTTACTACTGGAAATACCTTGCTTGACGTTTGTGCGCAAGAATGGACTCCTCCACGCGAGCCCTTGCCTGTGATACACCCCCAGGGGACCTCTGTGTGAGCATCATCCTATTTAAGTTTGTGCCCAGAGATGGACTCCCTGTGTGCGAGCCTCTGTGATATGTTTTTATGGACTCACTCATTGTCATGGACTATCCTGGTATTCCCTAACATTCGCTGTGCCAGGTCAGCGCCCCAGTTCCACTCTTTATCCTGAAGGAAGAGAACGCGCCCCTTGTCACCACATTCCACCTTTTCCAGCTGGACCTGATATAAATTATGCATGTCATTCATTTGTGGTTATGTATGCCTGCATGTTCTCCTTTTGTCTTTCAGGAAAAGAATCCAGCTGGGTGGACCCCTGTGGTGGAGTACGAGTCGTACTCAGTTTAAAGCTGTGGGGTATGCAGTATACGGGCACTTTAACACCCGTTTACCACCAATCTGTTATGTTCTTTAAGCGTTTCATGTAATTGCCTGCAGCAATGTTGAAGGGTGTCATTTGGGTATTGGACCACTGGGGGAGCTGGTGAGCAGTTTATATATATAGCTAGGCCAAGGCAGGCTAGTGCAGTGCAGACCCTGGAGTCTGTGGAGGCCACATGTCTCAGGCCTAGGCCAGTTCAGCAGAAGTCAACCTGGAGGCAATCCCTAGAGCAAGAGGTACTAAACGTCAAGAGGAGGTACTCTATAAACTGGAGATTCAAGGATATAAGCCAGAAGTAGGGCATTGGGGCCTTGAAGCATCAATTCCAGTCAGGACGAGTCAGGAAGAAAGTAAGGTTCACCTGCAATTCCAAGTCCTGTATTATCACCCTCTGTTTAACCTTGCTGGATGTAAGACCACTGCAATTTTGATTGTCTGCAAAAGGAACTGTTGGAAAGACTGCTTACTGTATCATCACTGTCTTCAGTAAAGTTTGAATTCTGTTTTCAAGTTACCAGTCTGCACCTCTGTTATTCCTACTGTAAATACGGTGTGCCACCGTTTACTGGCACTGGCGTCACGACATATCAGGGACTTAGCCATAGGCACGTTAAACTATAACACCAAGGGCACCTCACCTTCCACCTGGCTGTGTCCCTCAAGAACCCAGAGAGTGCCCCAGAGGAGCAGCGTGCCGGCCTCTCCATCACTGGCATTCCCCAGGTTAGTTCCACACATTGCCCTGACTTGGGGGTGCTACATAATTATGCATATGTATGCGTATATAATCATGTCAATTACAGCTGACATTTATGTCGTGTTCCACTTTTTTCTTGTACACCAGCCTGACGAAGGGCAAATTTGTGCCCGAAACGTTGCAGCAATACCACCATGTCCGGCTAATCTAATAAATTATCAGCATTTAACAATTGGAGTGCAGTCTCATGTATTATGAATGTCTGACCGGTTCCAACTGGTGGAGAAGGAACCAAAAGTGACGTGCACCCACATCGGTCATCATATAGATAGAGTGCTGTGGTCGTTTTGTTGATTATACACAGGAGGAGGAGGGATCATTTCCATGGTTTTCAGGCCTGTCATTCACAAGCAACTCAGAGGGTCTGTTCCTGCACCAACATAGGCAGGTACACAATTGTCAAGCAAAGGCACAGTTCAGGAGGATGAGGAGGAGGGGGAGGATGAGGAGGAACCGTGTTCATAGCAGGGTGGCACCCAAAGCAGCTCAGGGTCAACACTGCAGCATTGCTGGGGGGATACCAAGAACACAGAGAATACACTTCCCACAGAGGACAGTTTGTCATTGCCTCTAGGCAGCCTGGCACACATGAGCGACTACATGCTGCAGTGCCTGCGAAATGACCGCCGAGTTGCCCACATTCTAACTTGTGCTGATTACTGGATGGCTACCCTGCTTGATCCCCGTTGCCGTTACAAGGACAATGTGCCGTTCTTAATTCCCTCAGTGGAGCGCGATCGGAAGATGCACAACTACAGGCGCATGAAGGTAGTCGTGCTGCGGATGGCATTCCCACCTGACACCGAGGCCTCAATGGAAGCACAAGGCGAAGGCAGAGGAGGAGGAAGAGGTCACCTACGCAGCTGGGGCACCGCCAGCACCTCAGAAGGCAGGGTTAGCATGGTCAAAATGTGGAAAAGCGTTGTCACCACGCCACAACAACCAGCACCACCAGCTGATATGCAACGTCTTAGCACGAAGCAGCATTTCAGCAATATGGTGGAACAGTATGTGTGCACACTAGAGTTGAGCAAGCCCGAACTGTAAAGTTCGGTTTCGTACCAAACATTACGGTTTTTAGCACCCAGACCCAAACCCGAACATTTCCGTAAAAGTTCGGGTTCTGATTCGTTGTTTCTGCGATTTCTTCATACTTTTTATAAGGCTGCAGGGCAGCCAATCAACAAGCGTTTCACTACTTTTCCCTAAGAAGCCATCACAGCCATGCCTACTATTTGCTTGCTGTGATTGGCTAAGTACCGCATGTGACCCAGCCTCTAAGCTGGAGTCACGTAGCGCTGCACGTCACTCTGCTCTTCTCAGTGTAGGCATAGGATGCTGCCGCTTCTGTGAGGGACAGATTGGGGAAGAAATCTGTTGAACTTGGTGGTGTTAACTCTTCAAACTACAGCAATTATTGAGGGTGCTATGCTACATATTTCTGCCCAGCCCTGAGCCCAATTATACTCCAAAATAAATTTTAATCCATCTGCTCGTGAGGTGGGGGTCGGCGGCCATTTTAGCAACTGCAGTGCCCTTGAACTGTATGTGACCTGCATGTGTGCAAGGGACATTAGTCTAATTATTTTTTGGTAGCTCAGTGGTGGAAAAATTCCCTTTTTCTTGCAGGTCAAGTACCCCTATAGCCTGCAGAGCATACCTGGCATTGAAAATTATCACACACTGTCACACATTTTTGTGACTTGAAGCGATTTATTTATCTGTCTGTCTGCCACAGGCACTACATATCTGACAGTCCAATAAAACTGTAAAATACTGCAGTTACCTCGCTGCTGTAAGAAAGCACCATTTTTGTGATAGATAGCACTTTTGCATACAATGCTGCATTACCTATTTTATAATTCACCATTGACATACTGTAATTCTATAGTTGGTTGCAAAATCCCCTATTGTAGTGCCACAGAGCACTTTTGCGTACAACACCGCATTACCTAATTAATAATTTACCAGTGACATACTGCATTTCTATATTTGGTTGCAAAAAACACGGGTTTTGTGCTAGATTGCACATTTGTGGCCTAGTCTGCACTTTTGATATTCCAATAAAACCGCAAACCACTGCATTTACGTAGTTGTTTGCAAAAAAACACTGTTTTTGTGCTAGATTGCACTTCTGATATTCCAATAAAACGGTTAACTACTGCATTTCTATTTTTTTATAAAAACACTGTATTTGTGCTAGATTGCACATTTGTGGCCTAGTCTGCACTTCTGATATTCGAATAAAACAGTTTACTACTGCATTTACATAGTTGTTTGCAATAAACACAGTTTTTGTGCTAGATTACACATTTGTGGCCTAGTCTGCACTTTTGATTTTCCAATAAAACTGTAAACTACTTTATTTACATAGTTATTTGCAAAAAAAACTGTTTTTGTGCTAGATTGCACATTTGTTGCCTAGTCTGCACTTCTGATATTTCAATAAAACGGTTAACAACTGCATTTATTTTTTAAATCAGGCATGCTCAACCTGCGGCCCTCCAGCTGTTGCAAAACTACAACTCCCAGCATGTCTGGACAGCTTAAAGCTATCAGCCTACAGCAAGGCATGGTGGGAGTTGTAGTTTTATAACAGCTGGAGGGCCGCAGGTTGAGCATGCCTGTTTTAAATAGACACACTGTTTTTGTGCTAGATTGCACATTTGCGGCCTACGGTGTGTTTTGGACAGACAAATTAAACCGTTAACTTCTGCTGTTACATTGTTGGTTGGAAAAATCTAATTTTTGGTGATAGTGAAGTCATTGTATTGAATTACACTGTTGTGTGACCTAAAGAAATTTATTCTGTTTATGACACGGGCACTGCCTTACTGTTAGTGAACTTAATTGTTGACTATTGGCAGATAAATTGACACCTGAGATAAAGAATCTGTTAGTTTGGTGGGTGAACGCAAATAATGAGTAGAACATCAAATAAGGGATGTGGACATGGTCGTGGTGGTGTTGGTGGAGCTCCTGTTGCTGGGAGAGGATGTGGCCATTCTGCACCAGCTACAGGTCCAAGAAAAACACATTCCTAAGGTGCGACTAGGCGACAGAACCTGCAGCGTTATTTGGTAGGCCCGAATGCCGCTCTATGGATGGTGAGGCCAGAACAAGTACAGGTGATAGTAGATTGGTTAGCTGACAGTGGCTACAGTTCCTTCACATTATCTCCCACCCAGTCCTCTGCAGAAAGCTCAGAGTTGGCACCTGCAGCCCATGTCCATTAGTCTTTCACCTTCACGAACTGCAGTGGAGTAAACACCTTAAAAACCAAACACGAAAGGTCTCAAGCTCCTCCTGCTTCCTCTTCTGCTGCTGTCTCTGCCTCTTCCTCCACTTCTGGAGCCACAGTGGCACCTGCCACCAAGCAAACAGAGCATGTGCCATCAACAACACCACCTCCATCACCAAGCATGTCCACCATGTCACACGCAATCGTTCAGCTGTCCATCACCCAAACACTGGAGAGAAAGAGGAAATACCCACCTACCCACCCTCGATCCCTGGTCCTGAATGCCAGCATTTCAAAAGGACTGGCCTTTGAAATGCTGTCATACTGTCCGGTGGAGACAGACTGTTTTAAACAGCTGATGACGGTGGCTGTCCCACACTACGTCATTCCCAGCCGCCAGTACTTTTCCAGGCAGGCCGTCCCTTCCTTGCACAACCAAGTGGAGGATAAAATCAAGTGTGCACTGCGCAACGCCATCTGTGGCAAGGTCCACATAACCACAGATACATGGAGCAGTAAGCACGGGCAGGAACGCTATATCTCCCTAACTGCACACTGGGTAAATGTAGTGGCGGCTGGGCCCGTGGCAGATAGTGGTTTGGCTCATGTCCTTCCACCACCGAGGATCACAGGGCATTATTATTTGCCTCCTGTTGCCTCCACCTCCAACTTTGCTTCCTCCTCTTCTACCACCTTCTCATCCGGTCAGCGAAAGACCTTTACCAACAACTTCAGCACAGCCAGGGGTAAACGTCAGCAGGCGGTTTTAAAACTTATCTGTTTGGGGGACAAACCCCACACCGCACAGGAGCCGTGGAGGGGCATAGAAGAACAGACCGATGAGTGGTTGCTGCCAGTGAGCCTCAAGCCCAGCCTGGTGGTTTGTGATAATGGGCAACATCTCATAGCAGCTCTGGGACTAGCCGGTTTGACGCACATCCCTTGCCTGGCGCATGTACTGAATTTGGTGGTGCAGAAATTAATTAAAAACTACCCAGACATGTCAGAGCTGCTGCAGAAAGTACGGTCCGTCTGTGCGCACTTTTGGTGTTCTCACGCTGCTGCTGTTTGCCTGTCTGCGCTGCAGCGAACCTTCGGCCTTCATGCTCACCACCTCATATGCGACGTGCCCACCAGGGGGAACTCCGCCTTGCATATGTTGGAGAGCAGCAGCAAGCGATAGTGGAGTTTTAACTGCAGCACGCACGGGTCAGTCGCTCTACGGAACAGCACCACTTCACCACTAATGAGTGGGCCTCCATACGAGACCTGTGTGCCTTGTTGCGGTGTTTCGAGTACTCAACCTACATTGCCAGTGGTGATGACGCTGTTCTTAGTGTTACAATACCACTTCTATGTCTCCTTGAGAAAAAATTTAGGGCAATGATGGAAGAGGATGTGGCACAGGAGGAAGAGGAGGAGGAGGAGGGGTCATTTCAAAGGGTTTCAGGCCAGTCATTCAGAAGTGGCTCAGAGGGTGGGTTCCTGCACCAGCAGAGGCCAGGTACCCATTTGGCCAGCCAGGACACAGTTCTGGAAGAAGAGGAGGAGGAGGATGAGGTAGAGGAGGAGGAACCGGGTTCACAGCAGGGTGGCACCCAACGAAGCTTATGGCCATCACTGGAGCGTGGCTGGAAGGATACGGAGGACACAGATGATACAACACCCACAGAGGACAGCTTATAGTTACCTCTGGGCAGCCTGGCACACATGAGCGACTACATGCTGCAGTGCCTGCACAACGACCGCAGGGTTGCCCACATTTTAACTTGTGCTGACAACTGGGTTGCCACCCTGCTGGATCCCCGTTACAAAGACAATGTGCCGTCCTTAATTCCCTCACTGGAGCGTGATAGGAAGATGCGCGACTACAAGTGCTAGCTGGTAGCCGCGCTCCTGAGGGAATTCCCAACTGACACTGGGGGACAAGTGGAAGCACAAGGTGAAGGCAGAGGAGGACGAGACAGAAGAGGTCGCCAATGCAGTTGGGTCAAGGCCAGCACCTCAGAAGGATGGGTTAGCATGGCCGACATGTTGAAATGCTTTGTCACGAAGCCACAGCAACCGGTGCCACCAGCTTATAGGGAACGTCTTAGCAGGAGGCAGCATTTGAATAACATGGTGGAACAGTACATGCGCACATGCCTACATGTACTGACTGATTGTTCTGCACCATTTAACTTCTGGGTCTCCAAATTGTTCACATGGCCTCACCTTGCCCTTTATGCCTTGGAGGTACTGGCCTGCCCAGCAGCCAGTGCATTGTCTGAACGTGTATTTAGCACGGTAAGGGGTGCTATTACAGACAAGCGCCGTCGCCTGTCCACAGCTAATGTGGACAAGCTCACGTTTATTAACATGAACCAGGCATGGATCCCAAAAGACTTGTCTGTACCTTGTGCAGAATGGACATTTATACTGGCTTTAACTATCCATTCTTGTACTCAAGTGCACTTATTCTTTGTTTTATTTTTTTATAAATGAGTGTCATTTTCCGCTAACTTGTGAAAAAAATGAACTCACCATGCCCCTCCGCGAATACTTTGGGGTGTCTTCTTTCTAAAATGGTGTCATTTGGGGGGTATTTATACTATCCTGGCATTCTAGCACCTGAAGAAACATGACAGGTGCTCAGAAAGTCAGAGCTGCTTCAAAATGTGGAAATTCACTTTTTTGCACCATAGTTTGTAAACGCTATAACTTTTACCCAAACCAATAAATATGCACTTATTGGATTTTTTTTTTTAAATCAAAGACATGTAGAACAATAAATTTTGAGAAAAATTCATATAGAAATGTAGTTTTTTTAAAAAAAATTACAACAGAAAGTGAAAAATGTCATTTTTTAGCAAAAATTTTCATTTTTGATTAATAGCAAAAAAAGTTAAAATGCCAGCAGCAATGAAATAACACCAAATGAAAGCTCTATTAGTGAGAAGAAAAGGAGGCAAGATTCATTTGGGTGGTAAGTTGTATGACGGAGCAATAAACGGTGAAAGTAGTGTAGTGCAGAATTGTAAAAAGTGGCCTGGTCATTAAGGGTGTTTAAGCTAGGGGGGCTGATGTGGTTAATTCTTGCAGGTATAATAAAGCACTGGATGATTGAGCAAGTATTGCAGAACTTCACTATGCTCTGCTGTTTTTTCTGACTAAATACAGGAGATATAGCAGAGATTGCAGTGGACACCACATCTGTTCAAAACCAGTGATTTATTATGTCTATGAAAAAACTTAGGACTGAACTGAATCTATCTTCTTGAATAGGAGCAGTGCGGTTCTGATTATGTTTTAACACCAAGATCTGTAGCATCAAGCCGCAATTTCTTCCCAATTACACAAAGAACGTAAACACCCTATAAATTTGTAGTATTAGGCCACAATTTCACCCCAAAATCAAGGATGAATGAATGTACTTATACACGACAGAACATAAACATCCCAAAATTTTTAGTATCAGGTCGCAATTTCACCCCAATTACACAATTGAGTATTGACGGATTTAAGGATGGATTCACACTAGCGTTATAGTTTCCGTTATTACTTTCCGTTATAACGGAAAATAATGGAATCTATAAGACGGAACAACGGATCCGTTTTGCTGCCCATAGACTTGCATTATGATGGAATGCAAAACGAAAGCCTTTAAAAGCCATTCCGTTTGCTTTCCGTCATAATAAAAGTCTATGGGAGAACCTAACGGATCCAACTGGTTCCCGTTATGCAAGACGGAAAACAAAGTCCTGTTGACAGGACTTTGTTTTCCGCCTTGCATAACGGGACCCAGATGGATCCATCATGTTCTCCCATAGACTTCTATTATGACAGAAAGCAAACGGAATGCCTTTTAAAGGCTTCCGTTTTGCATTCTGTCTTATGGATTCCATTATTTTCCGTTATAACCATGTTATAAAGGAAAGCAATAACAGAAACCATAACGCTAGTATGAGTCCACCCTTTACTTATGTAAAAAAGAACGTAAGCACCATAAAATCCGTAGTATCAGGCCACAATTTCACCCCAATTACACAATTATGCATTAAAGGATTAAATTATGTAAAAAAGAAAGTGAACACCCTAAAATGTGTAGTATCAGGCAGCAAATTTCACCCCAGAATCAAGGATAAATGGATGTACTTATATGTAAAAGAACGTAAACACCCCCAAATTTATAGTATCAGGTCACAATTTTACCACAATTACACAATTAACGCCTTAAGGACCCTGCCATATTTCACCTTAAGGACCAGGCCATTTTTTGCAAATCTGACATGTGTGATTTTATGTGGTGATAACTTTAAAATGCTTCTACTTATTCATACCATTCTGATACTGTTTTCTCGTCACATATTGTACTTCATGACAGTGGTAAAGTTGAGTCAAATTTTTTTTTTTTTATTTATAAAAAAATACCATATTTACCAAACATTTTGAAAAATTTCCAAATTTCTATTTTTCTAGTTTTATAATAGATAGTAATACCACTAAATGTAGTTATTACTTTACATTCCCCATATGTCGACCTCATGTTTGGATTATTTTGTGAATGGCATTTTAGTTTTTAGGGACGTTAGAAGGCTTAGAAGTTTAGAAGCAAATCTAGAAAATTATTCAGAAAATTTCCAAAACACACTTTTTAAGGACCAATTCAGGTCTGGTCACTTAGTGGGGCTTACATAATAGAAACCACCACATAAAAGGACCCCATTTTAGAAACTGATTTTAAAAACTTTGTTAACCCTTTAAGTGTTCCACAAGAATTAATAGAAAATGGAGATGAAATTTCAGAATTTCCCTATTTGGCAGATTTTCCATTTTAATCATTTATTTACAGTAACAAAGCAAGTGTTAACAGCCAAACAAAACTCAATATTTATTGCCTTGATTCTGCAGTTTACAGAAACACCCCATATGTGGTTGTAAAATGCTGTATGGGCACAAGGCAGGGCGCAGAAGGAAAGGAACGCCATATGGTTTTTGGAAGGCAGATTTGACTGGGATAATTTTAAGATGCCATGTCACATTTGAAAACCCTCTGATGAATCCCTAGAGTAGAAACTCCAAAAAAGTGATCTCATTTCAAAAACTAAACCTCTTGATGTATTCAAAACTGATTTTACAAACTTTGTTAACCCTTTAAGTGTTCCACAAGAGTTAATGGAAAATGGAGATGAAATTTCAGATTTTCACTTTTTTGGCAGATTTTCCATTTTAATCCAAGGTAACAAAAATGGCTTTTTTGACACCGTCTATTTTTTTTTTTTTTTTTTACTGTGCTCACCTGAGTAGTTAGGTCATGTGATATTTTTATACAGCAGGTTCTTAGGGACGCGGCGATACATAATACGTATACTTTTTTATTTACTTAAGTTTTACACAATAACAGCATTTTTTAAACAAAAAAAAGATTTTTTAGTGTCTCCATGTTCTTTTTTTCTTTTTTTTTCTTTTTTTATTGTGTTAGGTAGGGTCTGTTTGTTTTGCAGGATGAGTTGATGGTTAGATTGATACTATTTTGGGGGGGAGTGGCGTATGCCTTTTTGATCACTTGGTGTTGCATTTTTAGTAAGTAATGTAAGGTGACAAAAAAAGTTTTTTTTTTTTGCACAGTTGTTATTTTAATTTTTTGACGGTGTTCATCTGAGGGGTTAGGTCATGTGATACTTTTATAGAGCCGGTCGTTATTGACGTGCAATACCTAATAATATCATTTTTGAAACAAAAAAAAAATCATGTTTTAGTGTCTCCATATTCTGAGAGCCATGGAAGAGGTGATTGTTAGATTGGTGTACATATGTAGGTACATATTGGTGCATATTGGTGTACATATGACTTTTTAATCGCTTGCTATTACACTTTTTGTTATGTAAGGGGACAGGATAAAAATGGTTATGTAAGGGGACAAAAAAGGGCTTTTTTACCCAATTTTCATTTAATTTCTTTGACGGTGTTCATCTGAGGGGTTAGTTCATGTGATATTGTTATAGAGCGAGTCGATACGGACGTGGCAATACCTAATATGTCTACTTTGGAGAAAGGACAATTTGTTTTTTACTTGAATTTTTGAATTTTTTTGTAAAACTTTCTTTTTTAACTTTTTTCCACTTTATTCTTTTGTCCCACTCTGGGACTTAGGGAGTCTGATCCCCTTTACAATGCTTTACAATACTTCTCTATTGTAAAGCATTGTCTGTAAGTGTATTACTGAATGCAATAGGAGGAGGTGGTGATGGTAAGTACAATAAAGGAATTCAAGAGGGGCCTGGATGTATTTCTGGAGTGTAATAATATTACAGGCTACAGCTACTAGAGAGGGGTCGTTGATCCAGGGAGTTATTCTGATTGCCTGTTGGAGTCGGGAAGGAATTTTTTCCCCTTAAGTGGGGAAAATTGGCTTCTGCCTCACAGGTTTTTTTTGCCTTCCTCTGGATCAACTTGTAGGAAACAGGCCGAACTGGATAGATGTCTTTTTTCGGTCTTATATACTATGTTACTATGTTCCTTCTCCAAGTAAAAAGGTGACGGAGTGGCACTACAACCCCCACATTTATAGCAACCTTCACGGGTTGATCCCTCCACCATAGGGTTACCAGACAATGGTGTTGCTCAGCCTCTTCAAACAGACGAACTCCTTTCCATCCACAATCAAAGAAAGGTAAAGGCAGCACTCATCACTTGATGTCAAATCTTCATTTATTTCAGTGCAGATATCTTACAAAATCATTGAGGGGAGAACTGTGTTACCCATGCGTCCGTGTCAGTGCTTTCTTTGATTGTTGATACTATGTTACTATGTTACAATACACTTTCAGCTTCCTGCCTGTGAGATCCAGGGGCTGGATCTCACAGGCTGTCATGGAAGACAGCCACGATGCCTAAGGAAGGCATCTGCCTGCCTTCCCTGCCATAGGGTCCCCGTCACAGCAGCGATGGGACCCGATAGCAGCTCCGATCCCCGCAAGGATATCGCAAGTGCCGCAGTCAGCTCTGACCGTAGCACATCAAGGGTTAATGCGCCAGCATGCAGCAGGGGTCTGGCTATCTGCACCCGCCCGATCACCGTGCCGTACATGTACGGCGCTAGTCCTTAAGGGATTAAGGTTAAGCATTAACGGATTTACATATGTATAAAAGAATGTAAACACCCTAAAATCTGTAGCTTCTGACTGCAATTTCACCCAAATTACACAATTAATAAGGATTGAATTATGTATAAAAGAACATGACCCCCCCCATAAAAAAATAATAATTCTGTAGTATTAGATCACTATTTAACCCCAATCAGTGCAGCTAGGTGTAATAGAATAGCTACTATTATCCAGGTTTTACACTGTTCAATTGTCCCCTGCTCTCTCCTAATAGTGTGGATAATGCCTCCCTATTATATCCCTACAATATCTCTCCCTGCACTAATTTCACTGGAAAATGGCAGCGACAGGGCAGGAGGAGACCTTTTTATAGGGCTGTGACATCACAGGGGCTGGCTATCAGATAATTGGCTGGCTTCATGGCATTATGGCTGATCCCTCATTCCCGGGCCCTGTACTTCTTCGTTCTAACATGTGCACCAGCCATTTTAGAAAAAATCGGATTCATTACCACGAATCGCGAGGAAATTCGACTTTGTGACTTATCAAGTTTTTGCTGAAATTCACATTGAATTCCACTTCGTCAACTTTGATTCGCTTAGCTCTAATATCCATATTTCAAACTAGCTCATAGCAGATTTTGTTGTCAAATATGTACAGTGAAAAGGTTTGGAATTTAAACAAATCCTTCCTTTATCAGAAGATGATATAAAATAATTTTGTCTTTGTGAAAATAATATTTTGTCTTTAAATAAAAAAAAATAAAAATAAAATCTTGTATTTCCATGCTGAAGTTAAAGGGAATCTGTGACCTGTTTTTTTTTTCATTTTATGCTGTCACCATTGCCATGTTCAATAAACTACCTTATTTCCTGCAGTGGTCTTCTTTCTTCATTGTTGTCAATTTGACGCTACGTCATCTTTTACCTTACAGATAAGCCCCGTTCTTCCTGTCGGCTTTCGGAAACCTCGCGCAGGCGCAGTGCCGGCGAATGCCTGCGCGATCATAAAGCTCCTGAGGCAACAGCGCTCAGATTACGTCACTGAGCACGGCGCATGCCCAGTGACACACTTTTGAGGCTGTTGCCTCAGGAGCTTTATGATCGTGCAGGCAGTCGGTGGCACTGCGTCTGCATGGGATTTCCGGAAGCCGACAGGAAGAAGAACGGGGATATCTGTAAGGTAAAAGATGGCGTAGCGTAGGGGGCAGCGCAGTTTGCCTCGGCTGTGGGAGGATATTTCTGGATCAGAAGGCATGCTTGGGCTTCAAATTAAAGCGGGCTGGGCACTGCAGTGGCGCATTACTAGGCTCCAGAGATGAAAAAAAACACCCCTCTGGGCACCTTGGAGGTTCATTTGAATCACAGCAAATGCTTTTTTTTTTATTAAAATGACAACACGAAATAAAGAAAGAAGACCACTGCAGGAAATAAGGTAGTTTATTGAACATGGCAATGGTGACAGCTTAAAATGATAAAACCAGGTGACAGATTCCCTTTACACATGGTGTTACATGAAAACATGGGCTATGATTTATCATACCTTCACTCCAGAATTCTGGCATCAAAAAGTCCCAAAATAGGGCATTTGCGACTTTTCACACTCATTTGTGCATAATTTTGCGACTTTTTTACATGTGTATACCACTCACTCCAGTTTTGTAAAAATGGGTTTCACTCCAGATCTATCATTGGGACTTTTTTAAAAAGTTGCAAAAAAGTTGCAAAAAAGTCCCAATTTCACTCCAGTGAGGACCATGCTTATCTTATGCAACTTTTTAATAGAACATGCGACTTTTATGTAAATATGTGCGACTTTTGTAAAGCCGTTTACTGAAGGATGAACTGCTGACATCAAACCACATTTATCACAGTATTAAAGGACCATTAATAAATCTGACTGAGCCAAAAGTGACTTTGGACTTATGTGAAATTGGAGTAAGATGGAAATGTAATGATAAATCTGGCCCATGGTGTTACCATCCAACCTTTAGGCCCCTTTCACACGGGCGAGTTTTCCGCGCGGGTGCAATGCGTGAGGAGGACGCATTGCACCCGCACTGAATCCTGACCCATTCAGTTCTATGGGGCTGTGCACATGAGCGGTGATTTTCACGCATCACTTTTGCGTTGCGTGAAAATCGCAGCATGTTCTATATTCTGCGATTTTCACGCAACGCAGGCCCCATAGAAGTGAATGGGGATGCGGGAAAATCGCAATCATCCGCAATCATGTGCGGATGCGTTGCGATTTTCCGCATGGTTGCTAGGATACGATCGGGATGGGGACCCGATCGTTATTATTTCCTTTATAACATAGTTATAAGGAAAATAATCGCATTCTAATTACAGAATGCAATGTTCCCGGGCTTTAAAGGGTTAAAAATAATAAAGAGTTAACTTACCTTCTCCCATTATGCAGCGCAGAGCCCCAGAGCGTCGTCTCTCTTGATAGTTTGGCTGCTTGAGGACCTGTGGTGACGTCACAGGGTCACATGGTCCAATCATAGAAGCATTTGAGTGGACCATGTGACCCATGTGATCCTGTGACATCACGGCAGGTCCTTCATCGAACATCTGTTGTTCGATGAAGGACCTGCCGTGATGTCTGAGATCACATGGGTCACATGGTCCACTCAAATGCTTCTATGATTGGACCATGTGACCTGTGACGTCACCACAGGTCCTCAAGCAGCCAAACTATCAAGAGAGACGACGTTCTGAGGCTCTGCGCTACAATGGGAGAAGGTAAGTTAACTCTTTATTATTTTTAACCCTTTAAAGCCCGGGGAACATTGCATTCTGTAATTAGAATGCGATTATTTTCCCTTATAACTATGTTATAAAGGAAAATAATTACACATACAGAATACTCATCCCGAAACCAGACTTAAGTGATGAAGTCTGACTTCGGGTCTGGGTACCAAGCATGCGGATTTTTTCACGCGCGTGCTCAACGCACTACAAACGTTAGCACACGCGCGGAAAAATCACGGCGATTCCCGCAACGCACCCGCATCTTATCCGGGCGTCAAACATGACGCCCGTGTGCAAGAGGCCTTACACTCTGCACTTCAATACACAAAGAAGCTGAACAATCTGTTCTAAAAAAAAACAACATTCACATAGACTACACTACAGTGCAGTGCTATGACATGCCACAGTTCTGCTTTGATGTATTCGTCAAAGTTTCATAAAAATCCCAAATATGGAGTGTATCCGGCAATGTAATATAAGCGTATTGCACGCAAATTCTAGAATTTGCGAATTTATGGCGAACATTAGGCCAAAAAGTTGTGAAATATCACGAAAACGAATATTGCCTATGCTGCTCAACACTAATTACGAAGCCTATAGTGCTTCTTATTTTATAATTTTTGCATTGCTACATTCAGAGTCATAACTTTTTTTTTTTTGCATGATCACATTCATAGACATAACCTTTTTTTTTTCTTTTTTTAGCTTGATGGAGATGAATGAGAGCAATGAGATTTATTTTTTTGCTTTAAAGGATGATTTATGTTTTTCATTGCACCACTTTTGGGAACATATAATTTAAAGAGATTCTATGGGAACAAAGACTTTTTATGTAATGTCTGCAGCCTGCCTCAGTAAATAGCTCCCCACTAGAGATGGCCCGAACTATCCGCCGGCGAACAGTTCCCGGCGAACATAGCTTGTTCGCGTTCGCCGCAGCGGGCGAACACATGCGATGTTCGGTCCGCCCCCTATACATCATCATTGAGCAAACTTTGACCCTGTACCTCACAGTCAGCAGACACATTCCAGCCAATCAGCAGCATACCCTCCCTCCCAGACCCTCCCATCTCTTGAACAGCATCCATTTTAGATTCATTCGGAATTTGCAGTCTTAGTGAGAGGAGGAAGAGTGTAGTTGCTGCTGATTTAATAGGGAAATCGATAGCTAGGCTAGTGAATTCAGTGTCCACTCCAGTCCTGAAAGACTCATCTGATCTCTGCTGTAAGGACAGCATCCTGACAGCACCCCAAAAAGCCCTTTTTAGGGCTGCAACATTAGTCTGCTTTTTTATTTCTCCATATACATATTGCAGTTGCCTGGCCTGCATGTGTGTGAGGAGCTGCAGGCCCACAGACTGTAGTGTGCCCACTGCCAGTGCCCACCCCTGTCATCCCATGTGGCACAGGACTTTGCATCAAAAAATGGCATTTAATTTTTACACTTTAATCTAAGGTTAGTTGCCTGCCAGTGTGTGTCAGGCTGACTTCCACTGACTGTAGTGTGCCCACTGCCAGTGCCCACCACTCATACCGGCTGGCACAGGACTTTGCATAAAAAAAGGCATTTAATTTTTACACTTTAGTGTAATTTCAGTTGCTTGCCTGCTAGTGTGTGTCAGGCCGACTTCCACTGACTGTAGTGTGCCCACTGCCAGTGCCCACCCCTGTCATCCCGTGTGGCACAGGACTTTGCATCAAAAAAAGGCATTTCATTTTTACACTTTAGTGTAATTTCAGTTGCTTGCCTTCTGCCAGTGTGTGTCAGGCCAACTTCCACAGACTGTAGTGTGCCCACTGCCAGTGCCAACCACTGATACCGGGTGGCACAGTAGCTTGCCGATAAATAAGGCATTTCATTTTTAGACAATAGTCTAAATTCAGTTGCTTGCCTGCTGCCAGTGTGTGTCAGGCCCACTTCCACTGACTGTAGTGTGCCCACTGACTGTAGTGTGCCCACTGCCAGTGCCAACCACTGATACCGGGTGGTACAGTAGCTTGCCGATAAATAAGGCATTTAATTTTTAGACAGTAGTCTAAATTCAGTTGCTTGCCTGCTGCCAGTGTGTGTCAGGCCCACTTCCACTGAATGTAGTGTGCCCACTGCCAGTGCCAACCATTGATACCGGGTGGCACAGTAGCTTGCCGATAAATAAGGCATTTAACTTTTACACATTAGTCAAATTTCAGTTGCTTGCCTGCTGCCAGTGTGTGTCAGGCCCACTTCCACAGACTGTAGTGTGCCCACTGCCAGTGCCCACCACTCATGCTGGGTGGCACAGTAACTAGCACGCGTAGTACCACTTATCTAAAAAAAAATGACAGGCAGAGGCAGGCCACCCCGCAGGGGCCGTCGTGGTCGTGGTGCTGTGATTTCCACTGTCCCTGGAATAATGCCTAGTGTTCAGAGGCCACGTACCCTGAACCCGAAAAATTCTGAGGAAATAGTTGACTGGCTTAGACAGGACACCCAATCTTCAACAGCTTCCGTTAAGAACTTTGACGCACCATCCTCCTCGAGCTCAGCTTCGATCACCTGCTCTCAAGTTACCAAGCACCCGCCCGCCACTGATAGGAATAGTACTATTTAAGACACCACTCATATCGGGTGTGACAGTAAATTGCACAGCGCAGACTCAGTGACCGTGGATAAAAACAAAGGGGAGGGAGCCAGCTTTTTTTTAACCATCTCCCCGTTCAAAAAATCTATTCAATAAATGGCCCCCAGATTGGGGACGTTAGAGGGAATAAACTGATGAGAATAGTACTACAGAAAATACCACTCATATCGGGTGTGACAGTAAATTGCATGGCGCAGACCCAGTGACCGTGGATAAAAACAGAGTGGAGGGAGCCAGCGTTTTTTTAACCATCTCCCCGTTCGAAAAATCAATTCAATTCACCTTTCGGGGACCCTTGGTGTTGTACGTGGCTGGGTGGAGGAAGAAACCTTCAATGACATCACCGGAACGTGGCTAGCTTGGTATCCAACCTTGTGCAAATGGGGAGTTTGCGGTGCATTAAATGGGGAGCTTGGTCTGTCAATGTCTGTAAAGTGGGCGTAACCCTTACACCACCTGATCGATACAACATCATACCTGATCGTACACACACACTGGATGTTTTAAAGCTTGTTATTCCAAACAATTTAGGAATGTTAGTTGATTTATGCCCTTTATGGATTAAAACCCGACTCTGCGTCCAGTACGTAATTTTCCATGGGAGTTTTGCCATAGATCCCCCTCCGGCATGCCACAGTCCAGGTGTTAGACCCCTTGAAACAACTTTCCCATCACTATTGTGGCCAGAAAGAGTCCCTGTGGGTTTTAAAATTCGCCTGCCAATTAAAGTCTATGGCTGTTCACCCGGTTCGCGAACATTTGCTGAAGTTCGCGTTCGCTGTTCGCGAACGGAAAATTTTATGTTCGCGACATCACTACTCCTCACTGCTCCAGTCCTCAGCGTTGGCCCCTCCATGTACATGTTCTGGTTATCAGACAGTTTTCATCCAGTGCTGCACTGGCTGACCTGGTCACATGCTTTGCTGCAGGCAATAACTAGCTTTAACGGTGACATGGCCTCAAGTCGCATATCACCGCTTAATCCAGCTATTGGCTTTAGTGGATCATGTGACCATGCTTATGCAGTTATGGGTGTAAAGAGTCCAGGGACGATAACATGTACATGGGGGAGCCAGTGTATAGACCTTGGGAAGCGGGAAGCAGACAAAAGCCTTAGACCAGGCATGTCCAAACTCTGGCCCTCCAGGTGTTGCAAAACTACAACTCCCATCATGCTCTTCTGTAGGTTGATAGCTGTAGTTTGTCCAGGAATGATGGGAGTTGTAGTTTTGCAACATCTGGAGGGCCGGAGTTTTGACATGCCTGCCTTAGACAAAGCCCTTGTGGTGTCATAGCAACCGTTAGCACCTATCAATTGCATTGTGGAGGATCTGAAGGGTGACGAAGGGTTCCCCTCCTTCTGTCTAACCATTTAGATGATTCGACTGATGTTGAGAGTGGCATCTATGAGGTCAATTATGTGGCAGTGTTGTAGACCTGTTTCATAGTCCTCCTTTTGACCTCTGTTATGTAATAACAGCATGGTCGAAGGGATCTACAGTGCCACCCATTAGATAAAGCCACCATCAAATTTATTTAACGCCCTTATAGCTCTGACGTATTTGGCAGCGCTTTACAGACATTATTATCACTCATCCATTCTAGATTCCCTATCAATATGTCTCTGGCGTGTGGGTGGGAACCTGAGTGCCTGGAAAAAACCCACACAAACACAGTGAGAACATACAAACTAACCAGTGCTAATGACTGAGCCACCATGTTGCTCAGTTAACAGACTATGTTGTACATTGTCTTGCAGTGATAGGGAACTGGTTAACTTTCTTCTTGACTGGAAACATCCTGATTTGTGTCTCACAAGATATGCTTTCCAAAACAACATGATTTTGGGATATTGCGTCACACAATGTCTATCCTATATGTCTATGTATGGCCAACAAGTGGTTGTGTTGTGAAATTGCAGTCTGTCAAAGGTTTTGCTGGCATGTCACCATATTGTAATAGATTAATTTTATGAGAAGTTGAAGTCAATAACTAAATTCAATCTAAAGTGAGGTGGCACACTTCTGTATAGGAGGAAAATCCATGTAAAAGGCTTCACTAACAGTTAGGCCTTATTCACACGTCCGCATATATGTCCGCATGTATTCCGCAATTCTGCGGAATACATGCGGACCCATTGACTGTGAATGGGGCACGGAACGATGCGGAGAGCACACACTATGCTCTCCGCATCAGTTTTTGCGGACAGCGCCGCCGATCTGACGGCCGCAGCTCAGCAAAAAAGTAGAGCATGTCCTATTCTTGCCCGCAATTGCGGACAAGAATAGACATTTCTATGGGGCTGCTGGCCAGGTGTGTTTATGGATCCGCAATTTGCAGATCCATAAACACTACGGACGTGTGAATAAGGCCTTACAATATGCACAGGGCCGGTGCAAGGATTTTTGCCGCCCCCCCCCCTTGTGACATCACAATGCCCCACCCATATGATCTGCCATATTAAAGGGGTTCTGCAGCTTATTTAAACTGATGATCTATCCTCTGGATAGATCATCAGCATCTGATCGGTGGGGGTCTGACACCCGGGACACCCACCGATCAGCTGTTTGAGAGGGCAGCGTCACTGGCAATAGCGCCTTAGCCTTTTCTCTGTTTACCGCAGGCCCAGTGACGTCACGACTTGTAATCACTGGGGCTAAGCTTCATTAAAGTGAACAGAGCTTAACCCCGCCAAGGCCAGTGATACTAGTCGTGACCAGTGGCGTAACTAGAAAAGACTGGGCCCCACAGCAAATTTTTGAATGGCGCCCCCTCCCCCAGTAATTTTTTCACAACCCCTTCATGCCGGCCCCTTTCCTGTGGCTAGTAAAGATCGCTCTCTCAGACCAGGCCCGGCAGCTGTTTCATCCATTTTCTACACTGTCTATACTGCCACTGTATATAATTTAATTGTGTAATAATGTTGAGGGGCCCTGACAAAATCTTTTAGTACTTCTCCTCCTCTTGGATGGGCCCCTTCTGGGTCAGGGCCCCAAAGCAGCCGCTTCCCCTGCTTCCCCTATAGTTACGCCCCTGGTCGTGACGTCACTGCGCCTGCGGTAAACAGCGAGAAGGAAGAGGCCAGTGCCGCTGCCCTCTCTAACAGCTGATCTGCGGTGGTCCTGTGTATCAGACCCCTGCCGATCAGATGCTGATGATCTATCCAGAGGATAGATCATCAGTTTAAATAACCTTTAACTAACGTCAGTTCTCTCTCCCCCCCCTTGTCATTCTCCCCCCCCCCTTGTCATTCTCCCACCCCCCCTTGTCATTCTCTTTACTCCCCTTGTTATTCTCTTTCCCTTTTGTGTCACTCCCCCCCCCTTGTCATTCTCTTTGTCCCCCTCTCCCTCCGCTACCTCTAGTGTAGCGTGACCAAGTCCTGTATGGTCCGCGGGTACAGGAGCTTTAGTTTCCTGTACCCGGGCGGATTGACAGGAATGCACACTGTGTGCGCACTTCATGTCAGTCCGGCCGGGAACAAGAGACAGATGCTCCCTGTACCCGCGGACCATACAGGGCTCGGCCACGCTACAATAAGGGAGTGACAGGAGGGAGCGCTGAGCGCTTCCCTCCTATCAGTCCCTCTCTTCATGCTGCGCCCGGGTGGTGCGCCCTCATGGACGCGCCAGTCTGAGCAGTGCTGCAGCCGCCTGAGGCTCAATATAGAGCGTTCGGGCGGTTGCAGCATGAGGCGGGGCCGGCGCTTCTAGCGGCGCCCCTTCCTAAGGGGCGCTCTATGCGGCTGCCTAGTCCGCTTATAGGACGTGCCGGCCCTGAATATGCATAGTAGTAAGTTGTTTTGCAAAAGTCATTAGGTGGGCATTGTGTGATTGTCCTGGACTGATAAATAATCTGAGTCAGCTATACAATCATTTCAAGTTCTTCAAATTGTACTTATTCACCATTTTGTGTTACTGACAGCCAGGTTCTTAGAAAACATTCAGCATGATTGGGAAAAAGCAAATCACAACTATATGTGAATATATCTACCATACTAAACAGCAATGCAATAATTACTTAAGTGATTAACGATGTTTGTATACATTTGAGTGCAATGTCTGTTATAATTTTTTTTTTAAAACCAAATAAAAACTATTTGCAAAGAAAAAGCTAATTTGTATTGTAAGTAGGTTATCTGATGTTTACTGTTAGGTTATGTTCACATCATATCCATTTAGTGGGTATAATGGGAAAGCTCCTGTACTAATGTTTAGGACATAACAAAAGTGGGTCCCATAGGGTTATATTAGGCACATATAGGCCAAAACTCATATACTGAGTAAAAAAAACTGTATGGAATAGTGTATTATACTAGACTATTCCCTCCAACAGCAGCCAGCAGAAGAAAATTTATGTTAAACCCTTACATTTTGTTTTACAATGGAATCCTATGGATGCTATTGCATGGCATCCGTTACAAGCATACATGCAACTTTTACGATCCACTCCAAATTTTTGCTTCCAAAACAGCATGTAGAAACCTGACTGTGTGGCTGTACCCTAACCCTGGGTTCACACCTGAGCGTTTCTGAGACGCGCGTCTTACGCGAGTTTCTGAGACGCGCGTATTACAGCGCGTTTTTGCAAATAGGAAACGCGCTTTCGTGACTCTGGAGACCAATTGAAAAAGGCATATCTACACTTTAACGCGTGTTAAACGCGCGTTTTACGCGCGTTCCCATTGAAGTCTATGAGTGCAAACACGAGACAAAATGCCCCAAAGAAGCTCAAGAACTTCTTTGAGCGTAGGGCGTTTTACAGCGCGTTCAAACGCGCTGTAAAACGCTCAGGTGAGAACCTTGCCCATAGGGATACATGGCATTTCACATGTTGTGCGTTTTACAGCGTGTTTGAACGCGCTGTAAAACGCTTAGGTGTGTACCTAGGGATAGGAAAACATGAGTTTTCTCCTGTTGAGCGTTTTACAGCGCGTTCGAACGCGCTGTAAAACGCGCAAGTGTGAACTGAGGGTAATAAACAATGCATTTAGTCAAAAGCATTTGAGACAACTAGTAAACAGGAGAGAATATGTGTGAACTTATTTTTGAACATATTTTACAAAACAAATTAGATACATTTATGGCAACAGAAATTAATTCAACTTTTTTAATAATTAAGACAGCCGTGGACATAAAGATTCTTCTATTCTGATAAGCTTTCAGATATTTTGTGATTAGAAAGATTTTCAAAAAATATGAATAAACTTGATTAAATATTTTTCATAATATAAATGATTCTCATTCAGAGGGAACTATTTCTATTCCCCCATATAAACCAAGACAAATGTAATTACTTAAACTGTACCAACCAATAGGGCGGATTCTTTCCAACTACATAGTAACGTATTTATAAGGCTCAAAAAATAAATAAGTCCATCCAGTTCAGCCTGTTATCCTGCAAGTAGATCCACCCCTGATTGATTATAATATCTATATATCTATATATATATATATATCTATATATATATATATATATATATATCTATATATATATATATATATATATTGTAAGTAAATCTTGCTATATAATGTTGACTGTTATTCTTTGTTATTCAAAAACGAATGTAATAAATATAAAATTGTTTCTCAAAAATATTAAAGCTTTATTTACTTGACATCTTTTTTTTTTTCCAAAAGGTACAGTATTACAATGGTTCCTGTTGAAACAATTTAACATTACAAAGAAAAAAAAAAGAACAGTGAATGAACAAGATGGAGCAATGGAGTGCTGATAAGTTGGAATTGTTATGTTGCTGCATTTCAAATAAATTTTTGATAGAGATACAAGAATAATGGAATTTCAAGGAAGTGTAAGTTGTCAGAACAGGGTTATTGTTTTTTTGCCCAAGGCATGTTGTCATGAATCTAGCAGCTGGCATGTTCTTCTCAGTGTCAGGTGACGGTTTATGTTGCATGCCAAAGGGGGAAGATTAAATTAAATACATGGTTCAACACATAATCATGTATGTCATAGACAGATAGTACATTCATTTAAAATGATGCATGAATTGCCATCATCATAAAGGGATGTCTCCTTTCACCTTGTAGAATACAATAAATGTATTGTTTATGTAATCTTTATGAGCGTTTTTTTTTTTCAATTGTATTCTAATTGCGAATTAATCATAGCGAATTAAACACAGTTGTCTCTATAGTCAACCTTCCTATTTGATTGCTAGAATTAGCGAAGTTGACGAATAGGTAGCTAAAACGAAGATGTAGAATACTTTGTTATCTTTGTTTTGAGGAATATGACGAATACATTCGTCATATCCGTCATCTTCGCTATAATTCTAGATATGAAACCAATAGGAAAGTAGCCTTAAGTTAAAATCGCAATACGCGATTATTTAAATCGCATATCAATCGCGATAACTAGAATAATGACGAATATTCGATTTCGACGAATATGAAACGAATATTCTTTCGAATATTCGCGAATTTCGTCGAAATCGGATATGGCACCTGCCGCTCATCACTACTGATTATCACTGTAACTGGGAATACAGTAGGTGGCAATATGGTATCTCAACTAGTGCAAAATCTCATTTTTGAAGTGGAAGAGTCATATATTATAAGAAATAACATTTGTTATACCTGCTGTATATGCAAAATAAATGTGGAGCCGCCTGAGGCTCAATATAGAGCGTTGGAGCTCCACATTTATTTTGCATATTCCCTTTTCCCAGGGAACTTTGCACTTCGGATTGCTGTGTTGAGACTCTTAAGTGAGGCTCCGCGGTGTTTTTTGTAGCTGGTCTCCCTGAGATCAGCTATTGTTGTGTTTCGGTGGTCTCCGAGGCATTGCTCCCAGTTAGCCAGAATCCTACTCCGCACTGATGAGGGGCAACACCACGAAACAGCTGTCTGTGGATGGATAACTGGCTTAGGTTTTCCCCGTCACATCCTTAAAGCTTGTAAAAAAAATGCGGGATCTTGACATAGGGGCCATTTAGTATGGTGGATTTGGTGATCTTTGTAATGGAGACACCCCTTTGCTTGGTTTTCCTTCCTTTGAGGGATATCTGGCTTTCATTGTGTTGTAGACCCATAACTAGGGCTCCACATTTATTTTGCATATTCCCTTTTCCCTGGGGACTTTGCACTTCGGATTGCTGTGTTGAGACTCTTAAGTGAGGCTCTGCGGTGTTTTTTGTAGCTGGTCTCCCTGAGATCAGCTATTGTTGTGTTTCGGTGTACCTGCTGTATATGGCAACATGAAATGTAGGCACAATTTTAATAGGCCTCATGCACACAACTGTTGTTTTGGTCCGTGTCCGAACCGCATATTTTGCTGCTCAGGTGCGGACCCATTCACTTCAATGGGGCCGCAAAAGATGCGGACAGCACTCCGTGTGCTGTCCGCATCTGTTGCTCCATTCCGTGGGCCCGCAAAAAAAAAAAAAAAGAGCATGTCCTGTTCTTGTCTATTTTGCGGAGAAGAATAGGCATTTCTACAATGGTCCGCATTCCATTCCGAAAATTGCGGAAAGGAACACGGAGCAGCTTCTGTGTTTTGAGGCCTTATTGAGGATTTAGGCTGCAGGGAGTGGATTTACTTTAATATCTGTACTCATAGTGGGGGGCACATATAATTCTGGATGTTTATAATCTTACATTGGTTGTTCTGTATATGTTATCGAACCTCAATTAGGTTCCACTAATAATTATGTGAAATCCAGTAGAAAGTTACCAAGCTCAGTTCGGAGAATAATTTGAGACACAAACAGTATGTGTCCAACAAGATCATTCCACTTTAATGAAACAGTTTGTAGGATTAAATAATACCTACAGATAAAGGTGGAAGATACATGCCAACCTTCATAAACCATAAACATAACATTTAACAGTTACATTAATTGGTTCAGAAGAGGGATGATACTCCCCTTATGCTTATCTATGTTGTCTCCTTGTTTCTTCTTTAGCTGTATGCCCAGAACTAATGCCCTTTACAGAATCATGACTAGAAGGCAAAGAAGACAGATCAATATAATTCTAGAAGGAAGTTAATACTGACACAACATATTATATAATGAACTTTTAACATTGTTGCACTCACAGTATATATTGCTATTGAAACTTGAAAAAGGTTTATGAGATCTTCCTCATTACTGGCTGGTAAAGCGGTTATTGGCAAGTCCCATCATTACCTTGGGCTCTGTGTCAAATATGTGAAGTATAAATGCCACAATAAATGTTCATTGACACCCATATATGTTCTTTCTAGGCAGTTGGTGACACAAAAACCTGATTGATTAATTAATTAATAAAAAAAGCTGAGGATCAAGAAGGATTGCTTTGACTTAGAACAGGACTAAATCTTACTGTGTAGGATTTTAGTCTATGATAAATGAAGATGCATTCCTAAAAGGTCATAACACTCCAACAGTAACACAGCATTTCTCTAACAGGTCATAAAGCAATCATTATTCATTTAAATATTGTGCCTAGTATAATATAATTAGGGTTGAGAGGACCCGTTGATGTTCGGGTTAGCCGGGCTGGGTTGGGTCAAAGTTTCGGTTCGGGACCTGAACTTGACCCGAACTCGAACCCGAACCTGAACTGTCGGAACTATAAACAAATGCTTTATATAAAAGAAAGGATCAAAGGAAAAATGTCAATATTGTGCAATCAGTAAAACATGGTACAAGCGTATATGCAAAAATATAAATGATTTATTATACAATAACTTAAAATATAATCAAAGCTTAGTCAATATAAAACTTAATAGTATGCAATAACACGCAGTAATATGCAGTGCCCTAAATTCGCCACTAGCTGGCTCGAAGACAAATAGCAGCATTCCCTCTCAAACATAAGAATGTAATACAAACGTCCCGCCTACAATCATGAGATCTACTATCAGATGATGATACACAGTAACTCAAAAAAGGGCAAATGCTATCGAAAAAAGAATAAATCACATAATAAAAATACATAAAATCAGGTGGTGGTCAGACATTACATACATAGCCCATAAGGCTCAAAAAAGGGAATGGGCAAGCATCCGTCATGCCACATGGAGCAAAAACATTTAATAGTAGACACATATAGGTCATCATACAAAGCCAGATCGTAAAGTGCAAGTGCATAATATAGTATAGACAGTGATATATAACCACACTGGCAAAGACAGTTTAACTCACATAACGTGCATGTGCAGAAGCACAAAATGGAGAATATATCACAATATGGCCTCTTATAGGCAATCAAATCCACAATAACTATGATATTTATATATAAACGTTATACATCAATGAAAAAGCACAACAGAACCCCATTGAAGTCAAGTAAGGGCAAGAGGGCTAGAAAATGGTGGTAAGAGCAGGACGATTTCCCTGCAAACAAATGTGGATAGGGAAATGACTTAAAATAACATAGAATATAAAAATGGAAAAATAATATTCTTGAACTAGGAGGCAGAGGTCAAAGTGGAGTAGGAGGTTGAGGAAGCGGTGGACATGGCGAAGTAGGTGGAAGCGGTGGTGGAGTTGTTGTTTTTTAATATTTTTTTTTTCCCCTTTGTTTATTTTTTTTATAAATTTGGGAAGACCCCAAAAACATTGAGACCTAGAAAAGAGAATGCAAAGAGAAAGTGCGCTGGAGTCTAACAATGGCTGAGTGCACCAATATACTTGTCTATTCAGCACAAGCTATGGACAAGTCCTGTGAGATCCATGCCTGGTAGTGATGATCGAGCACCAAAGTATTCGGGTGTTCGGGTGTTTGGCCCGAACACATTGCTATATTCGTGTGCTCGGCTGAGCACCTGAGTATAATGGAAGTCAATGGGAGACAACCAGGCACCCCCTGCTCTGAAGAGGGTAGGGTGCCTGGTCCATTGGAAAAGGTAAGAAAATGACAGAAACACAACGGAAATTGATCAGGAACAGCATGGGGACAATGTCTGGATGCATCTTGGACTCCCAGGTCGCTAATGGGACCCATGTTGTCCGAGTTTTATGCCACTTTTACAGACTGACAAAAATACGCACAAACCCCCCACCCCCCCCCCCCCAAATAAAAAAATCTATCTCACAGGACAGATTGTTAGGAAACATTCTTTCCTGTATATTCAATTGTATATAAAGTGCAAGTGCTGCCAAAAATTACAAGCAAGAGGCACTCTGAAACAGCCTGTATATCACATAATGTCAGGAGACTCAGGAATCATCCTGCTATGTCTGTTTAGTTCAGATTGTCTTGCCCTCAAGTTCTCCCTCAGTTAAGATGGTGGACTGTGTCTAAGCTGGGTGCCATCTTACTTTCTGTTTCACATTTAAACCTCTCAAGCCTGTTACTACTTGTTTTATTATTGTGTGTTAGCTTCTGCTTGTGCAGTCCTCTTGCTGGGAACTAGCTCTCTGGTTTGTTCATCCTCCTTGCGGTTTACCCTGCTACTATGTGACATCCTGCTACCTCCTGTTTCCGACCCGGATTGCCTGACTATGTTCCTGTGCTGTCTGCCCTGACCCATTTCTCGTCTGCCCTTGGTTCTACTGCATCCTTCGGTCCTGCACCATTGCTACCGGTAACAGCTCTGCCTTCCTGGCTCTGCTGCATCCTTCGGTCCTGCACTGTCGCTACTGGTAAAGGCTCTGCCTGCCTGGCTCTGCTGCATCCTTTGGTCCTGCACTGTCGCTACTGGTAAAGGCTCTGCCTGCCTGGCTCTGCTGCATCCTTTGGTCCTGAAAACTCCTGTTCAAGACTCTTGTGCTTCCTGTGTACAGGCCTTGTCCCTGCCATTGGATTCCAGCAGTATTCCACTAGTATCCAAGCAAAAATGTCTTATTTTAGGAAAGGACTGTGCAGCGCATTAAAAGATGAACTTGCTCGTGCAGAGGCCCCTTTAGGTTTGAATGCTTTTATTAACCATTGCATTTGAATCAATACCTGACTGTCAGAACAAGAGAGATGGGCTACCTTGAATTATGATACTAAGCAATCTCCCTCTTTTCCTGTCTCCAATTCCAAGGAACCCCAAGTAAAGACTTACAGGGAATCAGGAAGTGAGCCTATGCAAAAAGATTCCATACTAAGACGTGAAAATGTTGATCGAAGGGAGCATAGGCTCTGGGAAAGTCTATGGTTTTACTGTGAAAAGTCTGACCACTTCCTTATCAACTGCCCTAGCCGTCCGCGGAGATTGGTGGCAGCTATTACAGATCCTGACTTTTCAGATGGAGAATCAATTGCTTCGGAAACAGAATTAACTGAGAGAGAAATCATCCATTCCATTTCATCTGTGGCCCCTATTATTAGGAAAGATAATAAAGACTCCCATTGCTTCCTTCCTATTAAGTTTTTGATTAACTCTCAGTGGATATCCCCCTCTGATTTGGTGGACTCTGGGGCTAGCAGCAATTTCATGGACCTTTCTTTTGCACAATGCATGGGGTTAATTTTCAGAATAAACTCTCATCCGTTGTAATGGAGACCGTAGATGTATTCCCACTGAGCTCAGGGCTGGTGGATCAAGAGACAGAACCACTTGAAATCAGTATAACACCTCATCACCATGAAGTCCTATCATTTCTATTGATCTTTTCTCCACATTTCCCTGTTGTTCTTGGCCTACCCTGGTTGCACGCACAGAACCCTGTTATCAACTGGGAGACCAAAAAAATAAGCTTCCCAGCCAAGGATGTTCTTTGGACAGTTCAGTCTGAACAAGGCACGGAAAATCTGGATCAAGATAATAAGGCAATAGAGTTACCCTCTGCATATAAGGAATTTGCGGACGTTTGCGATGAACAAAATGCAGAAAAGACCCCCCCCCACACACACCGACCCTACGATTGTCCTATAAATTTACTTCCTGGTGCACCTATACCTTTTGGAAACATCTACCCTTTGGCAGGCCCTGAACCAAAAGCCCTCAAGGATTACATAGAAGAAAATCGGGCTAAGGGGTTTATCCGCCGGGGCTCTCATATTCTTTGTTAGGAAGAGGGATGGTTCTCTAGGACCTGGCATCGACTACCAAAAATTACAATCAAAAATCATTATCCTTTACCATTGATCCCTGAGCTTATGAAGAGAGTATGACATGCAAAAAATGTTACCAAGTTAGACCTGCGAGGCGCCTATAAACTGGTACGTATCAGATCTGGAGATGAATTGAAGACAGCTTTTAGGTCACGATACAGACATTTCGAATATCTTGTTATGCCTTTTGGTCTTTGCAATGCCCCGGCCACTTTTCAACATCTTGTCAATGATATCTTCAGAGATCTTCTGGACCAGTTTGTAGTCATCTACTTGGACGATATCTTGATCTTCTCTAACACTATGGAAGAACATCAGACATGTGAGACTTATTTTGGAACGTCTAAGGAAGAATCAACTTTACATTAAGATTAAAAAATGTGAATTTCACCAGACTGAGATCCAATTCCTTGGCTATATATTTTCACCTCATGGTCTACACATGGACTCTAGCAAAATTAAAGCAATAGTAGACTGGCCTACCCCCAGGAGCATAAAAGAGGTTCAATGTTTCATAGGTTTTGCCAATTTTTATAGACGATTCATTAAGAATTTCTCAGAAATAAATACTCATATTACACAGTTGACTAAGAAAAAAAAAATGCTTTTCTCTGGTCTCCCGAAGCACAGGAATACTTTTGTCTCCTAAAGTCCAAGTTCACTACAGCCCCTGTATTAGTTCATCCGGATCCAGAACTCACCTTCATTGTGGAAATAGATGCTTTAGACTGTACTATAGGGGCTATTCTGTCTCAGAGATCCGGAGAGAAGGGTTTATTGCATCTGTGTGCTTTTTTCTCCCAATGTTTATCCCCGGCTGAGAAGAATTATGATGTGGGGAATAAATAACTGTTAGCCATCATTGCAGCTTTTAAGGAATGGAGACATCATCTTCAAGGAACCTCACAGCAAATAATAGTTCTGACTTATCACCGTAAATTGGAATTCGTTAGATCTGCCAAATGTCTATCCCCCCGCCAAGCTCATTGGAGTCTCTTCCTCAATCAATTCAACTTAGTAATCGCGTACAGACCCGGTTCCCGTAACTGCAAGGCAGATGCTCTATCTAGAATCTTTTACAATGATTCCACTTCTACAATTCTGCCTAAGACCATTGTTCCTAAGTCAAATTTTGTGGGAGTAATCCATAATATGGACTTGCTTGAAGAGATAAAAGAGGCCTATGACATCAACTCCTTGCTGTCTCGACCACCTCATGATGTTCATTTGGTGCTTAAAGGGTTTCTGTCATCAAGTTTTGACATTATAAGCTGTCTGACATTAGCTATGTGCTAATGTCAGAGCAGCTTGATAATGTCTTTTTTATAAAAATCCGATGTATATTTAGGCTAAAAAACGTCTTTTTATAATATGTAAATTAGCCTCTAGGAGCAGGGGGGGCGTTGCCCTGCTCCTAGCGGCAACCTGCTGGCACGCCCCTTCTTTCTTTGATTGACAGTGCCGGGCAGCGATCCTCTCCTGCCTCCGGCACTGTCCCCCTGCTAAATCCTGCGCCGCCACTCTGTATTCGGCACAGGCGCGGTGAGCTGAGGACGCGGTGAGCTGAGGCCGCACAGAGCCACTAGGAGCAGGGCACCCCCCCTGCTCCTAGAGGCTAATTTACATATTATAAACAATAAGACTGAAAATTCTAAAATTAGTCCATGATTCTAAAATCGCGGGTCACAAAGTAGTGCAGAAGACACAGGAATTTTTAACCCATTTCTTTTGGTGGCCCAATTATCAACAGGATGTAAAGAAATATGTCATATCATGTGAAGTTTGTGCTAGATACAAGACTCCAGGTTCTTCACCCATGGGTTTATTAAAGCCTTTGTCGGTCCCCTCTCGTCCCTGGGGTTCTATTTCCATGGACTTTATCATAGATCTATCTACCTCTAAAGGAAAAAAACTGTTTTGGTAGTAGTTGACCGGGTCATCAAAGCTGCACATTTCATTCCATGTACCGGCCAATCCTCTGCTAAAGATACTGCTGACCTTGTAGTTCAGAATGTGTTTCATTTTCATGGAGTTCCTGAGGAAGTCATCTCGGATCGTGGGGTGCAGTTTACATCAAAATTTTGGCGTAGTTTTTGCACAGCACTTGAGATTGATATTAATCTCTCAACCACCTTTCACCCATAATCTAATGAAAAACTGAACGCACAAACCAGACTTTGGAACAGTATCTTCGATGCTTTATCTGCCATTTGCAAGATGATTGGGTCGATCTGCTTCCTTCCTCTTACAATAACTCTCAAAATGCCTCCACTAAGCAAACTTCTTTCTTTGCAAATTTAGGGTATCATCCAAATATTCTTCCCAAATTCCCCACTGTTTCACCTATTCCAGCAAAGGATCTCTGCATTACATCAAAATTTGGAGCTACTAAAAGCAGCATTAGAGAGGGCTCAAGAAAATTACAAGAAGGCGGCAGATAAATTTCGTGGACCAGCACCAATGTTTTAAATAGGGGATAAAGTATGGCTTTCCACTTGGAATTTTAAACTTAAGGTTCCTTCACCAAAACTTGGACAGAAATTTATTGGGCCTTATAAGATCATCGGGATAATTAGTCCAGTAGCAGGTCGGCTCAAGTTCCCACGCTCTATGAAGATTCATCTGTTTTTTCATGTGTCCCTACTTAAGCCTGCCATACCCAATTCTTTACCGGAATGTATCCGTCCTCCTCCCTATGCGGCGGAGATAGATGATCAAGAACAATTTGTTATAGAGAAAATCTTGGACTCTAGACTTTTCAGGAACCATTAACAATACCTCATTAAGTGGAAGGGTTATGGGTCTGAAGAGAATTCTTGGTAACCGGTGAATAATATTAATGCTGATCAAACAGTTTAATCAAAGACAACCTGGGACACCAGGTCAGGTCTCGCCCAGAGACCGCTGTTGAGGTGGGAGTAATGTCAGGAATCATCCTGCTATGTCTGTTTAGTTCAGATTGTCTTGCCCTCAAGTTCTCCCTCAGTTAAGATGGTGTATTGTGTCTCAGCTGGGTGCCATCTTACTTCCTGTTTCACATATAAACCTCTCAAGCCTGTTACTAATTGCTTGAGTATTGTGTGTTAGCTTCTGCTTGTGCAGTCCTCTTGCTTGGAACTAGCTCTCTGGTTTGTTCCTCCTCCTTGCGGTTTACCCTGCTACTTTGTGACATCCTGCTACCTCCTGTTGCCGACCCGGATTGCATAACCATGTTCCTGTGCCGCCTGCCCTGACCCATTGATCGTCTAACCTTGTCTCTACTGCATCCTTCGGTCCTGCACCATTGCTACCGGTAATGGCTCCACCTACCTGGCTCTGCTGCATCATTCGGTCCTGCACCGTTGCTACTGGTAAAGGCTCTGCCTGCCTGGCTCTGCTGCATCCTTCAGTTTTGTACCAATGCTACCAGTAATGGCTCCGGCTGCCTGGCTCTGCGTCATCCTTCAGTCCTGCAACCCCCTGTTCAAGACTCCTGTGCTTCCTGTATACAGGCCTTGTCCCTGCCATTGGATTCCAGCAATATTCCACTAGTATCATGACACATAAAGGAGGGCCTCATTCACATGTGGTACAATTGTTCAGGACGCCTACACTCATAAAGCCTATGCACTAAGTGAAAGGGCTGTCAAAAATTACAAGGGACCGGAAATACAATACACCCTTTATTACACATAAAGGATGGCATCACACACACCCTTGAGAAATTATGATTGGTGGCCTGCTGGTGACCCTCAAAAAGATTTGGAGTAAGAGCCTGCAGGTGACCCTCTAAAACATTAGGGGCGAGGACATGCTGCTGAGCTGACCCTCTAAAACATTAGGGGTGAGGGCCTGCTGGTGATCTGACGCTCTAAAACAGGCACCCTCAAACTGCGGCCCTCCAGATGTTGTAAAACTACAACTCCCAGAATGCCCTGCTGTAGGCTGATACCTGTAGGCTGTTCGGGCATGCTGGGAGTTGTAGTTTTGCAACAGCTGGAGGGCCGCAGTTTGAGGATGCCTGCTCTAAAACATTAAATGCTAGTGCCTGATTTTGAGCTGATGCTCTAAAACATTATATGCGAGTGCATGCTGTTCAAATGATGCTCTAAAACATTATATGCGAGTGCATGCTGTACAGCTGATGCTCTAAAACATTACTGTAATAGGGAGGCATTATCCACACTATTATGAGAGAGCAGGATACAATTGAACAGTGTAAAACCTGGATAATAGTAGCTATTCTATTACACCTAGCTGCACTAATTGAAGTTAAAAAGTGATCAAATACTACAGATTTATTTTTATTTTTTTTGGGGGGTGGGTTCACGTTCTTTTATATATCATTCAATGAATTAATCCTTGATGGTGTAATTGGGGTCAAATTGCAGCTTGATACTACAGATTTTAGGGTGTTCAAGTTCTTTAATACATAATTTAATACTATGGAGTTTTTTTTTATCAAAATCACATCAAGAAAAGATTATTGGTCCAGACTGCTGTACCAGGAACTCTGGAATCACCGGGATCTGGCAGACCTGAACAAGCTGATCCTATCACTGGGAGCGTTAAAGGATGCACACGGGATCACACAGAGGATTCGGTGATTGAAGGACGTCAGGGAGTAAGTGGAATCCAAAACACTGTACCACTCCATACAGCCAAGCGCAGGCAAGAGACAGACGTTGCTCCGTACTATGAGTGGGACGCCACTGGGAGCCCCGACTCATGTGCTGACTCTACAAACAGTTTCATTAACTGCACCAAATAACTAAAAATAAGCGATCAGAGACTCTATATAGAGGACTAAAGTCAAATGTATGGAATCCTCAATGGAGGGAATATGAAGGAGCCATACTAATATCGACATTGGCCCATCGATTGTTTTCCAAAAACATTGTTTTAGAATCTGGGAAATTGTGTGAGAAGTTGGATAACAACTTGCTGGATAACTACTACTATACAGAGACATTGAGTATATTCTAATACATCACTGTTTTTCCTCCACACTATTGCTCGCTTAACATAGTGCAGCTGATTTGGATTGTGAGGCTCTGAGACCGCCACACTGTTTGTGTGTTATACAAATCAATTCCAGGTGTGTGTGGTGATCTAGGGAATCAGCCATATATATTTGAGAGGGTCATAGTGGCATGTTTTATTTTTCAGGACCTGTATGTATATTTCTGTTTTTATGAGTACAATTAAAACATTCACACCGGGTGTCGAGTGCCTGTCTGCAACATATACAATTTATAATTAGTGACTGGGAGCTACGTCACAACTAGTGCACCATGTCCCTCTCCCCGTGAATAGATTGGACATGGTGCACTAGTATTCTAAACATAAGTTAATCCTTATTAATTGTGTAATTTGGGTGAAATTGCAGTCTGACACTACAGATTTTAGGGTGTTTACATTCTTTTATACATATGTAAATACGTTAATTCTTAACCCCTTAAGAACCCGCACAGTTCATGTTCGGCACAAATATCCGTGACTTAAGGACCAGCTCCATACATGTATGGCCGGGTTATCGGGCGGGTGCAGGAGATGCGCCCTCCCGATCCCCAGTACGGGTCCGGCAGCCACTGGTAACCAGACCCCTGCTGCATGCCGGCACATTAACCCTTGATGTGCCACGGTCAGCGCTGACCGCAGCATAAGCGATGTCCTTGCGGGGATCGGAGCTGCCATCGGGTCCTAGCGCTGCTGTGAAGGGGACCCGATGGCGATAAAGGCAGCCCGATGCCTTCCTTAAGCATTACGTGACTTTACGTGACAGCCTATGAGATCCATCCCCCTTGATCTCACAGGCAGGAAGCTGTAAGTGTATTACATTCAGTAATACAATTACAGCCAATGCTTTGCAATAGAGAAGTATTGTAAAGCATTGCAAAAAGGATCAGACAAAAAAAGTTAAAGTTTCATCTAAAAAAGAGCTTCTTTTTCCCCAAATTAAGTAAAAAAAAAATATTGTGAAAAATTGGGGAAAAATAAAAAGTTGACATATTAGGTATCGTCACGTCCATATCGACTTGCTCTATAAAAATATCACATGACCTAACCCCTCAGATGAACACCGTCAAACAAATTAAATAAAGACTGTGTCAAAAAAGACATTTTTTGTCACTTTACATCACAAAAAGTGTAATAGCCATCGATCAAAAAGTCATATGCACCCCAAAATAGTACCAATTTAACGATCACCTCATCTCGCAAAAAAGGATACCCTACCTAAGACAATCACCCAAAACATAAAAATATATGGCTCTCAGAATATGGAGACACTAAAACATGATTTTTTTTTGTTTCAAAAATATTATTGTGTACAACTTAAATAAATAAAAAAGTATACATATTAGGTAATACCATGTCCATAACAACCTGCTCAATAAAACTATCACATGAACACTGTAAAAAAATAAAAATAATGGTGTCAAAAGCCAATTTTTGTCAACTTACATCACAAAAAGTGGAATAGCCTGCGATCAAAAAGTCATATGCACCCCAAAATAGTGCCAATCAAACTGTCATCTCATCCCGCAAAAATGATGCCCTACCTCGGACAATCGCCCAAAACATATAAAAACTATGGCTCTCAGTATTCAACATGATTTTGAATGTGATTGCTTAATTCTAAACACAGGTTATAAGAGGGTGTGCACACCTATACAACCACATCATTTTAGTTTTTTTTGTTTTCTTCCCTCCACCTAGTTAATTTCAGTTTCTTTTTCAATTGAATGGTGAAGTTTATAAGTCCCATTAACGGTGGAAAAAGTTCTAAAATTATTTATTTTTGTCAAATTTTTTTTTACAGCACAGAGACCTGACATTTTAACAGGGGTGTGTAGTGAAACATAGAAAAATAGAAACATAGAATGTGTCTGCAGATAAGAACCATTTGGCCCATCTAGTCTGCCCAATATTCTGAATACTATGAATAGCCCCAGGCCCTATCTTATATGAAGGATGGCCTAATGCCTATCCCATGCATGCTTAAACTCCTTCACTGTATTTGCAGCTACCACTTCTGCAGGAAGGCTATTCCATGCGTCCACTACTCTCTCAGTAAAGTAATTCTTCCTGATATTACTTTTAAAACTTTGCCCCTCTAATTTAAAACGATGTCCTCTTGTAGCAGTTTTTCTTCTTTTAAATATTCTCTCCTCTTTTACAGTGATGATTCCCTAATGATTTCCAACGCCATCATTTAATAATGCATACGGTGTGGTGGGAAGCGGGAAAAAAATTCCAAATGGGGAGAAATTGCAAAAAAAAAGCAATTTAACCACAGTTTTACGGGTTTCTAAATTACGGCATTTGATTTGCGATAAAACTGACCATTTAGTTTTATTCTACAGGTCAGTACGAATCCGGCGATACCCAATATGTATAGCTTTTCTTGCGTTTTGATAGTGAAAAAAAATTCAAAATTGGGAAGATTTTTTTATTTTTTTTTGTCGCCATGTTTTGACCGCTATAACGTATTTGTAAATAAGTGTATGGCGTTGTATGGGGGCTTATTTTTTTGCGGGGCGATCTTAACTTTTAGTTGATACCATTATGGGGTGTGTAGGACTTTTGATCGCTTTTATTTAATTTTTTTGAGGAAATGAAGCGTCCAAAACGGCAAATCGGCCATTTGGGCGCTTTTTCCGTTTTTCTGTTTACCGTATGGGAAATATATTTTTATATTTTTATACTATGGGCGTTTTCACACATTGCGACACCCATGATGTGTATTTTTTTTTTTTTTATTATTATTTTATTTTAATTTTGGGGAAAGGGGGGTGAATTAAATTTTTTTTTTTTTTTTTTTTTTTTACACTTTTATATAGGTCCCATAGGGACCTATATAAATCAGTTACCTGATTGCTTCTATCATAAACTCCAATACACTTGTATTGGAGTTTATGAGCATTTTACTACTTTCCTATGAAGCCCTATTGCTAACATAGGAAATAGTAAGTGATAGCCTTAAGCTGAATGAAAGGCTTAAGGCTATCCCTTATAGCGCTCCGATTCTCCCGATCACCACTAGGGGGAGCCGGAGCTCTGCCGAAAGTTTTACTTTCGGTTTAGCGCGCGCAGATGCCGTGATCAGGATTGATCACGGCATCTGCGGGGTTAAATGATCGCGATCGGCAGCGCTGCCGACCGCGATCATCAGCTGCGGGGGTCAGCTACAGGAATCAGCCGGACCCCCGCAGCGATGGTGCCCGCAGCAAGCAGGAGCGGCCGCTATCTTCAGGGACTGGACACATGACGTACCCATACGTCATGTGTCCTTAAGGAGTTACGGTCCTTTAACCTTTCCTGGTAAGTTTTGTCCTGCAATCCATGTACTAGTTTAGTAGCTCTTCTCTGAACTCTCTCTAAAGTTTCAATATCCTTCTGCAGATATGGTCTCCAGTACTGCACACAATAATCCAAATGAGGTCTCACTAGTGCTCTGTTGAGCGGCACGAGCACCTCCCTCTTTCTACTGTTAATGCCTCTCCCTATACACCCAAGCATTCTGCTGGCATTACCTGCTGCTCTATGACATTGTCTGCCCACCTTTAGGTCGTCTGATATAATGACCCCTAAATCCCTTTCCTCAGATACTGAGGTTAGTACTGTATCACTGATTTTATATTCTGCTCTTGGGTTTTTACGCCCCAGGTGCATTATCTTGCACATATGGACATTAAATTTTAGTTGCCAAATTTTTGACCATTCCTTTAGTTTTCCTAAATCCTTTTCCATTTGGTGTATCCCTCCAGGAACATCAACCCTGTTACAAATCTTTGTGTCATCAGCAAAAAGACACACCTTTCCATTGAGGCCTTCTGCAATTTCGCTGATAAAGATATTAAACAATATGGGTCCCAGAACAGATCCCTGAGGTACCCCACTGGTAACAATACCATGGTTTGAATATACTCCATTGACTACAACCCTCTGTTTTCTGTCCTTCAGCCACTGCCTAATCCATTCAACAATATGTGAGCTCAAGCTCAAAGACTGCAGTTTATTGATAAGCCTTCTATGTGGGACAGTATCAAAAGCCTTACTAAAGTCCAGATAAGCGATGTCTACTGCACCCTTCGCCATCTATTATTTTAGTCACCCAATCAAAAAAGTCAATAAGATTAGTTTGACATGATCTCCCTGAAGTAAACCCATGCTGTTTTTTATCAATCAACCCATGGCTTTTTAGATGTTCCACAATCCTCTCCTTGAGTATGGTTTCCATTAATTTCCCCACTATTGATGTCAGGCTTACTGGCCAATAGTTGCCCGATTCCTCTCTACTACCTTTCTTGTGAATTGGCACAGCGTTTGCTAATTTCCAATCTTCTGGGACGACACCTGTTACCAGTGATTGGTTAAATAAATCTGTTAATGGTTTTGCTAGTACACCTCTAAGCTCTTTTAATAGCTTTGGGTGTATCCCATCAGGCCCCTGTGATTTATTTCTATTAATTTTAGACAGCTGACTTAGAACCTCTTCCTCTGTAAAGACACATGCATCAAAGGATTCATTAGTCTTCCTCCCTAACTGAGGTCCTTCTCCTTCATTTTCCTTTGTAAAAACTGAACAGAAGTATTCATTGAGGCAGTCAGCTAGTTCTTTATCCTCTTCCATATACCTTCCTTCTTTTGTTTTTAATTTGGTAATTCCTTTTTTTAATTTCCTTTTTTCATTTATGTATCTGAAGAATGTCTTATCACCTTTTTTCACTGACTGAGCTAATTTCTCTTAAGCCTGAGCTTTAGAAGCTCTTAAAACTTGCTTGGCCTCTCTCTGCCTCATCTTATAGATTTCCCGGTCACCCTCGTTTCGGGTGTTTTTATACTTGCTAAATGCCATCTTTTTGTTTTTAATGATTTTGGCCACTTCTGCTGAGTACCATAGTGGTCTCTTCCTTTTTTTGCCTTTACTGACAAGCCTAATGCACTTTTCTGTTGCCTTCAGTAGTGCCAATTTTAAGTAATCCCATTTCTCTTGGACTCCATTGAAATTGTTCCAGTCTGATAGGGACTCGTATACCACTGATCTCATTTTAGAAAAGTCTGTTTTCTGAAAATCTAAAACTTTTGTTTTTGTGTGGAGTGACCTCACTGACTGGTGAGCACTGGATCCTAAGCTTTTCCCTAAAGTAATATCAGATACCAAATTGCCATTTGTGAATACCAAATCTAAAATGGCCTCCTTCCGGGTTGGCTCCTCAACTACTTGCTGTAGAGATAATCCCAGTAGGGAATTTAGTACTGTAGTCTGTACTCCTGGCAGAACTAGCTATTTTGGTTTTCCAGTTTATATCAGGAAGATTAAAGTCTCCCATAATGACAACTTCCCCTTTCAATGTCATTTTAGCCATTTCCTCAACTAGTAGATCATCCAATTCTTTGACTTGGCTTGGTGGTGGTACAACGCGATGACGTGAGTTACGCACGTTGCGCTCTCCTCTCCTTGCCTCTCCTCCCTCCTCCCGCCTCGCTCTCCGGCTGATGCCCTGTCACTGTAGGTGCCGTGGATGCCGAGCACCTTCCTCCTCCGTGCCGCCGTGCCCTCCCTCTTCCTGCCGCTGTGGTGAACCTTCAGGGGGCTCCTGCTGTGTCTCCTGCCTCTCCTCCTCCCTCCTGCCTCGTTCTTCGATTGATGCCCTGTCGCTGTAGGTGTTCCGTGGACGCCGAACACCTTCTCCTCCGTGCCGCCATGCCTTCCCTCCTTCTGCCGCTGTGGTGAACTTTCATGGGGCTTCTGCTGTGTCTCCTGCTTACCTCCTGCCGCCTGCTGTCTGCCGCTCCGGTTGGTCCAGTTCTTTACTGTGTTGGCTTGGGCCGCTTGTGCTGCCGGTGAGCTGTCCTCCTTCCTGTGCCCTCCATCTGCCCCCGTTCTGGTGGGTGAAGACGCCGGTCACGTGAGCCTCCCTGCTTGTTTGATACTTTATGTGACGGTGTGATGGTGTGCATTTGGCATCGCTCTCCCCCCTGTATCCTGTACACTTTTTTTTTGTTGCCTTTGCCCCTTGTGAAATGCTGCTCCTTGCAATCTAGGGTGCAAAAGAGAGGGGGGGAGGAAAAAGGAAAAAAAAAAGAGGAAAAAAGGGAGAAAGGCTGGGAAAGAAAAAAAAAAAGAAAAAAAAAAGAGAGGAAAAAAAGAGGGGGCAGAAAATATAAAAAATATAAAAAAAAAAAAAAAGCGAGAGGGGAAAAAGGAGGAAAAAAAAAGAAAAAAAAAAGAAAAGAAAAAAAAAAAAGGGGGGGCAATGGCACCTAAGCGGCATTCGGTGGATACTTCTGGAGCAAAGATAGGGGTCAAAGCCCCAGAGGGGAAAATTGATAAATATTTAAAATCCCCTGCTTCAAACGAAAAGGGACTGTTTAGGGGGAAACTGAGTGTAAATCCTAAGAAGAATGTAGTCACCCCTCAAACAGAAGAACCTTCTGAAGATGGGTCATCAGAAGTAGATCAGGAGGAAAGCTTGCCGATACAAACCGAGTCTGAACATGACCCTTCGGCCTTGGAAAAAATCCTGGGCGCTGTAAAAAGTAATGGTACCTTAATACAAGGGATGGCCACTCAATTGGGGTCAATGCAGAATGACATATCCCTGATAAAGGAAGATCTGGCCAAAATCCGAGAGCGAGTTCTTAATGTGGAGAAGATGGCTGACTCCTTGCAATCTGATGTTGATATGTTAAAATAAAAGATCGGGACTCTTGCCTCAGAAAATCATCAATTACAAACTAAGCTCGAGGACTTGGAAAACAGATCGAGGCGATATAATATCCGCATAATCGGGTATCCAGAAGGAGTGGAAGGCCGGCAGTTGATCGAACAGCTTAAGGATGTGATTTTTAAAATTCTTTGGAAATGAATGTTTCTCCTCTATGTTTCAAATAGAAAGAGCTCATCGTATTCCAGGGGGGAAACCCATTCCAGGAAAACCACCGCGAGCAATCCTAATGAAGCTGCTACTTTCTATAGACAGAGATACGATACTGAGAAGAGCAAGGGAATGCCCACCTATTGAACATCAGGGTACTAAATTGTTATTTTTTCCCGATTTTGCTCGGGAGACTCAAGAAAAAAGAAGAAGCTTTAGGGAGATTAAGAAACATCTGGCTGCTAAGGACATTAAATACTCATTATTGTACCCAGCGAAGTTAAGAGTGGTCTACAACGGGACTTCCCATTTCTTTGAAAAACCGGAGCAAGCACGAGATTGGATTGAACGAATGGACATCTGAAATCTTGCGTCTTGGCGATTGGGGGAATGGGGGGGGATGGGTTCGTGGGAGGAGAATGGTTGGAAGGTAGAGGGAGGTTTGCTGACAGGATCGGGCGGACCAATGGAGGGGGAGGGGAATGGGGAGGGGATCTTGCCTTGCAGGGGTATGGGGTGTTTTTTTTTTTCTTGATTGATGTCAATTAGAATCGTCACCTGGAATGTTAGAGGTCTCGGGGAAAGGGTTAAGAGACAAGCCATCATGGATGCAATAAAAAGATTTCTCCCCGCAATTATTTGCATAGTGGAAACTCACCTTACTAAGGAAACTGTGTCCCGTTTGACAACGGGATGGCATGTACAATCGTATCACTCCACCTTTAGTAGTGCCTCAAGGGGCGTTTCGGTTTTAATTCATCACTCTGTAGATTTTACGTTAATAGAATCCTCCATAGATGAGCAGGGCAGATTTATTTTTTCACATGGCAGACTTTATGGACAGAGTTATACTTTAGCTTTTTTTTATATACCCCCGCCCTTTTCGATGTATGCACTCAATCAATTATTATTATTTTTGGAGAAAAGGCCAGAAGGTCAGCTTGTCCTGATGGGAGACTTTAACGCTGTTATGGATCCTAAAACGGACAGACTGACCCTGGATGCAGATTTGGGGAGGAAAATTGGTTCTTCTCTATTATGTCAGTTTTGTTTAGAGGTTGGCTTGGTGGATATATGGGGTCATCTTGGTGGAGGAAAGAGAGTGTACTCCTGTGTTAGTAGGGGCGGTAGAGCAATGTCCAGAATCGATTTAGCACTTACTAATGAGAGTAATCTGAATAACATCAAAAGGATACGATATGGAGTAAGAACTATTTCAGATCATTCACCCGTATCAATTGAGGTTCGCATGGTGGGGAATAAAGATAATAGGGGGCTTGGTTTTAAATTGAATCCATACTGGCTTACCACTATGGACAACTATAACTCTACCAAGCTACTTACATCCTCCTTTTGGGAGGTGAACTTCCCCTCTGCCAACATCAATTCGGTATGGGATGCCCTGAAAGCGTACCTGAGAGGGGTTCTTATTAGCGATATTACCGCTATGAGGAGAATATTTAGGAAAAAAGAGGAGGAACTGGTTAGGACTGTGGCGTCCACAACAGAGCGATTTACCAATCAGCCTACGGACTATAATAAGGAAGAGATGCAGAAAGCTAGTCGTTCTCTTGAGGAACAAGTAATTGAAAAAGCAAACCATAGATTATTCTTTAAAGGACAAAAGTATTTTTCAGAGTCTGGGCGTCCCGGTAAACTTTTAGCCAGAATAGTTTCACAACAGGAGAGGAAAAAGAAAGCCATCGCCTCGATTCATAATCTAGATGGTGTGATCATACGTGATCCAGAGGGAATTAGAGATATTTGTTTGCAATATTTCGTTCAGATATATAGGGCTTCCCCTGGTATCTCCTCTGACTTGGCGAGGTTGTTCCTGGAGAGAATTTCTCTTCCAGTGTTAACTGAGATCCCACTTCTGGGAAAAAGAAGTGACCCTTCTTGAGCTTCAGGAGGCCTTGAAGGCTATCTCTGGAAACTCATCGCCAGGCTTAGTCTCCCGTATGAATTTTATCGCAAGTATGGCGATTTTATTCTTCTGCATTTACTAGAAGTGTTCTCTCAAGCACTACAGAGAGGAGATCTTCCAAGGTCCATGATGGAAGCCTTGATAGTTTTGATTCCGAAAAAAGACTTGGCTTGGTGGTCTGTATATGACACCTACACGAGTTACCTTATGATTACCAAGCTGCAACGTAACCCAAACTGACTCTAAATTGGTTTCGCTGGCTTGTATTAGATTTTATGCTATCTTTCACATATAGGGCCACTCCACCACCTTTCTTGACTTCTCTGTCTTTCCTATATAGAGAGAACCCAGGTATTGTTATATCCCATTCATTACTCTCATTGAACCATGTCTCAGTAACAGCCACTAAATCTATATTCTCAGATGCCATTACAGACTCAAGTTCGTTGATCTTATTCCCTAAACTGCGAGCATTTGTAGATAAGACTCTCAGCTTGTCATTTCTTATCCTATCAGCTCCTGGCATCTTCTGGCATTGTTTTTTCGGAGGGCAGCCGAACTGATGGATTGTCTCTTTTGTGCCCCCCTTCCCTAGTTTAAATGTTCCTTAGCAAAAACTTTAAACTGTTCACTGAGGACATTTGTTCCCTTGAGAGAAAGATGCAAACCATCTTGCTTGTACAGTTCTTTTCCATTCCAGCTAGAGCCAACATGAGACACAAAGCCAAATCCCTGGTTCAATCACCATTCACCAAGCCATACATTGAATTCCTTAATACGCAACTGCTTGTCATGCTGACGGTTATGCACAGGCAGAACTGCAGAGAATGAGACAGTCAATGCAATCTCCTGTATATCATTACCAAGTGTGTGAAAAGCTTCCTTCACCTTTGAAACTTCATTGCAAGCCAGATCATTTGTCCCAATATGGACAATAACATCCACCTCCTTTTCCATTTTTGCTTGCTTAATAATGTTAAGGTTACATCGTCTGTCCCTGCTAGCAGTAGCAACAGGGAGACATCTCGCAAAACCCTTTTCTTCAAACTTCACAACTCTTATGAGGTATTGGCACCTGGGGACTGCGTACCAAGGGACAGCTGCCAACATCAGGCTGCGGAAGGCCTCAGTGTACACAAGCCTAAATGGCAACATTTCAAGGGCCAGTAATTTCAAAACTTGCGCATTTAGTGCTATGGCCTGTGGGAGGGTATTTGCTCTTGCACTCAAACAGCTGTGTTATCGCTGGGACAGGGAAGTGGATGTTGTTGCTGACGGTTCATGCAAAGGTCCAGGTGCAGGGCAAGGGGCATCCAGGCCTGTGCCTTCTACAGGGGATTGGCAGCAGTGCGTAACACAGAGGAAGAGGAGGCAGTGGTGTGGCCCGCAGACCCAGATTGTGGACCCAGGCGTTCGGCCCACTTATTAGGGTGCTTGGATGCCATGTGGCAGATCATGCTGGTGGTGGTGAGGTTTCTAGTGTTCACGCCCCGGCTCATTTTGGTACGGCACAGGTTGCAAACTACCACTCTTTTGTCGTCTGCACTTTGCTCTAAAAAGCTCCATACTGCGGAACACCTACCCCTTGGCAAGCTAGATTTATGCATGTGGGTGCTCGGTGTAACGGTTGCGGGCCTTTTTGGTGTGGGCCGACGTCTCCCTTTTGCAACCCCACTGCCTCTTCCAGCTTGCTGCGGTGCTGCGGATCCCTCCCCCTCTGTACTGCTGTCCTCGCTCGGCTTTTTACCTTCCCATGTCGGGTCAGTGACGTCATCATCCACCACCTCCTCTTCCAATTCATTACTCTGCTCATCCTCCTGACTTGACCTAACCACAACCTCAGTGATTAATAACTGTGTCTCATCATCATCCACCTCGTGAACAAATGATTGTAGTTCACCACCATTGGGAATCAGGGCACACTATCTCAGGTACCTGTTTAAGTGTGCTGGGCAAGAGGGCCAAATTTAATAGTGGCACTGGAAAGAGCTCCTCGGAATATCCGAGTGAGGGATCACTCATTTGGCAAGCCTCTCCATGCTGGGAGGAATGATGATCAGACTCTTGGCTACAGAGACTGGATGAGAGGGTGGTGCTTAACCGACTGGAAGCATTATCTTCAGCAATCCAACCGATCAACTGTTAGCACTGGTTCGACTTGGACAGTGTTGTGCTGCGCCGCCCAGCTAAGTTGGACATGAAGCTTGGTACGGTGGATGTTTTTTTTTTTTCTGGTGCACTAGCAACATGCACATTCTCATTGCGCCTAGGGTCACGGCCTCTCCGTGCACCATCAGCATCATGCCCAATTCCCTGTCTCTTTGTGCTCGCCTTCTTCATATTAATGGTTTTGGCACTAGATGTGGTGCAGATTATTTTACTGTCCGCTAAAAACACAGTTTTTGGATGCAGGACAGTATATATCACAGAAACCAACAGAATATGGACACTATATTAGGTCCAGATTATTGGAATTTGTAATACAGACACTGTTTGCAGATGTTCTACACTATTGGTTACAGAACACCACAGATTATGGACACTAGATGTGGCCCAGATTATTGGAATTTGTAATACAGACACTGTTTGCAGATGTTCTGCACTTTTGGTTACAGAACACCACAGATTATGGACACTAGATTTGGCCCAGATTATTGGAATTTGTAATACAGACACTCTTTGCAGATGTTCTACACTACATCTGTCCCTTCCGAAGCACTGTCCCTGAGACTGCAGAAGGTAAATAGATTGCTGCTCTAAAACACACAAACACACACACAGAGTAGTCCTTAAAAGGACTTTTGGGTCTTGGAAAAGGTTTCTCTGAATAAAAACTGTGAAAATCACTCCCTACACTGTCTTTTCCTTCCTACGCTCTGCTCTCCCTGACTATGACTGATCCGAGCACGTGTCATCGGGTGCTATATAACCTGCGATGATGCGTTCCGGACAGCCAATCACAGTAATGCCAGCAGCCAACCTGGCTACTGGCATTACAGTGATGGCAGTACTTACCTGCACCTTTAACACCTTTATTGGCTGCTTAAAACCCGCAAAACATGAGGGACGGAGACTCAAGCATTGCGCTCGAGAACATGCGGTACTCGGTCAAGTACCGCCATGTGCCCAGCATAGCAATGCTCAAACCGAACAGATATTCAGCCAAGCATGCTCGCTCATCACTAATGCCTAGTTAATTTTAATGAATGTGAGCTTGTCTACATTGGCTGTGGACAGGCGGCTGCGCTTGTCTGTGATCACAACCCCCCCCCCGCCGTGCTAAACACACGTTGGGACAATACAATGGCCGCAGGGCAGGCCAGCACCTCCAAGGCGTAAAGGGCAAGCTCAGGCTATGTGCCCAATTTGGAGACCAAGAAGTTGAATGTGGCACATCCATCAGTAAGTCAGTCAGTATGTGTAGGCATGTACACACGTACTGTTCCACCATGTTGCTGAAATGTTGCCTCCTGCTAAGACGTTCCGTATCAGCTGGTGGTGTTGGTTGTTGAGTCCCTGCCTTCTGAGGTGCTGGCTGTGCCCCAGCTGCGTTGTTGACTTTTATCTCCTCCTCTGCCTTCGCCTTGTGCCTCCACTGAGCCCCTGCTGTCAGGTGGGAATGCCATCAGCAGCGCGTCTAACAGTGTGCTCTTGTACTCGCGCATCTTCCGATCACACTCCAGTGACGTAATTAAGTACGGCACATTGTCCTCGTAGCGAGGATCCAGCAGGGTGGCCATCCAGTAATCAGCATTGGTTAGAATGTGGGCAACTCAGAAGTCGTTTCGCAGGCACTACAGCAGATAGTCACTCATGTGTACCAGGCAGCCCAGAGGCAATGACGAGCTGTCCTCCATGGGAGGTGTATCATCTGGTGACTCTGTATCCCCCCAGCCATGCTCCAGTGATGGCCATGAGCTGCTTTGGGTGCCATCCTGCTGTGAGCATGGTTTCTCCTCCTCATCATCCTCCTTATCCTCCAGAACTGTGTCCTGGCTGGACAGTTGTCCACACACATCCTGCATGGAGGCCCACTCGTTGGTGGTAAAGTAGTGCTGTTCCGCAGAACGACTCACCCGTGCTTGTTGCAGCTGAAACTCCACTATCGCCTGCTGCTGCTTGCACAGTCTCTCCAGCATGTGCAAGGTATAGTTCCACCTTGTTGGTACTTCGCATATGAGGTGGTGATTGGAAAGGCTGAAGTTATGCTGCTGTGCAGACAGGCGAGAAGCGGCAGGGTGAGAACGCCGAAAGCGCGCAGAGATAGCCCGCACTTTCTGCAGCAGCTATGACATATCGGGGTAATTTTTCAGTAGCCTCTGACCCACCAAATTCAGCACATGCGCCAAGAAAGGGATGTGCGTCAAACTGGCTAGGCCCAGAGCTGCTATCACCGCACACCACCAGGCCAAGCTTGATGCTCAGTGGCACCAACCATTCATCGTCTGTTGTTCCATGCCGGCCCACAGCTCCTGCGCGATGTGTGGTTTTCCCCCCAAACAGATACGTTTCAAAACAGCCTGATGACTGGATGAGGAGGCGGTGGAGGAGGAAGCGGAGTAGATGAAGGAGGCAACAGGAAGCAACGAGAAACGTCCTGCAATCCTTGTGTCGGAAGGACATGTGCCAAACAGCTATCCGCCTTAGGCCCAGCCGCCACTGCATTTAGCCAGTGTGCTGTTCGGGAGATATAACGTCCCTGCCCGTGCTTACTGGACCATGTATTGGGGGTTCTGTGGACCTTGCCACAGATGGCGGTGCACAGTGCACACCTCATTTTGTCTGCCACTTGGTTGTGCAGGGCAGGCATGGCTCACCTAGAAAAGTGTTGGCGGCTGGGAACCATGTACTGTGGGACAGTCACCACCATAAGGTTTTTAAAAGTCTCTGTCTCCACCAGACGGAATTACAGCATTTAAAAGGCCAGGAATTTTGAAATGCTGGCATTCAGGGCCAGGGATCGCTGGTGGGTAGGGGGGGAACTTCCTCTTTCTCTCCAGTGTTTGGTGGATGGACAGCTGAACACTTCCATAAGACACTGTGGACATGCTGGGTTACGGTGGTGGAGGTAAAGTCTTGCTGCCACACCCTCTGTTTGCGGGGTGGCATGTGCCACTGTCACTCCAGAGGGGTAGGAAGAGGCCGAGACTGCAGTAGAAGAGGAAGCAGGAGGAGCCTGAGATCTTTCATGGTTTTTGAGGTGTGTACTCCACTGCAGCTCATGTTTTGCATTTACATGCCTGGTCATGCAGGTGGTGCTCAGGTTTAGAACATTTATGCCTCGCTTAAGGCTCTGTTTGAACAGTGTGCAAACCACTCACGTCTAGTCATTAGCACATTGTTTGAAGAAATGCAACGCCAGTGAACTCCTTGGAGCTAGCTTTGGTATGCTCAGTACCTGAGTGCGGTGGGCAGTAGCAGGCATACTGGCTAGGGGACTGCCACTCTGCTTTTGCACCCTGCTCCCTCTTTTGCTGTGCAGCTTGCGCTGTGTGACCAACACCTCTTCCTCAGAACTGCACACGTCACTCGCATGACCTTGATTCCATGTGGGGTCTAGGACCTCATCATCCTCCACATCATCTACCACCCACTCCTCTCCCCTGCCCTCCTTGCCAGTCTGCACACTGCAGAAAGCCATAGCAATTGGCACCTGTGTTTCATCATCATCAGAGACCTGCTGCAGTGGTCCTCCCATGTCCACATCCTGAAACACAAAAGGAAGGGCAACAGTGCACTTAATCTCTTCCACTTCTGGGGCAGGGCTAGGTGGATGGCTGACGTAAACCCTGCCAGCATAGTCATCAAAAAGCATAAGAGACTGCTGCATGACTTGGGGCTCAGACTGCTTGCCTGATTTGCAAGGGGGTGAGGTGAAAGACAGATGGGGCCGGGTGGGAGATAATGTGAAAGAACTGGAGGCACTGTCAGCCACCCCATCTACTACTGCCTCTACTTGTTCTGGCCTCACCATTCGTACACCGGTATTCGGGCCTACAAAATAACGTGGAACATTCTGTCGCCTACGTGCACCTGAGGAAGGTTTTTCATTTGGGTGGATTAACTACATTTATTTCCATGTCACGTATGCAGTGCAGGTGTACCTCACACAAACAATTGGTATACAGTATGTCACCCACCGATGTTACAGATGGATTAACTAGATTTATTTCCCTGTCATGTATGCAGTGCAGGTGCACCTCATACAAACAATTGGTATATGTCACCCACCGATGTAACAGTTGAATTAATAGATTTATTTCCCTGTCATGTGTGCAGTGCAGGTGTACCCCACACTAACAATTGGTATATGTCACCCACCGAACTAACAGATGAATTAACTAGATTTATTTCCCTGTCACGTATGCAGTGCAGGTGTACCTCACACAAACAATGGGTATATGTCACCCACCGAACTAACAGACAGATTAACTATTATATTTTTGTGTCAGGGGTGCAAAGATGGTGCAATGCACCAACTAAAATAATCTCTATAGGTCACCCACAGAATTAGCAGCCAGATAAACTATTACATTTCTGTGTCAGGGGTGCCAAGACCGCTATAGGTCACCCACAGGAATAATGAAAAATTATGATTGAAGGCCTGCTGGTGACCCTCAAAAACATTTGAAGCAAGGGCCTGCTGAGCTGACCATTAAAAAAATTATGGGAGAGTGCCTGCTTATTAGCTGACCATGTAAAAAATTATGATTGTGGGCCTGCTACTGAGCTGACCCTCTAAAACATTATGGTTGAGGGCCTGCTGCTGAGCTGACCATCTAAAACATTAGGGGTGAGGGTCTGCTGCTGAGCTAACCCTCTAAAACATTATGGTTTAGGGCCTGCTGCTGAGCTGACCATCAAAACAATTATGGTTGAGGTCCTGCTGCTGATCTCACCATCGAAAAAATTATTGGCGAGGGTCTGCTGCTGATCTGACCATCTAAAACATTAGGGGTGAAGGTCTGCTGCTGATCTCACCATGAAAAAATTATGGGTGAGAGCCTGCTGCTGTGCTGACCATTGAAAAATTTATGGGCGAGTGCCTGCTGGTGATCTGACCATCGAAAAAATTATGGTCGAGGGTCTGCTGCCGCTTTAGCGACTCTAGATAACCTTGGGCCGATCATACGTCCGCGTGATGGCGATGATACATTCGGATATCTGCCCTATCGACTTTCGATGATATTTTATGCGCCTACCATGGTGACCACGGGTAACGGGGAATCAGGGTTCGATTCCGGAGAGGGAGCCTGAGAAACGGCTACCAAATCCAAGGAAGGCAGCAGTCGTACAAATTACCCACTCCAGGCTCGGAGAGGTAGTGACGAAAAATAACAATACAGGACTCTTTCTAGGCCCTGTCATTGGAATAAGTAAACTTTAAATACTTTAACGAGGATCTATTGGAGGGTAAGTCTGGTGCCAGCAGCCGACTTGCTCCTGGCCTCCACAGTGTTCACCCAGTGTGCCGTCAGGATGAGGATTGTGTTGACCAGACTCTTGGATAGTCAGACTGGACTTGTAGGGGAGGGCCTGCTGGTGAGCTGACCCTGTAAAAGATTGTAGGTGAGGGCCTGCTGGTGAACTGACCCTCTAAAATGTTGTAGGTGAGGGCCTGCAGGTGAGTTGACCCTGCTAAACATTATATGTGAGAGGCTTCAGGTGAGCTGACCCTGTAAAAGATTGCAGGTGAGGGCCTGCAGGTGAGCTGACCCTGTAAAACATTATATGTGAGGGTCTGCAGGTGAGCTTACCCTGTAAAAGATTGTGGGTGAGGGTCTGCAAGTGAGCTGACCCTGTAAAATGTTATATGTGAGGGCCTGCAGATGAGCTGACCCTGTAAAAGATTGTAGGTGAGGGCCTGCAGGTGAGTTAACCCTGTAAAAGATTGTAGGTGAGGGCCTGCAGGTGAGCTGGCCATTGAAAAAATTATGGTTGAGGGCCTGCTGCTGAGCTGACCACTGAAAAAATTATGGGCGAGTGCCTGCTGGTGATCTGACCATCGAAAACATTATGGTTGAGGGCCTGCTGCCGCTTTGATGACTCTAGATAAACTCGGGCCGATCATACGTTCCCTTGATGGCGATGATCCATTCGGATGTCTGCCCTATAGATTTGAGCGAACACCTGGATGTTCGGGTTCGAGAAGTTTGGCCGGACTTCACGAAAATGTTCGGGTTTGGCATCCGAACTCGAACCGAACTTCACCCCGAACCCCATTGAAGTCAATGGGGACCCGAACTTTTAGGCTCTGAAATGGCTGTAAAATAGCCCTGGAAAGGGCTAGAGGGCTGCAAAAGGCAGCAACATGTAGGTAAATGCCCTGCAAACATATGTAAATAGGGAAATGTCTTAAAATAAAATAAAATACAGAAAACTAATAAATAAACATTCTAAACTTGAGCCCAAGTGAGTGACAGTGGCACCTGTCACCCAGCAAACAGAGGATGTGGCAGCAACACCACCACATATGTCATTGTCACCAAGCATCTCCACCAAATCCCATGGAAGTGTTCAGCTATCAGCTGTCCATCTCCCAAAGACCAAAGACTGGAGAGAAAAAGAAATAGAAAGAGAAAGTACCCCCCTACCCATGATTCTAAATGCCTTATTTCATACTTCGTCCTTTGAAATGCTGTCATTCTGTCTGGTGTACAGTTTTAAAAACCTTATGGCGGTGGCTGTCCCACGCTACTTTTGCAGGCGAGCCATCCCTTCCCTGCACAACCAAGTGGCAGACAAAATCAAGTGTGCACTGCGCAACGCTATCTGTGGCAAAGTCCACATAACCAACAACACAGTGGGTAAATGTAGCGGCTGGCCCAAAGGCGGATCCGCCCCCGAGGATTGCTGGGCATTTCTCTTTGTATCCTGTTACCTCCTCCTCCTCTTCCTATTTGGCTTTCTTCTCCTCTACCACCTCCTCGTCCACTCAGCGTAACACCTTCACCACCCACAGCAGCACAGCCAGGGGGAAACTAATGCAGGTTGTTTTAAAACTTGTGTGTTTGTGGGACAAACCCCGCACCGAGCAGGAGCTGTGGACAGGCATGGAACAACAGACCGACCATTGGTTGGTGCCACTGGACCTCCAGCCCAGCCTGGTGTTGTGCGCAAATGGGCGAAATATACTAGCAGGTCTGGGCCTAGCCGGTTTGACACACATCCCCTGCCTGCCACATGTGTTGAATTTGGGGTGCAGAAATTCCTAAACACCAGACAGTAAAAATCTATTCAGTTAATCGAACACACACAGGCCCCCCCCCCTCCCTTTCACTCAAACCGTTAACAAACTATTTACAAATTTTCTTAAAAACATATTAAAATAACTATAATGCAGCTAAACTTACTATATAAACAAACAAAACTATATCTTGCAACAACATAGTTCCTGGCCTGGAACACAATTGTCCAGCCAGGGCACAGTTCTGGAGGATGAGGAGGATAAGTAGGATGAGGAGGAGTAGGAGGAACCGTGTTCTTAGCAGAGTGGCACCCAAGCCAGCTCACTGGCAGCTGGGTCACCATCAGCACCTCAGAAGGCTGGGTTAGCATTGGCGAAATGTGGGAAAGCTTTGTCATCACGCCACAACAATCTGCACCACCAGCAGATCTGGAACGTCTTAGCAGGAGGCAGCATTTCAGCAACATAGTGGAAGAGTACACGTACTGACTGATGGCTTTGCCCAGGGGCGTAGCTACAGGAAAGTGTGGGAAGCACACTGTTTTGGGTCCCTGACCTAGAAGGGGCCCATCCAGGAGGACAGGAGGAGGAGGAGGAGGACTAAAAGACTTTGTCAGGGCCCCCTCAACTGTATTATACAATGAAATTATATACAGTGGCAGTATAGACAGTGTAGAAAACGGATGGAAAATAAACCCAAACAGCCTCACACCCTACACACTCAACACCCCCCCCCCCCCGCCCGCCCTTTTACTCAAACCATTAACAAACTACTTACAAATTTACTTAAAAACACATTAAAATAACTATAAGGCAGCTAAACTAACCATATAAAGAAACAAAACTATATACACGCCTTATCCTTAACTTAAGGCCAACCAAATACAAGTGGCTCGGAGGGTGGGTTTCTGCACCAACATAGGCCCTGGCCTGGAACACAATTGTCCAGCCAGGGCACAGTTCTGGAGGAAGAGGAGTAGGAGGAATGCTGGGGGATACAGAGGACACAGACGATATACCTCCCTCAAAGAGGATAGCTTGTCCTTGCCTCTGGGAAGCCTTGCAGACATGGGCGACTACATGCTGCAGTGCCTGTGCAATGACCACCCAGTTACTGCCACATTCTAACTTGTGCTGATTACTGGGTGGCCACCCTGCTGCATCCCCGTTACAAGGACAATGTGCTGTCCTTAATTCCCTCACTAGAGTGTAATAGGAAGATGAGCCCGCTAGTAGACACGCTGCTGGCTGTGATGGCTTATTAGGGCAAGAAGTAAAACGCTAGCTGATTAGAAAGCGGGAAGAAATCGCCGAACAACGGACCAGAACCCGAACTTTTTGAAAATGTCCGGGTCCGTGTCCCGAACACCCCAACATTCGGTACAAACCCGAACTATACGGTTCGGGTTCGCTCAACTCTACTGCCCTATCGACTTTCGATGTTATTTTATGCGCCTACCATGGTGACCACGGGTAACGGGGAATCAGGGTTCGATTCCGGAGAGGGAGCCTGAGAAACGGCTACCACATCCAAGGAAGGCAGCAGTCGTACAAATTACCCACTCCAGGCTCGGAGAGGTAGTGACGAAAAATAACAATACAGGACTCTTTCTAGGCCCTGTCATTGGAATAAGTAAACTTTAAATACTTTAACGAGGATCTATTGGAGGGTAAGTCTGGTGCCAGCAGCCGACTTGCTCCTGGCCTCCAGAACGTTCACCCAGTGTGCTGTCAGGGTGAGGATTGTGTTGACCAGACTCTTGGATAGCGAGACTGGACTTGTAGGGAGGGCCTGCTGGTGAGCTGACCCTGTAAAAGATTGTAGGTGAGGGCCTGCTGGTGAACTGACCCTCTAAAAGGTTGTAGGTGAGGGCCTGCAGGTGAGCTGACCCTGTAAAACATTATATGCGAGGGCCTGCAGGTGAGCTGAGCCTGTAAAGGATTGTAGGTGAGGGCCTGCAGGTGAGCTGACCCTGTAAAACATTATATTTGAGGATCTGCAGGTGAGCTTACCCTGTAAAAGATTGTGGGTGAGGGTCTGCAAGTTAGCTGACCCTGTAAAATATTGTAGATGAGGGCCTATAAATATGGCGGCCATCTTATATTCTGCTATTCACAATCGTACTTTGTTCAGGGACAGACGTGTATGCAGGCGATAGGGAGAGTGAAAGAAAAAATAATTGTTAAAAAAAAAAATGGAAAGAAGCGATTTACTAGTGCAGGGAAAGGATAGTGAGAGCAATCATTTCCCATACAGGGAGAGACTTGTGCAGATGCTAGGGAGAGTCATAGGAAAATCATCATTGTGAAAAAAAGCGATTTACAAGTGCAGGGAAACATTACTTCGGGATCCAGATAGTCTCCTAATACAGCTCTGTCATTCCAGCAATTAGTTATTAGGGTGCAAGTGCTATGTTGAAAAGCCTTTAGTGGCTTTTATCTGTGGAAAAAGATAAATATATATGCAGGTCACTTTTGTTGTTATTTATGCTAAAATCATTTGCAGTCATTTCTGCGGTATTTCAGTAAGACACAAAACATTTAAATGCACTGCACGGTCGCATTCATCTTCGGCATTTCTGGTGAAAGAGTATAGGGGCTTAATTCATTAAAAAAAGAAAAATATATATGCACTGCACAGTTGCAGTTATTTCTGGTGAACGCGTATAGGGACATATTACTGTAAAATAAGAAAAATATATACGCACTGCACTGTTGCAGTTATTTCTGGTGAAAGCGTATAGTGCGCTATTTCAGTCCAACAAAAAATATATATTCTCAGGTTACTTCTGCAGTTATTTCTGGTGAAAGTGCATAGAGGCGTTGTTCAGTAAAACAAAGAAAAAATAAGTGAAGTATCCAGTGATTCTAAGAGCGCCGCCTGTCATCTGCATGTCATACCATTCACCAGCATGCTTAGTGCAGGGAGAGACGTGTCTGCAGGTGCTAGAGAGAGTGATAGGAAGACTTGATTGTGGTGGGGAAAAAAAACGATTTATAAGTGCAGGGAAAGATTAATTAAGTTGTAGGGAAAGGATAGGGAGCAATCATTCCACCAGCATTTGTGTTGAACAGGGTTCAGTCGGGAAGGTGACAGCCTGGGTAATAGGAACAATCCTTGCTGCACTGACTGGGGAACCAAATTGCCATTATACAGCTCTGTAATTCCAGCAAACCTGTCTTATTAGAGTGCAAGTGCTGTTTTATACAGGCATTAAAAGGGTCTATTACTAGTGATGAGCGGCAATATTTGAATTTGCGATATTTCATGAATATTTGGTAGAATATTTGCAAATTTGCGGTTATTTTCTTGATTGCAAAAATCAACAATGTAATATGAGCGTAATGCGCACGCAATACAGGTGTGGGTCACTATAGCTACTTTTTTCAAGCTGCTAGAGGTTTACTGAGACTGGAGAAAATTCTTGGCACGGCAGAACAATACAATAGCTTTATATGCAGATAAAGTGGTCTGATATACTCACAATTGCGTAAATCGGCAATTAAGGATGTGCATATTTTTGTGCAATACGTACAACTTCACATTTTATCAGGTCTACATATTAGTGATTGGTGCACTAAGTAGTGTTGTGAACTTGTGACATCACAACACTATGTATGTATGTAGTGTAAAAGTGGGGAAAAAATTTGTTGGGAAAATTGATAGGTTATTGAAGACTTTGTTCTGTTTGTACCGATGTTATATGTTGAAAAGCCTTTAGTGTAAAAGTAGGAAACATTTTTGTTGGGAAAATTGATGGGTGATTGTAGACTTTGTTCTGTATGAACCGATGTTATATGTTGAAAAGCCATTAGTGTAGTGTAGCCTTTAGTGTGACTACGTTCCCCCAGGCAAACCAGGTGCAGAACAGCATGAGAGTGATGAGAGGGGTAGGACATAGCTTGCATACACTACATGCCTCCAACATAATTCTTGGATCTCTAAATGAAAATAATGTATTTGCTGTAAATCGCGAGAGGGGCATAGTTGGAGACATTTACTTCACAAGAGAAGCAGAGCGAGTCTCTATTTGCTTCCAGCTGTTTACTGCTCCTGAATTAAAATTGGGGCAACCAGCTTTAGCTTTCTCTGATGTGTATGCCTACGGAGTCCTTTTGTTATGGCTTTGCACAGGGAGCTAGAATGTTATGCACATTTCTGATGGAACTCCTGATGTTAAGAAACTGGACTTGGACTCCAAAGCAGAGGCCCTCCTGTCATGTCTTGTGTGCTGTGGAGATCAATTCAGATGGAGCAGATAAAAATGCATGAATATTTTCAACTTACTGAAGCTGCTTGATTTAACCCATAAAGGTCCAGCACTGTACATGTACGGCGGGCTGATCGGGCGGGTGCAGGAGCTGCGACCGCCTGATCAAAGCAGGGGTATGGCAGTCACTGATGACATGAATATTTTCAACTTACTGAAGCTGCTTGATTTAATTGTGAATAGATGGTAAAGGCAAAGTCTCCTGTTGTATTGCCATCAGCATCTTCATTATGTTTGCTGCTGGACCCACAATGGCGTAATCTAGTCCGTACAGCAAAAAGAGGTCTACAAACACCCATCAATTTTCCAGAAAAAAATTCAAACAATGAAAAATAATCAAAATAATCAGTGACATGAACACACACTTACTGCTGACACCCTCTCCTCTGTCGGGGGGCTCTACTTGGGTAAGTGTTTAAATGAATATGTTCTGTTTATATCTATGTGGAATCAGCTAATGATGGTGTAAAAGGAGTGCGCGTATTTTAAGAGCTGAGGTGGCCAAGAAATAACAATTTTGCATTTTTTTGGGGGTGTATATATTACAACTTAATTTAATTTTGAGGTCAGTAAGATTTCATAACACAACATTTTTACATACATACATATTTATGTTTTACTACTTTTGCACCATAAGATATATTCTCTTTAAAACCTTTTTTTTGTATCACCAAGTTCTAGGACCCATAACATATTAGTTTTTATCCGTTTATGCAGCTGTTTCAGAGCTTGTTATTCCAGATAAGCTGTCATTTTGTATTGCTAACATTTTGAGGATATGGTATGGCTTTTAGATTACTTTTAATTCCATTCTTTGGAGATCAAGTGACACGATAATAGCAATTCTATTTTATATTTTTACTTTTAAGGAGTTTGCCATGCAGAGTAAATGACAGGGTAATTTTATTCCGAGGATTGATATGATTATGACGATACCAAATTTATATAGTTTTTTTTATGTTTTATTACTTATTTACTATTCAAGAAGAGGTCCAGTGCACATGCGGAATTACATTTTTCTAATTTATTATCTACTATTTACATATATTTCTCCATTACCCCAGAACTTTTGAAACTATATGTAATTTACCAGATGAATAAAGTGTCAACGTTTTGGTTGAAATTACCTTTTTCAAGTCTCATCTGTAGTGGTATATTTAGATGAGTTGTTTCTGGAGAGAGGGGACTCTTCCATTAGGCAGGGAGCTGATGGGCACCTTAGCTCTGCTCTTTGACTTTATATGTCTAAACTGTTTTTATTAAGTCTTTTCATTTCAACAGTTTTACACAGTATCTGGTTGTACAGAACAATTGCATATATAAATAAAGACATTTGTTCATTGTGAATAAATCTGCAAAACATTGCAATCTGTCTTGATTCTTGTGTGGGGTTTGTCCCCTGTTTTTCTACATGTGTTAGTCAGATACTTAGATGTGGAAAAAAAAAATGTAGAGGTGGTGTAAGATAAGAAGAGAGTAGAGAGAAGTGAGAGTAGCGAAGCAAGAAGAGAAAAAGAAGAAAGAGAAAAAAAATGCTCTTTGACCTTATAAATAGTGATGAGCGGGAGGTGCCATATTCGATTTTGCGATATTTCGTCATATATTCGTCAAAATTGAATGTTCGTTATTATTCTATATATTGAGAATGTTACGTGAATTCATATTCGCATTGCGAATTAAACTTAGAGCTGATTTCCTAATGGTTGTAACTTGTATTGCTAGAATTGACGAAGATAACGAATATCAGGAATATAGCGAACTATATTCTCAATCTTCGTTATATTCAAGCAATACAACCATTAGGAACTCCGCTCTAAGTTTAATTCGCAATGCGAACATATACTCGCATTGCGAATTAAACTTAAAGCTGGGTTCCTAATGGTTGGCTTGCTAGAATATAACTAAGATTGAGAATATAGTGCTATATTCTTGAATTCATTATATTCGTTATATTCTAGCAATACAACCATTAGGAACCCATCTCTAAGTTGAATTCACGAAACGAACATATAATCACATTGCGAATTGATCTTAGAGCTATGTTCCTAATGGTTGTGTTGCTAGAATATAACGAAGATAACGAATATCAAGAATTCACGAATATAGCACTATATTCTCTATCTTTGTTATATTCTAGCAACAACCATTAGGAACTCAGCTCGAAGTTTCATTCGCAAAGCGAACATATAATCGCGTTGCGAATTAAACTTAGAGCTGGGTTCCTAATGGTTGGCTTGCTAGAATATAAGGAAGATTGAGAATATAGTGCTATATTCTTGAATTTGTTATATTTGTTATAGTCTAGCAATACAGCCATTAGGAACCCAGCTTGAAGTCGAATTCGCAATGCGAGTAATTCAGGTTATATTATTTGCAATTGTGATTACAACTTAGTCAAATTTGTGAGATCGTCATTCTCATATCCGACAGTACATTTTAGCATGGAGGCGTTCCCATGCACACGGAAAGTCGGCAGAAGCGGCAACGGGCATTGACTGGAGCGGGCAGGGAGCTAGAATCCTCCGGACAGGTAAGAACAGCTTTTGGGAAGTGGGAAGACAAGTTAGACAACCAGAGAGCAACAAGGATTAACAACTTTAAAAAAAAAAAGAATATTCGAAATAGCGAATATATAGCGCTATATTTGCAATATTTGTGAATTTGCAGAGGCCCTCCTGTCATGTCTTGTGTGCTGTGGAGATCAATTCAGATGGAGCAGATAAAAACGCATGAATATTTTCAACTTACTGAAGCTGCTTGATTTAACCCATAAAGGTCCAGCACTGTACATGTACGGCGGGCTGATCGGGCGGGTGCAGGAGCTGCGACCACCTGATCAAAGCAGGGGTATGGCAGTCACTGATGACATGAATATTTTCAACTTACTGAAGCTGCTTGATTTAATTGTGAATAGATGGTAAAGGCAAAGTCTCCTGGTGTGTTGTCATCAGCATCTTCATTATGTTTGCTGCTGGACCCACAATGCGAATTAAACTTAGAGCTGGGTTCCTAATGGTTGGCTTGCTAGAATATAATGAAGATTGAGAATATAGTGCTATATTCTTGAATTCGTTATGTTTGTTATATTCTAGCAATACAACCATTAGGAACCCAGCTCGAAGTTGAATTTGCAATGCGAGTAATTCAGGTTATATTATTTGCAATTGCGATTACAACTTAGTCAAATTTGTGAGATCGTCATTCTCATATCTGACAGTAAATTTTAGCATGGAGGCATTCCCATGCACAAGGAAAGTCGGCAGAAGCGGCAACGGGCATTGACTGGAGAGGGCAGGGAACCAGAATCCTCCGGACAGGTAAGAACAGCTTTTGGGAAGTGGGAAGACAAGTTAGACAACCAGAGAGCAACAAGGATTAACAACTTAAAAAAAAAAAAGAATATTCGAAATAGCGAATATATAGCGCTATATTTGCAATTTTTGCGAATTTGCGAAGTGCTGATATTCGCAAAAAAAACGCTATTCGAATATTTGTGCTCAACACTACTTTTAAACACTCATTAAAGCACAATCTATATCTTACTGATAAGAATGTGGCTTAAATAAATGTTTGACCTCTTATTAATTTAGATATAAGGGTTATTAGAGGACCAGTAAAAAGTGAAAGTGAAAGTAGGATACAAACAGTGAGAAAAACGGTTAACCCTCTGTGACAGAACGGCTCAATATTTTTAATAAAGTAGACTAATCGAAAAATGATTTTTAGTCCCAAATAATTAAACTGCAATCATCAAAAAACTGCCCCCAAAGGTGTGCAAAGCTTTTTACTTTGATCACACCCATTGCAGTCCAGCTGTATATTATAGCCTCTTCCACTATAAATGATGTGCCTAGTAACTAGTTTTCACTGACACCCGGGACACCCGCTGATCAGCTTTTTTAGAAGGCACCGGGGCTCCTGTGAGCACCTCGGCCTTCTCACAGCTTACCAAGCACAGCGCCATACATTGTTCAGCGTCTCTGCTTGGTATTGCAGCTCAGCCCCATTCACTTGTATGGGGCTAAGCTGTGCCTAGCCAAGTGACCGATGAACATGTCGTAACTCGGCTTAGGGAAAGCAGAGAGAAGTGCCTTCTTGAACAGCTGATCAGTGTGGCTCCTGGCTGTCGGGCCCCCACTGATCAGATATTGATGACCTTTCCTGAGGATGGGTTATCAGTATTAAAATCTCAGAAAACCCCTTTAGGAGATTCAAGAGAATCTCTTATGAATATTGACTAGAGTTGAGCGGACACCTGGAAGTCCGGGTTCGCCGAATTCGGCCGAACTTCCCCACAAAGTCCGGGTTCGGGACCCGATCTTGACCCCGAACCCGAACCCCATTGAAGTCAATGGGGACCCGAACTTTGGGGCACTAAAATGGCTCTAAAAGAGTAATGGAAAGGGCTAGAGGTCTGCAAAAGGTAAGAGCATGACAAGTGCCCTGCAAACTAATATGGATAGAGAAATGACTTAAAATAAAATAACTAGGAGGAGGAGGTCCATATGAAGTAGGAGGTTGAAAAGGCGGTGGACGTGGCCAACAACACAGTTTTTTTGTTTTTTTTGGGGAACACTGGGAAATATAGAAAAGAAAACAAAGAGAAAGTGCGCTGGAGTACAACAAAGGCTGGGTGAGGCCGGTATACATGTCTATTCTGCACAACGAACGGACAAGTCCTGTGGGATCCATGCCTGGTTCATTTTAATGAATGTGAGCTGCGCTTGTCTGTGATAACGCCCCCTTGGCGTGTGCATGCATACTGTTCCACCATGTTGCTAAAATTCTGCCTCCTGCTAAGACGTTACATATCAGCTGGTGGTGCTGGTTCTGCTGACAAAGCGTTTCCACATTTCGGCCATGCTAACCCTGCCTTCTGAGGTGCTGTCAGTGCCCGAGTTGCGTTCGTGACTTCTTCCTCCTCCTCTGCCTTTGCCTTGTTCTTCCACTGAGGCCCAGGTGTCAGACGGGAATGCCATAACCAGCGTGTCTACCAGCGTGCTCTTGTAAGGGGTATAGATCGCCCAACAATGTAAACGCCGCCAAATTTACAGAATATATTTCCCAGTCAGGTATGCAGGGCAGGGGTAGTGTGAAAGAAAAAAGGGGTACAGATGACCCAACAATCTAAACGCCGCAAAGTTTACAGAATATATTTCCCAGTCAGGTATGCAGGGCAGGGGTAGTTTGAAAGAAAAAAAGGGGTCATACAGCGTCCCCGTCATCTGGCACCTATTTGCCCTGCTAAAGGATTATTTTGAAAGTGTATAGAAGCCACACGGGGCCCCCACACTGCAGATTTATCATGGAGACATCATGGAGATTTTACAGCATGTAACTACAGCACCCAACAATCTAAATGCCGCCAAATTTACGAATATATCTCCCAGTCAGGTATGCAGTGCAGCAGGAACAGACCCTCCAAGCCACTTGTGAATGACTGGTCTAATAACCGTGGAAATGTCCACCCACAATCTAAGAGCTGGATTTACTGATTAAATTTCCCCCTCAGAAATTCAGTGCAGGCCGCAAATGTACTTTATGGCAAAAAATAAGTGTTTTTTTCACCAACAATGTCACAGTTATATTTACTGGTTATATTTCAATGTCAGACATACAGTGCAGGCCGCAAATGTACTTTATGGCAAAAAAAAATTATTTTTTCACCAATGTCACAGTAGTATTTACTGGTTATATTGCACTCTCAGAAATGCAGTGCAGGCTGTAAATGTACTATCTAGCACAAAAAGTGTGTTTTTTTGGTCCAACAGTGTAAATGCAGTATTTAATGGTTTTATTGGACTGTCAGAAATGCAGCGCAGGCTGAAAATGTACTATCTAGCACAAAAAGTGTGCTTTTTTAAACCAAAAATGTAAATGCAGTATTTAACGGTTTTATTGGACTGTCAGAAATGAAGCGCAGGCCATAAAATGTACTAGCACAAAAAAATGGGAATTTGGCAACAGACAATGTAACAGCAGTATTTACTAGTTTTATTTGACTGTCAGATATGCAGTGCCGGTGTCAGAAAGAGAAAAAATCGCTTTAGCTCACACAAATATGTGACAGACTAATGTAATTGAATCATTTTCACTAAAAGGTATGCACTGCAGGCCGCAGGGAATTTGTGCCCCTAGAATCTAACAGATGGATTTAATGAATAGATTTTTCCTGTCAGATATTCAGCACAGGGGTAGTTCACAGAAAAAAGTTGAAATATGTCCCCTTCCCACCCCAGTGGGGCCCTGAAGTCACAGATAGATTAGCTACATTATTTTCCCTTCCCCTGGAGCATATGCAGTGCAGGTGTCCTTAAAAAATGGCTAGATGTCGCCCACTGAGCTACCAGAACAGGATTAAAGTAATGTCCCTGGCACACATACAGCCAACTCCCACCCAACAAAAAGACTGATTAAAGCTTATTTCTCTGTGGCACTGGGCTCATGGGTACAAAAATGTAGCATAGCACCCACAAAAATATTCGCTGTAGTTTGCAGATTTAACAACACCAAGTACACCAGAATTGTTTCCTAATCTCTCCCTCACAGCAGCAGAATCCTATCCCTACACTATTAAGAGCTGACGTGACATGCGGCGCTACGTGACTCCAGCTTATATAGAGGCTGGGTCACATGCTGCAATGGCCAATCACAGCCATGCCATTGGTAGGCATTGCTGTGATGGCTTCTAAGGGCACACTAGCTAAACGCTTGTTGATTGGCTGCTGCAGCCTTTCAACAATCTTTGTTAAATGGTCGAACACCGAACTCGAACCCAAACTTTTATGAAAATGTTCGGGTTCGGGTCCGGATACCAAAATTCCTAAAGTCTGGTACGAACCTGAACTGTAAAGTTCGGGCTCGCTTAACTCTAATATTGACCTCTAGAAATTAGAGTATCAGTCTAATACCCTCATATATAGAATTATTGTACTGTAGGGAGTGTATCTGTATCCAACAAGCTAAGAACTTCATTGTCCTATGTCACAAGCATCAGATTTATTGCAGATTTTTTTCTTTTGTGCTGCACATTTTCTATGTGAATTAAAATTATGCTCAACAAAGAAAAAGAATCCATGGGTAAAATGCTCAAAAAATTTGCAACAATTCCACAACAGAAATTGGCATGGTACAAATTACAAAATCCACACCACAGGTCAATTTACCCTCAGAAAATTTACACAGTGAGTATATTTCTAAATATTTCTTTCACTTTTCAGGTACTATAATCTGATGCACATTTTCTCTCCACAAATCAGGAGTCAGGACTGAAAATGTGCAGCAAATAAATTACAAGTCTTTACACGTTTGGCTAATTATGACTTAAGTCCATCAAGTGGTTTCACTGTGTCACTTGAACAAATTGTCCTTCTAAGGGCATTCTTTGGACACCACTGCAGGGGAATCACCAGGCCACAAGCTGTAGGAGTAATCTCTGTTTAAGTAGCTGCTGATTTACAGGGGTCCAAAGACACTGGTGTGGAGCACTGAGATATCAGTCAAGGGCAGACCAAGGTCAGGGTGGACAGCTCATGGCCAAACAGAAGTCAATAAAGGGTATAATTCAGGATACAGGCAGACTAATATAATCAGAATACCTTTGCAAGAACCTAGCATGTTAGAACCTATTGTCCAGGTACCTTCCCACAGGATGCACATGCTGGCCCTTTAAGAGCTGGAGGGAGCACGTACCTTTGGGACACAGCTAAAACAGACCTTATTTCACAGGAAGGAGAGAAATTCTGGCATGCTGCTGGTTAGGAAGAGGGGAATGCCAGCAGGATTTTAAAATATAGAAAATTAAAAAAAGTGGTCAACCCCTTTAAGCTTTAGCATTGTTTGACTATTTATAGATGGGGTAATTGAATTGATTTGCATTTTGAAAATGTGGATCATATTACCATTTACAGAGGTTAATGGGCAGATTTGTGGCATAGCCATCACTATTTCCACTTTAAAATAATACAGACACAACATTAATTATTAATCGTCCCAGAAAACTAATAAAAAGAAAATGTGAAGGCTAGCTGGCTTATGTTCACATTTACAAACATAAAGATAGAGAAAAGAATGGAAAAATTAGTTTGACAACAATGTAACACCATATGGATTTCTGTATTTAATTGCTTTGTTCTTTGTCTTTCCTTTTTTTTCAAGTGACAATAATTTTCCAACTAATTAAAGACCAGCTGCTACTAAGAATGCCAGACAGTCAATTAAAAATCAGGAACCAGGTAAACAACCTTTGCTGCCAGCTAGCTAAGGGAACCACCTTCTGTCACTTATAGGGAGCGTGATTGTTAGCTTTGTTTCATAATTACTTGTTGTCATATTGCACACTGAATAAGTTCATCGCAGATACAGTAATTGGGCATCAAGTCAATTTGCTATTTTAGTAATGTGTCCTACATCTTAGTATCCATAGTTTGTTTGTCAAATTAAAGTATTACTGTATATATTAAAAACAGAATTCGTACTTCTATATGATTTCTTCTTACAGCAGTGATCTGATGTTTTACCATCTATTAATATTGGTGAAAAAAATAGTACATATTGGGGCAGATTTAGTAATAACGTCATTGAGACAAATTGCAAATTTAGGATGTAATTTATTATGAGGGCAATAGAGTTGAGTGAACACCTGGAAGTTAGAGTTCGACGGGTTCCGCCCAACTTCACAAAAAGGTTCAGGATCCAAACTTAACCCGAACTTGACCCCAAACCCTATTGAAGTCAATGGGGACCCGAACTTTGGGGCACTAAAATGGCTGTAAAATAGGTAAATGCCCTGCAAACAAATGTGGATAGGGAAATTACATAAAATAACATAAAATACAGAAAAATAATAAATAAACATTCAAAAAGTGAGTGACAGTGGCACCTACCACCCAGAAAACACTGTCAACACGCATCTCCACCGAATTCCATGGAAGTGTTCAAGTGACAATGTCCTGAAGACAAGACATGATTTGCACGTTGTGCTATTAGAGCCTGAAGCGATACAATAAACATTCTAAAAATGAGCACAACCTGCATGACCAGGCATCTACATGAAAAGCACAAACTGCAGTGGAGTAAACACCTTAAAAACCAAGAAAGGTGTCAGGCTCCTTCTGCTTCCTCTTCTGCTGCTGTCTCTAACTCTTCCCCCACCTCTGGAGTCACAGTGGCACCTGCCACCCAGAAGACAGAGGATATGCCACCAACACCACCACCTCCGTCACCATCCCCAAGCATCTCCACCATGTCACACGCAAGCATTCAGCTGTCCATCTCCCAAACACTGGAGAGAAAGAGAAATAGAAAGAGGAAGTACCCCCCTACCCACCCGCAATCCCTGGCTCTGAAAGCCTTGATTCCAAAATTCCTGGTCCTTTGAAATGCTATCATTCTGTCTGGTGGACAGTTTTAAAAACCTTATGGCAGTGGCTGTCCCAGAGTACGTGGATCCCAGCCACCACTACTTTTGGTGGCGAGCCGTCCCTTCCCTGCACAACCAAGTGGCGGATAAAATCAGGTGTGCTCTGCGCAACGCCATCTGTGGCAAGATCCACATAACAACCGATACATGGACCAGTAAGCACGGGCAGGGACATTATATCTCTCTTAACAGCACACTGGGTAAATGCAGTGGTGACTGGGCCTGAGGCGCATAGCATTTTTGCGAATGTCCTTCCGCCTCAGAGGATTGCAGGGCATTTCTCTTTGCCTCCTGTTACCTCCTCCTCCTCCTACTCGGCTTCCTCCTCCTCCTCCTCTACCATCCCCCCATCCGCTCTGTGTAACACCTTCACCACCCACAGCAACACAGCCAGGGGGAGACAGCAGCAGGCTGTTTTAAAACTTGTGTAATTGTGGGACAAACCCCACACTGCGCAGTTGTGGACAGGCATAGAACAACAGACCGATGATTGGCTGGTGCCACTGAGTCACCAGCCCGACCTGGTGTGGTGCGCTAATGGGCGAAATATAATAGCAGGTCTGGGCCCCTGGACATCCCCTGCCTGCCACATGTGCTGAAATTGGGGTGCAGAAATTCCTGCACACCAGACAGTGAAAATCCATTCAGTTAATCGAACACACACAACACCCCCACCCAATCACTCAAAGCATTAAAAATAGGGTTGAGCGAGCCCGAACTGTATAGTTCGGGTTCGTACCGAATTTTGGGGTGTTTAGGACACTGACCCAAACCTGAAAATTTTCAAAAAAGTTTGGGTTCGGGTCTGTTGTTCGTCGATTTCTTCCTTCTTTTTGAAGGGCTGCAAAGCAGCCAATCAGCAAGCGTCTTACTTCTTGCCCTATTAAGCAATTACAGCCATGCATACTAATGGCATGGCTGTGATTGGCTTAGTGCAGCATGTGACCCAGCCTCTGTATAAGCTGGAGTCATGTAGTGTCGCACGTCAATCTGCTGAATTGAGAATAGAGATGGCCCGAACTATTCGCCGGCGAACAGTTCTCGGCGAACATACTGTAGCTTGTTCGTGTTCGCGTTCGCCTCAGCAGGCGAACATATGCGATGTTCGGTCCGCCCCTATACATCATCATTGAGCAAACTTTGACCCTGTACCTCACAGTCAGCAGACACATTCCAGCCAATCAGCAGCATACCCTCCCTCCCAGGCCCTCCCAACTCCTGAACAGCATCCATTTTAGATTCATTCGGAATTTGCAGTCTTAGTGAGAGGAGGAAGAGTGTAGTTGCTGCTGATTTAATAGGGAAATCGATAGCTAGGCTAGTGAATTCAGTGTCCACTCCAGTCCTGAAAGACTCCTCTGATCTCTACTGTAAGGACAGCGTCCTGACAGCACCCCAAAAAGCCCTTTTTAGGGCTGCTACATTAGTCTGCTTTTTTTTTTTTCTCCATATATATATTGCAGTTGCCTGGCCTGCCCGTGTGTGAGGAGCTGCAGGCCCACAGACTGTAGTGTGCCGACTGCCAGTGCCCACCCTTATCATCCCGTGTGGCACAGGACTTTGCATCACACAAAGGCATTTAATTTTTACCCTTTAATCTAAGGTTAGTTGCCTGCCAGTTTGTGTCAGGCTAACTTCCACTGACTGTAGTGTGCCCACTGCCAGTGCCCACCACCACTCATACCGGGTGGCACAGTAGCTTGCCAATAAATAAGGCATTTCATTTTTACACTTTAGTCCGGATAGGGTACGTAACAGGGATTAAACTGATAGGAATAGGACTAGTTAAGACACCACTCATATAGGGTGTCACAGCACATTGCTCTGTGCACGCGCAGTGCCCCAATTTGGGAGTAAGAGGACCGACCAAAAAGCTTTTTCCATCTCCCGGTTCCTAAAATCAATTCAGTTTGGTGTATGAGAGTTTGGTCTGTCACTGTAAAGGCAGTCGAAGGTACCCGGCCTACATTTTTTTTTCACAAAAGGCAATCCCTGATATGGGTTGTTACAGGGATTAAACTGATAGGAATAGTACTAGTTAAGACACCACTCATATCGGGTGTGACAGTAAATTGCACGGTGCAGACGCAGTGACCGTGGATTAAAACAAAAGGGAGGGAGCCAGCATTTTTTTAACCATCTCCCTGTTCGAAAAATCAATTCAATTGACCTTTCGGGGACCCTTGGTGTTGTACGTGGCTGGGTGGAGGAAGAAACCTTCAATGACATCACCGGGACATGGCTAGCTTGGTATCCAACCTTGTACAAATGGGGAGTTTGCGGTTGTGCAAATGAACTGTTTGCGGTTGTTTGCGGTGCATTAAAAGGGGAGTTTGGTCTGTCAATGTCTGTAAAGTGGGCGTAACCCTTACACTACCTGATAGATACAACATCATACCTGATCGTATACACACACTGGATGTTTTAAAGCATGTTATTCCAAACTATTTAGGAATGTTAGCTGATTTATGCCCTTTATGGATTAAAACCCGACTCTGCGTCCACTACGTAATTTTCCATGGGAGTTTTGCCATGGATCCCCCTCCAGCATGCCACAGTCCAGGTGTTAGTCCCCTTGAAACAACTTTTTCATCACTATTGTGGCCAGAAAGAGTCCCTTTGGTTTTTAAAATTCGCCTGTCTATTGAAGTCTATTGCGGTTCGCCCGGTTCGCCCGTTCGCGAACATTTGCGGAAGTTCGCGAACTGAAAATTTTATGTTCGCGACATCACTAATTGAGAATAGAGCAAGGTTGCTGCTGGTGCGATCAGGGACAGAATAGGGCAGAAATCTGAAGAAACTGTGCATCTTTAATCCACAAAATACAGCACATAGAGAGGGAGGGAGCCTCAGCAATCCAAAATTTCTGTACCCAACCACTGCCAGGGAGATTTTTTTTGTAATCCATCTGTTACTGAGGTGGGTGTCGGCAGCCATTTTAGGCACTGCAGTGTACTGCATGTCTGCCAGCCTGCCAGGGACATCAGCCAAATCCTATTTTGTAGCTCAGTGAAGGAAAAAAAACATTTTTTTCTGGCTGCTCAAGTCCCCTATATTGCCTTTTGTATGTTTAAGGGGTGACATAGTCTATTTGTCTAGCCTGGGATCTGTGGTGCCACAGAGGACTTGTGCATACAATGTACTAAACCGTATATTCCATTTCAGCTAGTGCATCAGTGTATTTTAGTTAAAAAAAAGTGGTCATCCTGATCCACCAAGCCTATTTTACACCGCCAAAATATATATTTGACATTTCTGCAGTGAAATAGAGAATCCGTGTAATTTGGGGGAAAAAACGTATTCCTTGTCCACAAAACAGTTCTGCATACACCGTCCAACTACATATTTTATATTTCTGCATGGAAATAGTACTTCTTTGTATTTTATAGAAAAAAAAAACGTTATTCAAGGTCCGCCAAACAGTCTGAAATACCCATCACAACCCCTATTTTATATTGCTGCTGTGAAATACAGTATAAGGCTAAATGCACACGACAGTTGTTTTTTGCTGTCCGCAAATCGGGATCCGCAAAAAAAACTGATGGTCCATCAGTTTTTTTTGGAGGATTCCTTTGTTTTCACAGATCCCCAGTAATAAATGCCTATTCTCGTCCGCATATGAGAAAAAAGTAGGACATGCACTACTTTTTTTGCTGAAGGGAAACACGGACAACGGACGTGGAACACAAACGGATGAACGGTCAGCTTTTTTTGCTGACCCATTGAAATGAATGGGTTCCTGTCCTATCCGCAAAAAAACCTGCAACAGAAGCCGAGAAAAACAACTGTTGTGTGCATTTAGCCTAAGTGTATTTTTTTGACAAAAGAGTGGTAATCCTGATCCACAGAGCATCTTGAAATACACTGCTTAAATACCGATTTCACCATTACAGCTGAGAAATAGTGCATTATTCTTTTTTGTGTGAAAAAAGCAATATTCTTGCTTCACAAAGCAGCTGTACATACACGGTATAAATACCTACTGTGGGGAGTCGCTCTGGTAGACAGCGGTGCGGGTGCAGTTTAGAGGCAAAACAAGGAGTCCAGATTGTGCATCAAACAGTGTTTTATTCACACTTGCACACCAGAAATGAAAACAGTCTCTTGGTGACAGTTCACACACAACAGAAATCATGTGGCAAAACCAAAAACAGGCCAACACAGGGTCCAGTCACCTTGGGTGGTTTAAGTGCGGGTTCACACCTAGCAGTCGGTTCAGCCGCAGGCGATTCCTCCTTCAGGTTGCAGGGAAACACCACCTTGCTGAGCTCCGTCCTCCAGCACAGAGAACTCCTCAGCCCTGTTAGCAGGCTCCAGGATAATCACACCAGACACAGCTGATGGCTGTGTTTTATACCCAGCCCAAAACTCGGACTGGACCGTGGGGAGCAGCCACCCACCCTACTCTTTAGCTGCTCCCAGTAAGAGCCGGCCCGGATCGGCTTTGCAGCCATGCTATTTAAAAGAGTCAAACAGCACTAGCTGCTGCAGACAAAAACCCGGCTCTCACCTCAACGAGGCCAGCAACCTCGGTGACACGTACCTGCCATCGCATATGACACCTTGCACCTTACCACATACCCCCCTTTGTTCAACCCTGAGGGGGTGAACACACGTAAGGCAGTGGACGCGGGACAGGGCATCTGCGTTGCCCTGCAAGCGGCCTGCCCTGTGTTCCACGGAAAACTTGAAATTTTGAAGAGATAGGAACCACCTGGTGACCAGAGCATTCCTCTCCTTGGCCTGACTCATCCATTTGAGGGGGGAATGGTCGGTCACCAGACGGAACCTCCTCCCTAACAGGTAGTAGCGGAGAGATTCGAGTGCCCACTTGATAGCCAGGCACTCCTCTCCACTATACTATATCTGGACTCGGCGGGACTGAGCTTACGGCTCAGGAAGACAACGGATGTTCTTCCCCGTTGACCTCCTGCGACAGTACCGCACCGAGGCCTACCTCCGAGGCGTCGGTCTGTACGACAAACTCCTTGTTGAAGTCGGGTGTCACCAAAACCGGGGACCCACACAGGGCCGACTTCAACGCGGAGAAAGCCTCCTCCGCCTTCTCACTCCAGCTAACCCTCCCAGACTTTCGCCCCTTCAACAGGTCTGTCAATGGCGCTGCTATTGTGGCAAAGTGGGGCACAAACCTCATGTAGTAACCTACAATCCCCAGGAACGACTTTACCTGCCTGGTGGTGACCGGTCGGGGCCAGTTACGAATGGCCTCTACCTTAGTTACCTGAGGTTTGATGACTCCCCGCCCAATTATATATCCCAGATATTTTGTCTCCTCTAACCCTATGGAGCACTTCTTTGGGTTAGCGGTCAGTCCGGCTTTCCTCAGGGCATCCACTACCGCCTGCACCTTGGGTAAATGGCTTTCCCAGTCGGTGCTGTGGATGACTACATCATCTAAGTAGGCCGAGGCGTACCGACAATGTGGTCGCAGCACTATGTCCATTAACCTTTGGAAAGTGGCGGGGGCGCCATGCAGGCCAAAGGGTAACACCTTGTAGTGATACAGGCCCTGCGGGTTAACAAATGCGGTTTTTTCCTTAGCCGACTCCGTTAAGGGTACCTGCCAGTACCCTTTAGTGAGGTCCAGCACGGAAAAATAACGGGCTTGTCCTAAACTTTCAACCAGCTCGTCTACTTGGGGCATGGGATACGCGTCAAACTTGGATACTTCATTTAACTTGCGAAAGTCGTTGCAGAACCGCAACGTCCCATCCGGCTTGGGTATTAGGACTATGGGACTGGCCCACTCACTTTTCGACTCCTCAATGACCTTGAGCTTCAACATTAACTGTACTTCCTCTGCGATGGCCCGTCGCCGAGCCTCGGGTACCCGGTATGGTTTTAACCGGATCTTGGCCTGAGGCTCAGTGACGATGTCATGTTGGATGAGAGACGTGCGGCCAGGGAGGTCCGAGAACACATCCGTGTTCCGACTGATGAACTCCCTGACTTCCTGAACTTGTTTGGAAGACAGGCTGTCTGCAATTTTTACCGTGGTTACTGCTTCACAGGCCTCGAACTGTGGGGCTGGACCCTTTTCACCTAGAAGCCCTGGCCGGGGCTGTGGTCGTCGGCTGTGTCCCTATCTTTCCACGGCTTAAGTAAATTCACGTGGTACACCTGCTCCGGCTTGCGCCGCCTGGCTGGTGTACTTTGCAATTTACTTCCCTACCTTCTCGATCACCTCATAGGGGCCCTGCCACCTAGCTAGGAACTTGCTGTCAAGGGTGGGTACCAGAACCAAAACCCGATCTCCCGGATGGAAGCCCCGTACCCGAGCCTGACGATTATACACCCTACTCTGGGCTTGTTGCGCTGCCTCCATATGCTCCCGGACCAGCGGCAACACCCTTTCTATCCGTTCCTGCATCTGGGTGACATACTCAATGACACTTTTGTGGGGGACAGGCTGTTGTTCCCATGCTTCCTTGGCGATATCCAACAGGCCCCGAGGGTGTCTGCCATAAAGCAGTTCGAAGGGCGAGAACCCAGTAGAGGCCTGGGGTACCTCTCGCACTGCGAACATGAGATAGGGCAGAAGCAGGTCCCAGTCCTTCCCATCTCTAGACACCACCCTTTTTAACATATTCTTTAGAGTTTGGTTAAACCTCTCAACAAGACCGTCTGTTTGCGGATGGTAAACGGACGTCCGTAACTGCTTTATACGCAACAATTTACACAGTTCCTTCATTACTTTGGACATAAAAGGGGTCCCTTGGTCTGTCAGAACCTCTTTTGGCAGGCCCACACGGAAAACATCTCCATTAACTCTTTGGCAATGAGCCTAGCTGAGGTATGTCGCAGAGGCACCGCCTCCGGATACCGAGTGGCATAGTCGAGAACTACCAGAATGTGTTGGTGGCCCCTGGCAGACTTTGGTACAGGCCCAATTAAATCCATAGCGATTCGCTCAAACGGTACTTCAATAATTGGCAGAGGTACCAGAGGACTACGGAAATGAGGCTGGGGGCTAGTTATCTGACAGGTTGGACAGGACTTACAATAATTTTCTACCTCCTTGAACACACTGGGCCAATAAAACCGCTGCAGTATGCGGTCCTGGGTTTTCTGCCACCCCAGGTGTCCCCCAAGAACATGTTGGTGGGCAAGCTCCATGACAAGCTTGCGATACGCTGTGGGCACCACCAACTGTTCAACAGGTTCACCTCGGACTTGGTTCACCCGATACAACATATCCTGTAGAACAATAAATCGTGGGAACATTAATTCAGCCCCTGGTTTCTGGGGTTTACCATCAATTTCCAGCACATTCTCCCAGGCCCTGGTTAGGGTTTGGTCCCGGTGTTGTGCGGTCCCAAAATTTTCCCCGGAGACATTGAGGTCTGCCAACTCAGGTCCCGGTGGCAAGTCCTCCGTGTCTCCCACCATTACACTCAGTGGGGTTGTCTCCCCCTCTACCGCTGGAGCAGTGGTCACCCCTACCGCCGGCCCTTCAGACTCGGGCTCCCAGGGTTCTGGCCTTCCAGCGGTATCAGGCCACTCTACTAGGGTCACCCCTGTCTCGGGTCCCTCAGATACCTTTATTGCCGGCCACAGCGCCGGAAAACCGGGGAAGTCCCTCCCAAGTATTAGTTCATGTGGGAGTTTAGTAGCGACAGCCACCTCGTGGGTCCACCTACCAGCCGCTGTGGACAAAGTCACTAGTGCAGTGGGGTAGTCTTTCAGGTCTCCGTGGATGCACAGGACCCCGACTTTACGGCCAGTATACTCCACAGGCCGTACAAGGGCAGCCCTTACCAGGGAGACTAAACTCCCGGAGTCCAGCAGAGCCACCGCCAGCGAATCTCCCACCTCTACCTGACACAGGTGGTTATGGTCTTGCACCTCACGGGTGCCAGTTGCGCACAGCTTCCGTGCATACAAGGAGTGGCGACCCCCGTAGTTCACCTCCATCGGCTCATCCCGATGCGGACAGTCGGCCCTGATGTGGCCTGGCTCCTGACACCTCCAGCATACCACGGGAGGCGGACTCGCAGGGGGTATATTCCGTGCAGGCCGCTCTGTCGCCGGACGTCGGAACTGGGGCAGAGGCCTCCGGGGTTTGACTGACCCCTTCCCAGCAAGACTCCCCTGCAGGTTTCTGGTGGCCTCGTACCGCTCCACCAGGTCGACCATCTCCAGGGCATTGGTGGGCGAAACCTGGCCGATTCAGTGCTGGAGAGGGTAAGGCAAAGCCCTCCAGAAGACATCGGCTAACAGACGGTCGAGCATAGCAGTGGGAGTCAGTATATCTGGCTGCAGCCATTTTTGCAACCGTTGTAGCAAGTCATAGTATTGTGGCCGGGCGGGTTCAGCCGGGTTAAACTCCCACTGATGCACCCGCTGGGCCCGGACCAAAACATTCACCCCCAGTCTTGCCAGGATCTCACCTTTCACAGTCGGGTAGTCAGCTGCTTGGTCACCTGGGAGGTCAAAAAATACTTGCTGGGGTCCAGACGCCAGGAACGGAGCGGCGACCTCTGCCCACTGTTCTCGGGTAATTTCTCCCTCACGGCCACCTTCTCGAACACCGCCAGATAGGTCTCAACATCATCCGAGGGGTCATCTTAGGGATCGCGGCACGGACAGCTTTCCGGGCATCGTGGGCGCGGTGGGACGCTCCTGCCGCTTGCAACGCCATCACGTGCTGTAGCAGTAGCTGGTTGGTCTCCCGCTGCTGCACGTTAGCCTCTATGAGGGCTTTCACAGCCGCCTCCATTTTGTCGGGGATCACAGGCTGCAACTTTGCCGGCTTAATATAGGACATTCACTTTTGCTCAGCAAAAACAAAGTTCGGCGTTCACGCCAGCCTCACTGCGCATGCCCGCATCCTCCACCAAATGTGGGGAGTCGCTCTGGTAGACAGCGGTGCGGGTGCAGTTTAGAGGCAAAACAAGGAGTCCAGATTGTGCATCAAACAGTGTTTTATTCACACTTGCACACCAGAAATGAAAACAGTCTCTTGGTGACAGTTCACACACAACAGAAATCATGTGGCAAAACCAAAAACAGGCCAACACAGGGTCCAGTCACCTTGGGTGGTTTAAGTGCGGGTTCACACCTAGCAGTCGGTTCAGCCGCAGGCGATTCCTCCTTCAGGTTGCAGGGAAACACCACCTTGCTGAGCTCCGTCCTCCAGCACAGAGAACTCCTCAGCCCTGTTAGCAGGCTCCAGGATAATCACACCAGACACAGCTGATGGCTGTGTTTTATACCCAGCCCAAAACTCGGACTGGACCGTGGGGAGCAGCCACCCACCCTACTCTTTAGCTGCTCCCAGTAAGAGCCGGCCCGGATCGGCTTTGCAGCCATGCTATTTAAAAGAGTCAAACAGCACTAGCTGCTGCAGACAAAAACCCGGCTCTCACCTCACCGAGGCCAGCAACCTCGGTGACACGTACCTGCCATCGCATATGACACCTTGCACCTTACCACACTACATTTAACTTTACATCAGTAAAAAACTGCATTTTGGGGTTTTATTGAAAAAAAGCTGTGTTTTAGGCCGAAAAAACTGTTGTTCATCCGTCATTTAAATAATTATTTCCAATTTATAACAGTCTAAGGCTATATGCACACGACAGTGTTTTTTCTCGGCTTCCATTCCGTTTTTTTTGCGGATCCCATTCATTTATATGGATCCGCAAAAAAAACTGATGCCTCTTCCGTTTCCTGTCCGCGTCCGCATTCCGCATTTCACGTCCGCAAAAAAAATATGGCATATCCTATTCTTGTCCGCAAAAAACGGTTTGCGGACCCATAGAAGTCAGTGGGTTAGCAAAAAAAATGGAAGCCACACTGAAGCCTTCCGTTTTCCATTCGCATCCGTTTTTTTTGCGGATGGTTGCTTGGTAACCAGTGAACTTGGCCAGGAAGTGTAAAAACTAGTTTGGACCAGACAGGAGTGTGTGCCAAGCTGTGAGGTGAAGTGTGTCTGCAAAAATGCCCCGCTGGGATACTGAAAAGCTGATAACTTTGGTCCAGGACCACCCTGAGTTGTGGGACACTCGGACGAATCAGTATCATGATAAGGTCAAGAAAGATGCTGCGTGGGAAAAAGTGGCCCGAAGGCTGAAGCCACCAAACAATCAGAGCAGCAGGATATATAGATGGATCCAGGGTGGGGATATGTAAATTTTACTTTGGCCATCCTTCCGTTTTTTTCACGGAACACGGACCGCAAAAAAAACGGAAGCCACACGGAAACCACACGGAAAGAAATGCGGACACGGCACGGATGCAGATGAGAAAAAAAACGGAACAGGGTAGCCAGTTTTGTGGACCGCAAAAAAATACTGTCGTGTGCATATAGCCTAATACGGCATTTGTGAATTTTGGTGACCAAATCCGTGTTCTGGGTCCCCAAATCTGGTGTCCATGCACAGTATAAATATCTACTTTTAATGTCCAGCAGTTAAAAACTGCATTTTGGGGTTTTATTGAAAAAAGCCGTGTTTTAGGCCAAAAAAAAAAGTTGTGCATCCAGCGTATAAATAATTAATTTCAATTTACAGCAGTGAAATACTTATTTTCTGTATTTTATTACAAAAATACTTATTCTTGTTCCACAAACCACTTGTGCATACAGCGTACCCCAACATTTTTTTACATTACCGCATAGAAATTGAGAATCAATGCATTTTGGGCACCGAAAACATTATTCTGGGACCACAGAGCATTTTTATGACACAGGCACTGCCTTAGCGAACGTAATTGTCGACTAGTGGCAGGTAAATTGACACCGGATAGAGACCAATCTTTCAGCTTGGTGGGTGAACACAAATAATGAGGAGAACATCAAATAAGGGACGTGGGCATGGTTGTGGTGGTGTTGGTGGAGCTCCAGTTGCTGGGAGAGGACATGGCCGTTCAGCGCCAACTACCGCTCCAAGTCAAAAAACACCTACCTCTGGTGCGAGTAGGCGACAAAATCTGCAGCTTTATTTGATAGGCCAAAATGCCGCTCTACGGATGGTGAAGCCAGAACATGTACAGGCGATAGTAGATTGGCTGGCTGACAGTGCCTCCAGTTCCTTCACAGTATCTAACGCCCAGTCCTCTGCAGAAAGCTCGGAGTTTGCACCTGCAGCCCATGCCCATCAGTCTTCCACCTCACCCCCTTGCAAATCAGCCAAGCAGTCAGAGCCCCAAATCATGCAGGAAAGTCTCATGCTTTTTAATGACTCTGTTGGCAGGGTTTCTCCGGCCCATCCATCTAGTCCTGCCCCAGTAGAGGAAGACCTTGAATGCACTGATGCTCAGCCACTTTTGTTGCAGGATGAGGGCATGGGAATACCGCCACGAAAAGTCTCTAAAGATGATGAAACACAGGTGCCAACTGCTGTGGCTTTCTGCAATGTGCAGATCGACAAGGAGGGCAGGGGTCATGAATGGGTGGAAGATGATGGGGAGGATGATGAAGTCCTAGACCCAGACTGGACTGAAGGTCGTGCTAGAGAGGCGTGCAGTTCTCAGGAAGAGGCGGTGGTCACACTGAGGCAACAGCACAGCAAAAGAGGGAGCAGGGTGCAAAAGTGCAGCGGGCGTTCCAGAGACAGTACGCCTGCTACTGTCCAGCGCACCCAGGCACCGAGCTCAACAAGGCCTGCTCCATGGAGTTCATTGGTGTGGCAGTTATTCACACAATTAACTGATGACAAGACACAAGTGGTTTGCATGTTGTGCCATCAGAGCCTGAAGCGAGGCATAAAAGTTCTTAACCTGAGCACAACCTGCATGACCATGCATCTACATGCAAAGCATGACTGCAGTGGAGTAAACACCTTAAAAACAAGGAACTCTCTCCTGCTCCTCCTGCTCACTCTTCTGCTGCTGGTTCGGCCTCTCCCTCCACCTCTGGCTTCACCGTGGCACCTGGCAACCACCAAACAGAGGATGTTCCACCAACACCACCACATACGACACCATCACCAAGCATCTTCACCATGTCTCACGGCAGCATTCAGCTGTCCATCTCCCAAACACTGGAAAGAAGGAGGAAATACCCAACTACCCACCCTCAAGCCCTGGCCCTGAATGCCAGCATTTCAAAATTACTGGCCTTTGAAATGCTGTCATTCCGTCTGGTGGAGACGGACTGTTTCAAACAGCTGATGGGGGTGGCTGTCCCCCAGTACATTGTTCCCAGCCGCCACTACTTTTCCAGACGAGCCATCCCTTCCCTGCATAACCAAGTGGAGGATAAAATCAAGTGTGCGCTGTGCAACGCCATCTGTGGCAAGGTCCACATAACCACAGATACATGGACCAGTAAGCACGGCCAGGGCTGCTATATCTCCCTAACTGCACACTGGGTAAACGTAGTGGCGGCTGGGCCCGATGCGGATAGCCGTTTGGAGCATGTCCTTCCACCACCGAGTATCGCAGGGCATTATTCGTTGCCTCCTGTTGCTTCCTCCTCCTTCTCCGCATCATCCTTCTCCCCATCCTACTCCTCTTCTTCGACCCCCACATTCTGGTCATCGAAAGAACCTCACCCCCAACTTCAGCACAGCCTGGGGTACACGTCAGCAGGCGATTTTAAAACTCATTTGTTTGGGTGACAAACCCCACACCACACAGGAGCTTTGGAGGGGCATAGAACAGCAGACTGATGAGTGGTTGCTGTCGGTGAGCCTCAAGCCCGGCCTGGTGGTGTGCGTTAATGGGCGAAATCTCGTTGCAGCTCTGGGACTAGCCGGTTTGACGCACATCCCTTGCCTGGCGCATGTGCTGAATCTGGTGGTGCAGAAGTTTCTCAAAAACTACCCAGACCTGTCAGAGCTGCTGCTGAAAGTGCGGTCCATATGTGTGCGCTTTCGGCGTTCTCACCCTGCTGCTGCTCGCCTGTCTGCGCTGCAGCGTAACTTCCGCCTTCCTGCTCACCGCCTCATATGCGAAATGCCCACCAGGTGGAACTCCACCTTACATATGCTGGAGAGACTGTGCGAGCAGCAGTGGGCAATAGTGGAGTTTCAGATGCAGTATGCATGGGTCAGTCGCTCTGCGGATCAGCACCACTTCAACACCAGTGACTGGGCCTGCATGCGAGACCTGTGTACCTTGTTGCGGTCTTTGGAGTACTCAACCAACATGACCAGAGCGAATAACACCGTTGTTAGCATTACAATACCCCTTCTATGTCTCCTTGAAAAAAATATTATGGCGATGATGAAACAGGATGCGGCACAGGAGGAGGAAGAGGGGGCATTTCACAGTGTTTCAGGCAGGTCATACAGAAGTGGCTCAGAAGGTGTGTTCCTGCACCAGCAGAGGCCAAGTACACATGTGGGCAGCAAGGGCACACTTCTGGAGGAGGAGGAGGAGGTAGAGGAGGAGGAGGAACCGGTTTCACTGCAGGGTGGCACCCTACGCAGCTCAGGGCCATCACTGGAGCATGGCTGGGGGGATAGGGAGGACACAGACAATACACCACCTACAGAGGACAGCTTATCATTACCTCTGTGCAGCCTGGCACACATGAGTGTGATAGCAAGAAGCGCGACTAAAAGCGCACGCTGGTAGACGCGCTCCAGAGGGCATTCCCAACTGACAAGTGGAAGCACAATGCGAACGCAGAGGCGGAGGAGGAGGAGAAAGAGATCGCCAACGCAGCTGTGTCACGGCCAGCTCCTCAAACAGCAGGGTTAGCATGGCCGAGCTGTGGAAAAGTTTTGTCACCACTCCACAGCAAACTGCACCACCAGCTGATAGTGAACATGTTAGCAGGAGGCAGCATTTAAACAACTTGGTGGAACAGTACAAGTACACACGCCTCCACGTACTGACTGATGGTTCTGCCCCATTCAACTTCTGGGTCTCCAAATTGTCCACATGGCCAGAGCTTGCCCTTTATGCCTTGTAGGTGCTGGCCTCCCCTGCGGCCAGTGTGTTGTCTGAACATGTATTTAGCACGGCAGGGGGCGTCATTACAGACAAACTCAGCTGCCTGTCCACAGCGAACGTGGACAAGCTCACATTCATTAAAATGAACCAGGCATGGATCCCACAGGACTTGTCCGTACCTTCAGCAGAATAGACATTTATGACTGCCTCGCCCTCAACCATACATTCTTCTACTCCAGGGCACTTCTTTATTGAATCCTCTTTTTTTTAATTGTATCATAATGTTTCGGGCAACCCCAAGTTGATTGAACCTCTCCTCTGTCTGGGTGTCAGGGGCCTAAAATTCTGTTAATTGACTGCTGCTTTGGTGTGTGACATCAAGCTTGATTTTCTGTTATGGGACCTCTCTCCTCTGACTGGCTGCTGGGGCCTAAATAACTTAAAGGGGAATTTTCCATTGCTGGGTGACATGAAGCTTGATTTTCTTCTATGAGACCTCTCTCCTCTGTCTGGGTGCCAGGGGCCTACATTTTAGATAATCACCTGTTGCTTTAGTTGGTGACATTATCCTCTTTATACTGTCAAATGACCTCTACATTGTCTGGTTGTCAGGGGCCTATATTTTGTTTCATCGCCTGCTGTATTGTTGGGAGACATTAACCTCTTTTTACTGTTAAATGACCTCTACATTGTTTGGTTGTCAGGGGCCTATATTTTGTTTCATCGACTGCTGTGTTGGTGGGAGACATTATCCTCTTTTTACTGTCAAATGACCGCCCATTGTCTGGTTTTCAGGGGCCTATATTTTTCTTCATCGCCTGCTGTATTGGTGGGAGACATTAACCTCTTTTTACTGTCAAATGACCGCCCCATTGTCTGGTTGTCACGGTCCTATATTTCTTTTAATCGCTTGCTGCATTGGTGGGAGACTAACCTCTTTTTACTGTCAAATGACCTCTTCTCTGTCTGGGTGTCAGGGGCCTACATAAATGATAATGGCCTGTTCCATTGCAGGTTGACCTGAGGCCTGTGTTGCTGTTACGGGACCACTCTCCTCTTTACGGGTGAAACTTGAAATCTCGTTAGTAGTGATGAGTGAGCATGCTCGGCTGAGTATAGGTTCGGCTCGAGCATCGCTATGCTCGGCACACGGCGGTACTCAGCCAAATACCATGTGTGCTCGGCTCGTCGCATTGCTCGAGTCTCCTCCCCACATGTTTGGCTCCTCTTAAGCAGCCAATCAATGTTCAAGTAAGTAATTCCCTTCAGTGTAATGCCATAGCCATGTTAGCTATTAGCCTTACACTGATTGGCTGGCCAGAACACGTGATACCAGTTTATATAGGAGCCAATGTCCCACTCTCGGATCATTCAGCGTCAGGGAGAGCAGACAGTAGGCAGGCACAGATAGCGTTTTGCTGGAAATTCACAGATTTAAGTCCAAAAAAAAAATGATTGAAAGACCAAACAGTCCTTATAAGGACTACAGTGTGTGTTTGACAGCAGTGCAGCACCATTTTTTTTTTTTTACCAGGGGTTAAATTCAGCAGTATCAGGGACAGGTGTCTTCAGGAAGGGACAGATAGTGCATGGCTGGAAGATCGCTTTTTTAAGTACCCAAAAGCTTTTAAAAGAAAGAAAGATTTGAAATTAGCGAGATCTACGGCACGCCATCAGAAAGCAGAGTGTTTAGCAGACATTATAAAAAGGGGCATAATAACTAGAGTGTGTCTGCAAGTGAGATGTACAGTACGCCATCAGAAAGCAGTGTGTTTAGCAGACATTGTAAAAAGGGGATAATTCACTAGAGTGTGCCTGCTAGTGAGATATACACCGTGCCATCAGAGAAATTGTTTTTTCTGCAGAAATTTACCTAATTTGTGCCACATCTGTGTGTGCGTTCAATCCTCAACCGTTATATTAATTACTCCAGCAGAGAATTATTTCTATTTTGGACAATTTTAACTAGTTTTGGGCACATCTGTGTGTGTGTTTAGGCTGCAACCGTATATACAGTATTCCAGTAGAGAATTATTAGTATTTGGGACGCATTTAACTACTTTTGGGCACATCTGTCTTTGCGTTTTAGGCCGCAACCATATATACAGTATTCCAGCAGAGAATTATTTATATTTGGGACAAAGTAGTTTGGGGCATATCTGTGTGTGCGTTAAATCCACAAGTGTTCTATACAGTGTTCCAGCAGAGATTTTTTTGTATTTGTGACACATTCAACTACTTTTGGGCACATCTATGTGTGCGTTCAATCCACAAACGTTATATATACTGTATTCCAAAAGAGAATACATTTTATTTGAGACAAATTTAACTAGTTTTTGGCAAATCTGTGTGCGTTCAATCCACAAACATTATATTCAGTATTCCACCAGAGAATTATTTGTATTTGGGACACATTTAACTACTTTTGGGCACATCTGTGTATGCGTTTAGGCCGCAACCATATATACAGTATATCAGCAGAGAATTATTTGTATTTGAGACAAATGTAACTGTTTTGTGCCAAATATACTGTCCATATAGTGTGGATTTCTGTGACAAATACGCTACCACATTTGAAAAGAGTGTCTATTGCGCTAATCTAAATAATCTGTGCATAATCTAGTGTCCATATTCTGTTCATTACTGGGGCATATACTGACTCAAATTTAAAATCTGTGTGTCTTGTAGTGATGAGCGGCAGGTGCCATATTCGATTTCGACGAAATTCACGAATATTCGAATGAATATTCGTTTCATATTCGTCAAAATCGAATATTCGTCATTATTCTAGTTACCGCGATTAATATGCTATTTAAATAATCGCGTATTGCGATTTTAACTTAAGGCTACTTTCCTATTGGTTTCATATCTAGAATTATAGCGAAGATGACGGATATGACGAATGTATTTGTCATATTCCTCAAAACTTCGTCAACTTCACTAATTCTAGCAATCAAATAGAAAGGTTGACTATAGAGACAACTGTGTTTAATTCGCTATGCGTTTATTTATATATTTTTTTTAATAAATAGAATAATTATAATAATTATATCAAGTAATATAATTATTCTATTAAAAAAAAAAAAAAAAAAATCGCATAGCGAATTTAACACAGCTGTCTCTATAGTCAACCTTCCTATTTGATTACTAGAATTAGCGAAGTTGACAAATAGGTTGCTAAAACGAAGATGTAGAATACTTCGTTATCTTCGTTTTGAGGAATATGACGAATACATTCGTCATATTCGCTATTCGCTAATTCTACCAAGCCAACCATAAAGTTCCTTGCTCATGGAGCGTCCCCATCACCATGGGAACGTCTCCATATACTAAAATGTACTGTCGGATTTGAGGAATTACGTTGAAATCGCAATGCGATTAATTCAAGTTATATTAATCGCATTGCGATTTCAACTTAGAGCTGGGTTTATAATGGGTCAGCTTGCTAGAATGAACGAAGTTAACGAATATGGAATATAGCAGCAGTGCTAAGTTGAATTCGCAATGCGATTAATTTAACTTGAAGTAATCGCATTGCGATTTCAACTTAGCACTGCTAGTGCTATATTCCATATTCGTTAATTCTAGCCTATGTAAGATAGCAGTGCTAAGTTTTAATCGCAATGCGATTAATATAACTTAAAATTAATCGCATTGCGATTTCAACGTAATTCCTCAAATCCGACAGTACATTTTAGTATATGGAGACGTTCCCATGGTTGGGGACGCTCCATGAGCACAGAAGTCGGCAGAAGCGGCAATGGGCACTGACTAGAGTAGCCAGGAAGCCAGGAATCCTCAGGACAGGTAAGAACTACTGTTGGGAAGTGAGAAAGAAAAAAATATAACTAAAAAAAAAAAAACGAATATTCGAAATAGCGAATTTTTAGCTATTAGCGAAGTGCCGATATTCGCTAAAAAAATTCGCTATTCGAATATTCGCGCTCAACACTAGTGTCTTGCGACAATCTAAATAATCTGGCCCAAATCTAATATCCATAGCGCGTGGCTCTCTGTTTGAAATACAGTACCACATGTGAAAACAGTGTATTTTGGGGAAAAGTTAAATGTTTGTGCCACATCTACTGTATGTGCATACATATCACTAACATATACTGTACTTCATCCGCAGACGATGTATGGTAGTCTGTGACATTATCAGAGCTACATCCCCTGTGTAGTGTGCGCATCCAAAACACCTGTTTTAATTTATTGGCGCGTACACGTACATATCCTACAATACTGTACATGTGACATACTTTTAAGAATATATAACATTCAATACTAAGAAGGCGGCCAGTACGGGACATGGAAGTGGCCGTGATGCTGATGGTTCATGCAGAGGCTGTGGCCCTGGGCTCAATGAAACAGAGTAAAATAATGTAGCTGAGGGCCTCCAGGAGCACTAACCATCTAAAACTGTGAAGGCTATGGCGAACCTTTTAGAGACTGATTGCCCAAACTGCAAACACAAACACACGTATTTATCGCAAAGTACCCAATCGATCATTTATCCTGAATACCACAGTCCAATATAGTATATCTCCCATGTTCCTTATTTTGCCTACAATCAATGTGCTGCCTCTGCCATTCATGATGATGATTGGCAGGTAAAGTATAAGGCATATTGGTGCACCATAGACTTTTTCAAGGATAAGGGTTCCCACAGAGAGCGCTCTGGGTGTTGCCTCTGGCACCTGTGCACGAGTTTCACTGACCCTATAAAACATTATGAGCGAGGGCAGCCTAAAAAGCAAGTTGTATGATGGAGGAGGAGGAGGAGAAGGACGAGAAAAGGAAGATTGAACCATATAACCTTTTTGGTGTTGGCAGAGGTTCACTGTGTATTCAGTACATTACAAACAACACATTTAAAGTGCCTTTATGTTCAGCCGCTTTCATCTGGTGGAGTAGAGAAGTCAGGGGCAATCCAGGTCCGGTTCATTTTTATAATAGTCAACCTGTCAGCATTTTCAGTGGACAGGTGCATGCGCTTATCTGTTATTATGGCCCCAGCAGCACTAAATACCCGTTGTGACAAATAGCTGGAGACAGGGCAGGCCAGCACCTCTGAAGCGTAAACAAGACAAACTGAGGGTGGTCTGACTATCACCCTGTGTACTGCGTTTGACTTTTTTTTGTTATGGTTTGAGTTAGCGTTTATGAATAGTCTGAAAGATAAATGTTATTACTTACCGGTAATTATGTTTTACGGAGCCCATGACAGCACCACCGGAGAGAGGAGGATCCACCCCCATGAGACAGGAAACCTGCAGAACAAAAAGGGCGGACACTCCCCTTCAATGAGTTTTCCAAGTATCGGAGGAAGGCCGCCAACATATATTAGACATGTAAATAACTTTTTTTTTTTTTGCAACACCCATGCAGTAGGAAGGACACATAGGGAGGGAAAGCCGTGGTGCTGTAATGGGCTCCGTAAAATAAAATTACCCGTAAGTAATAACATTTTTTCCTGTCGCCCATGACAGCACCACCGGAGACTTTCTAGAGGAAACTCTAAGGGTGAGAGGTAGAAAGAAGGACCCCTTCACCAAAGGAAGAATCCCCCGAAAAGTTTAGGTCCAACCTATAATGTTTAAAAAAGGTAGAGGGTGAAGACCAAGTGGCTGCCTTGCAAATTTTCTCGATTGGAACCGAGGACCTCTCTGCCCAGAATGCTGCAAACGCTCTGGTCGAGTGAGCCCTTAACCCAACAGGAGGGGACAGACCAGAGGACAGATAAGATAAGGAAATAGCAGCAACGATACATCGGGCGATGGAACACTTAGAGGCAGCCGAACCCTTATTCACTCCCTGAAACTGAAGGAACAGTGAATAAGACTTCCGCCAGGCAGATGTAGAGGACAGATAAGCTAAGAGAGCTCTTCTGACATCTAGACAATGGAGAGACTTTTCTTCCACAGTGGAAGTATTCTGGAAAAGGGAAGGAAGAATAATTTCCTGAGAACGGCAAAATCTGGTGACGATTTTTGGGAGGAAAGCCGGGTCAGGACGAATGATGACCTTGTCCTCTAATATTAAGGTGTACGGAGTGTAACAACACGGGGTCATTTAGCTCTTCCAGATCGCCGTCTTATCACCTTAGACGGTTGGCACACATCAAGAAGCCACTCCACCACTGTAGATTCGGGTGCAAACTGGCCACGACCAGCTTTATTGTCACAACAGCAGTACAACAAAATCATAAAAATAAATCCTCGGCCGTCTGGCCACTGACTAAACAGTCTTTCCCTCTCTATCAGGATCTGGGTCTACCACCCAGCTCCCCAAGACACATCACCAGTGCTTACCCTACACACAGGGTTAGAGGGTCCCGGCTCCCACAGGCCTTGACACAGCCTGCTCCTTTCCCAGACTGGGAGCCCTGATTGAGAAGCTCAGCCACGATTTTTCCAAGCTCCTCAGCTGGCTGATAATTATCCCCATTACCAGCCTGACTGCTGCAGACAGTCGGAAAAAACTAATTTCCCAACCTTTCTTGTTCTCACCCAGCTTTCTCTGGGTGAGATATGCCACTTTAATGGCCTTCCTATGGCCTTCTGGCAGCTCCACTGCCACAGGAGGGTTTATGGAGATGGCCTGAATCTCGCTAATCCTGCGGGCGGAGGTCAAGGCTATTAATATGGCCAGTTTAAAGGTCAGGTGTTTAATAGTGGAGGAATCAATAGGCTCAAAGGGAGACTCTGATAAGGCTTTTAGCACTACCTCTAAACTCCAGGGAGGAGGCCTAGGAACTGAAACTAGGGAGGTTCTATCTACAGCCCTAAAAAATCTGGATACCCACGGACTTCCAGCTAAGTTCTGGTTAAACAAGGCTGATAGAGCTGAGACCTGAACTTTTAGCGTGCTGACTGCTAGGCCTAGCTCTAGCCCCTTCTGGAGAAATTCCAGGATAGTATGTAAGGGGGCTACTGCAGGGATGTCCCCTAAATAGATCTGGGCGAAGTCTAGAAATTTATGCCAGATTCTGCTATAAATTCCTACAGTGACCTCTTTCTTGCTCTTTAGCAGGGTAGAGACTAGGGCGTCAGAAAACCCTTCCTTTTTTAATAACCACCTCTCAAATTCCAGGCCGTTAAGTGTAGGTTTTCCACGGCTGGATGTATCACTGGTCCCTGGCTTAAAAGCCCCCGGACCGAAGGAAGAACCCAAGGATCGGAGACCGACATGGTCCTGAGCCCCGTGAACCAGGCCCTCCTGGGCCAAAAGGGTGCTATTAGTATTACCCTGGCCTTCTCTTCCCGAATTTTCCTCAAAACCCGGAGAATCAGGGGAAAAGGGGGGGAGGCGTAAGCTAGGCGAAACTTCCACCCCTGGGACAGAGCATCTATCCCGACTGATTTAGAGAAAAAAACCTCGGTACTTTCTTGTTTGAATGGGTAGCAAACAAGTCGATTTCCGGAAGGCCCCAAAGATCTACAATTTTCTGGAAAATTAACGGATTCAGAGACCACTCCCCCTGTGACAGGGTATGATGGCTCAAGAAATCGGCTTGTTTGTTCTCCACACCTCTTATGTGAACAGCTGAAATCGAGGTACACGTTCTCTCTGCTAGTTCCAAAATAGAGAAGGCTTCCTCCATAAGGGCTCTGCATCTTGTTCCTCCTTGTTTGTATAAATAGGATACTACAGTCCTGTTGTCTGAAAGAATTCTTAAATTTCTTCCTTTTATTTTTGAAAGTGAATTCCTCATAGCTAGGTCTACCGCCATCAGTTCCTTTAGATTTGAGGACTGACATCTCTGAAGGGGGTTCCAACGGCCCTGACAGGATGAACCCTGAATGTGGGCCCCCCACCCCCAAGGACTTGCATCCGTAGTCAAGCAAACCAAGCTGTCTATCTTCCACAGGGTCCCCTGTGTGAGATTTTCCTTTACTAGCCACCAGGCAAATTCCTGGATAGTCTGGGATGAGACTTCCAAACTGGTGATCTGCTCTTCTCCCAACTGGCCAGAATTTCCCACTGTAAGGCCCTGTATTGTAACTGTGCCCACCTTACTGCCGGGATACAGGACGTGAGGGAGCCCAGGACTGACATCGCCTTCCTTATAGATGTCACTGGTCTTTGGGTTAGGCTTGTGATCTTGCTTTGGACGATCTGTACCTTCTCTATAGGCAAAAAACATTTCTGGAGAGAAGAGTCTAAAATCAAGCACAGGAACACCTGTTTCTTTACTGGATGGGATCTTGATTTCTCTTCGTTTATCATCCAACCCAACTTCCCTAAGATGGTACGGACCTCTAGAACTGCTAGACTGCAAGCCTCTTCTGACTGACCTATGATTAAGAAGTCGTCTAGGTAAGGGATAAAAATAATATTCCTTTCCCTTATGTGAGCCGCCATCTCTGCCACCAACTTTGTGAATACTCTTGGAGCCATGGAAAGTCCGAAAGGGAGAGTCTGGTATTGAAAATGTCGAAGTTGACCGTGTACGAAAACTGCCACCCTTAGGAACTTCTGATGTTCTACAGCAATGGGGACGTGGTAGTACGCGTCTTTTAGGTCAAGAACTGCCATAAAACAGTGAGGGTATAAGAGATTGATAGCTGATCTTATTGTTTCCATCTTGAATTTCTTCGGCTGGAGGAAGAGGTTTAGTTTCTTTAGATTTATGATGGTTCTCCAGGAACCGTCTGTTTTTTTGACAAGAAAAAGTGGTGAATAGAATCCTTTCCCTCTTTCTTCCTCTAATACCGGGATTAAAACTGATTTTTCTATTAATTTCAACACTTCTATTTCCATGATGGATCTTCCCCGCACGGAACAAGGATCTACGGTGGGTAAGAATCTGGCAGGAGGAGACTGAAGGAATTCCAGATTTAGGCCTCTGGATATGGTATCGAGCACCCAAGGGCTTAAAGAAATTTTTCTCCATTCTAATGCGAAATCCTTCAGTCTGCCTCCTACCGGAGTGCTGGCATCATTGTTGGTCTGACTTCCTTTTATCTGAGGAGGGCTGACTAAAGAAAAATTCCTGTTCTTTCTTTGACCCCTAAACCGATCTTCTCTAGGCTTTCTATCTTGTTCCTGGTTTCCTTTAAAGGGACGAAAGGGGCGACTAAATCTGCTCTTACTGGGGAAAGAGCTCTGAAAACCGGGAAACTTTCTCTTTTTGTCAGCCGCCTTATCCAGGAGGTCATGTAAACTAGGACCAAAGAGGTACTCCCCCTCACACGGCACTCCGCAGAGCTTTTCTTCGAGGCAGTATCGCCGCTCCAATTTTTTATCCAAAGCGCTCTCCGAGCTGAATTGAATAAGGCTGCTGATTTAGTGGCCAATCTGACCGAGTCAGCAGAAGCATCTGCCAAAAAGCCGGCTGCTTTTTTAATCGTAGGGAGGGAGGCCAGTATCTCATCATGGGGACTCCTGTTTTTTAGCTGAGATTCTAGCTCAGACAGCCAAACAATTAAGGATCGGGCCGTACAGGTGGAGGCTATACTGGGCCTAAAGGATGAAGTTGATGCCTCCCAAGCTCCTTTAAGAATAGCGTCTGCCTTTTTATCCAGAGGATCTTTCAATATGCCGGTATCCTCAAATGGCAGGCCCGTTTTCCTTGAGACTTTGGAAATGGCCACATCAATATGGGGAGCCTTATCCCAGGTGGCCGAGTCCTCGTTTTAAAGGGATATTTGCGTTTGAGATTTTTGGATATAAACACTCTTTTATTAGGTTTCTTCCACTCTCCTTTAATCAAAGCTGCCACATTCTTGTGTACTGGAAAGGTACCATGTTGTCTGGTCTCTAACCCGCCGAATATGATGTCCTGAAAAGAACGGGGCTCCCGGGTCTCTTCTATGCCCATATTTGAGCGAACGGCCTTTAAAAGCTTCTCAGTATCTTCCACAGAGAAACACAGTCTCCCCCTCTTCCTCATCAGAAGAGGATTGGGACGAGACGTCAGAAAGCTCAACTACTGAAGAGGGAACCTCTTCCTCTCCTTCTGAAGAAATGGGATTTTGCAAGGATTCTTTACGAATAGGCTTCTGCTCTCTCTTGGCAGTCATAGAGGAGTTAACCTCTGACTGAACCAACGCCTGTAGACATTTGTAAAAAGAAGGAGACTCCTCTGCTACTGTTCTGTCTATACAGGGCTGGCACATCCTCTTATCCCAGTCAGAAGGTAAACCCACTCTACACAATACACACTCTTTATTCTTCTTTTTGGCCACAACTTTTTTAGGCTTAACCTGCAATTAAACAGTAATGCCTGTCAGTAAAAAGGTATCCAGGTCATAAGAGACCCACACTCACCCCTTCAGAGGTACCGGAGCAGGAGGGACAGCAGGCTCCTCAGAAAGCTTGTCCTCCTCCATGATGTGCAGACAGGATCAGCCAGGTCGCAACCAGACGCCGGCTAACGAAATTCGCGCTCTTCTCATAGGGCGCATGAAAATGACGTCATTTGCCGACGTTCACGCCGGTCACATGACCGCAGGAGCGCGTCCTGGCTTCTCACTGCCCAAGCCCCTCCTCTTCCTTCCCCTGGCGTCCGGCGTCTAATCTTTGCGGCACCTCCATAAAGGTGCCAGCTTTCCACTGCTCCAGCACACTGAATACCCCCTCCGGAGCTCAGCTGTGCCTCTGCTCAGCCCTTAGTGCACCTCGATGCCGCCAGCCTTACCAGGGACCGCAGGTCAGTAGCAGAGCGCCACCAGAGAGAGGGACTGTAAACTTCATGCTGCAGGCTTCCCACCAGAGACAGGAAACCACACTGAAGGGGAGGAGAGTGTCCGCCCTTTTTGTTCTGCAGGTTTCCTGTCTCGTGGGGGCGGATCCTCCTCTCTCCGGTGGTGCTGTCATGGGCGACAGGAAAATTTTATTATATGTTATTTATTTTGTTATTTAGGAGTTATTCAACAGGCCATGCCATTGTTTTACCACAACTGTTGTACATTATGTTTGTATTTTATAGTAATGTTTAAGTTTTGGATGAGGTTTTAGTGAATACAGTGTACAGGCCAGCCCTTCAAAGGCATAGAGTGCAAGTTTGTGCCACGTGTCCAGCTTTGACACCAAATGGTTTTAAGGCACAGAGGGATCACTGAGGATGCTGACATGGTCTGCTATGTACTCCTTCACCATCTTCCAAAATGTTTCCCTCCTTGTGACACTAGGTTGTGCATCAGGGTGAGGGGGCTGGCGGGGTGTTATGAAAGTGTCCCAAGCCTTGTAGAGTGTTGTCCTGCCTCTGTTGGAACTGCGATGTGCCCCCCTCATCTCCCCTCCTGGGTTGCCTAAGGAACTACATACTCTGCCTTCAGTGGTGTCATATGGAAATGTTCTAAGCAATTTTTAAACAAGGACAGTCTGTTATTGCATCGTTTTGCTCGTATTCTCCACCATGGGAGTGAAAGATGAGAAGTTCTCTTTGTAGAGGGGGTCGAGAATGGTGAACCAACTAGTAATCGGTGTTGGCCAAAATGCGTATAACGCGTGGGTCATGAGAAAGGCAGCATAACATAAAGTCAGCCATGTGTGCCAGATTCCCAACAGACAAGACTTCATTGTCTTCATCAGGAGAATGACTCTCAATCAATGATGCCTCATCATCTTCCTTCTCTTCTGCCCATCCACGCTGAACAGATGGAATAAACCTGCTATGAGTACTACCCTCTGTAGCGGAGGCAACCGTCTCCTGCTCCTCCTCGTCATCATCATCCAATCCACGCTGAAAAGACAAAATGAGGGTGGTCTGGCTATCAACCTGTGTACTGTCTTCCCCCATTCCCACCTCTTCCACATGCAAAATGTCCACCTTCATTGTGACCAGCAAGCGTTTCAGTAGACACAGAAGTGGGATGGTTACGCTCACCATCAGTGTTGATTCCTCAAAGTTGCGTAAAACCTCACAGAGGTCAAACATACATGCCCACTCGTCGCTTGTGAAGAGCGGAAGCTGACTGGAAAGGTGACGACCATGTTGCAGCTGGTATTCCATTACTGCCCTCTGCTGCTCACAAAGCCTAGCCAACATGTTGAATGTGTTCTAGCTCGTGCTCTCATCACACAACAGTTGGTGAGCTGGCAATTGCAAGCGCTGCTGCAGCGTTAACAGACCAGCGGCAGCTGTAGATGACTTTCGGAAATCGGCACACCCGACCTTCTCCAGTAGCTTAGGCAAATTGTGGTAGGTTTTGAGAAATTGCTGAACCACTAAGTTTAACACCTGGGCTAGGCATGGTATGTGTGTGAGCTTGCCAAGCTCCAAAGCCACCACCGAGTTAAGGCCATTATCAGACACAACCATGCCAGGTTGTCAGTTGAGTGACAGGAGCCACAGCTCAGTCTGTTCCCTTATACCCTTCCATAGCTCTGCGGCGGTGTGCTGTTTGTCACCAGAGCAAATAAGGTTCGGCACGGTCTGTTGCCGCTTCCGCACTGCAATGCTACACTGTTTCCGGCTACTGACTGATGGCTAACTGGTGCTGCAAGATGAGAATTCAGAGGTGGAAGTGGAGGAGGAGATGGAGGAAGAGAAGGGGGATTGCAGCTTGTTCTCTCCTCCTTATGTGTAAAGGTACATAGCTTGACAGACAGCTAAACCTTATCCTGGCAATGAATTTACAATGAACTATCATCCAATTTTATCTTTATTGCGAAGATGTAAATGCGCATGTGCGCGTGCGGTAAAACTGAAAAATAATACACTTACTAAAGGGGTCTGACATATAACAATGAATATCATAACATTACTGTCCATGACAATGATAAACATCCATGAAGTACACAGATATAAACCAGGAGCATGCTATCCTGCCTGCATAACAAGGATAGTCCCTAGCTGCTAACTGAACCTACTATAGAGGAGCAGGAGAAAGACATGCAAATACCTATGTAAACAGATGCAAACAGGCTGTAATGTGGCTTACCAGCGATGCTACTGTGGGCTTAGATGTGGAGGATGACTCCAGAGGCTTCCACACCATGTGCTACCTGTGGCAGGGATGACTGTGAATAAGGAAAATGGCTGCTGTCTGCAGGGATGATGTCACTAAGGTATGGGAACTGAAATAGGCCAAACTTCTAATGTGAATAGCTGCAATATATGTAAACGGCCACTAGATAGAGCTGTTACACAACTAATAGAGAATTATACAGAACATATATTAAATATGCATTAAAATTATACATAAATTAACAAATAAGCTTGCTAAAGGCAAGACACTCCCCGTCTGGTATCTATAGGGATACCAATTTAAGTCACTTCTGGAGAGAGCAAAAAAATCAGTTCAGTAATGGGTCTGAAGAAGAGTTTAGGCTCATGTTGCCTGCAGACTTTAACTTCCATCTATCTGACCTTCCCATCTTCACTTTGGAACACCTTGGTTATCAGTTCCAAAGGCCAGTAATTTCTTTTTCACTGGGGGTCTTTGACAAGAACAACATTACCAACCTCCATGTTGGGTTTGCTGGTTTGCCATTTATTCCGGACATGTAGTGTAGAGAGGTATTGTTTCCTCCATTTATCCCAGAAGGCATCTGCTAGGGTTTGCACTCGTCTCCACTGACATTTGTACAAGTCTTTCATACTAAACTCACCAGGAGGAGCTGATGCTGTACCGGGTGAGACTTTTGGGTGAGAAGAGTGGAAGGGGTGAGCAAGAAAGGATCTTCTGGGTTGTTGGATTTTGAAGTCAAAGGTCTGGCGTTTACGATCGCCACTACTTCGGCTATGAAGGTAGAGAGGGTCTTATGGGTAAGCCTTGAAGTTCCCAGCTATAGAAAGACAAAATCAAGGATCCAGCCAATCATACGCTCCCAAGAGCCTCCCATGTGGGAAGAGTGTGGGGGGCTGAATAACCATTTGCAGTCTTGGTCAGCAAGATATCTCTCTCCGTGGTCACTGTCAATGTTTGAGGGGATGTGCAGTATTTTGCAGGCTCCAACGAAGTTGGTACCCCTATCAGAGCGGATAAGTTTAACTTGGCATTATAATGGAAATTAAACGTCTGAGAACATTTATAAAGCTGGATGTATCCAGTAAAGGGGAGTTCTGTACTGAGACGGTAAGCAGGGAGGTTAGCCATCTTTTGTGACTGAAACATACCCCGTCGTTTTTTGCAAATGACACATTTGAAAATGAGACTACTCACAAGTCTTTTGGCTCCCATTATCCAGAATCAAGCTGTACATAAAACTCCTTCAGTGAACAAACGTCCCTGATGTTTAGTCTTCTCATGGTAGTGTTGCACAAGTAAAGATGCAATATGATTGCTTGGGAGTATTATTGGATTACGTTCATTACTCTCGAGTTTCGCATTTGAAATGCATCCTCCAACTCTCAACAGTCCATTAGCATCTATAAAGGGGTCAAGTCTCTTGAGGGAACTGTCCTTAGGAATGCTCTTTTGATTTTGGAGGAGTTCAAGTTCTTGAGCATAAACCTCCTGTTGGATACAACATATGATGATGTATCTGGCCTGTATGAGCTCGTCCACTGTATGGGCCTTGTGACAGTAATGTCAAACTTTGCAGTGCTCTCATTCTGTAGGTGTGGCTCCAAAGGATTTGGCTATGTGGATCAAGCTAGCTATAGCTCTGTTCAGTGATTTCCACTTAGAAAACTTGTTGAATCGTGTGGATCCAAGCTCTCTGTTAGAAACCTTTGTGGTGAGTACAGAAACATGAGGATGAATCTCTGCATCAACATTTGGTTCTAGCAGCTAAACTGAGTTTTTCTCAAGAGTATCAAGTACAGGCTTGTATAGGAATGGTCGTCCTGTGAGCCACATGGTATCTTTAAGGTGGGCTGCAGTAACAGCTCTTGTTACATGGTCTGCAGGGTTAAAGTCAGTTGGTACATAGCGCCACTGCGTAGGCTGTGTAGACCTCCTGATTCTTTTAACTATGTTATGAACATAGACATAAAATCTCCTAGTCTTATTGTAAATGTAGCCCAACACTACTTTGCTGTCTGTATGAAACACTGTGCTATCAAGTTTTACATCTGTTTCAGATACAATAAGGTCGCTCTACTACCAGAACAGCAGCACAAAGTTCCAGTCTTGGTATGGTAAGCTCAGAACTTGGAAGTTGGTGCCAGCTTTGATTTGCCCATTGTAAAGCCAATTTGGACCTGGCCTTTAATGTCTATAGTTTTAAGGTAAGAGACTGCAGTAATTGCTTTTACTGAGGCATCACAAAATATGCACAGCTGCCTGGACTGAACCTCAGCAGGAGAGAAGTGGGAATATGGCCTATGTATACACACGTTAGATAATGCCTTTAGAGAGTCTCTCCATGTTACCCCTAGTGCCTCTTTCTCTGAGGAAAGTGGCAATTCCCAATCACATGTATCTGTGGTTAACTCTCTGAGCAGAGTCTTCCCTTGGATGTTCACAGGGGCTGCGAATCCAAGTGGATTGTATAGACTGTTAATGGTGGATAGGACTCCACGTCGTGTGAAGGGTTTCTGTTCTTGGTCGACCTGACAGTTAAAGGTGTCAGACTTGAGGTCCCAGCTGAGCCCTAGGCTGCGCTGTATGGGTAATGGGTCTGTTGCCAAGTCTAGATATTTAAAATCACTGGCATGATATTGAGTAGGAAAGGCCTCCATAACAATTTTGCTATTTGAAGCTATCTTATGCAGTCTGAGGTTTGAATAGGAAACCATACTTTGAGTCCTTTTAAATAGACTGATTGCGGCCTCAGGTGTGGGAAGCGACTTTAAGCCATCATCTACATAGAAGTCTCTTTCAACAAACTTCTTAACGTCTTTTCCATAGTCTTTTTCACCTTCTTGGGCAGAAAGTCTGAATCCATAAATAGTGATTGCAGGAGATGGGCTGTTGCCGAAAACATGCACTTTCATGCAATATTCTATGATGTCTTTTGCTTAGGGTCATTGTCTTTGTACCAAAAGAATCTCAAGAAGTTCCTGTGTTCTTCTTTAACTAGGAAACAATAGAACATTTGTTGTATGTCTGCAATTATAGCAATGGCTTCTTTAAGGAATCTGATGAGGACACCGATAAGTGTGTTATTGAGGTTTGGTCCTGTCAAAAGAACATCATTGAAAGAGACTCCCTCATATTGTGAACTAGAGTCAAATACTACTCGGATTTGTCCTGGCTTCTTAGGGTGGTAAATGCCAAAGATTGGTAAGTACCAGCATTCTTCCTATTCTTTAGGGGGTGAAGCTACTTCTGCATGGCTGTTCTCCAATATCTTGTTCATGAATAAGAAGAAATGTTCCATTATCTCTGGTCTTTTCTGAAAGTTGCGTTGGAGTGAACAGAACCGTTTAAAGGCTTGATCTCTGTTGTTGGGAAGACGGCATCTCTCTGTTTTGAAAGGCAGTGGTGCAACCCAAGTGTTCGTTTTATCCTTGAAGAATCCTTGCTCCATTATGTTCAAGAAGGCCTTATCTTCAATAGAGGGAGCTATCTTGTGGTCTTTCTTTGTCCTCTGGAACACCGTGCATCCCAAGTGGTCTTGGTCTTCACCACAAGGATGGTTCTCGATTTCTGAAAAGTCAGGATATAGTTCACTTGCCGGCTTCTCTCTTACAAGGAACCTGTTAGGACAAGGCTGAAAGAGGAATGGACATCCGTTCTCCAAGGTATTTGTGTAAAGAGAATTCACTGCGTTTGGATTGTGAACATTTCCTAGGCAGACATCACCAATAATGACCCACCCCAGGTCAAGCTTCTGGGCATATGGAGAATTGTGAGGACCGTTTATTTGTTTTCTCACCTTGTAGCTCTTATGATATCTCTTCCAAGCAGAAGTATTATTTGGGCTTCTGGGTCAAGTGCAGGTATGAGATGTGCTATGGATTTTAGATGTGCATGATCTAATGCTGCCTGAGGCATAGGAAATTCTTCTCTATTGTTTGGCATTCGATTGCATTCGATCAAGGTAGGTAAAGGTAGAAATGCTTCACCATTTATGGATTCGATTTGGAAGCCAGTAGCATTTCTGCCTTTTTCTTCACTCACACCTGTGCAAGTTTTTAGTGAATATGGAGAGCAGCGTCCTTTAATAGAATTAATCGATATCTTATTGAAGATATCAAAGAAAGTCGAGTTAGCAAGAGATCTATCATCAAGGATGGCATACAACCTTACTGCTTTCTCTTTATGACCAATGGGGTAAACTGTGACAAGACAGATCTTGGAGCAAAATTTGTTACTAAGACCTGCTCCGCAGACTTCGGTGCACTGGGGTGTCACTTCAGGAGGTACTGTGTCTCTCTCCTCCCCGCCGTACTCTACAGCCTGTTCTGAGGGTGTGAAAGTCCATGGAACTGGCCCAGGGTGTAGGCTGTATTGTGCTCTTCACTATTGCATTCAGAGCATTTGGTGTTTACAGTACAGTCTTTTGCAAGATGAGAGGTTGATGCACAACACTTGTAATAAATGTGGTTCTCCTTGAGGAAAGTTTTGCGGTCCCTGAGAAGTTTTTCTCTAAATGCTCTGCACTTCAGCAATGAGTGTGGTTTCTTATGTAGAGGACATTCTCTGCATGGGTCCCTGGTTGAGATCTTTTCAGACTCTGAGATACTGTAGATTTTGTTTGAGGGGTCTTTGGAAAATACACTGGTCTTGTGTACTGCAACAGGTGTACCTTTCATGTTACGAAGTGAGACAGGCCTACCTGGTTTGGGGTAAGTGGTGTCAAACATCGAGAAGTCAAAGCTGGGATCATTCCTAGTCTTTGCTTGCTGGCGCACAAAGTCCACAAAGAATGAGAATGGAGGGAATGGGACATTGTGCTGTTGCTTGTACATGGAGCCTTGAGCGATCCACATCTCTTGCAAGTTATAAGGTAGTTTCTGTACTATGGGGTTTACACCACGTGCAGTATCTAAGAATGCCAGACCTTGTAAATCTCCTTCAGCTTTGGCAACTTGGAGCTCTGTCAGCAGATCACTCAGTTCTCTTAGCTTCTGGAACCTCTTGTTTTGGATCTTGGGGAAATCCTCAATTCTTTTGAAGAGTGCATTCTCTATCACTTCTGGTGTGTCGTAACAGTCTTCAAGTCTCTCCCATATCATGTTTAACCCTGTGTCTGGGTAGTTTAATATTAATGGCTCTAATCAACTTTGCATGCTCTGCCGATTCATTTCCTAGCCACTTGACAAGAAGATCAATTTCATCACGTGCAGACAGATCTAGGTCTCTGATTGTATTTCTGAATGATGAGCGCCATGACCTATAGCTTTCAGGTCTGTCATCAAACTTGGACCCCTTGGTTATTAACTCATGTCTCGCAAGAAATTTTAGAAACTCTGACATACCTGGATCTTTGTTTGGTGGAACGTTGCTGTAGTAGTCACCATCTATTTGTTCCTTCTTAAAGGATTTGAATGCAGGTTGCATTGAGGGCATTGAGGGCCGATGTCCTATGAAACTGTTGTCTCGTGCAAAGCAGGGTTTTTGGTTAACTGAGGTCACTTGTGTGGAAGGAGTCTGCTGGGGTTCTCCAGCAGGGGTTGACGCTGCTCTTGTTCCCTAAATTTAGGCTGTCATCTAAATTAGCATGCTGCAGTACGTAATCTAAAGTTTGTTGCAAGTTATCGTGATGATCGATTCAGGCCCAATTATGTGGCTGAGTGGAGTGGACTTGTGGAGTTTGCTGCTTCTTCTAATGCCTCTGCCTCTGCTACAAGCAGCTGCAGCTTCCTTTTCCACAGTTAGCTTTTCCAGTGCTGCTTGTTGTTAAGCCAGAGCTGCTTCCATGTGTGCTTTCTCTATTTTCATACGAGTTTTCATTTCCATTTCTATACGAGCTTTCTCTATTTTTAATTGTCTTTCTTGTTCTGCGAATGACACGCGGACCTTGGCGGCTTCAGCTTTCTTGTGGGCAATGGCGACAGTGGAGCTGCTCACCGATCTCTTTGAGCTTTTCATTTGGAGCTAGCTGAGATGTGAGACCTTGTCTCATGCAGTTCGGATTCTCTTGACAATATAATGACACTGTGAACAGGTTTGCACACTTGCAACTGTTGTGGATGACGATGTTGCGCCTTGCAGGGTTCAGTACCATGCGGTCCAGCCGGTTAGAGGTTGTTTACTCGCAGGGTTTTAGGAATCGCAGTTTCTAGTATCTAGCTCGTAAGAAGCCGTTGTTTCACTGCGGCCAGGGAGTCGCAGTTCCTCGTATCTAGCTCCTAAGCAGCCGCTGTTTTACTGCGGTCTGGGAGTCGCAGTTCCTCGTATCTAAGCTCGTAAGCAGCTGCTGTTTTACTGTTTTGTCCTCCTTATGTGTAAAGGTACATAGCTCGACAGACAGCTAAACCTTACCCCAGCAATGAATTGACAATGGAGTATCGTCCAACTTTATCTTTATTGCAAGGATGTAAATATGCGCATGCGGTAAAACTGGGGAACAGAAAAATAATACACTTACTAAAGGAGTCTGACATATTACAATGCATATCATAACATTACTGTTCATGACAATGATAAACATCCATGAAGTACACAGATATAAACCAGGAGCATGCTATCCTACCTGCATAACAAGGATATTCCCTAGCTGCTAACTGAACCTACTATAGAGGAGCAGGAGAAAGACATGCAAATACATATGTAAACAGATGTAAACAGGCTGTAATGTGGCTTACTAGCGATGCTACCATGGGTTTGATGTGGAGGATGACTCCAGAGGCTTCCACACCATGTGCTACCTGTGGCAGGGATGACTGTGAATGGGGAAAATGGCTGCTGTGTGCAGGGATGATGTCACTAAGGTATGGAAACTGAAATAGGCCAAACTTCTAATGTGAATAGCTGCAATGTATGTAAACGGCCACTAGATGGAGCTGTTACACAACTAATAGAGAATTATACAGAACATATATTGAATATGCATGGAAATTATACATAAAGGTTGCTAGTGTTCAAGACCCTGCTCATTTTTGTACGACACAGGTTGCAATTAACAATTCTTTTATTGTCCGCACTTTCATCAAAAAAGCGCCAGACTGCGGAACACCTACCCCTTGGCAAGGGAGATTTCCGCAAGGAGGTGCTCCATGGAACAGTTGCAGGCCTGTTTGATGTGGCCCACCTTCTCCCTTTCAGCCTGTTGCGATGCTGCGGAATCCCTCCCCCTCTGTACTCGATCGGCTTGCCACCTTCCCAGGTTAAGTTAGTGATTTCATCGTCCACCACCTCCACTTTCTCACTCTGGTCATCCTCCTGACTTGTTGCCCTAACAACAACCTCACTTATTGACGAATGTGTCTCATCCTCATCATCAACCTCTTGAGACACTAATTGCCGTTGACTTATTCACAACTGTGTCTCATTATCATCATCCACCATGTGAAACAACTATTGCCATTCCCCACCTCCATCTTCTTCTGACTGTGGATGCTCAAGAGATTGGGAATTAGGACACAAGATCTCCTCATGTCCCTCTTCAAGCGGACTGAGACTGGATTTTGTGGAAGACAGGGTGGTGCTTAACTGACTGGAAGCATTATCTGCTGCAATCCAACCAACCACCTGCTCGCACTGGTCTGACTTTGAGAGTATTGTCTTGTGCCGCCCTGCAAACTGGGACAGAAGCTAGGTATCATGGATGAGTGTGTTTCTTGTGCTCTGGCAGCAGGCACAGTTTCACCACGCCCAGGGCCACGGCCTCTGCGTGCTCCATTAGCAGCATGGCCACTTCCCCATCCCTTACTGATCGCCTTCATCATATTAAATGGTATATATGCTTGCAAGTATGTCACATATACAGTAGTGCAGTTTTTTTTAAGTGTAAGCGTCTACAGAAAAAGTACACTGGATGTCACAGATATTTTTAGGCTGTGCACACTTTACACAGGAAAAATAGCGCAGATAATGTCACTGTCTGCAGCGACCAAACATTTGCCCGCTATTTAATGCAGGTCGTGATAGAAATATATATTTCTGCCAGACACAGCAATAGTTCTTAAAAATACTTTTGGGTCTCTAACTCCAACCCTGCTTAACAAAAAAATTAAATTAAATTCCCTACACTATCTGTTCCCCTTATAGCACAGCTCTGACTGACTAAGACTAAGCCGAACCATGTGTCATCCGGGGATTTATAGCACATGATAACGCGTTCCGGCTATCGGGTGCTTTATAGCACATGATGACGCATTCAGGAGTTGCCTCTGGTGCCTGAGCACATCAAAGCATACAGTAGTTTGGCCCTCTGTGAGAATCTCCACATCTCAAGGTAGATTTCATGGACTTGTTCAAAGAATGAAGAAGAAGAGTTTTCCTGCTGTTAGGGAGATCCGCTCTGTAGGTTGCATTTCATTACTTTACAAGAAGTATCATACACAAAGGCACAAAGCATGGTGGAACAGAACATGGTGCCAAAGATCATGGTGCTACAGTACAAAATGGATGAGAGCTTAAGGGGCACACAGCAAACAGGGCACAGAGAATGAGGGCATAGAGCATGGAGGAACAGAGCATAAAGGGCACAGAGCATGGTCGTACAGTACATAGGTGCACAAAGCATGGTGGCAATGTGTGGGGTGGCACAGAGCATAATGTGCAGAAAGCATGGTGGCACAGTACATGTGGGCATAGAGCATAAGGGGCACAGAGCATTAGGGCATAGACTATTTGGCAAGAACAAATTACAAGATAGGTGCACTCTGCGGTCTTACTAAGCACTCAAACTGATGTTAAAAGTAAGAGATTAGTCAGCATGCCCTGCTGTGGAGGACATGCCTAAGCCCGAGCACCACGCCATGGTTTCTCAAGTTGCTCGGGACCTAACACTCACCTACCTGTGCCTTATGGGCAATACCAGGGGCCAGTTGGCATAGACTATTTGGCACTATCTATAGAGTTAAGAACATTGTGTGTGCTGTACATTATGTCAGGGAGGGGGGCAGATATGTGACTTGATTGTATTCAGTGAATGTGGCACTGAGGGGTTTCTGCTAGTTCATAGAGTGTTTTGGATGGGTTGGTAAAGTGAGAAGCTAAAGATATCTGGAATGCAAACTCTGAAGAGACAAGTCATGGCCTGTGTAAGAGAACTATAGTTTGGGTCTGGTGTTATGTTTATGTAAAGAGCTTGGAATTACACCACTACCACTGTATCTTTAAAAGCATACTGTGCATACACAGTGTCCTCTCAATTTACTGCTGGGGGAATTCAGAAGATAGCTGAGCCAGCTATTTTCCGAGTCCCATAGCAATGAATGCAGAGGTGGCTGCACATGTGAATTGTCTCCATTCACTTTATGGCCCATGTTCTTGACATAAAAGAGGGTCTCCCAGAGGTGGGACCCTCAACTGTTGGACCTTTATGACATATCTATACCCCCATTCAGACCTCAGATGAGACCCCACACCTCACATCAGACCCCCATGCCTCCGATTAAACCCTTGCCTCAGATCAGACCCCTAGACCTCATTGCCCCCAGGCTCAAATCAGCCCTACATGCCTCATTTGATCAACCTCCATGCCTCATTTGATCAGTCCACATGCCTCAGATCAGCCTCCATGCCTCATTTGATCAGACCTCATGCCTCATTTGATCATTCCCCATGCCTCATTTGATCATTCCCCATGCCTCATTTGATCAGGCTCCAGCCATAGATAAAAAAAAATAAAAAAAAAATCCACTTACCTCTCCTGTTCTGGATGCTGCCGCTCCTCACCTCCGCTCTCTCTCTTCTCCAAGCCACGGTTGTGCTGTGACTTGCACAGTGTGAGATCACAGAGCATCCTCACGTTATCAGGCCTGAGTAGATATTACTGATTGGTTCACTAAGTATTGTTGTAACATCACAGCACTATGTCTAATAGAGGCAGTAATCCTTATCACAGCACAGTAATCCCTATCACACTACCTAACACCCTGCACTGGAACCTATCAGCAACACTATATCACTATCTAACCTACACTGACTATCTCCCACTAACTATCTGTATTATATATATGAGCTAACTATCTAATGTAATTAAATAAGGATCCAGATGAGTCTGCAAAGCACAGAGCACAGCAATGACACTGCTGTCTCTCTCTGAACTGCAAAAAAAACAGAAGAAAATGGCTGCTGGGGAATTTCTTATATAGTAAGGGGTAGGCAACTTTCCTATTGCTTGCTAGGGATGTTGCTACGCTCTGAGAAAGATATTGCAGCCTTCTCATTGGCCCACAAGCAAGAAGCACTAGTACTGATGAAAAAAAAAAAATAGAATAGTCGCAATTACGAATATATAGCACTATATTCTAGATTTTCGCGAATTCTCAAAGTGCCGATATTTGCAATTAGAATATTCACAATCACCAATAATAAAGAATGTATTTATATAACATGTGTGGTTTTGTTGGTTTGGCGATATGTATAGTGTTCCCACACTTGACTACTCTTATTACTTTGTTTTTTGTTGGGTTTCCTTTTGTATATTTAATCACATCACATTACGTTACAAACTCCCAAGGCTTCTAACAGCAGATATGGCTAGTAGCAGTTGAAGGAAGGAATTGAACATGTGCATCTACCTCAGCAGGTGTGTATTTAATTGAAAACTTGGTGGATGTACTACATTTTCAATTATATGCAACTACATTGCATATTGGTCAATGTTTGTTCCTCCTCTGCGCATAGTCTAATTTATAAATTAAGTGCATCTACGGCAGTCTGTGCACATGAAGTAAAAAATACTGAGGCCCCTGACAGGAGTATTTTTTACTCTACTTATATACCTGTTTTCAGGAGAGTAAAAGATAGTAAATGTGTCATGGCCAGAATCCAGGCCACTGTCACGCACTCACTACTCCTAAATAGTTGCAAAAAGGGAGCTTGCGATTATTTTTCAGACCTAAAAGAGGAGTAAAAATATTATTAAAAGTTACATTTTAAGCTTTTCACCCATAACCCAAAGGAGACTGGGTGGGATTGGGTGAGTATAGTTATGCATTGGGTGAAGTTAGAGACATGGCTAGGTGCACCACTGATATTGTACGTCTTTGTACGGATTATTTTTAAAATGCATATGTACACTCATTGACACAAAAAGTAACGCACCAAGAACAAGTTGCTGGAATCGAATGAAACTTTCTATGTGTGAATGTAATGATGATATATGGAAGTGATAACAATATTAGAACAAATCGTTTATTGGGAAAAACGGTAGAATTTAACGGAGGCTCTAATTCCCTGTTGGGCCGCCTCTAGCTTGGACAGGATGAGATGGGCATGGAGGCATACAGGTTCTGTATGGTATGCTGCAATACATTTGCCTGCAGATGTTACAGCTGGACTTGAAGATCCTTAACACTTGTAGGTTGCTGATGTTGGTGTCCCAGCTGGTCCCACTATTGCTCAATTGGCAATAAATCTGGTGACAGGGCAGGCAAGGAAGTATTGGAATCTGGAGGAGACATTCCTGGGAAACAATTATTATGTATGGGCATACTTTATCCTGCTTAAAATTGCCAGCTGTTAGCCCTACCATGAGAAGTAATCTATGTGGCCACAGGATGTTCTGCAAATATTGTTGCACTGTTAGTGTCCTTCGTATCCCTACTAGATACGAACTGTCATATGCAATGGCTCCCCAGATTATCACACCAGCAGTTGGGGCTGTGTGTCACTTTACATCAAAGGCAGGATTGACGGACTCACCACAAAGCCTCCATACTCAAACCCAACCATTCTTTAAATCCCAAACAGAACCTGTATTCATCACTAACGACAATATGGTTTCAGTCCATAGCAGTTCAGGTTTCTTATGCATAACACCACTACAAACGAAGCTGATAGTAGCTAGAAATGCCTTCTGCTAAGTACCTATTGTAATAAAGGTGCCAACTATGTATAAATGGTGGATTATGAAACTGTGGGAGCTGCTCATGATTTTCAGCGAATTAAACAATTCTATCTACTGGTGGTCTGTCTGGGTCATCTAGAGCCTGTTCTCCATGTGAGCATGCACTCATGCAACCACTGCTCCCAACACATTGTAACAGGTATCTCAGAATGGCCAAGATTCGTGGAAACAACCATCATGCTTCACTCACATCAATGATGGACCCCTTATCAAGGTCTGTTAAATCAGCAAAATATCCTCAAGTACCTTTTCGAGACATCGTTAAGATATCTCACACTCAGGGTGGATTCACATATGCATTGTACCGTATATTCCGTTATACATTTCTGTTTAACAGGGTTATGATGGACTATAACAGAATTTAAGGACAGAATGCAAAACAGAACTATTTAGAGGCATTTTTTTTATCCATCCTAAAAGAGTTCTATGGGCATAAATAGTGATTCCATCTTATTCCGTTATGTAAGAGTGAAAAAAAAGAAAATTACTAAAGAAAATCTGGATAAATTTCAAATTGATAGAATTGATTTTCTCATATTTTTTAATTCACTAGGTTTCTGGTGGTAGCATCAAACTGATCAATCAGTGTTTTTTCATAATATTTTTTTTTATCTATTGCAGTGTTTGTGCTTTATAGATCAATTTTCCACTAATTATTTATTCACTAAGTTTTTTGTCGTTGTTCTGCCATCCTCACAAGTTGACAGGAGAATGAGTTGACAGGCAGCTAAACTTTTTCCCAACAATTCACTGAGGTAGACGATGGGGGTCTTTTACAGCGTTTATTGAAAGGATCAGTGTAAAACTACAACAAAAAATATAACAGTGCTTACTATGAGGCAAATATACGTGTGACACAGTATACATGACATAGCATGTAAGAGAATATGTAATATACAAACATAGAAATACATATGGCATGAATAAGACAGATGTGGGCAAAATGGCTGACTAACCATGAGGGAGGCTAACCGCATGGTATAACATGGGTACAGCAAAGAGCACAGCAAATGTTGAGATAACCTTGTGTGGTAATGATAAAGGTAAGTAAGACTTGCTGACTGTGCTATGGTAGGAATAAACATCAGGGTGAAACAAATGGTGAAGAGAGATAGACAAAATTTCTGGCTTCAATGAGGACAAGATGGCTTGTTCAAGAAGAAGGGGCAGGACCCAAGGGAAAGATGGGAAAACTAAGGTGGCTAGAATGGCCAAACTTAAGAGAGCTCAGCAGGAGCTAATTAGTAGTATAGGAAGTGGAATAAAACAGGCTGCATCATAACAGTACATTGCGCTGTAGGCAAACTAATTAGCAAGGGCAATACATTGCAATGGGGAATAAGAAAATGCACACAATAAAACAGATATTAATGCTTGTGAAGGCATGACAGTCGTAACCTTGAATTGTTCAATGAGTGCCTTCTCATAAGGCGAACGCGAACTTCCGCAAATGTTCGCGAACATGCGAACAGTGCGAACCGCCATAGACTTCAATAGACAGGCGAATTTTAAAAAACAAAGGGACTCCTTCTGGCCACAACAGTGATGGAAAAGCTGTTTCAAGGGGACTAACACCTGGACTGTGGCATGCCGGAGGGGGATCCATGGCAAAACTCCCATGGAAAAATATCTAGTTGGCGCAGAGTGTGGTAAGTTGTAATCGCAATGCGATTAATACAGGTTATATTAATCGCATTGCGAATTCAACTTAAAGCTGAGTTCCTAATGGTTGTATTGCTAGAATATAACGATTGAGAATAGGAACCCAGCTCTAAGTTGAATTCGCAATGCGATTAATATAACCTGTATTAATCGCGTTGCGATTACAACTTAGATCTGAGTTCCTAATGGTTGTATTGCTAGAATATAACGAAGATTGAGAATAGGAACCCAGCTCTAAGTTGAATTCGCAATGCGATTAATATAACCTGTATTAATCGCATTGCGATTACAACTACTAAGATGTATGCCATCCTTGCTTTTTGATGGGAGGTGGGAGGGTCTGGGAGGGAGACTGATGTACTAGCCCTAAAAAGGGCTTTTTGGGGTGCTGTCAGGACGCAGTCCTTACAGCAGAGATCTGATGAGTCTTTCAGGACTGGAGTGGACACTGAATACACTAGCCTAGCTATCAATTTCCCTATTAAATCTCAGCAGCAGTTACACTGTCCCTCCTCTCACTAAGACTGCAGCTTCCGAATGAATCTAAAATGGATGCTGTGTCCAGGAGATGGGAGGGTCTGGGAGGGAGGGTATGCTAATTGGCTGGAATGTGTCTGCTGACTGTGAGGTACAGGGTCAAAGTTTACTCAATGATAGGGGTGGACCTAACATCGCATATGTTCGCCCGCCGCTGACGAACGCGCACAAGCTATGTTCGCCGGGAACTACTCGCCTGTGAAAAGTTTGGGAGTTGGGACATCATATTTGCGAATTTAACTTAGAGATGGGTTCCTAATGGTTGTATTGCTAGAATATAACTAAGATTGGGAATTTAGCTCTATATTCTCAATCTTCGTTATATAATTCTAGCAATACAACCATTAGGAAACCCAGATCTAAGTTGAATTTGCAATGCGATTAATATAACCTGCATTAATCGCATTGCGAATTCAACTTAGAGCTGAGTTCCTAATGGTTGTTGTATTGCTAGAATATACGTTATATTCTAGCAATACAACCATTAGGAACTCAGCTCTAAGTTGTAATCGCTAATGCGAATAATACTTACAATTATTAATCGCTTTGCGAATCCATTTAATGCCTCTATTTGATTGAATATGACGGTTGACTATGACTACCACCAATGTTCTGCTGCCTCCGAGGCAAGATATCTGAACCCCCAGGGGCCATTTGGGCGTTTTTGATGAAAACGCATCAAAACGCATTTGCGTTTTTATAATTTTTCATTTTTAGTTTATTTTTGTGTATTTTGCCACATTTGGTTGCATATTTACATTTGGTATAGGCAAATATGGTAGTCTAGATCATTACTCTGCCCAAATCTATATTCAGCTACATGGCTTAGAAAATATGCTGTCAAACTATGATCCTAGGTTTTGGTATAGACACATGATCTAGACTACCATATTTGCCTATACCAAATGTAAATATGCAACCAAATGTGGCAAAATACACAAAAAAATAAACTAAAAAATGAAAAAATTATAAAAACGCAGATGCAAATGGCCCCTGGGGGGTTCAGATATCTTGCTTTGGAGGCAGCAGAACGTTGGTGGTAGTCATAGTCAACCGTCATATACAATCAAACAGAGGCATCAAATGGATTCGCAAAGCGATTAATAATTGTAAGTATTATTCGCATTGCGATTACAACTTAGAGCTGAGTTCCTAATGGTTGTATTGCTAGAATATAACGTATATTCTAGCAATACATCAACCATTAGGAACTCAGCTCTAAGTTGAATTCGCAATGCGATTAATGCAGGTTATATTAATCGCATTGCAAATTCAACTTAGATCTGAGTTCCTAATGGTTTTATTGCTAGAATATAATGAAGATTGAGAATATAGCGCTATATTTGTTATCTTCGTTAATATATTCTAGCAATACAACCATTTGGAACTCAGATCTAAGTTGTAATCGCAATGCGAATAATACAGGTTACATTAATCGCATTGCGATTTACAATTACTAACACTGCAGCTTCAGAATGAATGTAAGATGGATCCTATCCTTACGTTTAGATAGGAGGTGGGAGGGTCTGGGAGGGAGGGTATGCTGATTGGCTGGAATGTGTCTGCTGACTGTGAGGTACAGGGTCAAAGTTTGCTCAATGATAAAGTATAGGGGCGAAAGCGAACATCGAATATGTTCACCCGCCGCGGCGGACGCGAACAAGCTATGTTTGCCGGGAACTGTTCGCCGGCGAATAGTTCGGGCCATCTCTACTCATAATAAGATTTCCTTCTGGTGGTAGCCTCAAGCTAAACAAACAAAATTCCAAATAGATTTGCCAATCTCTATTTTGCAAACTTTTCCAGCACGATGAGCTTCAACATCTCTTCTTCTGAGGTCCTCAGAAATCTCCTTTGTTTGTGCCATGATACACTTGTTGTGAAGATCTTTGATAGATCCCTGTTCTTTAAATAAAAAAGCTCACCCACTCACATCTGTTTATCATCCCCTTTGAAAACACCTGACACCTGAATTTCATTTGCACATTTTGTACTAATCCTAAAGAGTCACATTATTTTGTTATTCACCAACATGTGATATGGTATTTTTTCTCAATACATAAATGGGCAAGTGTAATAATACTTGACCCGTTTGATTTTGTTATGGTATCTACTTTTATGACTTGTGTGAAAATGTGCTGTAGATTTATGTCAAATTTATGCAAAAATATATAAAAAGCTCTGAAGGGTTCACAAACTATCAATCACCACTCTGATATATTGCATTTGGAAAGTCTTCAGGCTCATCCCTTATATTTTATGTTGCAGCCTGTGAAAAAAATAAAAATAACGTTTTCTCCATCAATCTGTACTCAATACCCCATAAAGAAAAAATTAAAGCAGAATAAAAAAATGCAAAATCATTAAAATAGGAAAAATTAAAAATTTTGCTTGGACTTAAGTATTCAGATCAGGGGTATAGCAATAGGGGAAGCAGGGGAAGCAGCTGCTTTGTGGCCCAAACTCAGATAGGACCCATCCAGAAGGAGGACTAAAATATTTTATTTGAGATAGTAGTTCAAATATCAGTGGCTCACCAGTAAGTGTTATCACGGAGTAGGTGCTCTCTTCAAGAGCTACACCCTAAGCCCAATTGTATATTCTTATGAAAATCTAATCCGAGAATTGGAGGGCACTCGGGTCTCTTGAAATTATATTGATATATAGTCCAATAATATTATAAAAATAGAGATAAATTTATTCTAAAAATAAATGCAAATATATAAAAGTATTAAAATCACACTCTAGGATTGTGTATATATACACCAACTAGTAGAAAGACACAATATATACATTCCGATCAACATTTCCCAATTTTAATATTTTCTCTTAAGGGATCCATATTCTGCATATTTATTTTCAGGTATGCTGAGTTGGTTAAATGTGTTGTTACGCTATAACCATAGCTACATCTATGTAGATCACCGATCTCTACCAATCTATTGAAATGCCAGCAATATTAGAAATACTTTTATAAAGACAAATGTTGTAAAAGCAATGCTACAAGAAAACATGACAAAAAAGGCAAAATTTAAATAAAAAATAAAAAAATCAATTCTGTAGTTTTTGTCGGTATGAGACATTAATAGTTACTACCAGTTGTACGATAGTTCATACACTATCCAGTGCGTGTATATGTTATTGCTGACTTGCCAAATACACTCTTCTGTATTTACCTTTTTTGTCAGGTTGCAGCACTGGCTACTTTACCCATCCGCAAATCTTAGGTCTATGCTGCTGGCATGAAGATGTATCACAGCTGCCACTGAAAGGATGCACTCTGTCCGGATGCAATGATTGCGCTGCTATGGTTGCAGAGTCCTATCCACAGGTCTCAGATCTCTGCTGCTGGCATGTAGATGTATCGCAGCTGCCAAAAGGATGCGCTCTGTCTGGTTAGAATAGTTGCGCTGTACTGGCATACCTTGTGGCGTCCCACGTGGTATGGAGAAAAGCTGGTTCCTCTTCGGTTGCTTCCCTTATGTGTACTTAGGTGGAAATATTGATGTAGGCTTAATGGGAAGGAATTGTATTGTATTCCAATATGGAATACGAATTATCGCTGATATACTGTTTTTCCTCTTTTCACCAAATGCGTTTCGGGACTTACTGTCCCTTCATCAGTAGTCATCAGTATACCATTTGTTCCCTCTTTTTAAAGAAAAATGTTGATTACAAAGGGGGTGTGATTCTGATGAGGCGTAACCAGTGGCATGGGATTAAGCTTTTCAAGGTATTAGTCCCAAATGTTTTGAGATCAAATGACTATCCTTTCTTGTGGATTGTTCTACTCAGTCCATATTAAGGATGGTTATAGAGTCACACTTATATATATATATATATATATATATATATATATAACCTTTTGTCATCATTCATCATGGAAAATAATATTAAAAATAGAAATAAAGATGATAATAAGAAAAGAAAAAAAATGACATAATAAAATAATCAGAACTAGAACAACTACAGAATTGATTTTTTTTTTTTTCTATTTTTTCAGAGACCTAAGTGATTAGATTTTCATAAAAATGTTTTATTGTCTGGGCCCCTTCGATAGTATTATACAGTGTCATTATATGCAGTGACACTGTAGGAAATAGATGGAGCGGCTGCTGTGACTCGTGGCTGCTGTGACTAGCCAGTGGAGTAGGGTTTGCATGGGAGTTGGGGTTGTGAAGAAGTTTCCGGGGGGCACGTTTAAAAAATTGCTATGGGACTCATTTCTAGTTACACCAGTGATTTAGATCCTTTGCTATGACACTTGAAATTTAGCTTTTGGAGCCTACCAATTCTCATGATCCACTTTGAGATGTTTCTTCACGTTGAATAGAATCTACTTGTGGTAAATTCAGTTGACTGGACGCAATTTGGAAGGACACAGCCCTGTCTCTATAAGGTCTCACTGCTCGTGCTTTGCATTTAGATGCCTGGTCATGCAGGTGGTGCTCAGGTTTAGAACATTTATGCCTCGATTCAGGCTCTGTAGAGCGGCATGAGCACCTTCCTCTTTCTACTGTTAATGTCTCTCCCTATACACCCAAGCATTTTGCTAGCATTTCTTGCTGCTCTATGACATTGTCTGCCTACCTTTAGGTCATCTGAAACATTGACCCCTAAATTCCTTTTCTCAGATACTGAGGTTAGGACTGTATCACTGATTTTATATTCTGCTCTTGGGTTTTTATGCCCTATCATTATCATTATCAACATAAAATTTTAGTTGCCAGATTTTTGATCATTCCTCTAGTTTTCCTAAATCCTTTTGTACCCTGCTCCCTCTTTTGCTGTACTGCTGGCGCTGTGTGACCACCACCTCTTCCTTCGAACTCCACACATAACTCGCATGACCTTGATTCCATGTGGGGTCTAGGACCTCATCATCCTCCACTTGATCTTCCACCCTGTCGTCACCCCTGCCCTCCTTGCCGGTCTGCACATGGCAGAAATCACCTGTGTTTTGTCATCATCATCAGAGACGTGCTGCAGTGGTCCTCCCATGTCCACATCCTGAAACATAAGTGGTTGGGCATCAGTGCACTCAATCTCTTCCTCTTCTGGGGCAGGGCTAGGTGGATGGCCCATGGAAACCCCACCAGCAGAGTCATCAAAAAGCTGCAGAGACTGCTGCATGACTTGGGGTTCAGACTTCTTGGCTGATTTGCAAGGGGGTGAGGTGAAAGACCGATACCCATGGGCTGCAGGTGCCAACTCTGCAGTTTCAGTAGGGGACCAGGTGGGAGAAAATGTGAAGGAACTGCAGGCACTGTCAGCTATCCAATCTACTACTGCCTCTACTTGTTCAGGCCTTGCCATTCGTCCACCGGTATTCGGGCCTACAAAATAACGCTGAATGTCCTGTCGCCACGTGCATGTGAGAAAGCTGTTTCATTTGGACGTGTAGCTGGCACAGATCGACCACATTCTCCTTGCAACAGGAGCTCCACCAGCACCAGCAGCAACATGACCAGGGCCTCGTCCCTTATTTGATGCTCATCTCATTCTTTGAGGTCACCCACTGAATTAACAGACAGATTAACTATATTAATTTCCCTGTCACATATGCAGTTCAGGTGTACCTCACACCAAAAATGGGTATATGTCACCCACAGAATTAACAGCCAGATTAATTATTATATTTCTGTGTCAGGGGTACAAAGATGGTGCATTGCACCCGCAAAATAATCACTATAGGACACCCACAGTATTAACAGCCAGATTTATTATTATATTTCTGTGTCAGGGGTGCAAAGCTAGTGTATTGCACCTACAAAAAGTCATTACAGGTCATCCACAAAACAAATAGCCAGATTCCTAACACTCTCCCTCACTTCAGCTTCCTGTCCCTGCATTACTCAGTGCAGATGGGCTGTGCTACACGTGATCCAGCTTGTATAGAGGCTGGGTCACATGATGCACCGGCCAATCACAGTCATGCCATTACTAGGCATGGCTGTGATGGCTCCTAAGTGCCCACAGCTTAAAAGCTTGTTGATTGGCTGCCCTGCAGCCTTTCAACAAGCTTTATTAAATTCCCGAACACCGAACTCGAACCCAAACTTTTGCTGCAAAGTTCGGGTTCGGGTCCAGGTACTTTACAGTTCAGGATCGCTCAAAACTACTTGTGTTATTCTTTTTCAGCCTTTCTACTGTTTTTCTGAAGAACCAGGTTTAGCTCCTTGATAACGTTCTGCGGCAGTTGTGACAAGTCTTTGTTCATATGATCAGCTGGAATGTGTATTCCTTTGATGTTCATTGTTTGAATTTTTCTGGTATCTTCACTATAATTCTTAGGACTTTCGAGGTCAACCAAACTGTAGTGCTTCTTCTTGTTAGTAAGTCTTTCTTCATCCTTACATTCGTAAGCATCCACAATCATAGACAGCCTCTGTTGCACTGTGCCACCAAGTTCTTTATGTTTCAATGTTCTTATTTTTTCACCAGGCTGTAGATTGATGAACATAAATTTATAGCCTATATTAGCACAAGCAAAAACTATCAGTTTTAGTCTATGAAGATGTATAGCATGAAACTGCAACTAAGTTTGGCATTGATTTATGCATTAGCAATAGCAATAATGATAATAATATTCTGTTTCATTCAATACAATTATGTGTTAAAGAATTATTTTAATCATACAAATTGTTTATGAAAGCAAATTCAGTCCATGATAACAAAAGAATAGTGTAATATCCTAGTGTAATGTTAATACTCTATGTGATGCAAATATTAATTTGCGCAAAACTTTTTAATAAATATTAAAAAAATACATAAGAGAATGAGCATATGATGATATTGTTTATATGTCTGTATGATTTTCTGCAAGTTCCTGAAACAAAGGTTTTTTGCATAAATGCTGTGGAGAACACAAGCATTAATTTCCTCCTGATCTCTTCTATTTTCATCTGGCAGATAGAATGGCAGCGTATAGCCAGCAGGATAGGTTTAGTATAATAGTATTATATTAAAAGAATTGTCCAGAATTTAATAAATGACCTATACTTAGATTACTCAAACAAAATAATAGTTGATCTCAGGGAGACCAGCTACAAAAACACCATGGAGCCTCATTTAAGAGTCTCAACACAGCAATCCAAAGTGCAAAGCTCCCTGGGAAACAGTAATATGCAAATAAAATGTTGAGCCCCAGTATTGGGTCTACAATACAGTGAAAGCCAGATATCCCTCAAAGGAAGGAAAACCGAGCAAAGGGGTGTCCCCATTACAGAGATCACCTAATCCACCATATTAAGTGGCCCCTATGTCAAGATCCAGCTCTTTTACAAGCTTTAATAATGTGACAGGGAAGACCTAAGCCAGTTATCCATCCACAGCCAGCTGTTTCGGGGTTAGCCAGAATCCTACTCCACACTGATGAGGGGCAACACCCCAAAACAGCTGTCTGTGGATGGATAACTGGCGTAGGTCTTCCCCGTCACATCCTTAAAGCTTGTAAAAGAGCGAGAACGTGACATAAGGGCCACCTAATATGGTGGATTTGGTGATTTCTGTAATGGGGACAACATTTGCTCAGTTTTCCTTCCTTTTAGGGATATCTGGCTTTCACTGTGTTATAGACACAATACTGGGGCTCCACATTTATTTTGCACTATACTCAGATTAGGCTATCAATATCATCATCAGTGAAAGTCAGACTCCTGGGATCCCAACCGATCAGTTTGTTAAAGGGGTCAAGGAGCTATAGCTTCTTCATTCCCAGACACATTGCTATAAGTTCTGCAGTATTCACAAAATGCGGCAGAGAAAGCACACCAAATAGAGGTTGCGATTAGACATTTTATTTGCATACAGTGGTACAGCTGAATACATTTATATGCAATGTTTCGGGTCATATAAATGTAAACAAAGCGGAAATACAAAATTTATAAATGTAGCTCAGCAGTATAAGAAATTCATGGTTACAGATGTAATAAATAGCTTAGATACAGTGAATAAATTCATAGTAGGACATATGGATAGATACTGACGCATATAAGGATCAGGGAGGAGGGTAGGGGTGATGCTAGTTTCAAAAATAGCCAAAAGACTGAGTTGTATAGACATGATTGATAATATAGGCTGAGTACATGTAACACAAGATAATAGCATGATGGGTAATATGGCTAGCTGAGGTCAAAGGGGGGGGGGAACAGGGGTGTATTACCAATACTGTTAGCTGGAGACAGTTTGGATAATGCAAGGCTGCGGTCCCAGTTGTGGGGGTTAGTGCAAAGCACTGATGGGAAGTGTTTGTCCCATAGGTACAGCTTTCAGAGGGGTGCTGATAGAGTATAGAGTATAATAAGCACCTAAGTAACATAGGGACTAAGTAGGTGCAAAAAAGAGAATCAGGATCCTATGACCCGGTAAGCTTTCATCACCTTTACCAACATGTTTACTATATTTGATTCTCCTTATTGCTCCTACTTAGTCCCTATGTTACTTAGGTGCTTATTATGATCTATACTCTATCAGCACCCCTCTGATAGTTGTACCAATGGGACAAACACCTACCATCAGTGCTCTGCGCTAACCCCTACAACTGGGACCGCAGCTTTGCATTATCCACACTGTCTCCATATGTCCTACTATGAATTTATTCACTGTATCTTAGCTATTTATTACATATGTAACCATGAATTTCTTATACTCCTGACTCTGAGCTACATTTATTGATTTTGTATTTTGTTTACATTTATAGCGTGAAAAAGGGTACCGCGACAGGACCCAAAACTTTGCATATAAATGTATTCAGTTGTACCACTGTACGCAAATAAAATGTCTCATCGCATCCTCTATTTGATGCGCTGTCTCCGACACATTTTGTGAATACTACATTCAAGTGTCCCTTGGTGGAAAGGGAGTTCTGGGGACGTGCACCTGCAAAAGTCCTGTGACGTGTGCTGTGGTCATCACGTGTTTAAACTATAAATTCTGCAGTGTCTGTGCAAGGTACTACTTGAATGGGACTCTACAATGTGACACACAGCTGCCATGAAATGTACAGCACTGGGCCTGTTACACAGTGAAGAAGTTGCAGTGCTCGTCTACACTACAAGCCATCTGTAGTAGTTTCTGGAATCTGCCCCCCAAAGGGCCTAAGAATGGACCATTAATTCTCAGACAATCTCTTTAAAATGGAATTCCTTTAATTCTTTTAGCATATTGTGGGTAGAATTTATCACAGATAGGTGCTTTACATCAGTGTATGATATCCTCTGTGCTGCTGGAGGATGCACCTAATTTATGATGAGGTGCCAGAAATATAGCGCAGGGGGGGGGGTGATAAATTCTCTCCTTTCCATTCAGTGCTAATTTAATTCCTCTTAGCGTGACATAATATTGTTTGTATATAATGATTTGGTATGTTTATATATTGCCTAAGTCCTCATAGCCATCTCTCCTTTCCGCGTAATGAGAGACTAAATGGTTGTAGCCGGGATGGTATTTTTCCTCCTTGCGCCCTCTTTTTGAATTGTATCAAAGGTGTCCCTTTTGTTTGTACTTTTATAAATTTGTACGTTTTTATAAGCCTGTATCTCTGACGTGTGCACAGCGCAGGTTCATGTGGATGCGATAGCGTCTGTGGTTGCCTAGTTACGGCGGCCCGGTGCCCTAAAGAACCGCGCGCTGCTTTAGACGTCACTGACTATCATTATTTACTTAAAAACAAAGGGGGGGTCATTTATTATACTGAAATATGCCTAAATTAGGCATACTTCATGCGCAGATTGCGGCGCAATGTTTAGTTGCGACGCTATCTGCGACTTGTGGGCGCGGGGTTGGTGGAGGAAGAAGTTTAGGCGTAGAAAAGTGTCTAAATGTAAGACAGTTCGGAAGCTGTCTTACATTTAGAACTTGCGCTGGAGGCGGGCACCTCTTCATTACTTTGGCGGATCCACCGCCAGCTAGAGGGATTTATTAAGACTGGACTGTTTTAATGCCAGTCTTAATAAATGTGCCCCAAAACTTGAAACATTTTCTGGTTGTTGCTGTTAGTGGAACTCACATACAATATATAATAATTTTTCTAACATGTAGTTAAAGCCAGAACAATATTCATTAGTATTTTATAGCTATTCATCATACAGAGAGCCAGAGTACTGTTTAATCTTGAAGAATTTAATTGATATTATTAGCAACGATAATGTAAAACTGGTGTTAGTATATTTCAGTTATCAAGCACATAATTATTTAGACAAAGTACTAAACTACAGGCTTCTATATACTAAACCGGAGACTTACCAGGTGGATGTGCGTTTTCCCAATGGTGCTGTTTATTACTTTCTCATATATCTGCAGGTTTTTTGCTGTCACAATCTTTTCATTTCTTCTTCTTGGAAATAAATCGCCAGCATACTAGCAGACATAATATTGTTAAATATGTAAAAGAATGTTGTTTTCTTTCCCCAAATATCACTAATAATACAGATGTAAAAATCTTTATCTTGACACTTATAACACATTAAAAAAACAGATGCAACTTTAAAGGGATTGTTTCACTTCAGCAAGTGACATTTATGATGTAGAGAAAGATAATACAAGGCACTTACTAATGTATTGTTATAATCCATTTTGCCTCCTTTACTGGCTTGATTTATTTTTCCATCACATTACGCACTGCTTGTTTTCATGGTTACAACCACCCTGAAATCCAGCAAAGGTGGTTGCGCTTGCACAATATAGGAAAAAGTGTCAGCCTCTCTGGTGGCCGGGACTGTGGCACCACACATAGGCTGGTGCTTTTTCCTATAGTGTGCAAGCACTATCATCACTGATGGATTGCATGGTGGTCGTAACCATGGAAACGAGCAGTGTATATTGTGATGGAAAACTGCTCTTTACCAAAGTGAGACAACTAGTTTTGACTGTGTTAAAGCAGGTGTTTTGTAAAGACCTTGTCTATATTGTCTTTTAGAGTACATGGACCTCATAATCCCCCTCTCTGAGCCCGAATGGAAGGTTAACTCCAAAATAATGATCCCTGCTTTGACATACCTGGCCCATTCATGCATAACATGGATGGCTATTTATTTGACTGGATGTGATCTAATGCTGTGCTTCTCCATCAAGGGAAATATCTGGTCAGAAGTGACTTCTTCAACAGTAACTGTTGATCACTGGGAGTTAGGGAAGTTGGTCCAAAATTTAGCCTTTGGCTTTAAATTTTAAACGTGATTTAAAAGTAAAATACAGTATCAAGTAACATTTCCTTAGTCAACAGGGGCTAAAATAAAATTCAGAGATTTTGGATTATAAAATATTCACACCAAAGTATTTACACTCACTTGTAAAGGTGCTCATACACATAAAAACAAAGCAAGCTTAACTTTGCAAAACCAGCTGACTTTTGCACATGCATGGGGGTGTTCCAACCATGCACGTTTTGGTAATCTGCCCTAGCGGACTGGATCAGTTGACTGCCCACCAGGAAAGAAATCTAGCTGGTAGTCCTGGGAGGGTTGTTTAAACAACAGGCACTTTGCAATGAGTAGAAAGATCTTTAGAGATGATCAAATTGATTCTAAGCAAAATAAATTCAACCAAACTTGAATCCACTTTTTTGAGATTCAATATAGGCTAGTTTCTCAGTATTCTCAGTATGGGGGATGGTGGAGACAGAGTGAGTTAAAAAGAACAAGAGTGTGGGGAGAGATAGATAAGGAAGCAAATAGGGAGGGATAGGGAGAAATGTGCATGATAACTCTAGAATGCCGTACATAGTTTTTTTTAGGACAAATGAGGCACGATTTGGGTGGGTCAAATATATTTGGACCTGAACGGAATTTGCTGACCAGTTTTACAGAGTCGAAACTGAATAAAATTTTAGCAAACTCGCTCATCACTAAAGACATTGAACACCCCTACAAAACTTTTATAAGTTTCCTGCATCCTGGGAGAAGGTGCCAAACAGTTAGCTTTGATAGCAGCTTTTAAAGCACTTTTACTGAAGGGAAAGATCTGGGTATAGCGCTACAATTTTTTTGTGGGGCATAGTGTAGCACAATCATTTTTTGTGGGCCCCTGTGTGACACTATACTTTATTTGTAAAGCATTTCTGTGGAACACTCATATTTTGAGATCATTTGTGTGATACTGTTCAGTCGGAGCATACAGTGTATCAAAGAGAAAGATATATAAGTAGGCATTTTCAATAAGTACACTTTACTGCCTTGAGAAACCATTAAAATAAAACAATACATAACTTTATTCAAAATTGGAATAAAATGCAAGACTGGACCTATTCATACAAGACAGATAACCTCACAGTGAAATATTAAAGGGATGGGGTGGCGAGTGATATAGTAAAGCTGAACTTACACACGAGGGTTATGACAGTCATAAAAGTGTAGTACGACTGACTACATTAAAGGGGTATTCCAGAAAAGTAACTTAATTTTTGAAAAAACTGCATTAAGGGTGCAAGCTAGCTGTCTAGCTGCTGTGTGAGCCTTCAACACACTGAGTTTCATGGCGCCTGATCTTCCCTCACAAATCTTCAAAGACTACAATCCTCACCATCCCTAGCTTTCCTCCTATGAGTGTTGATGTTTACTGATAGGCTGCCTAATATATGTCCAGCCACACCCCCTCTATTCAGTAATCACCGGCACACTAACACACCCTTTGTTTCACAAGACATTTAGCTAGAGAATTGATAGCAACACACTGAGCATGCTCGACCAAACAAAGGCTCGGAACTACAGGTCGATGCCATGGTAATTTATGAGGAAACACAGTGGGTAGCAGAGAAAGAAAACTACATTTATGATTACTGAACAGTAATTATGTAAAATGTACATTGTATTAGGAAATTTTTGATGATGAATTAGTCTAAAACATAATATAAGCTTTAAAGGGGTTCTGCAGTTTTTTACAACTGATGATCTATCCTCGGGATAGATCATCAGCATCTGATTGGCTGGGGTCTGACACCCGGGACCCCCGCCGATCAGCTGTTTGAGAAGGCAGCGGAGCTGCAGGAGCACTGCGGCCTTCTCACTGTTTACCTCTGCTAGCGCCCCAGTGACATCACTACTTGTATCAAGTGGCGTGGGCGGGGCTAAGCTCCATTCAGTGAACAGAGCTTTGCCTCGCCTACGCCACTTGGATACAAGTCGTGACGTCACTGGGCGGGGCGCTAGCAGAGGTAAACAGTGAGAAGGCCGCGGCGCTCCTGCAGCGCCGCTGCCTTCTCAAACAGCTGATCGGCGGGGGTCCCGGGTGTCAGACCCCGGCCGATCAGATGCTGATGATTAGAGATGAGCGAACACCTGGATGTTCGGGTTCGAGAGGTTCGGCCGAACTTCCGGAAAATGTCCGGGTTCGTGATCCGAACTCAACCCGAACTTCATCCCGAACCCCAAAGAAGTCAATGGGGGACCCAAACTTTTGGGCACTAAAAAGGCTGTAAAAGACTCCCGGAAAGGGCTAGAGGGCTGCAAAAGGCAGCAAAATGTAAGTAAATCCCCTGCAAACAAATGTAGATAGGGAAATGAATTAAAATAAAATAAAATAAATAAAAATTAACCAATATCAATTGGAGAGAGGTCCCACAGCAAGGAATCATGCGTCATATCACCCACCACTGGAGAAGGCCACTCTCATTTATTTCGGACCAGCACCCAGACAGAGGATACAGGTCCCACAGCAAGGAATCATGCGTCATATCAACCACCACCGAAGAAGGCCACTCTCATTTATTTAGGACCAGCACCCAGACAGAGGAGAGAGGTCCCACAGCAAGGAATCATGCCTCATATCAACCACCACCGGAGAAGGCCACTCTCATTTATTTAGTACCAGCACCCAGACAGAGGAGAGAGGTCGCACAGCAAGGAATCATGCCTCATATCAACCACCACCGGAGAAGGCCACTCTCATTTATTTGGGACCAGCACCCAGACAGAGGATACAGGTCCCACAGCAAGGAGTCATGCGTCATATCAACCACCACCGGAGAAGGCCACTCTCATGTATTTTGGACCAGCACCCAGACAGAGGATACAGGTCCCACATCAAGGAATCATGCGTCATATCAACCCCCACCGGAGAAGGCCACTCTCATTTATTTTGGACCAGCACCCAGACAGAGGACACAGGTCCCACAGCAAGGAATCATGCCTCATATCAACCACCACCGGAGAAGTCAACTCTCATGTATTTTGGACCAGCACCCAGACAGAGGAGAGAGGTCCCACATCAAGGAATCATGCGTCATATCAACCACCACCGGAGAAGGCCACTCTCATTTATTTCGGACCAGCACCCAGACAGAGGAGAGAGGTTTTCACAGCAGAGAATCAGGCATTTAGATCACCCACCACAGGAGTAGGCCATCATTTAATGGGACCCCAGCAACCATGTCAGATGGCACAAACATCAGTTTCACATCACCCAGCACAAGAGAAGGCCACTTTGAGAGACTTTGACCCCTGCACCCAGACGGAGGAGAGAGGTTTCACAGCAGAGAATCGGGCATTTAGATCACCCACCACAGGAGTAGGCCATCATTTAATGGGACCCCGGCAAACATGTCAGATGGCACAAACATCAATTTCACATCACCCAGCACAGGAGAAGGCCACTTTGAGAGACTTTGACCCCTGCACCCAGACGGAGGAGAGAGGTTTCACAGCAGAGAATCAGGCATTTAGATCACCCACCACAGGAGTAGAGATGGCCCGAACTATTCGCCGGCGAACAGTTCCCGGCGAACATAGCTTGTTCGCGTTCGCCTCTGCCGGGCGAACATATGCGATGTTCGGTCCGCCCCCTATACATCATCATTGAGCAAACTTTGACCCTGTACCTCACAGTCAGCAGACACATTCCAGCCTATCAGCAGCATACCCTCCCTCCCAGACCCTCCCATCTCCTGAACAGCATCCATTTTAGATTCATTTGGAATTTGCAGTCTTAGTGAGAGGAGGGAGAGTGTAATTGCTGCTGATTTAATAGGGAAATTGATAGCTAGGCTAGTGAATTCAGTGTCCACTCCAGTCCTGAAAGACTCATCTGATCTCTGCTGTAAGGACAGCGTCCTGACAGCACCCCAAAAAGCCCTTTTTAGGGCTGCAACATTAGTCTGCTTTTTTTTTTCCTTTATATGCATATTGCAGTTGCATGGCCTGCCTGTGTGTGAGGAGCTGCAGGCCCACAGACTGTAGTGTGCCCACTGCCAGTGCCCACCCCTGTCATCCCGTGTGGCACAGGACTTTGCATCAAAAAAAGGCATTTCATTTTTACACTTTAATCTAAGGTTAGTTGCCTGCCAGTGTGTGTCAGGCTGACTTCCACTGACTGTAGTGTGCCCACTGCCAGTGCCCATCCCTGTCATCCTGTGTGCCACAGGACTTTGCATCAAAAAAAGGCATTTAATTTTTACACTTTAATCTAAGGTTAGTTGCCTGCCAGTGTGTGTCAGGCTGACTTCCACTGACTGTAGTGTGCCCACTGCCGGTGCCTACCACTCATACCGGCTGGCAGAGGACTTTGCATCAAAAAAGGCATTTCATTTTTACACTTTAGTGTAATTTCAGCTGCTTGCCTGCTGCTAGTGTGTGTCAGGCCGACTTCCACTGACTGTAGTGTGCCCACTGCCAGTGCCCACCCCTGTCATCCCGTGTGGCACAGGACTTTGCATCAAAAAAGGCATTTAATTTTTACACTTTAATCTAAGGTTAGTTGCCTGCCAGTGTGTGTCAGGCTGACTTCCAGTGACTGTAGTGTGCCCACTGCCAGTGCCTACCACTCATACCGGCTGGCAGAGGACTTTGCATCAAAATAGGCATTTCATTTTTACACTTTAGTGTAATTTCAGCTGCTTGCCTGCTGCTAGTGTGTGTCAGGCCGACTTCCACTGACTGTAGTGTGCCCACTGCCAGTGCCCACCCCTGTCATCCCGTGTGGCACAGGACTTCGCATCAAAAAAAGGCATTTAATTTTTACACTTTAATCTAAGGTTAGTTGCCTGCCAGTGTGTGTCAGGCTGACTTCCAGTGACTGTAGTGTGCCCACTGCCAGTGCCCACTACTCATACCGGCTGGCACAGGACTTTGCATAAAAAAAGGCATTTAATTTTTACACATTAGTCTAATTTCAGTTGCTTGCCTGCTGCCAGTGCGTGTCAGGCCCACTTCCACTGACTGTAGTGTGCCCACTGCCAGTGCCCACCACTGATACAGGGTGGCACAGTACCACTTATCGAAAAAAAAATGACAGGCAGAGGCAGGCCACCCCGCAGGGGCCGTCGTGGTCGTGGTGCTGTGATTTCCACTGTCTCTGGAATAATGCCTAGTGTTCAGAGGCCATGTACCCTGAACCCGAAAAATTCTGAGGACGTAGTTGACTGGCTTAGACAGGACACCCAATCTTCAACAGCTTCCGCTAAGAACCTTGACGCACCATCTTCCTCCAGCTCAACTTTGGTCATCTGCTCTCAAGTTACCAAGCACCCGCCCGCCGCTGATAGGAATAGTACTAGTTAAGACACCACTCATATAGGGTGTCACAGCACATTGCTCTGTGCACGCGCAGTGCCCCAATTTGGGAGTATGAGGACCGACCAAGCTGCTTTTTCCATCTCCCGGTTCCTGAAATCAATTCAGTTTAGTGTATGAGAGTTTGGTCTGTCACTGTGAAGGCAGTCGAAGGTACCCGGCCTAAATTTTTTTTCACAAAAGGCAATCCCTGATATGGGATGTAACAGGGATTAAACTGATGAGAATAGTACTACAGAAAATACCACTCATATCGGGTGTGACAGTAAATTGCACGGCGCAGACGCAGTCACCGTGGATTAAAACAGAGTGGAGGGAGCCAGCGTTTTTTTAACCATCTCCCCTTTCGAAAAATCTATTCAATAAATGGCCCCCAGATTGGGGACGTTAGAGGGATTAAACTGATGAGAATAGTACTACAGAAAATAACACTCATATCGGGTGTGACAGTAAATTGCACGGCGCAGACGCAGTGACCGTGGATTAAAACAGAGTGGAGGGAGCCAGCGTTTTTAACCATCTCCCGTTCGAAAAATCAATTCAATTGACCTTTCGGGGACCCTTGGTGTTGTACGTGGCTGGGTGGAGGAAGAAACCTTCAATGACATCACCGGGACGTGGCTAGCTTGGTATCCAACCTTGTGCAAATGTGGAGTTTGCGGTTGTGCAAATGGACTGTTTGCGGTGCATTAAAAGAGGAGTTTGGTATGTCAATGTCTGAGAATCGGGCGTAACCCTTACACTACCTGATCGATACAACATCATACCTGATTGTATACACACACTGGATGTTTTAAAGCATGTTATTCCAAACAATTTAGGAATGTTAGTTGATTTATGCCCTTTATGGATTAAAACCCGTCTCTGCGTCCACTACGTAATTTTCCATGGGAGTTTTGCCATGGATCCCCCTCCGGCATGCCACAGTCCAGGTGTTAGTCCCCTTGAAACAACTTTTCCATCACTATTGTGGCCAGAAAGAGTCCCTTTGGTTTTTAAAATTCGCCTGTCTATTGAAGTCTATGGCGGTTCGCCCAGTTCGCCTGTTCGCGAACATTTGCGGAAGTTCGCGTACTGAAAATTTTATGTTCGCGACATCACTACACAGGAGTAGGCCATCATTTAATGGGACCCCGGCAACCATGTCAGATGGCACAAACATCAGTTTCACATCACCCAGCACAGGAGAAGGCCACTTTGAGAGACTTTGACCCCTGCACCCAGACGGAGGAGAGAGGTTTCACAGCAGAGAATCAGGCATTTAGATCACCCACCTCAGGAGTAGGCCATCATTTAATGGGACCCCGGTAACCATGTCAGATGGCACAAATATCAGTTTCACACCACCCAGCACAGGAGAAGGCCACTTTGAGAGACTTTGACCCCTGCACCCAGACGGAGGAGAGAGGTTTCACAGCAGAGAATCAGGCATTTAGATCACCCACCACAGGATTAGGCCACCATTTAGTTAATTTGACCCCTGCACCCATGTCAGATGGTACAAGCATCAGTTTTACATCACCCAGCACAAGAGAAGGCGACTTTGGGAGACTTTGACCCCTGCACCCAGACGGAGGAGAGAGGTTTCACAGCAGAGAATCAGGCATTTAGATCACCCACCACAGGAGTAGGCCACCATTTAATGGGACCCCGGCAACCATGTCAGATGGCACAAGCATCAGTTTCACATCACCCAGCACAAGAGAAGGCGACTTTGGGAGACTTTGACCCCTGCACCCAGACGGAGGAGAGAGGTCCCACAGCAGAGATTCAGGCATTTATATCAGCCAGCACAGGAGAAGGCCGCTTTCAGTGACTTAGGCCTTAGCACCGACACAGAGGAGACAGGTCAGATAGCACAAGCATCAGTTTCACATCAACCACCACAGGAGAAGGGCACTTTTAGACACTTTGACCCCTGCAGCCACACGGAGGAGAGAGGTCCCACAGCAGAGATTCAGGCATTTATATCAGCCAGCACAGGAGAAGGCCGCTTTCAGTGACTTAGGCCTTAGCACCGACACAGAGGAGACAGGTCAGATGGCACAAGCATCAGTTTTACATCAACCACCACAGGAGTAGTCCACCTTTTGTTTCTTTGACCCCTGCACCCAGAAAGAGGAGAGAGGTCACACAGCAGAGATTCAGGCATTTATATCAGCCACCACAGGAGAAGGCCGCTTTCAGTGACTTTGGCCCCCTGCACCCACACAAAGGAGACATGTCAGACAGCACAAGTATAACATTCATATCACCCAGCACAGGAGAAGGACACTTTCATGTACTTTGGCCCCGGCACCCAGACAGACGGAAGGTTCATTCAACTCTGGGTTGCACCCCAAGATCCTACTTAATTTCAAAAATTGATTTTTCAATGAAGAAGTGGCCAGGAGTACAAGACAACATGGTTTAAGGCAGTTATTAAGGACTACTCTGCACAAGGGAGGGTCAGGTCTTGTGGGATCCATGCCTGGTTCATTTTTATAAACGTCAGCTTGTCCACGTTGGCTGCGGACAGGCGGCTGCGTTTGTCAGTAATGGCGCCCCTGCCGTGCTGAATACACGTTCAGATAAAACGCTGGCCGCCGGGCAGGCCAGCACCTCCAAGGCATAACATGCTAATTCTGGCCACGTGGACAATTTGGAAACCCAGAAGTTGAATGGGGCCAAACCATCCGTCAGTACGTGGAGTTGTGTGCAGACGTACTGTTCAACCATGTTAGTGAAATGTTGCCTCCTGCTAACACGTTCCGTATCAGGTGGTGGGGCAGTTAGCTGTGGCGTGGAGACAAAACTTTTCCACATTTCTGCCATGCTAACCCTGCCCTCAGAGGAGCTGGCCGTGACACTGCTGCGTGGGCGACCTCTAGCTCCTCCTCTGCCTTGGCCTTGGCCTTCCACCTGTTCCCCTGTGACAGTTGGGAATGCTCTCAGGAGCACGTCTACCAGTGTGCGCTTGTACTCGCGCATCTTCCTATCACGCTCCAGTCCAGGAAGTAAAGTGGGCACATTGTCTTTGTACCATGGATCCAGCAGGGTGGCCACCCAGTAGTCAGCACACGTTAAAATGTGGGCAACTCTGCTGTCGTTGCGCAGGCACTGCAGCATGTAATCGCTCATGTGTGCCAGGCTCCCCAGAGGTAAGGACAAGCTGTCCTCTGTGGGAGGCGTATCGTCATCATCCTCTGTATCCCCCCAGCCACGCACCAGGGATGTGCCTGCGCTGTGCTGGGTGCCACCCCGCTTTGAACCTGCTTCATCCTCATCCTCCTCCTCATCCTCCTCGTCCTCCAGTAGTGGTCCCTGGCTGGCCACATTTGTACCTGCCCTCTGCTGTTGCAAAAAACCTCCCTCTGAGCCACTTCTAACAGACTGGCCTGAAAGTGCTAAAAACGACCTGTCATCCTCCTCCTCCTCCTCCTGGCCCTGGCCCACCTCCTCTTCCATCATTGCCCTAAGCGTTTTCTCTAGGAGACATAGAATTGGTATTGTCACGCTGATAACAGTGGCATCCCCACTGGTCATGTTGGTGGCGTACTCGAAACAGCGCAACAGGGCACACAGGTCTCGCATGGAGGCCCAATCATTGGTGGTGAAGTGGTGCTGTTCCGCAGTGCGACTGACCCATGCGTGCTGCAGCTGAAACTCCACTATGGCCTGCTGCTGCTCGCACAGTCTCTCCAGCATGTGCAAGGTGGAGTTCCACCGGGTGGGCTCATCACATATTAGGCGGTGAGCGGGAAGGCCGAAGTTCCGCTGTAGCGCTGACAGGCGAGCAGCGGCAGGATGTGAACGCCGGAAGCGCGCACAGACGGCCCGCACTTTATGCAGCAGCTCTGACATGTCTGGGTAGTTGTGAATGAACTTTTGCACCACCAAATTCAGCACATGCGCCAGGCAAGGGATGTGCGTCAAACCGGCTAGTTCCAGAGCTGCCATGAGATTTCGCCCATTATCGCACACCACCAGGCTGGGCTTGAGGCCCACCAGCAGCAACCACTGGTCGGTCTGTTGTTCAATACCCCGCCACAACTCCTGCGCGGTGTGGGGCCTGTCCCCCAAACATATGAGTTTCAGAATGGCCTGCTGACGTTTACCCCGGGCTGTGCTGAAGTTGGTGGTGAAGGTGTGTGGCTGACTGGATGAGCTGGTGGAAGCAAAGGAGGAGGAGGAGGAAGCCGAGTAGGAGGAGGCTACAGGAGGCAAAGAATGATGCCCTGTGATCCTTGGCGGCGGAAGGACGTGCGCCAAGGAACTCTCTGCCTGGGGCCCAGCCGCCACTACATTTACCCAGTGTGCAGTTAGGGAGATATAGCGTCCCTGGCCGTGCTTACTGGTCCACGTATCTGTGGTTAGGTGGACCTTGCCACAAATGGCGTTGCGCAGTGCACACTTGATTTTATCGGACACTTGCATGTGCAGGGAAGGCACGGCTGTCTTGGAGAAGTAGTGGCGGCTGGGAACCACATACTGAGGGACAGTCATGGCCATCAGCTGTTTGAAGCTGTCTGTGTCCACCAGCCGGAATGACAGCATTTCAAAGGCCAGTAGTTTAGAAATGCTGGCATTCAGGCCAAGGGCTCGAGGGTGACTAGGTGGGAATTTGCGCTTCCTCTCAAAGGTTTGAGAGATGGAGAGCTGAACGCTGCTGTGTGAAATAGTGGAGACGCTAGGTGACGGTGGCAGTGGTGGTGGTGGTGTCGGTGGCACATCCTCTGTTTGCTGTTCGGCAGGTGGCAAAATTCCTCTCGAGGCGGAAGCCGAGGCAGCAGCGGTAGAGAGAGCAGGGGGAGCCTGAGCGGGTTCCTTGTTTTTAAGGAGTGTACTCCACTGCAGTTCATGCTTTGCATGTAGATGCCTGATCATGCAGGTGGTGCTCAGGTTAAGAACGTCTGATGGCACAGCGTGCAAACCACTCTGGTCTTGTCCTCAGCACATTGTTTGAAGAAGTGCCATGCCAGGGAACTCCTTGAAGATGCCTTTGGGGTGCTAGGTCCCTGTTGGCGCTGGCCAATAGCAGGCGAACTCTCTGGACGGCGGCTGTTCTGCTTTTGCCCCCTGCTCCCTCTTTGGCTTTGTTGTTGTCTCGGTCTCACCACTGCCTCTTCCTCTGAACTATTTAAGTCAGCGGCATGACCTTAAGTCCATGTGGGGTCTTAGACCTCATCGTCCTCTGCATCGTTTTCCACCCAGTCTTCCTCCCTGACCTCCTCCTGTTCAGTCTGCACACTGCAATAAGACGCGGCAGTGGGCACCAGTGTTTCGTCATCATCAGAGACTCGGTCACTCTGCTGTGGTGGTATTCCCATGTCCTCATCATCTGGATACATAAGTGGTTGTGCGTCAGTGCATGGAATGTCTTCCACCGCTGGGGAAGGGCTAGGTGGACGCCCCTGGAAAACCGTGGGAGCAGAGTCTTCAAACAGAATAAGAGACTGCTGCATAACTTGAGGCTCAGCCAGTTTCCCTGATATGCATGGGGGTGATGTGACAGACTGATGGGCTTGGTTTTCAGGTGCCACCTGTGTGCTTTCCGCAGAAGACTGGGCGGAAGACAATGTGGTGAACGTGCTGGAAGCACTGTCGGCCACCCAATCGACTAATGCCTGTACCTGCTCAGGCCTTACCATCCTCATAACGGCATTGGGCCCCACCAAATATCGCTGTAAATTCTGCCGGCTACTTGAGGGAGTTGGTTCACTACTTTGTGCGCCTGAGGCCGAACGGCCACGTCCTCTGCCAGCAACAGAGGCTCCACGGACACCACCACGACCGCGTCCTCGTCTCTTAATAGAATGTTTCCTCAATGTTGCGATTCAACTCGCACCACAATAAAATATATTATTTTTTAGCCCCAAAATTCCCACACTGGAAGATATAATTCCTTTTTCCGGTATTAATTGCAAGAAGACTGCTGCAAATTGGACACCAGAATTTTTAAAATGCTAGTTTTGGTACATAGATTCCCACACGGGGAGATATAATTCCTTTTTACAGGAGTAAAAAGTGAGGCCTACTGTTTCTGGTCTAACAAACACCAGATTGATTAAATTGGCATTTTTTTCACCAAAATTATAACACTGGACAATAATGCCTTTTGGCGGTATTAATTACAAGAACACTGCTGCTAATTGGACACCAGAATTTTTATAATGCTAGTTTGTGTACATAAATTCCCACACTGGAATATATAATTCCTTTTTCCGGTATTAATTACAAGAAAACTGCAGCAAATTGGACACCAGAATTTTTAAAATGCTAGTTTTGGCACATAGATTCCCACACGGGGAGATGTAATTCCTTTTTACAGGAGTAAAAACGTGAGGCCTACTGTTTCTGGTCTAACAAACACCAGATTGATTAAATTGGCCATTTTTCACCAAAATTACAACACTGGACGATATAATGCCTTTTGGCGGTATTATTTACAAGAAAACTGCTGCAAATTGGACATCTGAATTTTTAAAATGCTAGGTTTGGTACATAGATTCTCACACGGGGAGATATAATTCCTTTTTACAGGAGTAAAAACGTGAGGCCTAGTGTTTCTGGTCTAACAAACACCAGATTGATTAAATTGGCCTTTTTGTCACCAAAATTACAACACTGGACGATATAATGCCTTTTGGCGGTAATATTTACAAGAAAACTGCTGCAAATTGGACATCTGAATTTTTAAAATGCTAGTTTTGGTACATAGATTCCCACACGGGGAGATATAATTCCTTTTTACAGGAGTGAAAACGTGAGGCCTACTGTTTCTGGTCTAACAAACACCAGATTGATTAAATTGGCCTTTTTTTCACCAAAATTACAACACTGGACAATAATGCCTTTTGGCGGTATTAATTACAAGAACACTGCTGCTAATTGGACACCAGAATTTTTATAATGCTAGTTTGTGTACATAAATTCCCACACTGGAAGATATAATTCCTTTTTCCGGTATTATTTACAAGAAAACTGCTGCAAATTGGACATCTGAATTTTTAAAATGCTAGGTTTGGTACATAGATTCTCACACGGGGAGATATAATTCCTTTTTACAGGAGTAAAAACGTGAGGCCTAGTGTTTCTGGTCTAACAAACACCAGATTGATTAAATTGGCCTTTTTTTCACCAAAATTACAACACTGGACGATATAATGCCTTTTGGCGGTAATATTTACAAGAAACTGCTGCAAATTGGACATCTGAATTTTTAAAATGCTAGTTTTGGTACATAGATTCCCACACGGGGAGATATAATTCCTTTTTACAGGAGTGAAAACGTGAGGCCTACTGTTTCTGGTCTAACAAACACCAGATTGATTAAATTGGCCTTTTTTTCACCAAAATTACAACACTGGACAATAATGCCTTTTGGCGGTGTTAATTACAAGAACACTGCTGCTAATTGGACACCAGAATTTTTATAATGCTAGTTTGTGTACATAAATTCCCACACTGGAATATATAATTCCTTTTTCCGGTATTAATTACAAGAAAACTGCTGCAAATTGGACACCAGAATTTTTAATATGCTAGTTTTGGTACATAGCTTCCCACACGGGGAGATATAATTCCTTTTTACAGGAGTAAAAACGTGAGGCCTACTGTTTCTGGTCTAACAAACACCAGATTGATTAAATTGGCCTTTTTTTCACCAAAATTACAACACTGGACAATAATGCCTTTTGGCGGTATTATTTACAAGAAAACTGCTGCAAATTGGACATCTGAATTTTTAAAATGCTAGTTTTGGTACATAGATTCCCACACGCGGAGATATAATTCCTTTTTACAGGAGTAAAAACGTGAGGCCTAGTGTTTCTGGTCTAACAAACACCAGATTGATTAAATTGGCCTTTTTTTCACCAAAATTACAACACTGGACAATAATGCCTTTTGGCGGTATTATTTACAAGAAAACTGCTGCAAATTGGACATCTGAATTTTTAAAATGCTAGTTTTGGTACATAGATTCCCACACGGGGAGATATAATTCCTTTTCACAGGAGTAAAAACGTGAGGCCTAGTGTTTCTGGTCTAACAAACACCAGATTGATTAAATTGGCCTTTTTTTCACCAAAATTACAACACTGGACGATATAATGCCTTTTGGCGGTAATATTTACAAGAAAACTGCTGCAAATTGGACATATGAATTTTTAAAATGCTAGTTTTTGTACAAAGATTCCCACACGGGGAGATAGAATTCCTTTTTACAGGAGTAAAAACGTGAGGCCTAGTGTTTCTGGTCTAACAAACACCAGATTGATTAAATTGGCCTTTTTTCACCAAAATTACAACACTGGACGATATAATGCCTTTTGGCGGTATTAATTACAAGAGGACTGCTGGTATTTCAGAACACCAGAATTTTTAAAATGCTAGTTTTGCTAGATAAATTTCCCACACTGGGAGAAATATTGCCTAAGCCTTTTTACAGTATTAATTACAACAGGAGTGCTTCTTCTGGTCTAACACCAGAATAATTTTATTATTACGGTGAAAGCTTTTTCTAATTTATATTTCTGGCACATAAAAAAAAAATATTTCTGGCTGACAGTATTGGACAAAGTAGTGGCACTGGCTAGTCTAGCTGGAACAGCACATTCATGGGATTTGCTATCCAAGTGGGTTACTTTCAGTTTCACCACTGATATATTAAATATCTTTGCAGTTAGTATGGGTGACACAAGCACTGCCAAACCCCTGATGTAGTATATCTATGAAAAAATCGACTATTACATGAGATTAATGGACGTTGTGGCAGCTTTTGCTGTAGCACCACAAGTCCCAAAATGGCCGCCGCCTATCAGCCCAGTAACATGTTCCAGAAAACAGTCTGCCCAGCCAGAAAAAAAATAGACATTGACTGAGCAGCTGAATCGCTGTTGTTCTGATTCACAGGTGTAGATTTTTCACTTCTTTGGAGCTTTGGTTTAGACTCTGTGGCAGCAAGTGCTGGCGCACCACAAGTCCCAAAATGGCCACCGCCGGTCAGCCCAGTTACATGTGCCAGTAAAAATCGCTCTGGCCAGTCTCAACAAAATAGTGACTTTCAGTGAACAGCTCAGCTGAGTTGTTCTGATGCACAGGTGTAGAAAGGTAGATCATTCAATCACTTCTTTATCCCTGCCTATCTCGCCCTCACAGAAGCTGCATCCTCTCCCTACACTAGTCAGAGCAGTGTGACGTGCGGCGCTACGTGACTCCAGCTTAAATAGAGGCTGGGTCACATGCTGCACTTGGCCAATCACAGCCATGCCATTAGTAGGCATGGCTGTGATGGGCTCTTAGGGCAAGAAGTAAAACGCTAGCTGATTGGCTGCTGTGCAGCCCTTCAGAAAGCGGGAAGAAATCGACAAACACCGGACCCGAACCCGAACTTTTTTGAAATGTCCGTTTTCGGGTCCGTGTCACGGACACCCCAAAATTCGGTACGGACCCGAACGATTTTCGAACTGTTCGCTCAACACTACTGATGATCTATCCTGAGGATAGATCATCAGTTGTAACAAACTGCAGAACCCCTTTAAGACAGAGTTCAGACTAAGCAGATATGTTTCTACACTCAGAAGTGCATAACCATAAGGCAAATAAAGTTGATTAAAAGATGGCTGCACAATACATCATAATTTAAACTAACAGAAAAAATAAAAAGGGGCTCATTCCAAAAATTGGAATGAAAGAAGCTCTTAGCGCACATTTTTTATCAAATAGAATGTGGGGCCCAAGTACCACTTCACGGCGGCTTCCGCACAAGGGTCCCTAACACTACAGATACTGCCTCTTATAGACTTACTAGCCTCCTTACTTTCAGGGCACTCCAGGAACCAGCTAAATTGCTTTGGTGCTGAGAAGTCCCAGGTACTTGGGCGTTGCTCAGTCCAAAAGAGGCGCCACCCTCAATATATACTATAAGACAGAGTTCAGACTAAGCAGATGTGTTTCTACACTCAGAAGTGCATAACCATAAGGCAAATAAAGTTGATTAAATGATGGCTGCACAATACATCATAAACTAACAGAAAAAAATAAAAAAGGGGCTCATTCCAAAAATTGGAATGAAGGAAGCTCTTAGCGCACATTTTTGATCAAAAGTATGTCGGGCCCAAGTACCACTTCACGGTGGCTTCCGAACAAGGGTCCCTAACACTACAGATACTGCCTCTTATAGACTTATCAGTCTACTAATTTTCAGAGCACTGCAGGAACCAGCTAAATTGCTTTTGTGTTGAGAAGTCTCAAGGACTTACCTAGAGCTACTATTAAAAGCACAATAAATAGCAAATAAGGCATTTAAAAATAAAAAATATAAGGGCTCAGCTGACTTTACATACAGCTTAATAAAGTCTGCAAAAATACAAAATTTATGGCAGGTGTCCAAAGAGAGTCTTCTTAAATATATATATATATATATATATATATATATATATATATATATATTATGAAGCCAAGGTCAGAGCAGGGAGGTCCCCTAAATAATGGTCACTGAGGATTAGGATGATTGGGAAAAGGCAGAGCTCCTAAAAAGGTCTGTTAGCTCTATATATACAAAGAAGAGAAAATAGGTGATGTAGGTGGTGCCTGCACTGTTAATACATCTAGTTATATACTTAAAGAGGTTCTACGGAAATTAAGAAAATGAAAATACTCAAATATTACTTTATTATAAATATATTCCAAATACCTTTCATTAGTTAGAATGTATTGTTTTGCCTAGGGAACAATCATCAGGGGAAAATAGATGGCTGCCATCCTATTAGTATGCACAAAACCTGTCCTAATCACACAGGAGAACAAGTTACTTCGCAACACTGAGCTAAAGAGCTGCCTCAGCCTCCTCTCTGCTCTATTTGTCAGGGATTATGATCCTCAGTACAGATAATAAGATATCCAGCTGAATCTCTGTAGAAATGGAGTTCATGAGGAGACATGAAGTTCAGAGAGGACTGACAGGACAGACCGTGGAAATGGAGACTGCATACAAGTGCTGCTGCTCATTACCCCCGCCTCCTCTTTGTACTTCATGTCTCCACATGAACTCCATTCCTACCAAGATTCAACTGAAGATCTTATTAAACTCTATTCAAGATCATAATCCCTGACAAGTAGAGCAGAGAGGAAGATTAAGCAGCTCTTTATCTAAGTGTTCTGAAGTAACTTGTCCTGCTGTATGATTAGGACAGGTTCAGTGAGTACTGATAGGAGGGCTGCCATTTTGTTTCTCTTGATGATTCCTCAAGAGACAAAACAACAAGCTGTTATAACTAATTAAAGGTATTTGGGGATATTTTTACAATTAGTAATATTTAAGTAATTTTATTTTCTTAATTCCCTTTAAGAAACCCTTTAAAAGGAACATGTCACCAGTTTTATTCTGCTAGGGTCTAACAGCTCCAGTGCATGCTAACGAGTCCTGATATTCATGAGCTTCTGGCTCTCTCTGCCGCCTGCTACTGATTGATTGACAGTTTTTTCCCCCCACTGAATTAGCAGCAGGGGTTGGAGAAAATAAGCAGTTCATGAGTTTTCAGGACTCATCAGCATGCACTGAAGCTGTTGAATACTAGATTTTAGCAAACTGGCTGAGTTGATTAAAAAAAGTGCCCAGCTGTTTGCTAAGAGGATCTGTCACTAGTTTATGTTGCCCTTAGTTAGGACACCATAAAACTGTTGACAGATTCCTTTTATATTGGCTGAATGTAGATTTGGTCCAAGCTAGGTTAAATAAATGTCAACAAGGCTCCAGGTCCAGTCAGATTAAACTCAAGAGTTTTTAAGTTGAGTTATTAGTGTGCCCCTCTTCATAATTTTTAAAGATTCTCTGCCAAGTACCAAGTGACTGACACAAGACAAATGAGGTGCTCATTTTCAAAAAAAAAGTCTGAAAAAATTGCACAACAAGGCACTCCAAAGTAAAAAACCACCTACAATTGCAATGAAAAGAAGTAAGAACGCAACTCACTAGATAGGGTTGTCCAACAGCAGGCATAACCCTGGGAAGCACATGTAGAATGCTCAACAATTAGAGATGAGTGAATCGAAGCCGACGAAGTGGAATTCGATACGAATTTCAGGTAAAATTCGATTTGCACAGAATGCGACTTTCCTCGCGCTTCATGGTAACAAATCACATTTTTCCCAAAATGGCTGCTGTACGTGTGAGGACATGGAGAAAGGAAGTATGGGAAGGTGGGATCACCCAGACTGACATGCATGATGCAGCCAATCAGCAGCCAGCCATGTGATGTCACAGCCCTATAACGGCAGCCATCTTAGATTCAGACATTTTCCAGCATTCTAAGTGCAGGGACCGACATGAGAAGGCGCTAGGGACAGTAATTGGAAAAACCTCATTGTGAAAAAAAAACTGAAAAAAAAACGATTTATAAGTGCAGGGAAAGGATAGGGAGAAATCATTTCACAGCATCTTAGTGCAGGTAGAGACATCAGAAGGCGCTAGGGACAGTGCTAGAAAAGTGATATACAAGTGCAGGAAAAGATAATTTGGGGATGCAAATAGCCATTATACAGCTCTGTCATTCCAACAATTTGTTCTTGGGGTGCAAGTGCTATGTTGAAAAGCCTTTAGTAGCTTATATCTGTTGTAAAAGAAAAATATATGTGCAGTTCACTTCTGCAGTTATGTGGTGAAAGCGTTTAGTGGCGTATTTCAGTACAAAAAGATAAATATATGCGCAGTTCACATCTGCAGCTATATGTGTTGAAAGTGTTTAGTGGCGTATTTCATTACAAAAAGAAACACATTCTCAGTTCACTTCTGCAGCTATATGTGGTGAAAGCGTTTAGTGGTGTATTTCATTACAGAAAGAAAAATATATGCGCAGTTCACTTCTGCAGTTTTATGTGGTGAAACCGTTTACTGACGAAGTTCAGTACAAAAAGAAAAATATATACGCAGTTCACTGTTGCAGTTATTTGCGGTAAAAGTGTTTTAGTGACATATTTATGTATTAAAAGAAAAACTTATATGCAGTTCACTGTTGCAGTTATTTGCGGTAAAAGCATTACGTGACATATTTCTGTACTACAAGAAAAAATATACGCAGTTTACAGTTGCAGTTATTTGCGGTAAAAGCGTTTAGTGATGTTTTTCTGTACTACAAGAAAAATATATACGCAGTTCACTGTTGCAGTTATTATCGGTAAAAGTGTTTAGTGGCCTATTTCAGTACAAAAAGTAAAATATATTCTCAGTTCACTTCTGCAGCTATATGTGGTAAAAGCGTTTAGTGGCCTATTTCAGTACAAAAAGAAAAATATATACGCTCTTCGCTGTTGCATTTATTTATGGTGAAAAAGTTTAGTGTCCTATCTCAGTAAAAAAAGAAAAAATATATACACATTTCCCTTCTGCAGTTATATGTGGTGAAAGCATTCAGTGTCCTATTTCAGTACAAAAAGGAAAAAAATATACGCGCTTCATTCTTGCATTTATTTGTAGTGAACGAGTTTAGTGGCCTATTTCAGTACTAAAAGGAAAAATATATATATGCATTTTACTTCTGCAGTTAATATTATTTCAGTAGAAAAACTAAATATATTCAGGGTTAACTTTTGCAGTTATATGTGGTAAAACCTTTAGTGACGTATTTCGGTCGAAAAACAAAATATATTCAGTGTTCAGTGGCGCAGTAATGTTTGCGGTGAAACCTTTAGACATATTTCGATAGAAAACTATACATTTATTCTGCTTTCAGTGCCGCAGTTATACGTGGTAAAGCCCCCTTAGTTGCGTATCTCAGTAGAAAATGAAAAATGTATTCTTATAAAAATGTATCTTTATTAAGAAGGGGTCCATGGGTTCACAGAAGCAGCGGCGGTAGCAGTCAGTCAGTGCGAAGTGTTGTCGATAAAATCACCTACTCTGCGGTGTGGCAGTGTTGTGTACAGCCTCCGGAGGAGGTATACATGGCCATATGTAGTATCTGTGGGCAGAAGGTGAAGCGTGCCCAATGTGCCAATGCTAGCACCATGGCCCTGCGTCAACATATGCAGTGTCACCATAAAGTGGCCTGAGAGAACCGTGGCTCCGATGTGGTGGTCCAGCCTACCGCTGCAACTGCTGCATCAGCCAGTGGCACGCCGCACCCTTTTCAGGCAGTCAAGGCTCCACCACCTCAGGCGAAGGGAGCTTTCTGTTATTCCCATCGTCTGCTGGTCCTGATGTTCCTGCTCCTCCTACTCCTTGTCAGTCATTCCGTCAGCAATCGATCACCAAAGCGATTGCCAAGAGACAACATTATGCGTGCACGCATCCTACGGCGCACGTGCTGTACGTGCTGCTGTCCAAGCTGCTGGTGCTGCAGTCCAAGTGGTGGACTCTGCACCTTTCAGAGAACTAATGGCTTGTGGTGAGCCGAGGTGGAGAGTCTCAAGCATTTAGTGATGCATTTCAGTCGAAAAAAACAAATTTTATTCAGCGTTCAGCTCTGCAGTTATATGTGGTAAAACCTTTTGGGATGCATTTCAGTCGAAAAACCAAATTTATTCAGCATTCAGCACTGCCGTTATATGTGGTAAAACCTTTAGGGACGCATTTCAGTTAAAATGCTATTTTTAATCAGCGTCCAGTGCTGCGGTTATATCTGGTAAAATCCTTATTGATGTATTTTGGTCAAACAACAAATTTTATTCAGCGTTCGGGGCTCACTATAAATGAATAGACGAAGTGGCCACTCTGTGGCCTCCTCATGCTGCTGCCACCTCTGCAATCTCTCATCATCGTGCCACTCTGTGGCCTCCTCATGCTGATCCCACCTCTGCAATCTCTCGTCATTGTGCCACTCGGTGGCCTCCTCATACTGCTTACACCTCCAGACCCTGTCATTTGGCCACTCTGTGGACTTCTTATGCTATTGAGATGCACAACAGATCCTGTCTGTGTAGCATACTGTAAGGCCTTTATGGTCACATCAGAATTGGCTTACGATTTAGTAGAAAACGTGGTGTGGTGTTTAACAAGCAGGATATGCTCAACCCATATGCAGTTGTGCATGTATATAGGGGAGCACATCCTGCACTTGTAGTCCGTTGCTAGGGGCAAACAACAGCAAAAAATGCATACAATGGAAGATGCCAGCAACGGACTACAAGTACCACAATAACCATCCTACATACGATAACGATAATGTGGATGTGGAAAACAGTCAAAAACATAACCATAGCAAAGGCAGGTGCACTCTGCGGCAATACTAAACCCTCACACTGATAAAATTGAGGGGTTAGTTCGACATATCCTACTAGGAGGACATGTCTTATGCTCGGACACCACGGCAAGGTCCCTTAAGTAGCCCGAGGCCCTACCACTCAACCTACCTGTGCCGTATGGGCGATACCAGGAGCCGTTGGGCATTACGGGAGCGTAAGGCCTGACTCACAGACAACTCACCAGTGACCTCCAGCATGTAACCATGCTTTCAATGGGAGGTGGGAGGTGCCTGTGAGCCCCACCCGAGACCGGCTGATATGGCCCAGAGCCTCCCAGGTGCACCTGAATGTAGCCTGTAGATGAAAAGCAGGCACATTTAAATCGGAGTTTATTCTCCTCCAAACATATTATACAAACCATTAGAAAACATGGTGTGGTGTTTAACAAGCAGGATATGCTCAACCCATATGCAGTTGTGCATATATATAGGGGAGCACATCCTGCACTTGTAGTCCGTTGCTAGGGGCAATCAACAGCAAAAAATGCATACAATGAGGGACCTTGCCGTGGTGTCCGAGCTTAAGACATGTCCTCCTAGTAGGATATGTCGAACTAACCCCTCAATTTTATCAGTGTGAGGGTTTAGTATTGCCGCAGAGTGCACCTGCCTTTGCTATGGTTATGTTTAGTAGCCAAAAGCAGGAGTGGGTACAAAACACAGAAGAGAAGCAAATTTTCCATTCACGTGTCATCTCAGTTTTAATTCCACTCCATTTTTTTATTGCCATTAGCAATACTGATGTATTATTAAGCAAATGCTGACTGTGAAGGTGAAGGTGGATGCTCCACAGACAGGATCCGTTTTTTGTGGGTTATCGTTCTGACGGATCAGAGGAAGAGCAAATTATTCAGTGACGTCAACACAAACTTACTGCTGACACCCTCTCCAGTCCGTCAGAGGGTCTCTTCTTGTATACTTGTTTAAAAGAACAGGTTTTGTAGACATCTATGTGAAATGAGCTGGTGATGGTGTAAAAGGAGTGTGTTTCTTCTTGGTGCTAACATCAACCTGTAAGACTGAGTTCATAATTGAGTTATTCGGTCCAAATAACTGACTGCCCAGTTAAGTGAAGTGTGCAGTGATTCTAAGAGAGACGCCTTTCATCTGCATGTCATACAGACTCGCAGTATTATTTCACTACCAAAGCAGACTCCCTATGCTTGTTACTGCAAGGCACAGTGTTCTGCACCACTTTAAAGGCTTTCAGCAGCCAGGAAATAGCAGTTTTTTAACGTAATTTGATGCAAATTTATTAATTCGGCAAACTGAATTTTTGAAAAATTTGATTATCTCTATCAACAATGAATAGAAGGCAGTGCTCATGTGAGCGCTGATTTCTCTTCAAACTGCTGATTGTTGGGGGTGCTGGAAGTCAGCCCCCTGCCGATCTGATATTGATGACCTATCCTGAGGATAGGTCCTCAATATAAAATAGCGGACAACTCCTTTAACGCTTATGTAAATGTGCAGAAGTCTGGTTCTCACTACCCTTTCCGAAACTCTCACACCCACCATTCCCTTGGTTGAACTTGATGGACTTGTGTTTATTTATTAATGTACTATATAACAACTAAACTGATATTGCCCTTTGCTTTAAGCTATTAATTGCATGTTTTGGATCAAGATTGATATCCCCTGTCTCTGTCTGTGAAAGTACTTTTGCAATCAAAATAGAGCTAGATAACTCTCATATACAGCACAAAGCAAGATTTTTAGGTAAAAAAAATGTGGGGCCATCTAAAAAAAAAATAGACCTTAGTATCTGGACACAGAATATTCACAATAATGTGTAATAACCGTATATTTTTTTTTATTATCCAAATGTATCTGTACTTGTAAATGTATTTGTGTAGATCTCCTAAGTGAAATTATGTATTACCTCAGTTACAGAGTAGTAACAAATCTTCTGTAGTCTCATTCTGCAGTCATACTCCTCCATGGCTTCTACTTCTAGTCAACATAAATTTATTAAGGTAGCAAGAAAGAGAGGATAGATGACTGTCAATATGACTGCAGGAACAGATTTCACATGGTTTCTTAGTGGGGCAGTCTCAGAATACTTGAGTAGGTTTAATGGAATGGAATGACCACAATGTAAGACATTTTACATAATAAACTACATTGTGTTTGTTTAATAAACTATTTTATCTGTACTAAAACTTTTAGACATCTTGAGAGGGATATTATAAGTATCAAACTTCATCTAAAAACAAGTGGTCAGTCTTGGCGCTTTTTCTTTTTCAGAAAACTAAATAAAAATAACATTGTTATAATTAAGCAAAGAAAATGTCAAGTAAAATAAATGAAGCTCAAGTTTTGCTATTAGCTAAGGGCTTTATAATGAATATTGCTTATAATTAGTATTCTAATTGGGTGGTTGATATCACTGGTCTATTACATGTTAATAAAATATTCTAAATTGCGAAGTCTTTACTGACCAAAGAGATTTGATTGTTAGGGGGAAAAAAAAAAAACTAACTTTGTAAAATAAAGTGCTTTCAATGTAGCATCATTTTATAGTTTCACTAAGGCTACTTTCACATTAGCGGCAGCTTTCTCCGGCAGGCTGTTCCAGCGGGTGAAACTGCGACGTAGTTTTAATTCGGCCGCCTCTCGGCATGTTTGTCGTGCTGCTGCCGGGCCTCCGGTCTGCCCCCATTATAGTGAATGGGGCTGGAGCGGACTTCCGGCTGCACACATGCACTAGCAGCAGCACCCGCTAGAACAGCCTCTGGAGAAGGCTGACGCTAATGTGAAAGTAGCCGAATATAGACAATAGATGTTTTCATTCTGCTAGGGATGATCGAATGTCTTATTTTGACATTTGAGTTTGGGTTGTGGTGTAATCTGAATTGCGTTATGGATTCAGTTACCATGGACCATAACACAATTCCATGATGGAATGCATAACGGAATGCCTTTAGAGGCAATCCGCTATTCATTCCATAACAATAGAAGTCAATGGCCTGCATAACGGATCCGTCCAGTTTCTGTTATGCAGGAGAGGACTCCAGCATAACGTAAACCAGACGGATTCGTTATGCAGGCCATTGACTTCTATTATGATGGAATGAATAACAGAATGTCTCTAAAGGCATTCTGTTATGCATTCCGTCATGGAATTGCATTATGGTCCGTGGCTGAGTTCACATTAGCATTCAGCCTTTCCATTCTTCCGCTCTGTTAAAGAAACAGAAGAACGTAAAGGATGGATTTGGCACATAACTGAGCCTACAGACCCCATAGACTATAATGGGGTCCATTATATTTACACTCAGAGGAAGATTTTTGAAGTGGAGACAGAAGTCCCATATGCAAGACTTTTGTCCCCGCTTCAAAAATCTTTGAAGCAGAAGAACGGAAAGGCTGAACACTGATGTGAACTCAGCCTAATCATGGACGTCTTGAACATGACTATAGTGAAACCAGTGGCTCCATACTGAAGGCAAGCCACCGATCTAATTCACTTAGCATTAAAATGGTGCCTTACTCCATGGTGTAATAATTAAATAGAGTACTACACCTTAATTTTCACCTTCATTACATTTGTTTTTATATACCCTGTAAAATATCAATTCTGGAACCCATTTTCTTTATGCATTTACTAAACCAGACATGTAGGAGAATAACAGCTCTTCTTTTTTATTGCCTCTCGGTTTTGGACACCTGCTTGTTTTACATGGATTAAGGTAAGCACAATTTATCCTTTCTCCATTATAAAAAGATAAAGTAATAGAGTTGAAGTAAAAATATATGCATGTCTGTATGTAGTCATGACAACAAGAATAGAAATGTTCTTTGTTTATATTGATGGATGTATTCAGACAACTGGAAAACAATGCACAAGCACAAATGTCTATTTTACAACCAAAAGTAACTTTTACTTGATATTTTACAACTAACACTGTATGTATTTCATTGTAACACTGTCTTTAGAAAGGTTAACTTTATTGGTCTATTTGAAAAAGGTGGGCAGGTTAATATAAAAAATTGAAATAAAAAAAAAACATAGAATTTTGCTAAAGATTACATGCGGGGAACACTGATTAATTCCTATATTCATTTTATTTTGGTAAGGCTGAATGGTAACTAAAGAAAAAACTCTGAAAAGTTAGAGCAATGGAGTTTCATGTAACATAAAACAAAGTGTATGTTGGATGAAACACGTTGGAGTTTTTTCATAAATAAATAGCACATGTACATAGATAAAATCAGATATTATATTGTATATGTCAAGTAGCATTACTATCCAATAGACTGTATTCCCCTTTTTGTGCCTGACAGCTTCTTGTTCGTGTTTAAAACCATCCTGAGTCCCCATGAAATCAATCCACAGTACCTGTGAGACAGGTTCCTCTTACAGTTCCTCTTTATGTTTGTGAAAACGAATGCTGTAAGAGGGCACTAAACACAGCACAAGCAACAGTTTATATAAACTGCACTAATGCCATACTCATTACATAAATTAATATGAGGTAATTAAAGGGGTTATCCCATGAGTAATGCAAAAACTGAAAATCAGGCATCATATAATAAATGACAATCTAACAAATCTAGATCGAGCCCTGTGCCTCACATGGACCAGATATCTCCCCATTCATTGCTCTTAGATTTATTTCACACTGGCAGCTCACGGGCATGTTCTTTCTCAAGGGATGTGTCCTTTCAGCTGAAACCAGTGGCAGCTGAAGGATGGAACAGAGCATGTGTGTCTATCTCAGTTACACAGAGAAATTAAAAAAGGGCACTATACATTTAGATTTCATTGAATAACCCAGTGGCTATATGAACTTTATAAATGCATGCAATTACAAAAGTATTCATATCTAGGTGTTGGCTTGAAAAATGTAGAGAGTATTTCATGGGACAACTACTTTATCAGATATTTTGATTGAAATAAATGACTCTATCCATCTAGGAAAGTAGGATCCAGATGGGTAGCTAGAAAGGCAAAGGTGAGTTATGTTAGTGTCCCATCCATAAGAGGTCCCCATGCCAGAGCAGATGTGCTCATTTATTAGAATATTTGCTTAGTACTGCATATTCATTTGTACGGTGAATATAGCGTCAGTACAATTTATCATCTGCATATATCAATGTTTGCTGAGTGTTGCTGTATCCTGTGTGTACATGCACTCGAGAATTTATCTTGTCTTACAGGACGTGTTGCTTTGTTTTTTCATTGCACATGTGTGGCCTTGATTTTGGTCTTGTATAGAGATGAGCAAACTTTGTGTTTTTAAGCTCAGCATCCATAACTTATGATCTGTGGTAGCGGAAACCATACAGAATTCTTAGATAACCCAGACCCGAACCAAACTTAGAACACAAGTTCGCTCAACACTAGTCTTGTACCTACCCATTGTCCATGACTCTTTTCAATTAGAACAGAATATAGCTGGATCCTACTTTGGCTAATTTATGTTAAGCAAAACATTTGCTTAGTACTAGGGTTGAGTGAACCGGAACTGTAAAGTTCGGGTTCGTACTGAACTTTAGGGTTTTTGGTACCCGGAGCCGAACATTTCTGTCAAAGTTCGGGTTCGGTGTTCGGCGATTTCTTGGCGCTTTTTGAAAGGCTGCAGGGCAGCCAATAAACAAACATTTCACTTGTTTGTCCTTACAAGCCATCACAGCCATGCCTACTAATGGCATGGCTGTAATTGGCCAAATGCAGCATGTGACCCAGCCTCTATATACTGTAAGTAGGAGTCATGTAGCGCCACATGTCACTCGCTCTTATTAGTTTAGGGATAGGATGCTGCTGCTGTGAGGGAGAGAATAGGAAAGAAGCTGTATAATATCTGATATCAGAACTTGTTCACTCAGCGATCTACATCCTTTTTTCTTGTGGGTGCAATGCAACAGTTTTTTACCCTATCCTGACTGTGAGGCCAGTGACAAAGACTTTAATCCGTCTGTGAGTAAGGCTGGTGTCAGCAGCCATTTTGTGCAAGTGTAGTGCACTTGCACCTGCATTTGTGCCAGAGACAATAATTTAATCTAGTTCTTTTACTTTAGTGGGCAACATATACCGATTTTTTAAGTGCACCTGCTCTGGATATGTGCCAGGGGAAGGGAAAAATAATATAGTTAATACGTCTGTGATTTTAGGGACCTAGGGGGTAACATTTTCAAAATTGTTTTCTGTAAAATACCCCTGTGCTGCATATGTCAGTGTCATCAATTCAGTAAATCCATCTGACATTTTTTTATTTATTTTTTTGCTAAAAAGTACATTTGCAATGTGCACTGCATTTGTGATAGTGAAATTATTTTTTTTCCCCTATAAAGTACATTTGGGGCCTGTACTGCAAATATGACATTGTTGGTGAAAAAAACACTTAATTTTGGGCACATAGTACATTTGGGCTGCACTAGTGATAGTGAAAGAAATTCATTTAAATCCATCTGTTTCATTTGTGGGTGAAAAAGACATATGAATTTTTTTCAATAACTCCCTTTTCGGCCTGCACTGCAACTCTGATAGTGAAATATAATCAGTAAATCCATCTGTTTCACTGTGGGTGAAAAAAATCATCTTTTTTTTCCTATAAGGTACCTTTGGTGCCTGCACTACAAATCTGAGTGAAATAAAATCAGTAAATACAACTGGGACATTGGGGTTGAAAAAAACTTTTTTTTTTGCAATAAAGTACGCCTGCACTGCATCCCTGACTTGGAAATATATTCAGTAAATTAGGTGGCGTTCAGATTGTTGGGTGATCTGTACCCCTTCTTTCTTTCAAAGTACCCCTGCACTGCATAACAGACAGGGAACTTAATTCATTACAATTGGCAGTTACATTGTTGCCTGACATAAAGCCTTTTTTGGCTGTGAAGCCAAAGGTAGTCACCAACCAAAAAATGTTTTTTTAATAGTCCCCAAAACATTGGGAGATATAAAAAAGAAAACAAAGAGTAAGTGTGCTGTAGTATAACAATGGTTGGGTGAGGCCGGTATACATGTTTATTCTGCATAAGGTACGAACAAGTCCTGTGGGATCCATGCCTGGTTCTTTTTAATGAACGTGAGATTGTCCACGTTGGCTGTGGACAGGTGGCAGCGCTTGTCTGTGATAACGCCCCCAGCCTTGCTAAACACACGTTCAGACAATACACTGGCTGCAGGGCAGGCCAGCACCTCCAAGGCGTAAAGGTCAAGCTGAGGCCATGTCCCCAATTTGGAGACCCAGAAGTTGAATGCGGCAGACCCAGTGGCGTAGCTAGAAATGACTGGGTACAACAGCAAATTTTTGAATGAGGCCCCCCTCCCCCAGTAATTTTTTTCGCAACCCCTTCTGTTCATGACGCCCCCATTCCTGTGGATACTAAAGATCACTCTCTCAATACAGGCCCGGCAGCTGTTCCAGCCATTTTCTACACTGTCTATACTGTCACTGTAAATAATTTAATTGTATAATACTGTTGAGGGGGCCCTGACAAAGTCTTTTAGTCCTCCTGCTCCTGGATGGGCCCCTACTTGGTTAGGGCCCCAAAGCAGCCGCATTCCCTGCTTCCCCTGTAGCTACGACCCTGGGCAGACCCATCAGTCAGTATGTGTAAGCGTGTGCACAGATACTATTCCACCATTTTGCTGAAATGCTACCTCTTGCTAAGACGTTCCATATCTGCTGGTGGTGCTGGTTGCTGTGGCGTGGTGACAATCTTTTTGAAATGTTCCTTGTATGGTTTTTGTTACGATTTATAATAAAAAGTCCTGATAACCGTGGAAATGTTACCCAACAATCTAACCAACAAATTTAATAAAATTATTTGCCTGTAACATCTGCAGATCAGGCCACAAGGGACCTTGAGCACCAATAAAAGTGAATTTGTCCCACCAGAATCTAAGAGCTGGATTAACTGAATTGATTTTCACTGTCAGGTGTTCATGAATTTCTGCACCACCAAATTCAGCACATGCGCCAGGCAAAGGGATGTGTGTCAAAACGGCTAGGCCCAGAGCTGCTATGAGATTTCGCCCAAGATTGCACACCACCAGTCCGGGCTTGAGGCTCAGGGGCACCAACTACTCATCGGTCTGTTGTTTCAGGCCTGTCCACAGCTCCTGTGCAGATGAGTTTCAGAACAGCCTGCTGTCGTTTCCCCTGGCTGTGCTGAAGTTGGTGAAGGTGTTATGCTGAGCAGATGAGGAGGTGGTAGAGGAGGAGGAAGCGGAGTAGGAGGAGAAGGCAACAGGAGGCAAAGAGAAATGCCCTGCAGTTCTCAGGGGCAGAAGGACATGCGCCAAACTGCTATCCTCCTCTGGCCCAGCCGCCACTACATTTACCCAGTGTGCTGTTAGGGAGATATAATTTCCCTGCCTCTGCTTACCGGTCCACGTATTGGTGGTTATGTGGACCTTGCCACAGATGGCGTTGCGCAGTGCACACCTGATTTTGTCAGCCTCTTGGTTGTCCAGGGAAGGGATGGCTCGCCTGAAAAAGTAGTGGCGGGACAGCCACCACCATAAGTTTTTAAAAGTCTCCATACATTGCCACCAGACAGAATGACAGCATTTCAAAGGACCAGGAAGTTTGAAACCCTGGCATTCAGGACCAGGGATTGCGGGTGGCTAGGAGGCGACTTTTTCTTTCTATTTCTCTTTCTCTCCAGTGTTTGGGAGATGGACAGCTGAACGCTTCCATGGGATAGTGTGGAGATACTTGGTGACGGTGAAAGATGTGGTTGTGTTGCTGACACATCCTTTGTTTGCGGGGAGGCAGGTGCCACTGTCACTCACTTGTGCTCAGGTTTAGAATGTTTATTTTTAATTGTATTTTATGTATTTTATGTTATTTTAAATTATTTCCCTATCCAAATTTGTTTGCAGGGCACTTGTCCTACTCTTACCCCATTTTGCTTCATTTTCCAGCCCTTTCCAGGACTTTTTTAGAGCCATTTTAGTGCCCCAAAGTTCGGGTCCCCATTGACTTCAATGGGGTTCGGGTCCGGGGTCAAGTTCGGGTCCGGAACCCAAACTTTGCAGCGAAGTGAAACCGAACTTCCAGGTGTCCGCTCAACTCCACTTAGTATCTCATATTTATTTACATAGTATTAGCTAGTGTTGAGCATAGTTATTAAAACCTTCACACTCGTAAATATCTTATAAGATTTCCAGCTCACATTTTTTTCGCCTGTGGCATGCACTGAACAACAGTCGAGGCAGACTAACATTGAACCAGTAGTAGGAAGGACGTTCCAGCACTCCATTTGTAATTGAAGATAAAAGTTTTCTCTTTATTTACTCACTTGATAAAAATTCATCATATCACATCAGATTCAAACGGAAACGGATGTGCAGTAAATCCGCACTTCCAATGGGGTACCAAAGGGCGCACTTAGACAACCTCAAGCAAGGGTAATCTTTTTAAAAGTTTTTATTGACAACGCGTTTCGGGGCTTACATACCCCTTTTTCAAGTCTAGAAAAGTGGAACATAGATAGAAATGTTCGTACATAAATAATATATATAAAAAAAATATATAATAGTAATAAAAATAATAATAATAATAAATAGAAGAAATTCATTGGTTTACAACATCTATACTATAGTATAGTAGATGGATCCAATCCAAAGAGGATAGACCCATAAACCATAAAACAATATGATAGATAATGTAAAATCCAGCTTGGTAAAAGGACATCACTCTTAATTAAAAATCATCAAACATTATTATGAAGACAAAAAACCAGGCGTTATAGCCAATAGCGATAAAACCATAGTAATATGGCCAATACCATTGAAACCATACAAATTTCATGAATAAAATCATTAGTAGCACTAGTGTTGAATTATGACACATAATGGAATTACCTTAAACGTCGTGCTGCCAGACCATGGGGTGTATCATGGTTATCCCTCTGAGAGCAAAAATAAATGGAATTTCATATACAAACAGCTGGGTTAGGATAATATAATATAAATAACCTTTAAATTGAAGTATTCCATTGTAACAAATTAAGGAGACTATATGGCCCCTATAGTGAATCCTTATCTTAACGGTCCTTGGAATTAACTATAGACAAAGGGTGTTTCTTAACATCATACCTGAAGCATCCTCTAGTTAAATGAGGTATTGATGTTGACCTGAATGAAAGGATTCACTATAGGGGCCATATAGTCTCCTTAATTTGTTACAATGGAATACTTCAATTTAAAGGTTATTTATATTATATTATCCTAACCCAGCTGTTTGTATATGAAATTCCATTTATTTTTGCTCTCAGAGGGATAACCATGATACACCCCATGGTCTGGCAGCACGACGTTTAAGGTAATTCCATTATGTGTCATAATTCAACACTAGTGCTACTAATGATTTTATTCATGAAATTTGTATGGTTTCAATAGTATTGGCCATATTACTATGGTTTTATCGCTATTGGCTATAACGCCTGGTTTTTTGTCTTCATAATAATGTTTGATGATTTTTAATTAAGAGTGATGTCCTTTTACCAAGCTGGATTTTACATTATCTATCATATTGTTTTATGGTTTATGGGTCTATCCTCTTGGATTGGATCCATCTACTATACTATAGTATAGATGTTGTAAACCAATGAATTTCTTCTATTTATTATTATTATTATTTTTATTACTATTATATATAATTTTTTATATATATTATTTATGTACGAACATTTCTATCTATGTTCCACTTTCTAGACTTGAAAAAGGGTACGTAAGCCCAAACGCGTTGTCAATAAAAACTTTTAAAAAGATTACCCTTGCTTGAGGTTGTCTAAGTGCGCCCTTTTGTACCCCATTGGAAGTGCGGATTTACTGCACATCCGTTTCCGTTTGAATCTGTTCCTTCAGTACCCTGGGGGTCTGGCAACCACCGATCTGGACTGAGCGGGTCACTGGCAGCACCAACCTCCCTAATGGCCATTCACTAGAGTTGTGCCTGAGCTAGCACAACCATAAAAGGTGAGCACAACCATTATTGACTTCAAATAATATCCAATAGAAACACATTACCCTATGAGCGCCTTTCCCCTTTTCTTTTCGCCAAATTGTGCTCATATCACATCAGGCATAGTTCACACTACAGTGCAATTGCGGTTGGACGCTCTTCGAACACAAAGTTCTTTGTCTTTACACCATGAGGAATCCATGTCTGTATGGGCTTTTTATAGTCAGACACTGGTTTTTCCCCTGAGTCCCACCCACAAAAGTGGGGGGAGGGGACAATCACCTGCTCATTCTAAACACCTATTTGGGTGTAGGTGAACTGGCTCACCCATTGATAGAGCTGGATTTCTCATTGTTGTACCACATTTAATCATAAAACATACATTTAGATAAAAATAAAACATTTTAAATAAACAATGTAAAGTATGCTTGCAGTACTCCCAAGCAGGGTAGACATCTCTCAGTAGCAATACATTAGTTCTTTACGTAAATTCAGGCCGGCTGGATATCTTGTTCCCAGCTTAAAAATCCAAAAAGCTTCTCTTAGCCGTACTGTTTTTTCCCGGTTCCCCCCTCTCAAAAGGTTCTTTACCTCTTCTATAGCATAGGCTTTAAATGATTTTACATCACGATTGTGGACATTGATAAAGTGCCGTGCTACATTGGAGATATTCACACTGGACTTATTTGACACATAGTTCAAATGTTCTAATATTCTAGTTTTTAGTCTCCTTATTGTGCTGCCTATATATTTTAATTTACATTCTGTACATTCAATGGCATACACTGTATGAGTGGTATTGCAATTAATGTATGTTTTTATTTGAAAGTTTAGTTGTCCTGTCACATTCTGAAAGGATTTCACATTTAACACATAATTACATGTGCTGCAGCGATGGCTACCGCATTTGGTAAAACCTGCATATTTTAACCAGGGTTTTTGTTTAGAAACCGCATTCCGTGTGAACATGGATGGAGATAATGTGTTGCCTATTGTAGGTGGTCTTCTTGAAACCATTCTACAGCCCTGTTCTAGGGTTGTTTTTATGCTGCATAAAAGACAGCTGTTGTCACCCAATAAGATGTGTTAAAATTTCTTTACCATTTTTTGTATGTTACATACAGTAGTAACATAGTAGCATAGTATATAAGGCCGAAAAAAGACTTTTGTCCATCCAGTTCGACCTGTTTCCTGCAAGTTGATCCAGAGGAAGGCAAAAAACCCCTGTGAGGTAGAGCCAATTTTCCCCAATCAATTTTTCCCCCAATGTTGTCAAATTGATTGCTGTATTCTAGTGACAAAGTTGGGATGTTCAAATGGGTCTGTTTATCCATGTCTTGCATTTTGGTTTGGTAACATTTTTATTTTTATTTAAACTTTGTGACTTCTTGATTTTTTTTATTCTTTCGGGGAATAAGAGTTCTTCTCTTGTTTTATTTTTGGCAATGGAATATCCTCTATTTATCATTCAATCTTTATATCCCCTTTTTTTTAAACGGTTGTATATAATGGCACTTTCTTTATCAAAGGAGGATTGTTTACTACAATTACGACGTGCGCGTGTAAACTTGCCAACCGGAATTGCTTTCAGGGTATGCAGAGGATGATGGCTACGTGCATGGAGTATGGCGTTGCCTGCGACTTTTTTATGATATGTCTCTGTGCATATTATTTGTTCTGGGTAACCCGTAAATAATAAGTCTAGAAAGGCTATATTTGGCCCCCATAGAAACGCCTTTAACTTGGACATAATAGACGTGATCAAATTCAAAGTAATTGTGTGTCATTAGGAAACTCGTTACTTCAAGGACATATTCAATGAAAACTGCCGAATAACTGGAATATTTGTGTAAATGAAATTCCAAGGCCAATAAGGCAATGCTGTGGGGTATCGATGGATATAGTGCGGCTACGTCCACAGTAAGCCAAGTAAAATTTTCTTGCCAAATGACATCATATAAGGCCCGCAGAACTTCAGAAGTGTCCCTGATGTAACCAGGTATGCGTTTCACCAGGGGTTGCAGTATACAATCTAACCAGTCATCTAGTTTTTCAACAATAGGGCGGTAAGGTGGGGGATTTAACCCCTTATGCACCTTAGGAAGTGCATGTAAGATGGGTGTAATAGGGAATTCAACATTGAGATAATTTAATTGTTTTTGGTAAAGATGACCCGCCTCCAGACCTTGTCTGAGTACATGTGAGAGTTGTTGTTTGTACTCACTTACTGGATTGTTTTTTTAATTTACAATAAGTAGTTTCATCTGAAAGCAATTTCAAGATCTGTTTGTGGTAGGTGTCGGAGTCGAGAACTACAAGGGTACCACCTTTATCCGCCATTTTAATTATAATATTTTTATTATCTTTTAATATGTAGGGCATCCAATTCTGCCCTGCTTAGATTACCCCTGCCCCTGTTTTCTCGGCTTCGACACATATCACTAAGTTCGCTTTCTATAAGCTCCTGAAATGTATCCATGCTTGGTGTTCTAGACACCACTGGATAAAATTCAGGGTTAGGTGTCATATATTGTTTCAAGTCAGGAGTTGTAGACCTTGTATCTGAATCAGCCTGAAGATCCATCAGACAGGTTAAAAATACTTGCTCCGCAAATGTTTTACCCATAAATTCGTTGATAGGAGCTGCATCACCTGTTCTGATTAGATCGTCAGACTGACTGTTATTCACATTCTCATCATAGAAATGTCGCATCACAGTTAAATTTCTCACAAACTTGTTTATCGCTGTAATGGTATTAAATACATCAAAGTTATTTGACGGTACAAAATTAATACCTAGATTAAAGACTGCTGTCTGTTGTTCAGTGAATATACAGTATAACATGATAAATTTAGCACATCAATACTCGGATCTTGTAGGGAATGTCTCAAAATTTCTGTTATTTTTTGTATTGTCGAGTAGCCATATTGTGCTGTCTTTCTGTGTTTATGTCCTCCCCGTTTTGATCGTTTTTTGACGGGGGAATTAGATTTTTAGTATTCCTCTTTTGGTTTTTGTTCTTTTTATAATATGAGGTTTTTGGTCTGGTTCTAGGAGAGTCCGTATTTCCTGACATTGATTCAATTTGTGAATCCTGAGTCTCAGTAGTATCCAGTTCAGATGCAAATTGGAGATCCGATGTACCTGCCATACAAGATTTTGTGATGTATCTGGACAACAATCCATATGGCCTCCATTTTACTCATGTGAGTAACCCTAAAAATATAGCCTTTCTAGACTTATTACTTACGGGTTACCCAGGACAAATAATATGCACAGAGACATATCATAAAAAAGTCGCAGGCAACGCCATAATACACGCACGTAGCCATCATCCTCTGCATACCCTGAAAGCAATTCCGGTCGGCGAGTTTACACGCGCACGTCGTAATTGTAGTAAACAATCCTCCTTTGATAAAGAAAGTGCCATTATATACAACCGTTTAAAAAAAAGGGGATATAAAGATTGAATGATAAATAGAGGATATTCCATTGCCAAAAATAAAACAAGAGAAGAACTCTTATTCCCCGAAAGAATAAAAACAATCAAGAAGTCCCAAAATTTAATTTAAAATGAAAATGTTACCAAACCAAAATGCAAAGACATGGATAAACAGACCCATTCGAAAATCCCCACTTTGTCACTAGAATACAGCAATCAATTTGACAACATACAAAAAATGGTAAAGAAATTTTTAGCCATCTTATTTGATGACAGCTGCATAAAAACAACCCTAGAACAGGGCTGTAGAATAGTGTCAAGAAGACCCCCTACAATAGGCAACACATTATCTCCGTCCATGTTCACATGGAATGCGGTTTCTAAACAAAAACCCTGGTTAAGATATGCAGGTTTTACCAAATGCGGTAGCCATCACTGCCGCACATGTAATTATGTGTTAAACGTGAAATCCTTTCAGGATGTGACAGGACAACTAAACTTTCAAATAAAAACATACATTAATTGCAATACCACTCATACAGTGTATGCCATTGAATGTACAGAATGTAAATTAAAATATATAGGCAGCGCAATAGGGAGACTAAAAACTTGAATATTAGAACATTTGAACTATGTGTCAAATAAGTCCAGTGTGAATATCTCCAATGTAGCACGGCACTTTATCAATGTCCACAATCGTGATGTAAAATCATTTATAGCCTATGCTATAGAAGAGGTAAAGAACCCTTTGAGAGGGGGGAACCGGGAAAAAACAGTACGGCTAAGAGAAGCTTTTTGGATTTTTAAGCTGGGAACAAGATATCCAGCCGGCCTGAATTTACGTAAAGAACTAATGTATTGCTACTGAGAGATGTCTACCCTGCTTGAGAGTACTGCAAGCATACTTTACATTGTTTATTTAAAATGTTTTATTTTTATCTGAATGTATGTTTTATGATTAAATGTGGTACAACAATGAGAAATCCAGCGCTATCAATGGGTGAGCCAGTTCACCTACACCCAAATAGGTGTTCAGAATGAGCAGGTGATTGTCCCCTCCCCCCACTTTTGTGGGTGGGACTCAGGGGAAAAACCAGTGTCTGACTATAAAAAGCCCATACAGACATGGATTCCTCATGGTGTAAAGACAAATAACTTTGTGTTCCAACCGCAATTGCACTGTAGTGTAGTCTGTAGTGTGAACTATGCCTGATGTGATATGATGAATTTTTATCAAGTGAGTAAATAAAGAGAAAACTTTTATCTTCAATTACAAATGGAGTGCTGGAACGTCCTTCCTACTACTCGTAGTTATTAAAACTTTGAATCGGCTGCTTCACCAAATTTCACAAGGAAATTCGCTTGGTGATGAATTACTTCATCACAAAGCACATTTCTTTGTAGTTAGCAGGCACAATGACGTGGAACAGCATTGAACTCCTCAGATGCCGAGTTCATCGCTGATAGCGGTATCTGAGAATAATAGTAAGGGCGTTCAGGGGTTAAAAAAGGTAAAATTCACCTTAAGCGCAAAGAAGCAACCACGGCCATCTCGATTGAGGATCCTACATGAGATTTTGCATGGGATCTTCAATCAAGATGGTTATGGTGGCCTCTTTATGCTTAAATGGATGAGGTGAGTTTGTATTTTCTTTTCCCCATTTCAGGGAAAATTGATTTGTTACCATGAAGCACTATAATAATTGTTCAAAAAGGGGGCAGCAGGCACTCTCTTATCTGTGAAAAAACTTATTGACTTTTATTCAAAAGGTTAAAATGGTAAAAGAAAGGTAAAGTAAAAAGGGTAGTTTTAAAACAAAAGATAAAATAGGTCAATGTATTATTAACCTTTTAGATTTACACTGAGAGGTGAATTTGAGCTCTTATGTGTACTTCTATTGATGTGTCACAAGTCTCAAAGGTGTGGAGGAGAGTATGTACAAATCACAGTAAGTCCTGTTTGTATATTGGTATATATCCTATATATATCTGTTGATATGTATATTTGATTATTATTCCCAGTCCTAATAGATATGAGGTAGGGAGTATACTGAAATTTTGAAAAACAAACTCCTTTTTGCAGGTAGTCGCAGGAGTAAAATGTTCTTGATACAGTCTATGGGAAGGAAGACGGTGTTCTGTGTCTCGGTGTGGCGTCCCACACTGTCTTTTGCACAAAAATCACTTACCGGCCGGCGCTTCCTTCTCCAGTGTAGTTTGTTTAATCGCGGTCTTCTGATTCTCGGCGTCCTCGTGGATGCAGCTCCGATGTTCCTGTGTGCGGCGTCTTGTCTTGCGGCTTGACCTCGGCGTCCTCGTGGTTCCCTGGTGTATGCGTGCGCGCGCTTTCTGTTCAGGCGGGTTTTGCTTCTGTACGCCATCTGGTTTTGGCGTTTTCTGGTCACATTCGATTTTGATTCTTGTGTGTATTATGTTCTAAATCCTGCTTTGTAATCCTCCGCAGCTTAAACGCGTTTCGGGACTATGTCCCTTCCTCAGTAAGGACTTACTTTTATCTTTTGTTTTAAAACTACCCTTTTTACTTTACCTTTCTTTTACCATTTTAACCTTTTGAATAAAAGTCAATAAGTTTTATCACAGATAAGAGAGTGCCTGCTGCCCCCTGAACAATTTCTATACATAATCACTGACAGGGTGAGTCAGTTTATACAGCTGCCGCACCTCTATCATAAATAATAACAGGTGGAGCCGTGTTATCGTTATTCTATATTCACTATAATAATTGGCTTTGCGGCAAATCAAATGTTACCTGAAATTCAGATTGAAGTCCACTTTGGATACTTCATTTGCTCAACCCTTGTATTAGTACAATCTTTAGTATGCTTTATCATTGATATATTCAAAGTTTGAAAAGAGCTGTTGCATCTTGTGCTCGCTTCTGTATTGCAGCCATAGTTTATGAATACAACTGAGGATTTATTTTGCTTCATAGAATATGATGAATAACTTTGGTTTTTTAAAGCTCACCAAAATTACAGGCATGGGGCTTGGAAATATACAGGGGGGAAGAAAAAGATCCAGAAACACAAGTCAAACTAACAATTTTACAGCTGCCTAATAAGTCATTTTTGATTTATTATATTGCTTAGAACAGTGAGTTCACGTTAAGAAATCTGGCACCTTCATACACCATGTTTATAAGATATGACATTACAGTATGTTCCTATGAAATATATAAAATACCACAAAAATGGTAAAATCAGTATTAATTAAAACATTTAATCCTAGAACACAGGCAAGAAAATATCTATATCATGCTGTGCATATACTTTTATAACAAGTGTAAAAAGTGTATCCGTTTCCCAGTATTATTAGTATTAAAGGGATTGTGTAGTGAGTCATCAATATCTGATCATCAGGGTTTGATGAGGAGGCGACCGTCCATGCAAGCTCCACTTCCTGGTCTTTACACTATGCGTCGTCTCCTTTGGACAACTGCTGGACAAGGGCAATACAATATTGCATTATTTTGTGAGCTCTGGCATATTCAGAAATGCATGATCATCTGTAATGCAAGGCACCAATGGAACAGACCAGTGTAGATGAAGCAAGGGGTTTATTCAAAAAATAAACAAAGTCCAGGCAAACTTCACTGGTAACAAATAACAGGAAAACGAAAGCTAGGGGAAGCCAGGTGTAGTCCCAATCTGGTCTTTAAATTGCTGTGCACACTTGCCAGAAGAAAGGATGCATCACGGGGGATTCCTGATCCTGGGTCCCACTAGAAAGGACGAAGTCCAGACAAACTTCAGCCACTTGCACAAGTAGTTGTGACCTGTAACTGGAAAGGGAAGGATAACAGTGTGCACTGACCGACCGGGGACACCACCTTTTATGTGCCTAATAACAAATCCCAGGGCGCCAAATGTCCACTCCCTATAGGTCATGAAACTACCCTACACCTGTGTGCAAGGCCATAGCCAGTCATTGGCCAATTAGACCAATGCCAGACCCCTAATGTACTTTGAATTTGTGGCCAGGTGTTATTCCCATCACTGATTGACGAAGCGCATAAGAAACGCGTACACGTGACCACACATCCCCTTGCGAAACCATTCCCGAGCGTACACGCGGACCCACAACAGGCTCAGAGAGAGTACACTAGCGAGTTGACATGGACACCAAAGTGGAATCCGCAAGAGGTACCGGAGACAAGCCCGGCCGCGGCGTACTAGCACTAGCCCAGCCAACCTGTCCCCAACCCCCCATCTGTTTGTCTAGTACTCCAGTCAACTATGGCTGTGTGAAGTCAGTATACTTGTCTATTCTTCACAAGGTGCAGACAAGTCTTGTGGAATCCATGCCTGGTTCATTTTAATGAACGTAAGCTTGTACACATTGGCTGTGGACAGGCGGCTGCGCTTGTCTGTGATAACACCTCCTGCCACGCTAAACACATATTCAGACAATACACTGGCTGCAGGGCAGGCTAGCATCTCCAAGGCATAAAGGGCAAGCTCCGGCCATGTGCCCAATTTGGAGACCCAGAAGTTGAATGGGGCAGACCCATCAGTCAGTACGTGTAGGCGTGTGCACACATAGTGTTCCACCATGTTGCTGAAATGCTGCCTCCTGCTAAGACGTATATCAGCTGGTGGTGCTGGTTGTTGTGGCGTGGTGACAAAGCTTTTCCACATTTCGGCCTGGCTTCTGAGGTGCTGGCGGTGCCCCGGCTGCGTTAGCGGCCTCTTCTTCCTCCTCTGCCTTCACCTTGTGCTTCCACGGAGCCCCCGGTGTCAATTGGGAATGCCATCAGCAGCGCGCCTACCAGTGTGCGCTTGTACTCGCATATCTCTGTCCTCTGTGGGAGGTGTATAGTTAGTGTCCTTGGTATCCCCCCAGCCACGCACAAGTGATGCCCATGAGCTGCTTTTGGTACCACCCTGCTGTGAACAGGGTTCCTCCTCCTCATCCTCCAGAACTTTGCCCTGGCTGGACAATTGTGTACCTGGCCTATGGTGCAGGAACCCACCCTCTGAGGCAACTGTGAATGACTGGCCTGATAACCGTTAAAATGATCCCTCTTCCTCCTCCTCTTCCTGCTGTGACACATCTTCCTCCATCATCGCCTGAAGCGTTTTTTCAAGGAGACATAGAAGTGGAATAGTAACGCTGAGAACGGTGTCATCCATACTGGCCATGTTGGTGGAGTAGTCGAAACAGCAGAACAAGGCACACAGATCTCGCATGGAGGCCCACTCAGTGGTGGTGAAGTGTTGTTGTTCCGCAGAGCGACTGACACGTGCGTGCTGCAGCTATAACTCTACTATCACCTGCTGCTGCTCACACAGTCTTTCCAGCATGTGCAAGGTGGAGTTCCACCTTGTGGGCACGACGCATATGAGGCGGTGAGTGGGAAGGCCAAAATTACGCTGCAGCGCAGGCAGACGAGCAGCAGCAGGGTGAGAATGCCCAAAGCGCGCCCAGACGGCCTGCACTTTCTGCAGCAAATCTGACATATCGGGGTAGTTTGTCAGGAATCTCTGCACAACCAAAATCAGCACATGCGCCAGTCAAGGGATGTGTGTCAAACCGGCTAGGCACAGAGCTGCTATGAGATTTCGTCCATTATCACACACCACCAGGCTGGGCTGGAGGCTCAGTGGCACCAACCACTCATTGGTCTGTTGTTCCAGGCCTGTCCTAAGCTCCTGCGCGGTGTGGGGTTTGTCCTCCAAACAGAGGATTTTAAAATCTGCCTACTGTCATTTTCCCCTGGCTGTGCTGAAGTTGGTGGTAAAGGTGTTATGCTGAGAGGATGAGGAGGGGGTAGAGGACGAAAAGGAGTAGGAGGAGGAGGCAACAGGAGGCAAAGAAAAATGCCCTGCAATCCTCGGGGGTGGAAGGATATGCGCCAAATAGCTATCCCCCGTTAGGCCCAGCAGCCACTACATTTACCCAGTGTGCTGTTAGGGAGATATAACGGCCCTGGCCATGCTTACTGGTCCACGTATTGGTAGTTATGTGGACCTTGCCACAGATGGTGTTGCACAGTGCACACCGACGTACTGTTGGACAGCCAACCGCCATAAGGTTTTTAAAACTCTCCATCTCCACCAGACGGAATGACAGCATTTCAAAGGCCAGCAATTTTGAAATGCTGGTATTCAGGGCCAGGGATAGCGGTTGGGTAGGGGGGTACTTTCTCTTTCGATCCAGTGTTTGTGAGAGGGACAGCTAAACGCTTCCATGGGACACTGTTGTGGTGCTTGTTGCCGGTGACGGACTTGGTGGTGTTGGTGTCACATCCTCCTTTTACGGGGTGGCCATTGCCACTGTCACTCCAGAGGTGGAGGAAGAGGCCGAGATTGCAGCAGAAGAGGGAGCAGGTGGAGCCAGAGACTTTTTTGGGTTTTGGAGGTATTTACTCCACTGCAGCTCGTGTCTTGCACTTAGATGCCTGGTCATGCAGGTTGTGCTCAGGTTTAGAACGTTTATGCCTCGCTTTAGGCTCTGATTAAACAGTGTGCAAACCACTCGTGTCTTGTCATCTGCACATTGTGTGGAAAACTGCCACGCCGGGGAACTCCTTTGTGCTGTGTTCGGTGTGCTCGGTCCCTGGGTGCGGTGGGCAGTAGCAGTCGTAGTGTCTAGGGGACGGACTCTCTGATTCTGCACCCTCTTTTGCTGTGCTGGTGTCTCTGTACGACCACCGCCTCTTCCTCCAAACTGCACAGGTCACTAGCATAACCTTCATCCCATGTAGGGTCTAGGACCTCATCGTCCTCCACATCATCTTCCACCAAGTCTTCTGCACCCTTGACCTCTTTGTCGGTTTGCACACTGTAGAAAGTCACAGCAGTTGGCACCTGTGTTTCGTCATCATCAGAGACGTTCTGCGGTGGTCTTCCCATGTCCTCATCCTCAAAGTGGTTGGGCATCGGTGCACTGAATCTCTTCCATTTCTGGAGCAGGGCTAGCTGGATGTGCTGGGAAAACCCTGCCAGGAGACTCATCAAAAAGCATGAGAGTCTGCTGCATGACTTGGGGCTCAGACTGCTTGGCTGATTTGCAAGGGGGTGAGGTGCTAGATAGCTGCCCATGGCCTGCAGGTGCCAACTCTGAGCTTTCAGCAGTGGACTGGGTGGGAGACAATGTGAAGGTACTGGAGGCACTATCATCCACCCAATCTACTAGTACGTGCTCTGGTCTCACCATTTGAAGAGCGGCATTTGGGACAACTAAATAACGCTGAAGGCCCTGTCATCTACGCGATCCTGAGACAGGTATTTGATTTGGGTGTGTAGCTGGCACAAATGGACCACATCCTCTCCCTGCAACAGGAGCCCCACCAACAACAGCAGCTGGATGACCATGGCCATGTCACTTATTTAACATGCTCCTGATTCTTATCGGTAACCGTACGAAGTAACAGACGGATGTAATAAAACTTGTTCCCTGTCAGGTATGCCGTGCCTGTGACATAAACAGAAAAGATTGGTTTTGGTCACATTTCTATGTGACAGATGAATTTATTACACTTTGTGCCCTGCCTAATATGCCCTGGCAGTGTGATAAAGATAAAAGCTATTTCTAGGTCACACCACAATATGAGAAACAAATTTATTACACTGTGTTGCCTGCCCAATAGGCCCTGGCAGCGTGTTAAAGATAAAAGATTGGTTAAGGTAACAACTTACTTTGAAAGATATGAGGGGCACAGATCCCCCAACAATCGGTCGTACGCCACCTAATTTACTGAATAAATTTTGGCAAGTCAGGTATGCAGTTCAGCAGGAACACCAACACAGGCTGCAGGGGTACTTTATGGGCCCAAATTGTGTTTTTATTTTTTCAACTACAATGTCTTAGTGTAATTTACTGATTCTATTTGATTTGCAGTACAAGGATATAAGGTACGTTATAGGAAAAAAAGAGGATTTTTTCAACCCCAGTGAAACAGATGAATTAACAGATAATTTTTCACTATCAGATTGCCTGTGCAGGCAGAGGATGGAATTTATTTAAACAAAATATATGCTTTCTTCAACCCCAGTGAAACTGACTGATGCAAATGAAATTCTTTCACTAGCAGTAGAACTGAGCAGGCCACAAATTTACTTTGTGCCAAAAATAACATGTTTTTTCCACCCACAATGTCTCAGTGGAATTTACTGATTTTATTTGATTTGCAGTACATGGCAATAAGGTACTTTATAGGATACAAAAGAGGATTTTTTCCACCCCAGTGAAACAGATCAATTTACTTATTATTTTTCCGTATCAGATTTGCTTAGCAGCCAGAAAAGGCACTTAATGATTAAAAAAATATATATTTTTTTCACCCACAGTGAAACATGGATTTACAGATTATTTTTTTCACTATCACAAATGTAGTGCACAGAGCAAATGTACTTTTTAGCACAAAAAAAAAATGCCCAGAATCTGATGGATTTATAGAATTAATGACAAGGATATATGCAGCACAGGGGTACTTTACAGAACAAAATTGTCATCCCTAGGTCCCTAAAATCACAAACGGAGTAACATTATGTTTGCCTTCCCCAGCCAGATATGCAGTGCAGGTGCACTTAAAAATGGGTAAATTTTGCCAAATGAAGTAAATAGACTGGATTCAATTACTGCCCCTGGCACATATGCAGCTGCAAGTGCACGTTACTTGCATAAAATGGCCGCCGACACCAACCACTCACAGAAAAAAAACTGTCTTTGTCACTGGCCTCATAAAAAAACACTGCCATTGCACCCACAAGAATAAAAAAGTTTGTAGATCGCTGAGTGAACACAATTCTGATATCAGATATTATCAGCTAAGCTTGTTTCCTATTCTCTCCCTGAGAGCACCAGCAGCAGTCTGTCCCTACACTAAGAACAGCAGAGTGAAGTGTGGCGCTACGTGACTCCAGCTTATATAGAGGCTTGGCCACATACTGCACTTAGCCAATCACAGCTATGCCATTAGAGGGCATGGCTGTGATGGCTTCTAAGGGCAAAGTAGTTAGACGCTTGTTCGGGTGCGGGTGCCAAAAATCAGTTCGGGTTCACTCAACTCTAATATCATTGCTTGCCAAAGAATTTAGGTTGTTTGCCACATGCACAGTAGTTCTATAGATAATCAACTTAGACATTACTATGGGAAACTGATACTTTTCATTTCACTTAGAAAGAAAAGCTGATGTATCTAAATTATCTAAATTTAAGCAAATAGACTTAAATATGCAGTGTATATTAATCTCACACACCAATGCTTCTGATTTTCTTCAGAATACAATTCCATGTCAAAATAGCTGTTTCGACATACTTTCATGCAATCAAACTGATATTAACGCATTCCTCTGTCTCAATTTTCTTTTGATTCTGTGTAGTATAAAATAAATACATATGGTTTACAGTGAATTATAGTAATTCACTTGTCAGCAGAATTTCCAGATCAATACAAATCTACTTTTGTTAGCTTTATAAATCAAATAAATAAGAATATAGCGAATTGACAATTTTCTGACTGTCTGAATTACATGGTTTCGTCTCAAAGAAAAGCAAATCACTATGTGCTGTCTAGTGACTAAAAGATGAGAAAAAGCAAAGATGATGTATATGTACTAAATCATTTTATGTAAGGTATCTCTCAGACATACTGTATACCACATATATATATATATATATATATATATATATATATTGAGTATATATATATTGAGTAAGGTGCAGGGTGCCGCCATGGATGGCAGATACGTTTCACCGAGGTTCCTGGCCTCGGTGAGGTAAGAGCCGGGTTTTATGTGTTAACAGCAGTAGCTGTTGACACCTTTGTACTTAGTGTGGCTGCAAAGCCAATCCGGGCCAGCTCTTACTGGGAGTAGGCAAAGAGTTGGGTGAGTGCCTACTTCCCACGTTCCAGAACCAGGTTTTGGGCTGGGTTTAAATTCCCAGGCTGCAGCCTCAGCTGGGAAAAAGAAGGAAAATCACTGTGAGTCTGGCTGGCTTTTGCAGTGTGTGGAGCTTAGGCCTGGACCCTGACATAGGCGTACAGGGCGCCTAGTACCCTGTGAAAGACTTTATGCGGCTGTGCGATCAGCCTGGACGGGATTCATACCACTAAAGGAGCCAGGTGAAACGCTCTGTTATTTTGTGTGTGAACTAACACCAAGTGACTGTTCTGTTTTCTGTTTGAGAAAGTGTGAAATAAAACACTGTTTGCTGCACTACATGGACTCCATTTGCCTCTATACTGCACCCGCACAGCTGTCTACCGGAGTAAAGCCCCACAATATATATATATATATATATATATTATACATATTAAAAACAAAGATGATACATACTTGATTTCCTTGGCCTTGTCAAAATTTACATATCAGATCAGATTTACATATCAATCAGATTATTGATATTATATAAGGGCATTGTATTGTAGTGTTGCGCACCGATGTCCTTCTTTTTGGGGTATTGAAAGTGGTCACCCTATGGGGGCCCTATTGCTGCTCCCCCATTTACAGTGGCATGCAAAAGTTATGGCACTCTGGTCAAAATTACTGTTACTGTGAACTGTTAAGCAAGTTGAAGATGAAATGATCTCCAAAAGGCATTGAGTTAAAGATGCCACATTCCTTTTGTGTTTTCAGCCAAAAAAAATTATTTTCATATTTTACATTAAAAAAAAAAAGGAAAATGGCCTGAAGTAAAGGTTTGGGCATTCTGCATGGTTAGTACTTGGTAGCACCCCCTCTGGCAAGTATCACACGTTGTAAACACTTTTTGTACTGTAGCTAGCCAAGAGTCTTTCAATTCTTATTTGAGATATTTGTATCCATTCTATTTTGAAAAAGCTTTACAGTTCTGTGAGATTCCTGGGCTATCTTGCATGCACTGCTCTTTGAGGTCTATCTACAGAATTTCAATGAAGTTCAGATCGGGGGGACTGTGAGGGACATGGTAAAACCTTCAGCTTGCACCTTTTGAGGTAGTCCATTGTGGACATTGAGGTGTGTTTAGGATCATTATCCATTTGTACAAGCCATCTATTTTTCAATTTCAGCTTTTTTACTGTTGATGTTATGTTTGCTTTCAGAATTTTCTGGAATTCCATTGAATCTATTGTTCCTTCTACCCATGAAATGTATGACTGATCCACCCCATGCTTCATGGTTTAAGAGTAATCTTTTCATGACATTCTGTACCCTTTTTTGTATCCAAACATACCTTTGTTCATTGTGGCCAAAGAGTTCTGTTTTAACCTCATCAGTCCACAGGACTTGTTTCCAAAATGCATCAGACTTGATGTTCTTTGGTGAACTTCTGATGTTGAATTTTGTATTTGTGAGGCCACAGGAGAGATTTCCTTCTGATGACTCTTCCATGAAGGCCCTTTTAATGCTGGTGTCACTGAACAGCTGAACAGTAGAAAAATGTACCACAACTCCAGAGTGTGCTAAATTTTACTGAAGTCTTTTTGCAGTCAAGTGGGGGTTCTGATTTGCCTTTCAAGTAATCCTACCAGCAGCTTTTTCTTGGACTTCCAGACTATTTCTTGACCTCCACTGTTCCTGTTAACTGACATTTCTTAATTACATTTTGAATTGAGGAAATAGAAAACGAAAACACCTTCTATGGTGCTCCTTCTTTGGGACACAGAGGAGACTGGATATTTATAAAGCTTTGAAATTTGCATCACCTAGCCTTTGAAATTTCCATCAACTAAACCCAACGACGACTAAGAACAATCCTTAACCCTATCAAGCAATTTAAGTACTGAAACCTTGGTCAAAGTTATCTGAGCGCTCATCTCCTTGGGTTTCCATGCTTTTTAAAGAAATTCCTGTCCCTGCAGACTAACCAAACAGAAGGCGACAGTGTGAAAATGCCGGTTTCAGGCTCTGATCATGCAGGCACCGATCTTGGCCATTTAATCCTTAGATCTTAGATGCCGTGGTCAGTAGCCACCCACAGCATCCATGGGGTTAATAGAGGAAGGGGAGTCCCTCTCTCCCCCATCGTGCTGCCGTGCTGCAGTGACATTGGTCTAATGGTTACCATGGCACCTGAATGCCTGAGGGTCTGATAAGGCTTAGTGTAGGTATAATACTGACAATACAGTGCTTGGTAGAGATGACTATTGCAATGCACTGTATAGCGATTAGGCCCACCAAATTCCAACGGTCGGAAATGTCGCATATCAGCCTATGTTGGGGAATGCCGTTCTGGCGCTGTAGCTCAAGGAGGGTGTGCTTTGCGGTGTACGAGTGGCTGAAGTGCATGCAAAGTTTCCGGGCCATTTTTAGGATGTCTTGCAGAGGGGTGGAAGACTTCAGGAACTGCTTGACAACCAGATTGAACACGTATACCATGCAGGGCACCTGGCTCAGCCCTTCTTGACGCAGCGCCGATACCATGTTCTTCCTGTTGTCGGTCAACATGGTTCAGATTTTCAGTTGTTGTGGAGAAATCCAGGATTCAATTTCTTGATGAAGGACATGGAGCAGTACCTCTCTTGTGTCACTCTGTTCACCCAGGCAAATGAGGTGCAGAACAGCGTGACACCGCCTTGACCTGCACATCTGGTATGGCCACCTCGTCTCGGCACAATCCATCAGTTCTCTAATAGGTGCAGAGTCCACCACTTGGAAAGGGAGGGACGGCAGCACCAGCAACTTGGACAGGAGCACAATCAGCTTCTGCGCCGCATACTGTTGTCTCTTGGCAATCGCTTTGGTGATCGATTGCTGACAGAATGACTGGCGAGGAGTAGGAGGAGCAGGAGCATCAGGACCAGCAGATGATGGGAAGGACAGACAGCTCCCTTCGGCCTAGGTGGTGGAGCCTTGACTGCCTGAAATCGGGTGCGTGCCACTGGGTGATGCAGCGGTTGCTGCGGCAGGCTGGACTACCACATGGGAGCCACGGTTTCCCAGACCACTTTATGGTGATGCTGCATATGTTGACACAGGGCCGTGGTGCAAACATATGGCCATGTTAACCTCCTCCGGCGGTTTAACAGAAAACTGCCACAACGCCGGGTAGGTGATTTTACCCCCAACACTACGCAGCGACTGACTGCAACCGTCGCTGCTTCCGTGAACCCGTGCACCACTATTTTCCGGGCAGGTAGGTTCCTGCGAAGTGGGTGGTCTACCCAGGGCACATATGGCTACCGATCTCCCACTGCTGCCACCCTGCTGACTCCCAGACACTCTAGCACCTTGCTGGCCCCACCGCTGACTCACGGGCAAGCTGCCATCCTCTTCTCCCGATAATGATGAAGCCCCTAATTCACCCGGCTCCCAAGTGCAATCAGCTACATCATCATCATCGAGTACTTTCTGCCCATCACTGATGTCCTCATCAACGGTCCAAGGGTCAGGATCCTCACTGCTCTCAACACCAGCCTCCACGCCACTCTACTCATTACTACTTTCCTGCCTAGCGGAGGAAGCGGCAGATGTCTCCTCCATATCTTGGCTGGCTAGTAGCTGCTGACTGTCCTCTAGTAGCTCGTCCTCGCTGTATAATGGGGCTGAGCCCACAGCATTAGTTTTGATCGAGCACCAAAGTGCTTGTGTGCTACAGTAGAACACTTTGCGATGCTCGGGTGCTCTATCAAGCACCCGAGCCCAATGGAAGTCAATCGGAAAACCCGAGTATTAAACCAGGCACTTCATGCTTTTAAGAAGGGAGGGTGTCAGGACTCTAGTTCAGCTTATGAGTCCCTGCTCTGACTCCATATTTAGCTATGTCCATGCTTGGGGACACCCCAGTGTATTTAAATCTAATTTAGCCTCTATTTCTATGCAGAAAATCACTTTACGGTGGAGGAATATCTGAGTGTGAGTCAGCGGCTTATGAGTCCCTGCTCTGACTCCATATATAGCTATGTCCATATATGAGGTCAGTGATTGGACACCCAGTGTATTTAAATCAAATTTAGCCTCTATTTCAGAAAAGTTTCTGCCGGGATTAGAACTCCCAACCTTTTGCATTAGAGGTAAGGCACGCAACCACTATAATAGCTGCATAGCCAGTTACAAAAAAAAAAAATTAAATTCTACTGTAGAGGAATACTTACTACTTGTAAGTATTCCTATACAGTAGAAGTCTCATATTTTTTATTTTTTTTTAGTGACTGGCTATGCAGCTATATCGTGTAGTGGTTAAAGTTCTGGGCTGTGAAACTTAATTATATATAAAGTTTTTACCCATAATATATTTACAAATATTATTATAATTTTAGAATATATAATATATTATAATATATGTAAATATATTATGTCTAAAACATCAGTAGTTGAGTGGTTAAGTGCCTTGCAGAATGCTGAAATACAGACTAAATTAGATTTAAATACACTGGGTGTCCCCAAGCACTGACTCCATATATAGACATAGCCATATATGGAGTCAGAGCAGGGACTCCTAAGCCACGGACTCACACTGAGGGATTTCCTTAATGTACAGCGATCTTCTGCATAGAAATAGAGCCCAAATAAGATTTAAATTCACTGACTCGAGCATTGCGCTTGAGCACACTCAGTGTTCGGCCAAGCTCCACGATGTGCAGAGCATAGCAATCTTCAAGCCGAACTGGTGTTCGGCCGAGCATGCTCGCTCAACACTACACAGCATATAATACTTCTCTGGCTGATTGGACAGGTGACAGTTGAGGGCACAGGGCCTGCTCGCCGGGCCTTGCCAACTAAGGGTTGTGTCTGACTAACCCAATGTCAGATGTCATTTGACTGAGTCAACCAATCAAGAACCGCTGGGTTGCTGGTCAAGACATGACCGCTAGATGACACCAGGAGCTCAGGCCTCTTGCTGCGACACCTGCTGCCATGCCCCCTTACACTTCTTTTTTTTTTTTTTTTTTTATATTTTATTCCAATATAAGAGATAAACAAATTAGTTCAACAAATTTGCAATTAATAACTTCCCCATTCCTCCTGACCAACCCCCCCCCCCCCTCAGCCCACCCTCCCTTCCTGCAGGGAAGAGGGAAAGGAGAAAAAAAAAAAAAAAAAAACCTCTCCTCAACCATCCCAGTCTCTCCAAACATTGGCCCATTTCATATAGGACCCTCTTTGTCTATACATGATTCTCTCATAGATTTTCACCTTATCCACCAGGCATAACCAGTTATTGCAATCTGGAGCAGAAGGGGAAAACCATTCTCTGGCTACAAGAAGCCTAGCCAAAAACAGCACTTTAGTCAGCAGACGGCCCTTCATAAGCTGGCAGTTAACCTCTGATAGATCCCCTAAAACCCATACCTTGGGAGATAGAGGAATATCTATATTGAGTCTCCGAGTCAAAATTGTTTGTACCGCTCTCCAATAGTTACTCACTATCGGGCAGTCCCAGAACAGATGCATATGATCTGCCCCGGGATCCCCACAGCGGGGGCAGTCAGATGCGGCTCTAAGTCCCCTCTTATGGAGCCATAAAGGCGTCACATATATTTTGTGTATAATATTAAACTGTACAACAGTGTGATTAAAGTTGTGTGAAATCTGACTAAAATTTTCCCCTATATTCTCCCAATCCGGAGAACCCACCTCTGACATTAATACAGACCAGGATTTCTGTCCTGGAGATAAACAATCCGAAAAAAAACCTTTCATCAAGTGCCTATAACAATGTGATAATTTCACCTTAGTACCACCTTTCTTACAAATCAAATTGTGCAAAAATTCGGGTGTCTACCTCAAGTGAATACCTATCAACAATATTAAGAAGTGCTGACCTCAATTGAAAATATGCATACCAAGCCACCTCACCTAATTTGGAGTTCTGTTTTAGCTCCATAAGAGACAGGACCTGCCCATTTTTAACCACCTGGTTCAGATTTTGAATATTTCGCGTTCTCCAGTATTGCCAACAATTTGGATCATCTAATTTCAGAAGCTTTGAATTATGCCATAATGGGGTGCAGATAAGTGTTGCCTTAACTTTGAACCAGCTCTTTATCACCAACCATGCCTTTGTGGCCATTCTAAGGAAGGGTTTATAGCCAGTCTGTATGTTAAGCAAATAATCGGACTCCAATACTGTAAATAAATCTGAAAAACCTGAGTCTTTTACCAGTTTTCTACAAAGTTGGCTATTTTCCCAATCATTGAGGAAGCAAAGTTGAGAGGCCATGAAGTATCCCTAAAATAGGGGAGGTTGAGACCTCCCCTATTGTAGGGCATGGAAAAATAAAGCGACTTTAGTCTCACCCGCTTCCTCCCCATAGTAGATCATTAATCATCCGTTCTATCAGCCTAAAATACTTATCCTCAATCCAAACGGGCGAATTGCGAAGAACATAAAGTACCTGGGGCAGCACTACCATTTTTATTAATGAGATTCTGTCCCTCTTGCGGGCAGAACTTTTGCCATATCTTAATTTTGGATCTCAACCTCGAAAGAAGAGGGATCAAATTAAGTTGGAGATAGTCCTGAATTTTGGCAGAAGCTGTTATCCCCAGGTATTTTATTGAGTCAGAAATAGATACCCGATTAGAGAGATATTCCACAGATCCTCGCAACTTATCTATAGGGAGAAGAACAGTCTTCCCCAGTTAACCTCCAAGCCAGAAAAATAGGAGAATAGGCTGACCAATTCCATTATTCGAGGGAGTGTTTTTTCTGTTTGATGAATAAAGAACAAGATATCATCTGCATAAAGGGATATACGATCCTGCTCCCCCATTACACCAAAGCCGACCACTCTCGAGTCTTGCCTTATACTAGCTGCAAGGGGCTCAATATAAATATTAAATAAAAGAGGGGAAAGAGGACAACCTTGACGAGTACCTCTTCCCAGTACAAAACTCTCTGTCAGCATGTCATTGATCCTGATTCTGGCCTTCGGACATTTATATAGCAGCTGAACCATCCCTATAAATTTGGGGCCAAAACCCATTCTTCTCATCACCTCCCAGAGGAACGTCCATTCGACCCTGTCGAATGCCTTAGTAGCATCCAAAGACAGGACCGAGCGGGCGCCACCTCCGGGGACTGAATATTGGCAAAAAACCTATGCAGATTGTGATGAGTACCCCTTTTCGCCATAAAGCCATTTTGGTCTGAGTGGATCAGAGCTGACATAACCTGAGAAAGCCTCCTAGCTAGAACCTTTGCTAACAACTTAGCATCCGTATTTAATAGGGAGATTGGTCTATACGAGCTCAAATCCGCCGGGTCTTTATCTTTTTGGGATTAAAACTATCACAGCTTCCATCATAGACTGTGGCAAATCCCTCCCTGCGATGCTTGAGCAAACACTTCCAGTAGATGAGGGAGAATGGTATCACTGTACTTACGATAAATTTCATATGGAAAACCATCTGACCCTGGCGATGAGTTCCCGGAGATGGACTTCAAGACCTCTTGAATCTCCGCAAGAGACACTTCTCCTTCCAGGGATTCTTTTGGGCTTCTGTTAGCCTTGGAAGAGAAATTCTCTCCAGGAACTGTCTCCCCAGGTCAGCTGGCAGGCCAGATGAAGCTCTGTATATCTGGGAGAAATATTGCAAAAAGAGTCCCTTATACCCTCTGGGTCTGATATTATTGCTCCATCTAGGTTACGCACTAGAGTAATAGCTTTCTTTTTTTGTCCTGTTGTGATATTATTTTAGCTAAAAGCTTACCAGGACGTCCCGATTCTGAAAAATACTTCTGGCCCTTAAAAAGTAGCCTATGGTTTGCTTTCTCAATTACATATTCTTTCAAGGAACAACTAGCCTTTTGCATCTCTTCCTTGTTACCTTCCGTAGGTTGATCAATGAACCGCTCCGTTGTGGAGGCCACTGTGTCTGTCAGATTTTTTTCCCTTTTCTTAAATGATCTTTTCACAGCCGTAATATCACTAATGAGAACCCCCCTCAGGTATGCTTTCAGAGCGTCCCAAACTGAGTTGATGTTGGCGGAGGGGAGATTCACCTCCCAGAAGGAGGAAACATGTGCTTTAATCGACTGGCAGTTATCCATTATAGTAAGCCAGTATGGATTCAACTTGAACCCAAATCCCCTATTGTCTTTATTCTCCCCAATACGAACCTCAATTAGGACCGGTGAATGGTCTGAAACTGTTCTTATACCATATCGTATCCTTTTAATATTATTCAGATTATTCTCATCAGTAAATGCCAAATGTATCCTAGACATTGCTCTTCCTCCTCTGCTGACACAGGAATATACTCTCTTTCCTCCACCAACATATTCCCATATATCCACCAATCCGATCTCCAAACAGAACTGAGGCAATGGGGAATTACACATGTTCCTTCCCGATCTGCATCTAAAGTCAATCTGTCCTTTTGGGATCCATAACAGCGTTAAAGTCTCCCATCAGTACAAGCCGACATGCCGGCTTGCCTTCCAAGAAACGTAATAGTTGGATAAGTGGGCACATGGAAAATGGCGGAGGTATATAAAAAAAGCAAGAATGTAATTATATCCATGTAGCTTCCCATACAGAAAAATAAACCTGCCTTGGTCATCTATATGAGATTCGATTAACAAAAAATCTATAGAGTTGTGAATCAGAACCGATACACCCCTAGAGGCGCTACTGAAAGTAGAGTGGTAAGACTGGGAATGCCAGCCCGTCATCAAACGAGACACGGTCTCTTCAGTAAGGTGAGTTTCAACTATACAGATAATTGCAGGAAGATACCTCTTCACTGCATCCATAATAGCTTGTCTTTTAACCCTCTCCCCAAGTCCTCTGACATTCCAAGAGACAATTCTAACAGACATTAGCTACGAAGAGGAGAGAAAAAAAAAAAAAAATAATAATAATAAAAAAAAAAAAATTTCTCCTATACCCTTTCCCTGCAGGTTAAATACCCTCCCCCATTCCCTCCCCCTTCCCTCTGGTCCGCCCGATCTAGTCAGCAAACCTCTATCCTCCGGTCATTCTCCCCCCCTCCCACTAATTTCCTCCTCCCTCCATCCCTAGAGAACATATAAATATATCAAATGCCCATTTGCTCCATCCAATCCAGTGCTTGTTGCGAATTCTCAAAAAATTTAGTAGTCCCATTGTGGATAACTCTCAGTTTCGCTGGGTACAGTAGGGAATATTTAATGTCTTTTAGCGCCAAACGTTTCTTTATCTCACTGAAACTTCTTCTTTTCTCCTGGGTCTGTCGAGCAAAGTCAGGGAAAAATAACAGTCTAGTACCCTGATAGTCAATGGGTGCACATTCCCTCGCCCTTCTCAATATCATATCCCTATCCATAGATAGTAATAATTTCATTAGGATTGCTCGCGCGGCCTCCCTGGAATGGGTTTCCCCCTGGAATCCGATGGGCTCTTTCTATTTGGAACATAGGAGAGAAGTGTTCACTGCCCAGATTTTCCAAAACTACATCCTTGAGTTGTTCAGCTAGCTGCCGCCCCTCCACTCCCTCTGGAAATCCAACTAAGCGGATATTATACCGCCTTGATCTGTTTTCCAGGTCTTCCAATTTATTTTGTAGAAGATGATTTTCCGAGGAAAGAGACCGAGTCTTAGATTTGATCATATCCATATCGGATTGGAGGGAGTCTACCGTCTTTTCCATGTTAAGTACTCGATCCCGAATTTTAGTCAGATCTTCTCTTATTATGTCCGAGTTGACTGGACATCCCCTGCACTAACACGCCATTATTTTCAACAGCGCTCAGAATTTTTTCCAGGGCCGAGGGGTCATGCTCAGTTTCTGTTCACGCCAAGAGACTTTCCTCCCCTCCTTCCTGATCCGCCAGCCCATCCTCAGATAGTTCTTCAGCTTGCGGAGTTTTAACGGTTTTTTTATAGTTAGTGCTCATTTTCCCTTTAATCAACCCCTTTTCATTAAGGGAGGGGGATTTTAAAAATTTGTCAATTTTACCCTCAGGTGTCTTAGTCCCCAGTTTTATTCCTGAGGAATCCACCGACCGCCGCTTTGGAGCCATCAAGCGCTAAAAGCCCCCTTCAATGTGTGTGTCTGTATTTTTTTTTTCCTTCTTTTTCCCTTCCTCCTTTTTCCCCTCTTTTCCTTTTCCCTTTTATTTTTTTTTTTATTTTTTTTTTTTCCCCTTAACGTATTTACTATTTGCTAATTTGAGTTTTCGAGTTTTTCAAGTGTCCCTGTGTACTCAACCCCCCTCTTATTTTTTTTTTTTATTTTTTTCCAAGTTTTTTCCCTTTTCTTTTTTTCCTTTCTCTTTTCCCTTCTTCCTTTTTTTTTCTTTTTTTATAGATTTTATCTTTTTTTTTCTCTTCTCTTTGAATTAATTTAATTTAAATTTTTCCCTTCTCTATTTCTCTTTTCTTATTTCCCTTTTTTCTGCTTAGTTCCTTCTTCTTAGTACTTCTTAGTGCAAACCAATGCAGTCTTAATAGTCTTAATACACCTTTAAACCAGTCCCAAAAAAAAACAATAGGCAAAATCGAAGGGAAAGAAACAGCAAATTTTTTTTTTTTTTTTTTTCTTTCTTTTTTTTTTCTCACGTGTCCAGCGTCCAAGAGGGGGCGAATGGATGAGCCAAGGGATCCAGGCAGGAGGGAGACGACACACAGGAGAACAGGACGAGCCAGGCCAGGAAGCCAGCCAGAGAGCCAGCCACGAGGAAGAGCGGGGAGATGGAGCACACGCCCTGCGAGCAGCAGCCACAAACAACAGACCCCAGCGGCGAGGGCCCGGCGCTCTCTCCCAGAAACCGGAAAACCAGCCGGGAACACCACGAGGGAGCACGGAAGCCCACAGACGGGCGGTAGCCAAGAGCAACCGAACAGGCAGCGAGGTGAGGGAAGGCAGACAGAGACACATGTAGTCCGGAGTTCTCCACAGGACGGCTGGCGATGGAAGGCTCAGCACAGCATCAGCGGGGGGAGCCGGCGGGCCGGAGAGCGAGGAGGAGGAGGAGGGCAGGAGGAGGAGGAGAGCGCGACGTGCGTGTTCACGTCATCACACCGCCTCTGATGAAAATTCACGCAGTATCTGATCTTGTGGCCCCCTTACACTTCTACTGTGCCTTCACCTGAAACATTAAGTCCTCTGCCACTCCCCTCTGCAGGGCCTGGCACTTCTCTGTCTGAAATACTGTTAGATCAAATAAATAAATAAAAAGGAAAAAAAAGTCTGCAATTTTATCACTTCACCCCACAACGGCTAATAAGCCTTTTTTCCCCCCACTAATACACACCAAAATGGGCTATAATTTTCTCACTTCACCACACAACAGAAAATACTTTTTTGTGCTACTAATACAAGCAAAAAAGGGCTTTAGAACATAATTGCACCGCTGACCGGCAAATATATTTTTCTTTTGGCACTAATACACAACAAAAAGGGCTTTAGAACACATAGCTGCACCGCTGAACGGCAAATAGGCCCTTATTTTTTTCCACTTATACACGACACAAAAGGCTTTAGAACATATAACTGCACCGCTGAACGGCAAATTGGCCCTTATTTTTTTCCACCTATACACTACACAAAAGGCTTTAGAATACATAACTGCACTGCTGAACGGCAAATATATTTTTCTTTTTTCCAATTATACACTCCACAAAAAGCTTTAGAACATATAACTGCACCGCAAAAGGGCAAATAAGACATAGAAATATTTCCTTGTAATAAACCCTGTTAATGGCTGTATCAAACAGCACTTGCACCCCAATAACAAGAACTGTTTGCTGGAATAACTAAGCTGTATAATGGCAATTTGGATCCCCAGTCAGTGCAGCAAGGTGTAATAGGATTGTTCCTATTACCCAGGCTGTAACCTTCCCTACTGAACCCTGTTCAACATAAATGCTGTGGAACTATTCCTCCCTATCCTTTCCCTACACCTTGAATAAGCTTTCCCTGAACTTGTAAATCGTTTTTTTTAGCACAATGAAGTCTTTCCTTGCACTGTCCTTAGCGCATGCTGACATCTCTCCCTGCACTAAGTACAGTGGAAAATGGCAGAATCCAAGATGGCTGAGGCTATTTATAGGGCTGTGACATCACAGAGCTGGCACTTTTTTCACCTTACCTCACCTGACGTGATGATGTCACCACTTGATTACGCTGGCTGCACGGGGTGACGTCACCGCCTGTGGTAAGCGTGATCATGTGGCGATGTCATCATGATCATCTTAGGTCATTTGATGGGCTTACTTCAATGAAGACGGGAACTGGCGGCATCTCCGAGATCAAGTGGATCTTTTTTTTTTTTTACTTTCAGCCACCATTTTAGGAAAAAATTAATCATGAGGAAATTCGACAGACTTTCATGATTATTAGGGGTCCCAGTAGTTGGACTTCTACCAAACTAACACTTGCAAGGATTTTTGCCAACGCAAGCGAAGCTACATTTTGGTTCCCATACCCCCCCCCCCCCACACACACACACACACACTACCACTACCACCACCAGAACTCCCCCTAACACCAGCATCACACCCGGACGCCACTCTAATCGCCTGAATGCCTGCCTCGCAAAAAACCCTGCTGTCCACCTACCACACCCACCTCCTGTGCATATATGTTTCTTTAACTGATTTTTCTTTTATGTAAAAAACAAACTACATGTCACATTTCTCCTCCTCCATGTCACATTTCTCCCCCTCCTTTTTAAAAAATGCCCACTGTCACATAACCCCCCATGTCAGATTTGTCCCTCCATGTCACATCACCCCCATGTCACATCACCCCCCCATGTCACATTTCTCACCCTCAATGTCACATTTCTCCCCCTCAATGTCACATCACCCCCTCCTTTTTACATCCCCCCCTTCATGTCACATCACCCCCTTCGTGTCACATTTCTTCACCTCCCCATGGCACATTATCCCCCCCATGTCACATTTCTCCCCCTGCATGGCACATTTCCCCCCTCCCATGTCACCCCCCGCCCATTAATGTTGTGTAAAAAAGATTATGCTCACCTGTCCCTGGTCCCATCTGCAGCAGCTCCCCTTCTCCTCTGGGTGGTTCTAGTATCTTCTCTCTGCTTCAGACAATTGCTGGTTTGAGGACCTTTCCTGCTGAGCCAATCACTGGCCTGACACATGACACAGCTGCGGCCACTGATTGGCTGAGTAGGAAAGGTCCTCAAACTTGTTGGGAGCCCAGAGAGAAAATACCAGGACCACACTGAGGAGAACAGGAACTGTGGCAGACGCTGAGCTGCGGCAGTCCGTCTGGCTGTGTGAGTCACCAACTCTCTGCTGCCGCCTGCTGCCACGGTGCCAGTCACACCCCCCTGACCTTGTGTTGCCATGTGCCGCTTGCTCTGTGAGTGAGGGAGCGCACGGCACACACAGCACACAACACAGCTGTCAGAGCGTCCGCCCGCAGCTGAGCGGGCAGGTGGCCGGCGTTGCAAGTGATTTGTTTAAAAAAAAAAAGTTTTACTTTTCCCGCCACCCTCTCTTTCCTTGGCTTGGCATCTCTGTGTCCTATGGCAGCCGCTTGGTCTGCCTTATTATAGAACTGGGACTGTGCCTATCCACAAGTTCTCAAGGTGGCACCTGTGTGCTTGGCCAAGTGTGTAAATACAGTTCTTCATCAAATTATTGGTTGTTTTGACTTTTTATGTGATTTACTTTCTGCGCTGGAATTCTATTCACTACACTGTAGGGCAAAATAGAAGACATTTTAAGCCCTGCATTGTATTTTTCTAAAGCTTACAGCTTGGCTCTTTATTTCACAGTGTTTCTAGCAGTTTGTGAGGACCTGTGGGTTCAGTTAAGGTCAATATCATTACTATTTTAAGAGGTCCAGCATCCTGCTCTTCCTTTCTGCAGTAGCGTTGGGTGCGAATATTTGAATCACGAATTTTAATCGTGAATATCGCCACTTGGAGAATTTGCGAAGATTTAGAATATAGTGCTATACGGTAAATTCGTATTTGCAAATATTCTGGATTTTTTTCCCCTCTGAACCTATGATCTCTCCCTGCTTCTTGCTTGTGGGCCAATGAGAAGGCTGCAATGTCTTTGTCTGAGCTTAGGAACATCCCTAGCAGCCAATAGGAAAGTTGCCTACCACTTTACTATGTAAGAACCTCCCCAGCAGGCAATTTCTGCCATTTTTTTTTTTCAGTTCTGAGAGACAGCAGTGTCATTGCTCTGCTCTGTGCTTTACTGTGTCGCATTACACTAGATAGTTAGTTAGTTAGCTTTATATATATAATACAGATAGTTAGTGGGAGATAGGTTCCAGTGCAGGGTGTTAGGTAGTGTGATGGGTTCTGCTGTTCATAGATACATGCTACAGACATAGTGCTGTGATGTCACAAGTTCACAACAATACTTAGTGCACCAATCACTGATATGTAGTCAGACCTGCTAAAATGTCAAGTTGCACGTATTACGCAAAAATATGCGCATCATTAATTGACTATTTGCGCAATCACGAATATATCAGGGCACTTTATCTGCATATAAAGCAATTGTAATGTTCTGCCGTGCCAACCATTTTCTCCAGTCTCAGAAAACTTCTAGCAGCTTGAAAAATGTAGCAATAGTGACCCACGCCGGTATTGCGCACTCAATACAGGCATATTACATTGCCGATTTTCGCAATCAAGAAAATAATCATGAATTTGAATATTGCCCCTGCCGCCCATCACTATTCTGCAGTATGACTAGGCTGTGAAGTGATCTGCCTGACTGATGAGTGTAACTGTTAAGCAGCAGGGACAGTGGCCAGGTTATGGATAAGTGGACAGTCATTGAATGACAGGCATAGAACAGTAAGAGGAGTGTGATTAAGGGGTATTGCAACCTGGGACTTTCTTAGTATATCACAGGATATTTTATGATAGTCTTATAGATGTGGTTTGCACCTCTAAAACCCTGGCCCTGGTTTGCTGGCTGCAGTGAGTCAGTCACACATACCGGGCTAAATCCATTCACTTCTTCAAGGACAGCCAAGTAACTGCGCCATAAAAGTCTTAAATGGCAATACCCCTTTAAGGGTGATAATTCCTAAAGAGAGCAGAGAACATGGATAAACTAAATATGAACATTTCTTATGAGTGCCAGGAGAGGTAGGAGACACAGAAAGGGATTGTGTGAAGCCATCTTGAAGACCTTGACCATGACCAGTTTGGCAACTGTAACACAGTTAATACTGAAGCAATTGATGGCAGAAAGACCTCTGTCTTCTGTAACATGATGAGGTGGAATAGTCTGCTGCTGAATGGGCTGAACGTCACATAAGAAAACTGACTTTGCCAAGGATGTATGGACAGAAAAAAGTCTTTGCTTTCCACCAGAGGTAATTTTTAACCGATGAAAACTGATAGAATACTGTAGATTCATCAAAAATCTGTGATACCTACATTGTTAACTGTCAAGCTGTTAAACTGAGCTAGGAACTTTACTTTTGTGTGTGCCAAAATAGCATAACAAAAGTTATTATTAATTGGTTGTTTTTACTGACTCTTCCAGCACAGCAAACCATAGATATGAGGGGTATAGTTAATTTTAATTTTTTTACTTGGCATTTGGCTAAGATAACTTTAAAATGAAGGTGACAAAAATAGAATGTCAATGAACAAATTTTTCTACAGTTTTATGTAGAGTTGAGCGAATTTTTCAAAAATTCAATTTGGCCGAATTTATTCGCTGCGAATCACGTTAAAATGGCTATTTCCTGGCTTCAGAGAACCTTTGTAGTGGTGTAAAACACTGTGCCTTGCAGTTACAGGCATAGGGAGTCTGCTCTGGTAGTGAAATAATACTGTGAGTCAGTATGACATGCAGATGACAGGCGTCACTCTTAGAATCACTGCACACTTCACTTATGTGGGCAGTCATGGGGCCCAAACTGACCAAATAACTCACGTATGAACTCAACCTTACAGGTCGACGTTAGCGTGAAGAAGAAACATACTCCTTTTACACTGTCGTCAGCTGATTCCACATAGATGTCTACAGAACCAGTTCTATTAAATGCTTATACAGGTAGAGCCCCCCCCTGACAGAGTGGAGAGGGTGTCAGCAGTAAGTTTGTGTTCACATCACTGATTATTTTGCCCTTCCTCTGATCCGTCAGAACAATAACCCCCATTAAACGGATTCTGTCTGTTGCGAATCCGCCTTCACTCTGTCAGCATTTGGTCAGTAACCCATCAGTATTGCTAATGCCAAAAAAAAAAAAAGAGTGGACCCAAACAGAGATGACACGTAAATGAGGAGACCACAGATTGGCCCAATGACAGAGTCTGGCGGTGGCAGTAGCATCAGGAGGAGGCCACAGAGTGGCAAGGTGACATAATGTAGAGGTGGCAGCAGCATGAGGAGACCACAGAGTGACCCGGTGACAGAGTGAGGAGGTGGGTGGCACTAACAGTACCCTCTGATAATGGTGGGTATAAGAAGGAGCACTCGGCATCAGATGTGTGGCATCAGGTGGGTGGCAGCATCAGAATAATAGCTGAGGCAGGTAGCCAGAAGAAACTGGTCTCTTTTGTCAAGATTTGGGTGAGGCAGCATGAATGATCTAATCTAACGCATCTGAGGCATCGGTGGGGGGAAATCCTGGCTTATCCACACCTGATTTATCTTGACAAAGGTCAGTCTCTCCACATTTTGGATGGACAGGCGAGTTCTCAGTGGGGTAACTATGGCCCCCGCCGCACTAACCACCGGGTCTGATGCCACACTACTGGCCGGGCAGGACAGCTTTTCCAGGGAAAACTCGACTAGTTGCGCCCACAAATCCAGTTTGGCTGCCCAGTAGTCCAGCAAATCTTCAATGTGGGGTAGCAGGGTACTGTCCAAGTATGCCACCACCTGCTGGTTCAGGTCCTTTTCCAGGTTTAGCTGCTGGTGAGTAGTTTCTTCACTAGGCGGGTAAAGAAAGCCGCTCATCAGCGACTCCAGACTCAAGTTGATGCTGATGGAGCGGGAACTGCTCTTACCCCCCCACCCTGACACAGCAGCCATTGCAGAGGAACGTGAGCGCAGAGGGCCCCCCCGGTCAGACCTGCCCAGGCAAACGAGGTGCAGAACAACGTGACAGCGTCGTGCTCTGCACATATGGTATGCTGGAGGGGCACTGTGAATTGTCCCTACTGTGGAGGCTGAGGGCACGGTGGAGGATGAGGAGGCAGAGGCGAACATTGTCGCCGGACCAGCATCTTGAGAATGTGGAGGCAGAAGCGGTGTCACCTGGCCAAGTTGCTGGTGTGGATGGGCAGGAACCACATTTACCCAGTGGGCCATAAAGGGCATATATTGTCCTTGACCATAGTTATAGCAACCGACCAATTTACAAACAAATTTCATCACTGAATGGTTTATTGACTTAATTCGGTTCATAAAGAAGAAAGTCTACAATTACACAGCAATTTTCCCAAAAAAGGCTGTTTCATAAAAAAAGTCACCAATAAATGGCTAATCGACGTAATTCGGTTCATACAGAAGAAAGTCCACAAGCACCCATCAATTTTCCCTTATTTTTTTTTCCTATTAATATACCCAAAAAAAAAAAAAATAGCAATCCCAATTCACCACAGAATGGCTAATAGGACGTACGTATATATCTATCCTATTAATATATCCTGTAAATGGCTCTAGTACAATGGAACTTCACCACTGAATGGCAAATATTTTTTTTTGCCACTAATACACACCAAAAAGGGCTGTCATTTTCTCACTTCAACACACCATGGCTAATAAGCCCTTTTTCTTTTTCCTCATTAATACACACCAAAAAGGGCTTTAGAACATATCCGCTGAATATATATATATAATTTGCAACTAATGCATGCCAAAACGGGCTTTAGAACATATATTTTCTTTTTTCCACTTATATACTCCACCAAAGGGCTTTAGAACATATAACTGCACAGCAGAACAGCAAATATATATTTCTTTTTTCCACTAATACACTCCACAAAAGGGCTTTAGAACATATAACTGCACCGCTGAACAGCAAATGTATTTTTCTTTTTTCCACTTATACACGCCACAAAAGGAACATATAAGGGCTGTAATTTTCGCACTTCACCACACAGCGGCTAATAAGCCCTTTTTTCCCACTAATGCAAGCCAAAAAAATGCTTTAGAACATATAACTTGACATCACAATTCCAAATAAGACATATAAATATTTCCTTGTAATAAACCCTGTTAATGGCTGTATCAAACAGCACTTGCACCCTAATAACAAGAACGGTTTTCTGGAATTACAGAGCTTTATAATGGCAATTTGGATCCCCAGTCAGTGCAAAAAGGTGTAATAGGATTGTTCCTATTACCCAGGCTGTAACCTCCCCTACTGAACCCTGTTCTACATAAATGCTGTGGAATGATTCCTCCCTATCCTTTCCCTAAACCTTGAATGATCTTTCCCTGAACCTTTTATTAGCACAATTAAGTTATTTCTAGCACTGTCCCTAGCGCCTGCTGACATCTCTCCCTGCACTAAGTACACTGGAAAATGTCAGAATCCAAGATGGCTGAGGCTATTTATAGGGCTGTGACATCGCAGGGCTGGTTGACTGCTGATCGGCTGCATGCATGGCATTATGGGTGATCCCATCTTCCCAGAGTTCCTTGCTCTATGTCCTCACACGTGCAGCAGCCATTTTAGGAAAAAATGTGATTTGTTACCACGAAGCCTGAGGAAATTTGGATTCGGTGCGAATCAATTTTTTCCTGACATTCGGATCGAACTCCACTTTGTAAACTTTGATTCGCTCATCTCTAGGTTTATGCAAAAAAACTTAGTTATTTATATTTCTGTAAAAATCTTTTTAAGTAAGGGGTTGTTTTTTTCATCACCATTTCCATTACTGTAAATCTGAAAGATAGTTAATTAGTATTCCTGAGACTCATCATAAATTTTATTGGTCATGATTGAATTCTAGCCAAATGTTATGCATGATGCTTTAATACCCAAATCATAAAATCATTCCCAGCAGGTTGATTTGTGGCTCTTCGATAACAGGTTTATGGCTTGTATAATATATCTAGAAAGAAAAATGTGTGTCTTTAAAATCACAGAAATATGTATATGCATTGATCTTACTAGCACTACTTTACCTGTGCATTCAGAATACTGATCAGCCACTCCATCTGGGACTCAGCGGATTCACAGCACAGATACCTGTAAATGGATTAGAGTTTAATTATACAAAAAAAGAAAATATATAGCAAAAACTTACTTAATATATTGCAAATGTCATGAATATTATATAAAACAGAATAGCTACAATCTGTGAGCTGTAATATCAAATGCTGAAATAATGATGAGAAACTGTTCGCCATACATTCTCTTCAAGGCCTCATTTCAAAACTGGCAAGTAAGTTCTGCAGCCTGTAGTTGTATATTTTGATCAAAACATTGCAAATCTGGAAATGTATATAAAATAAATAATAAAAACCAACAACCATCTCTTGTCCACGAGCAAATGGCCTCAGTTACAGGTATCAGGTAATATGTAACATATCAGGTATATCAGATAATATGTAGATGATCCAGAGCACTGGAGATTGCCATAACAATTGTAGTTTATTGGATCTTCATTAAAAATGGCAACAAATGTAGCAACATTTCAGCAAAAACATCCAAAGTTGCTGGAACCGAGTGGTGGGGACCATGTAAACATACTTTCTGTTAAAGGTCAGAAAGAAAAGAATGGAGGTAAAAGGTGTGAAAAAGTGGAGAAGCCCATAATGTAAAATATATATATATATATATATATATATATATATATATTAGGGATCTGCTCCAGTGGTAGCCTTCAGATAAGAACACAGCAGCATCCTTTTAGCGGTGAAAGCAAAGCAACATACATACCTCACCCTCTGCCCAAAGCTGGGTCTGGGCAACTTCAGCGAGCATGCAGTGCACTCTAAATAGTGCATCTGCATTCCCTTGCAGCCTGTCCAGCCTATGTTCCACAGGAAACCTAAAATCCTGTAGAGCCAGAAACCAGTGGGTGACACGGGCATAACCATTTCAGAGGGGCATGATCCGACACCAGCTTAAATTTCTGCCCCAGGAGGTAATCAAGTGCCAACTTAATGGCCAAGCATTCTCTCTCAATTATAGAATAATTCCGCTGTGCCGGGGATAGTTTTCTGCTGAGAACACACAGGATGTTCATGGGTGGAATGGACCGGGGGCAGGGGGGCAATTGCCCCCTGGGCCTCTCTGTTGCCTCTATAAATGGCCCCCGTCGGCATAAACGCTAGTGTCACCCAGCTCCTCTCGGCTGCTCTGCTACTTCAGCGGCAGATAAGAACATGCTGCCTTCCCGAATGCCTGTGTCACTGATCGTGCTCCTCTGCGGCCACGGCAGCTCCCTCCACCCACTTCTGCTACTATTGGCTGGTAGGGAGACTGCCCACCCAGTGGTGTAGTCTGGGGAGCGTAGAGGGCATTGCCCCAGGCGCAGACTGCAGGGGGGCGCTGGCTGGCTCACTAAGTTAGTGAGAATGACTACACGTTGAATACTAAACCAATGTTAAAACTAGGGATGCACCGATATAAAGGCCGCCAAAACATATTAGCCTAAAATGCCACTTTTGGTAAAATGCCAAAAATGCCATTTTCGGCTGATATGTTTCGGGGGCCGATATATCGGAGCATCTCTAGTTTATTTTGTTTTCCTGTGTTGTAATTTACATGGCTGACGAAAGTGGCAAGGGGGGGTCAGGAGGAGGCAGGGGAAAAGGGAAAGCAGGATGGGGGCTCAGTGGGCCTCTGGGTGTTAATTGCCCCCTGGGCCAAAAGTTGCCAGTTCGCCCCTGAGGATGTTCCTCCCCATTTATGACCTGAGGCAGGCCCAGACTGGCCCACCGGGGAGGCAGGGGATTCCTCGGTAGGCCCCTGTATTTACAGGCATCACTGCTGCCATGTAAAGAGATACTGGTGGTGGAGTGGTGGAGGATTTAAAGGGGTTGTCCGATTCTGCCACCCCTCACTAATGCCAGGAACGGGTCCTGTTCCCCCTTTTTAATGATATGACAGGCAACACATATGCCCTGCTGCTCCATTTATTCTCTTTGGGACCACTGGAAATAGCCAGCACTGTACTCTGCCATCTCCAGCGACCCCATAGAGCAGGCATCCTCAAACTGCGGCCCTCCAGCTGTTGTAAAACTACAACTCCCACAATGCCCTGCTGTAAGCTGATAACCTGTAGGCCAGGGATGGCCAACCTGTGGCTCTCCAGCTGTTGTAAAACTACAATTCCCACCACGCCATGCTGTAAGCTGATAGCTATTGGCAGTCTGGGAATGCTGGGAGTTGTAGTTTTGCAACAGCTGGAGATCCGCAGGTTGGCCATCCCTGCTGTAGGCTGTTCAAGCATGCTGGGAGTTGTAGTTTGGCAACAGCTGGAAGGCCGCAGTTCGAGGATGCCTGCCATAGAGAATGGATGGAGAGGCAGGGCATATGCTCGACCTGCAACTCAATCAAGAAGGGGGATGAGTGGAGGCTCCAGCATTCAGACCCCCACGAATCAATAAGTTATCTTGTGGATAGAGGATAACTAGAAAAGTGAACACAGGTCCTTTAACAGGCAAGCATTTCTATTTTAGTTTGCCACATATTTTGGGCCAGATTTTTATTTAATTTTTTTTTTCACACCCAAAGAAAACCTTTAAGGATAGGGAATGTTAAAAGGTCCAACAGCTATGACACGACAGGTGATAAGTGTCTGATTGATGGCAGCCTGACTGCTGGGACCCACATTATCAAGGGAACGTGGTCTTAGGGGTATTCCCACCTTGCTAAATCATTCTGAGCTGCAGTTACAGCAGAATTCCCTTCTAAAGCTGGGCCGGCTTAGGCAGCTAGAGTGAAGGCTGGCCACGCTTTCTTATGACCTCACACTGAGAGCTGAGTCCTGCGTGCTCAATCATGTGGATAGTATGATACTATTGTACCCAGCGTCGCAGCAACAAATAAACCATTGTCCCCAGCGTCCCAGCAATAAATAAACCATTGTCCCCAGCGTCCCAGCAATAAATAAACCATTGTCCCCAACGTCCCTGCACTGAATAACATAGTCCCCAGCGTCCCAGCAATAAATAAACCATTGTCCCCAGCATCCCAGCAATAAATAAGCCATTGTCCCCAGCATCCCTGCACTAAATAAGATTGTGCCCAGCGTCCCTGCACTAAATAACATTGTCCCCAGCGTCCCTGCACCAAATAGGTAACCCCTTTGATGGTTATAATCAATAAGATCGTTGGTGGTTTAGTGGATGATGTTATCCTGGCACATACATATGCTGTCTTCTAGCAGTGAACGTCCTCTGTAATGCCGCTCACTCCTATGGCCACGTCCTCTCTCCGCTGCTCGCCTGGAACGCCGCGCTGCATACAGAGCATGCGCGGCTCTGTATCAGACGCGGCGGAGGAGAAACTACATGTGCGCATGCCCGGCTAGTGTGCGTGTTCCCGGCTGAAAGACTGCCCACCTGGGTGAAAAGAAAGTGTGGCCTGCGCAAGCGCGGCCCATAGATGCGGACCTGGAGTGGTGGCTGTATCTATGGGTTTCCATAAGTAAACAGTGAGGTAAGAGGGAAGGGATTTCTCAAAATGGCTGCAATACAAATAATAGAACCTAATTACAAAAATAATCTATGTCACTAGGGGAAACTTTTTAGATATGATCTTAAAAATGGGAATACCCCTTTAACCTTGTGTACATAGATTGGTGGTAATGTAATTGAATGTTTTAGGACCTCTTTTTTCATGATCAGTGGGTGTTCCAACAGTCAGTCCCCTGCAATCTGATATTTATCACCTGTCCTGTAGATAGGCAATAGGTCATTATGGTAGGACAACCCTTTTAATTATGTAGATCAGTGGTGTATGTGCAGCATATTTCATATGCATCAGTGGCATGTGAGCCATGTATAAGTTTCTTGTGTGCCATATGTGTCCAATGATTGATCGGTGTGCGCTGCATTTGTCTTGTTTCTGACTGACTTAAAGGGCTTCTGTCATCACGTTTTGACATTATAAGCTGTCTGACATTAGCTATGTGCTAATGTCAGAGCAGCTTGATAATGTCTTTTTTTATAAAAATCCGATTTATATTCGGGCTAAACGTACTTTTATAATATGTAAATTAGCCTCTAGGAGCAGGGGGGGGCGTTGCCCTGCTCCTAGAAGCTCCGTGCGGCAACCTGCTGGCACACCCCTTCTTACTTTGAGTGACAGTGCCGGGCAGCGATCCTCCGGCACTGTCTCCTTGTGAAATCCAGCGCCTTCACGGCCGCTCTGTATTCGGCGCAGGCGCGGAGGACACTGACCTGAGACATCACTGCCCCTAGACCTACCTCTGATGCATCTGTCTGAATGGTAAACTCTCGAGAGAAGTCAGGAGCTGTCTACAGAGGGCAGATTTTAGCTTCTGGAAGGCCTCTTCAGCCCCAGAAAACCACTTGATCATGGCAGACTTTCCTCCCTATGTAAGGTCAGTGTCATCCAAGTCAGCCGGCACTGTATATGTAGGATGTGGGTGCTTGGTCAAAGGGTCGGGTTCCCCAATAAACAATCAAGGTAGAGGATCGGCACTTCAAGTTGTTGGTGAATGAAGCTTTATTGGTCACATCAAACATCAGTGATGTGTTTCGTCACCTACTGTATAGTGCCTTTCTCAAACTGTGAACAAGTGGCAATAACATACAAAGTAATAAACAGGTTAAAATAGCCTGCCCGATATCACGTAATTCTGAAGTCACGTTGTCAAATCAACCATGTATACAACAGAAAACTCAGTCAGGGTTGCTGCTATTTCCGCGAACTTGGGGACAAATCTCCTATAATATCCCACAATACCGTGAAATGCCTTGTATGGGCGGGGGTCATTCATGAATAGCTTCCACCTTATTTACTTGGGGTTTTATCACCCCTCTTCCACGATGTATGCCAAGTACCTGGCCTCTTTCATGCCCACGACACACTTACATGGATTTATAGTGAAGCTGGCCTTTCTTAGTGCATCCAGGATGGCTTGAATTTTACTGAGGTAACTCTCTCCAATCACGACTGAAGATCACTATGTCATCCAAGTAAGCTGCCGCATATTCCCTGTGTAGGCATAAGATCTGGTCCATAGCCCTCTGGAAAATGGTGGGGGCCCCTTGCAAACCAAACAGAATCCTAATGTACTGGAAGGACCCTTCTGATGTGGAAAATGCTGTCTTTTCTCTAGCTTCTTTAGATAATGGAATTTGCCAATACCCCTTAGTAAAATCTAGGGTAGTTATATAGCGATGGGGCATGGGGTATACATCTACCTTGGATACCTAGAGCTTCTGCAATCTTCACATTCTTTATGTTGGCGTCTGATTGGGTCATCAGACAAAGGGCCTCAGGAGGGTCCCTATCTTTCCATGGCTTAAATAAGTTAATATTCTAAATCTGATATGGCTTTCTCCTACCTGGCTGATGTACCAGATAGTTAACTTCACCCGCCCTCTCAACTTGCCATTTTGCCAGGAATTTACACTCCACTGTGGGCACTAAGACTAGGACTCAGTCCCCTGGACTAAACCGTCTAATATGGGCCAACCTGTTATACATATATATTTTAGCTTTTGCCTCTTGAGCCTGGAGAAGATGCTCTTTCACAATGAGCATTATCTGAGCTATTCACTCTTGCAGTGTTGTGACATGTTCAATCACGCTTTTGTAAGGCGTAACCTCACTCTCCCAGGTCTCCTTAGCTATATATAGCAGCCCTCGAGGAGGCCTGCCATATAACAACTCCGAAGGCGAGAACCCTGTTGACATTTAAGGCACCTCTCTGATGGAGAACAGTAGGTAAGGCAACTGGTAATCCCAATCCTGGCCATCCTTTTCAACTACTTTCTTCAACATGGCCTTCAAGGTTTTGTTAAAACGTTCTACCAAGCCATCTGTCTGTCTGTGGGTGGTAAACCGAGGAGCGTAACTGGGTAACTTTCAGTAATTTACAGAGATCCTGCATTACTACCTTGGGCAGCCCAGTTCTGGAAAAAAATCTGAAACAGCTCTCTGGCGACAGCCTTGGAGGAGGCCTTTCTCAAGTACACTGCCTCAGGGTACCGGGTGGCATAATCATTACAACTAATATATATTGGTGCCCCCTAGCGGACTTCACCAAGGGCCCTATCAAGTCCATCGCTATTCTCTCAAAGGGGACCTTAATAATAAGCAATGGTATTAGAGGGCTGCAGAAGTTTGTGACTGGGGAGATTACATGACACATAGGGCAGGACTGGCAATAATCCCTAATTTTTTGGTAACACCCTGGCTAATAAAACCTAATAAGATCATTGAAAGGGTTTTACAAATGTTTTATCTGCCCCCAAGTGTTCCCATAACACATGGTGTGCGCCAGGTCCGTCCCAAAGTTTCCCCGAGATACTTCTAAGTCAGGGACCATTTCCTCAAGGGCAGACTCCTCCTCATTATCATCTACCATGGCCGAGAATGGAAATTCGGGGACCACCTCAGTGTCAGTGAGCACAGGGCTGTCTTTGCATAAAGGGCATTGTTGCAGTACCACCCTGGCCCAAAGATCCTAGAACAAAGGACAATCCCTGCCAATGATCATCTCGTGCATCAGCTCCTGAACAACCCCTAACTGGTGGGACATCTTTAAGGTGGCCTGGGCCACTGGGTAAACCTTGGTATCGCCATGAATGCAAGTGACCCCCAAGGTTTTCCCAGGGACAAGCTATAAGGGATACAGGCCGTTAAGAGCATGACCAGGCTCCCCAAGTTCAGAAGTCCAGTTGTGGTGGTGTCATTAACGCTGATTGAACAGAATGGAAGTCCCTCCCCAGAGTTTGGAACAGAGCTACATGCAAACATGGAACTGCGTCTCCACATGGAACAGTCCATTTGGCCTGAGCTAAGGGGGCACTGGGTCACCATATGTCCCAGGGAATGGCATCTCCAGAAGATGATCTCTCTTAGGGAAGGTCTTAGCATTGGCTCTGGTTGGCTCTGGTATGCTCTTGGCCTTAGAACGTCCTTCCAGTCCTTTTCTCTGGCCTTCATTGTCAATTCGGGCATTCCAGTATGGGGAGGTCAGGGACCCCGAGTCAGCTATGGTGTTCTCCACTGCATAATATCTCTCTGCCGAGCCTACCAAGTCATCCGCAGTCTGCGGGTTTCCTTGCACAAGCCAGTGCTGCACTAGCTTGGAGAGAGCGTGCATGAAGCAGTCCATTACGACCCGCTCCACCATTTTAATGGAAAAACAAACATCTGGCTGTAGCTAGTGATGAGTGAGCATGCTCGGCCGATTACCGGTTCGGCTCGAGCATTGCTGTGCTCGACACATGACGGCACTCTGCCAAATACCACATGTGCTTGAGCGCCATGCTCGAGTCTCGGCCCCGCACATTTCGCAGGTTGTAAGCAGCCAATGAAGGTGCAGGTAAGTACTGCTCTCACTGTAATGCCAGTAGCCATGGTGGCTGCTGGCATTACAGTGATTGATTGGCCGGAAAGTGACATAGGGTGCTATATAGCACCTGATGACGCATGATCGTCTCAGACGTAGACAGGGAGAGCAGAGCGTAGGAAGGGAAAGACAGAGTAGGGAGCAAATTTAACAGATTTTATCAGAAACAAGATTTGCAAAGACCCAAATGTCCTTTTTAAGGACAACAGTTTGTGTGTGTGTGTTTGCATTTTACAGCAGCAATAAATTTAACTCTTGCAGTCTCAGGGACATTGCTTGTGAAGGGACAGATAGTGCAGGGAGAGAAATTTGCTGTTTTTACTACCAAAAGTTTTTTAAAGACCCCACAATGCCTTTTAATGACTAATGGGTGTGTTTCACAGCAGCAAGATATTTTTATGTTGTACCTATTAGTGACATACTGTATAGTGTACATCATTCTCAGACTGTGTCTTTAATAATCTGCCTCACATAGTGTGACCATAGTGTGTGGCTTTGTGTAAAAAATACAGCACTGCATCAGCAAACAGTGTTTGTAGCGCAAATTCCATTAATCTGGGTCTAATAGTGTCCATATTCTGTGGATTTATGTGACATATACTGTCTGGCCTCCCCAAACAGTTTCTATATTTAAAATTACATTAATCTGGTCATAATATAGTGTCTATTTTGTGGGTTTATGTGACATATACCGTCCGGCATATGAAAAAATTGTCTGTATTTAAATTTGCAATAATCTGGGTCTAATATAGTGTCCATATAGTGTCAAATACTGTACCACAGGTGAAAACAGTGTATTTGGGGGAAATGTACATTATTTGTGCAACATTTAGTGTTCATAGCGTGTGGCTCTCTGTGTTAAATACTGTACCACAGGTGAAAACAGTGTATTTTGGGGAACTGTACATTATTTGTGCAACATTTAGTGTCCACAGCATGTTGCTCTCTGTGTCAAATATTGTACCACAGGTAAAAACAGTGTATTTTGTGGAAATGTACATTATTTGTGCAACATTAAGTGTCCACAGCTTGTGCCTCTCTGTGTCAAATACTGTATCACTAATGAAAACTGTGTATTTTGGGAAAATATACATTATTTGTGCACCATTTAGTGTCCACAGCGTGTGGCACTCTGTGTGAAATTCTGTACCACAGGTGAAAACAGTGTATTTTGGGGAAATGTACATTATTTGTGCAACATTTAGTATCCGCAGCGTGTGCCAGTCTGTGTCAAATACTGTACCACAGGCGAATACAGTGTATTTTGGGGAAATGTACATTATTTGTGCAACATTTAGTGTCCACAGCTTGTGGCTCTCTGTGTCAAATACTCTACCACATGTGAAAACATTGTATTTTGGGGAAATGTACATTATTTGTGCAGCATTTAGTGTCCACAGCTTGTGGCTCTCTGTGTCAAATACTCTACCACATGTGAAAACATTGTATTTTGGGGAAATGTACAATATTTGTGCAACATTTAGTGTCCATAGCGTTTGTCTCTCGGTGTCAAATACACTGTTTTTACCTGTGTTACAGTATTTTGGGGAAATGTGTGTTATTTGTGCAATATCTAGTGTGTTTGCATTTCATATAATATCATTGATATATACTGTACTTTATCCAAAGATGGTGTATGCTACCCTGTTACATTATCAGGGCTACATCTCCTGTGTAAAGTGTGCGCATCCCAAATACCTGTTTTAATTTATTGCCGCATACACTTACAAATCCTACGCTACGGTACTTGTGATATATATATATATATATATATATATTTATATATCAAGGTGAGGGTGCTAGCGGGGTGCTATGAAACTGTCTCAGGCCTTGGAGAGTGTTTTCCTGCCTCTGTTGGAACTGGTGTGTGTTCCCCTCATCTTCCCTCCTGGGTTGCCCATGGAACGCATACTGTGCCACCAACATTGTCAGATAGAAATTTATTGAGCAGTTTTTAAAGAAAGACCTTCTAGTATTGCACAATTTTGCTAGTCCTCTCCACCACAGGAATTAGAGATGAGAAGTTCTCTTTGCAGCGGGGGTCGAGAAGGGTGAATTGAACAACCAGTAATCGCTGTTATGCAAAATGCATAGAATGCGAGGGTCACAGGAAAGGCAGCATAACATAAAGTCAGCCATGTGTGTCAGAGTCCCAACAGACAAGACTTTGCTGTCCTCATCAGGAGGATGACTCTCAATCTCCATATCCTCTTCCTTCTCTCCTGCCCATCTATGCGGAACAGATAGAATAAACCTGCTATGGTTACTACCCTCTGTACAGTAGCTGAGGCAACCGTCTCTTGCTCCTCCTCATCATCATCCAATTCACACTTACAAGATGAACTGAGGGTAGTCTGGCTATCACCCTGTATAATGTATTCCACCTAGTTCCAGCGTCGGCCTTCATTGTTTGCAGCCAGCGTTTCAGTAGACACAGAAGTGGGATGGTTAGGCTGATAATAGCGCCATCGACACTCACCATCTGTTTTTATCCTTCAAAGATGCATAAAACCTTACAGAGATCAGACATACTAGACTATGTTGCAGCTGGTATTCCATTACTGCCTTCTGCTGCTCACAAAGCATGGCCAACATGTGTAATGTGGAATTCCAGTGTGTGCTCACGTCGCACAACAGTCGGTTAGCTGGCAAATGCAAGCGCTGGAGCACTGTATCCAGACCATCGACAGCTGTAGATGACTTTCTGAAATGGCATACACACGGAGCACCTTCACCAGTAGCTTAGGCAAATTGGGGAAGGTTTGGAGAAAGTTGAGAACACGTGGGTTAGGCATGGTATGGCCCGGATCCTGGACATTAAGGAGCAATCCACGTGGCCATATTAGCATTTGTCCCATTTAAAAGTTTGCCTTCTTCACTGGGCAAAGGTTGTTTTCTGTCCAGTGATTAAGATTTTATTATTAGGACAGGTTTTTTAGGGACTATTTCCCGACGTTTTGTTGTGGTCACTGGGCAGAGTTGTCATTCTGCCCAGTGAGGGCCGTGCTTGCCTGAGGGCTGGCCCTGTTATGTTCCAGTGTTTGAGTTGTTATTGTTATGGTTTGAGTTTGAGTTTATGACTACGCTGTAAAATATTTTATGATTACTTGGTTATTTATGAGTTCTTAAACAGGTCATGCCATTAGTTTACCTCCACTCTCGTGTGTTATGCTTTTATATAATATATATATATATATATATATATAAATGTATAAGTTTAGGATGTTTATTGTGCACGGTACATATATGCTGTATGATTTCCATGTGCGTGAGCTTACCAAGCTACAAAGCTGTCAACAAGTTATGGCCATTATCAGACACAACTAACCTGGTCCCTTATACCCTGCCACCGCTCTGCTTGTCAACCCAAGCAAATGAGTTTCAGCATGGCTTGTTGCCGCTTCCCCAATGCCGTGCTACACTCCTTCCACCTACTGACTGATGGTTAATTCCTGCTACAAGATGAGAATTCTGAGTTTGAATTGGAGAAGGAGGTGGAGGTGGAGAAGGAGAAGGGGGGGGGGGGGGTTGCAGCCACTAATGTAGGTGGTGGCAGAAATCCTGATAGAAGTAGGGCCCGCAATCCTTGGCATCGGTAGCACCTGTGCCATCCCAGGGTAAGACTGGCTACCGGCCTCCACAAGGTTCACACAGTGTGCCACCACGGAAATGTATTGTCCCTGGCCAAAAGCACTTGTCCATGTGTCTGTCGTTAAGTGGACCTTCACAATAACTGCGTTGGTCAGAGCACGGGTGATGTTACGTGACACAATTGCCAGTAAAATGCGGGGACTGCACACAGAGAAAAATTGTGACGGCTGGGGACTGACGGCAGCCGCCATGAGACTGAGGAAAGCCTCAGTGTCCACAGGCCAAAATGGCAACATTTCCAGGGCCAGAAATTTTGAAAAGTATGCATTTAGTACTATGGCCTGTGGGTAGGTGGCTGGGTATTTGCGCTTACGTTCAAAGGCCTGGGTAAGGACATCTGTACGCTGTGCTTGGACACAGAAGTGAGTTTTCTAGCTGATGGTGCTTGGGAGTCATCCAGGCCTGCGTCAAGGACAGACAATTGGCGAGCCCAGCACGTAACAAAGGGGAGGAAGAGAAGGCAGTGGTGTGACCCACAGACACTGATTGTGGACCCAGGGGTTCGGGCCACCTGTTAGGGTGCTTTAATTTCATGTGGTGGATCACGCCGGTGGTGGTGAGGTTGCTAGTTTTCACAACCCTACTCATTTTGCCTCCAGTGTACTGTCTTCCCCCATTATGTTCCGGGGTTTTAGTTTTTATTGTTATGGTTTGAGTTAGAGTAAATGAATAGGATGTAAGATATGTTATGGTTATTTGTTTATTTATGAGTTCTTATTTTGGTATAGCACAGTTACAGTTAGCAAATTACAATTTTTTTATCGTCCCCACTTTCCACAAAAAAGCGCCAGACTGCGGAACACCTACCCCTTGGCAAGGGAAATTTCCGCAAGGGGGAACAGTTGCAGACCTATTTGGTGTGGCCTGCCTTCTCCCTTTTGCCACCTTACAGACTCTTCCAGCCTGTTGCTGTGGTATGGATCCCTCCCCCTCTGTCCTGCTGTCCTCGCTTGGCTTGCCACCTTCCAGGTTGGGTCAGTGATGTCATTTTCCCCCATCTCCTCTTCCACTTCCTCACTCTGGTCATCCTCCTGACTTGTGTTGACCTAACAAGACCCTCATTCATTGACAACTGTCTCTCATCGGCATTATCCACCTCATGAAACACTAATTGCTATTCCCCACTGTCATCTTCTTCTGACTGTGGATGCTGAAGAGTTTGGGGATCAGTTCACAAGATCTCCTTATGTCCTTCTTCAGGGAGGGTCAGCTCACCTGCAGGCCCTCACCTACAGTACAATCCTTTACAGGGCAATCAATTTTGTTAAGATTTCAATAACATTTTTTCGTAGCCATTGCTGACCGCCATTCACTGTGCTAAGTCTGCAATGTAACATTACCACATTCTAAAAATATTGTTAAAATTTCTATCATATTTTATTGTAGCCAGTGTTTTTGATAGTATCTCTACAATGTCCTTGCACTGGCAGCCGGGGTGACGTAACTCCTTAGCACGGAGGAATCTCGTTGGTTATTGGAATGAACCACACAAATCATCTTGATCCACCCACTCACAACGGCCATGCTACAACACCCACAGAATCGAGAAAGAAGTATCAATCTGTCAATCCTTTCAGCGTCCGGGCCGGGTGAGGTTTCCCATGTGAAATCAAATTAAGCCACAGGCTCCACTCCTAGTGGTGCCCTTCCATCAATTAGTTTAAGTTTCAGCTTTGCAACCATACACCCGTCGGAACCCAAAGACTTTAGTTTCCAGGAAAATGCTCGGCGTGTAATGGGAATATCGCCGCCAGATAGTGTGCCGGATCATTTTCAAAGCAGGCTACAAATTTCATCTTACTGTAGATTAATGAAAACATTCTTGGCAAATGCTTTCGGTGTGGTTCTTCTGGCCGTCCATCTTAATCATGGCCCCAATTCTGGGGGGAAAAAAAAATTGGCAGCAGTTGCAATTTACATACAATTGAAAATACAGGAAAGAATGTTTCCCAAAAATAATTTCCTATAATTTCTTTATTTTTTTTTTTTTTTATTTTTTTTTTTGGGGGGGGGGGGGGGTTGGGCGTGTATTTGTCAGTAAGTAGTAAAAGTGGTGTACAACTGGGACAACATGGCTCCCAGCAGCGACTTGGAAGTCCAAGATGCATGATGCATCCAGACATTGTCCCCATGCTGTTCCCGGTCCACTTTGGGGGTGTTTCTGTCACTTTCTGACCTTTTCCAATGGGCCAGGCACCCTCCCCTCTTCAGAGAAGGGGGTGCTTGGTTGTTTCCCATTGACTTCCATTATACTCGGGTGTTTGGCCAAGCACACGAACATAGCAATGAGTTTGACCCGAACACCCGAATACATTGGTGCTCGCTCATCACTAGCTGTAGCCATTTCTGGTCGAGGTGCAGTAGGTCAAATATTCGGGTCCTCGGGGGCTTGCCTCGCCTAAACCCTCATTGATGTACCCTCTTAGCCCGGACTGTGACGTTACACCCAGACGTGCAAAGATCTCCGCTTTTAGTTTGGGGTATTCCTATTCGCCTGAGAGAAATGGGGCCAAGACCTCAGCCCATTGCTCAGCTGGTAGTCTCTCACGCTCAGCAACCCTCTCAAAGACTGTGAGGAAGGCTTCTACATCATGCTTTGTGTTATTTTTTGCATGGCTTCTCGTACCGTTCTCCATGCTCCCTGGCATTCCTCATTATTTTGGGAAGCTGGGGTCTCCTTGACACGGATGACTTCTGACATTATGGCCAATTGCTTGATGGGGAGCTGGTTTGTCTCCTGCTGTTGGGTTCTTGCCTGCACAAGGTGCTTCACAAGATCCTCCATTTTAACTGCCTGGTCTTTTATTCTAATAGCAGCCTTAACCCAGGACATCCAGTGACAAAATTTTTCTTTCAATGTGTCAGTCCAGTAACCTAGGCTACTGGCACTTTAAATGTCCAATGCAAAACATTCGGCTTCTGGCCCTTTGACTTTCTGTTGCTCCTCACAACGATGGCTGTGCCCACATCCTCCACCAAATGTATGGATCTGCCCCATTGGTAGCCTTCAGATAAAGACACAGCAGCTACCTTTTAGCAGTGAAAGCAAAGTAATGGTTGTCTTTTATTCTTGACAAAACATTAAGGAAGTAAACGGCAGTGACTGGCTTGCTCTAGCCAGTCTTAAAGAAACAATAAATTCCCATATTTATACCACAACATAGGTATGGTATTGCCCAGTACCGTAACCCCACAGGGCGTATGTGGACCTTGCTTTGTCCTCAGTCTTTCAGGCACTGCAACTCCAGCTCAGACTCTGATCCACCTCAGAGCTCCACTGTCAGTTAAAACCCGACCTGGAACGTGAGAAGTAGTCACCCACCCAGCTCTATAACTTCTCCAAGTAAGAGCCGTTCCGGATCAGCTATTCACAGCTATACTAAATAATTAAGTGTCAACCACCTACTGCCGCTGACACATCTGAAATATTGGCTTCTACTTCACCGAGGCCAATTACCTCGGTGACACGCATCTACCATCAACAATGGTCCCTTGTGCCTTCCTACTAATATATATATATATATATATATATATATATATATATTAGTTCAATATTTTCACTTATATCCTATTGGTTTTATGTTTCTCCTGGGGTGTGTGGAGGAGCGGAGTGTGTATATGATACATAACAAAAAGAAAGTAGACTAAATAGGGAACAATGGTAGTGCTGTAAAAAATAAATAAAATAAAAACTTGCTGTTTTTTGTTCATCTGGCCTCCCAAAAAATGGAATAAAAGGCAATCAAAAATACACCACAAAGGTACCAAAAACTACAGAGACACCAACAAAAATAGTTCAGTTGGCAGAAAAATTTAAATGTTATTGGTCTTTGAATGTGTTGAAACAATTTTGTTGAAGTCCCTTTATTTTGCTCAAATTGTAAATAATAAAAAAAACTACATTTGGTATTGCCATAATCATACTTACCAAGATAATAAAGTTTAAACCTTATTTATGGAACATAGTGAACAGTACAAAATTTAAAATTTAAAAAACAATAGCAGAATTTCAGCTTTTTATCCATTCCCCTAATGAAAAGTTTAAAATAATTCAGTACGCCACATGTACTGTAATATGGTGCCATAAAAACAACAATTTGCCCCATACAGATACAGTTAAGGCCTCTTTCACACGGCCGTAGATGTCCTGTGCCCGCGGTCCGCAATTCACTTGAATGGGTCCGTGATCCGCCTGTTCTGCAGAAAGATAGGACATGTTCGGGATGGGACGAAACCCCACGGAGGCACTCCGTAGTGCATCAGTAGTGTTCCATTCCGTGATTCCGTTCTGCACCGTTCTGCATCTCCGGATTTGCGGACCCATTGGAGTGAATGGGTCCGCATACGTGATGCGGAATGACAATGAAACGGTGCCCATGTATTGTAGATCCGCAAATGTGGTCCGCAATACGTGCATGGGACACCAACGGTCGTTTGAAAGAGGCCTTAGGCTTTGGGAATAAATCAATGTAAAAAAAAAAAATCATATTTGAGGGAATTAATTAGAAGAAGAAACAGGACCGCATCTGCCATGAGGCGAGATAGAAACAGAGGGAAACAAAAACAGAGTGTTAGACACTATAGGTCTCCTGGATACGGAAGCCTTAGGTTAACTTTGGCAGGGCGCCAATAGGATTTGGACAGGATATAAAAAGTGTGAGATGAACGTAAGACAGGCTGCCAGTGGTTACACCTTCCCTTTGGCAAGGTCGGGTGGGTATACGTAACAATAAAAAAGAGGCAGAGTACACACAACTAAGGTAGTGTGTGTACCCTGTAAAAGACCACTTTTGGAGGCGCCAATCTGTCAAATGAAACACTTATAAAGGTGCGGTATTAGGAAAATTCGAATCATCACTAATGCAAATAAGAGTAATAAAAGCAGTAATAAAAGCAGGTTTAACTCACTTCACCCAGGAGGGTAATGTAGGATAAGCTCAATACACCTACATTAACACCTCCTGTGCCTGGGTCGCCTCTAGGAATGTCAGAAAGGACGGCAAACACTGATGTCTTCTAGAACCTTTCCTTTATTAAATTCGCCAAGGTGTGGGGAGGAGGATCTCAACGCGTTTCGGGGTCATACAACAAGACCCCTTCGTCAGGAGCATAATGTGGAACCTGTCAACAGGTGAATTTAAACACAAAAAAGCGCCAAAGGACACCGGAGGATGTCAGTTCCGGTCCCAGTGACGTCACTTCCGGTGATCGGTATAAATATCTTATTAAACTCATCAAAATGCAAGTGAACATAGATATATGGATTCAGAGTTATGTCAGAGAGGGGTGTTAGAGCAGAAAAATATATATGAGTGATTAAGCCGGAGATAAGTAGATGTGGATGTTAATGTGCTGCCGGGTGCGCTCCAGCTTGGAACGCACCGGAAGTGACGCGAGGGCTTCCGGTTTGCGAGACCTATAGTGTCTAACACTCTGTTTTTGTTTCCCTCTGTTTCTGACTCTTACCTGCTCGACCGATGGGGGACCAACGGTCAACCAGAGAGGCAGTGGCTGACATAGGATTGGCCTATTTGGATTGAGACTTTCCCAACCTATTTGAAAGAATCTCACAAGAGATCAAGAGATTACCTATCACAGAAGTAAAGTTACCCCACCGGGACTTGATAAAAAACACCTGGCGGACCCTCAAAGACGACAAAGGAATCCCCTCGGATATAACTAAGAACCAACCACTCACAAGACTTCTAGATGTCCAAAAAAACTTCATTAAGAATGAAGTAGACTGGTATTTTCTTTCTATATATCTGCATATGGACATAGTTCCACGGGGTTTGAGATTATCACTGAAACCGACTTTTATAAATTACTCTGATTTTGTTCACAATTGGTTAGCTACCAGCGATGAATGTTCTCGTAAATTCATGTTGATGCTTATTGAAAAAAGGAAAGACCTGTGTGTTGATTTAGGGACCAAACTTATGTCCTGGTCCACCGTTTGCCCACACCCTAATTGGTACAACCGTGAAAAAGGAACTAAAAGAGATTTATTGAGACATTTCGAGTACCTAGAGGTCCATAGAAAGTGTAAAAAATTACTCCGCAACATTTCAGACTATAAATTTAACCACACTAGACCCTGGGAACGGAAGTTTACCCCCCGTATCCAGAGGAACCCACAACCTAAACTCGGACATATCAGACCCCCAACTCACTATCCTTCAGGAATCAATAATGTCAAATCGAGTTCTAATCACTTTACTAAACATCCGAAAGTGTTTTATAATAGTAAGTTCCATCAAAGAACATCTATGAATATCCAACAACCAATCCGCCCAACAATGGGAAAAGCCTTTCCCTCCACCATTCCTAGATCCATGCCAAATAAGATTGTTCCCCTAATGAGCCTCAAGGTACAACCACCTGCCTTTCTTAAGAACTTTATAGTTGATTCTTCTCCCGATATTCCTCAATCTAATTTACCTGAGATTGTAACTCCGACTAGTCCAATAATCCCACTAGATTTGGAATTCCCATCATTACCACCTCCTAACCTTCCTGAAATTATTAATGTTGACCCCCACGAATCTTCCATCAATAATATTTCCACACACTCGGTCTCTACTAATCAATCTGGAGGTTTTTTAGCCCTACCTCCAAACCATACAAACAGCCCTTTTATAGGAACAAACCCTGCAACACCCATCAATACTTTTTTAGGGACTCCCCCCACAAGACAAGTCCTCACCAGTCTACAAATCCTAAGTCCTTTCTTCACGCCCACAGGCCCAATCCCTCTATCCACTCCTCTCCCCCTCCAGAATCAAAAAATCACCAATTTCTTCAGCCCTATCTCCCAACCTCGAAAAAGAACAAAAAACGATATCGCGGATGCAGAGGAGGGAGATCCAGATTCACCACAAAAAAAGAAATCAAAACACCACACACTTCAACAGATCCAATGCAATCAACACCCTCTCTCTGCCCACTTTAACAGCACCATATCCAAGAGGGATCCCTCCACCCCCTGGTGACGATTCACCCACAGGTATTTTTAACCTTTCTAAATATGAACTCAAACCCAATGAAATAACGTTACTTAGAAAGGGGCTTTCCTTCTGTCCATCCAGTACCATTAATTCTTTTGAGATGTTCGTCGACATAAATCAATGGGTACGAAAATTAACACTAAAAAGACATTTTGCCATCAAGACCCATCAAAACGAAGCACCAACCCCTTCAACTGACACCACCAGAAAAGCCACCCCAGTTTCCTTAGGGATTATACATACAAGCCCCAGACCGAATCCAACTATAACCTCAACTAATTCATTAGACACTACTCCCCAACCCATTCCATCTGGACTAAATATGAAGTCCAATTTCTACCCGTTACATAGCCGTGGCCCTCATCTGGAAAGCTTCCTCAACATAGTATTAGAGGATTGCAAAAGTCTAACAAAAGACAGAAAAACACCGTATGTACATAACCTCACAAAAGCAGATAGGTTAGCCCTAAAAACATTAAAAAATAATAAGGAAATAATAATCAAGAATGCTGATAAGGGAGGTGGGGTAGTGATACTCGATCATGACTACTACCTTTTTGAAGCAAATAAAATCCTTTCAGACATCACCTACTATAGAGTTCTTGACGAAGACCCCACCCCTATTTTTAAAAAGAAACTCCAAGATTTGATTAGTCTTGGCTCCACTACAAACACTTTAACCAAGAAAGAAAAACAATTTCTCACAAGCCAACATCCCTCCTTAGCACGTTTTTATTTTCTTCCAAAAATTCATAAATCACTTACTCATCCTCCAGGTCGCCCCATTATCTCCGGAATTAATTCATTGACCTCCAATCTTTCCGCATATGTAGACAAATTTCTTCAAAAATACGTTGTTGAACTACCAGCTTACCTAAAGGATTCTACTGATCTTTTAAACACTCTAAATACTGTTGTTTGGCAAAAGCATTACATCTTGGTAACACTGGATGTGGCATCGCTTTATAGCAACATCCAACACCACCTGGGGATAAGAGCAACAGAACACTATTTATACTCCGATCCAAATATGCCAACAACCCAGAAAGACTTCATCATCCAGTCAATTGCCTTTATACTAGAACATAATTATTTCACCTTGACTGACACCTTCTATCTACAAACTAGGGGGACCGCGATGGGGACCAAATTTGCCCCCGCTTATGCAAACCTTTTTGTTGGCCACTTCGAAGAACATATGGGTCTGCCGACACATAAAGATATCGTCCTTTACTGTCGGTATATCGACGATATCTTCTTTATTTGGGGGGGCTCACCCCAAAACCTATCGGACCTTATCACAACATTGAATCATAACGAGTGGGGACTCAGCTTCACTTTTGAATCTGACCCCAAGACGGCCATCTTTTTGGATATACGTATAGATATACATGATAATAAAATCCATACCAGTACTCACTTCAAACGGGTTGATGCTAATAGCTATCTCGAGTACTCGAGCTGCCATCACACAAACTGGAAAAATAACTTACCATTTGGTCAGATGAAACGTATCCGTAGAAATTGTTCTGACAAAAAAATTTTTACTCAACAACTTAACATTTTAAGAGAATGGTTCTTGGAGAAAGGCTACCCGAAAAGCCCAATTAAGGCCTCTAGTCAACGGGTTCAAAAACTAGAACAAAAAGAAACTTTGATAGCCGCCCCACAGAAGTATTCAAATAGAAATAACCAAAATGAAGTCCTCAAACAATACCAATTTAACTTGATCACTAGGTATAGTACCCAACACCAAGCAATCAGAAAACTACTTTCGAAACACTGGGTTATTCTCCTAAAAGACCCTATCCTGAGGAACATCCTTCCAAAACAACCAGGTATTACCTTCCGGAGAGCCCGTACCCTCAAAAATATTTTAGCCCCTTCGTGCCCCAAAACCTCTACACAACCACTGGCCACAACAAAATTAAGCAATGTTAGAAAAGGAGCCTTCAGATGTGGCACTAAAAAGTGCAAGTGCTGTAAAATGCTAACTCATGGCACCAAAGTTATCGAACTAGAAAATGGAGCTGACCTTTGGCACTTCAAACAAGAACTCAATTGTGGGTCTAGAAATGTGATCTATCTATTAAGCTGCAGCTGCGGCCTCAAATATGTCGGCAGGACAACCCAAACGCTTAGAGATCGGATGTGTGAACATTGCTCTAATATTAATAGGAAAATCCCTACACATAGCGTATCACGCCATTTTTCAGAACACCATAACGGCTTAACTGAAGATCTTAAAGTCACTCCAATCGAAATGGTTTCCTCTACATACCAAGAACTATGCCAAAAAGAGATGTTCTGGTTTTTTACCCTCAATACGCTAGCACCCTTTGGGCTTAACGAATGCCTTGAATACTCCAACTACTAACCCATTGTTAAAATACTTTTTTCATTTTTTAATGTTTTATTCATTTTTGATATCCTATTATATATAATATATATATATACATTTTTTAATATGCACATTTTTAATATTCAACTCATTTGAATTATGTATTTCGATTGTATTTTTATGTATTTCGTAAGTATTCTTAGACCCACGCTGTATTAGTCCATACTCATAGGTCAGTATTTATTACTGGCTATGAGTACTGTTAATATCCCATCAAACTCAGTTTTTTCCATCAAATGGATGTCTTTATCAACCATCCATATTTTCATATATTTTTATGTGGTTATATGTATATTTTTTTATATATTTATATATATGTTCAAGTATCTATATCTCCATAAGACTATCCTTTTATTTATACTGATTAGACCCTGAATATTCTGATCTTCTACACTACACACACATTTTTTTCACTATCACCCATGCATTTTTCTTACATCCTTCTAATATCATGTCCCCTTCAAATATTCCTTTTAGATATGTACCCATAGCTCCTGATGCGTTCCACGCTGGAACGCATCGCCAGAGCGCAACAGTGAATTGATTGGTTTCCTTGACTGTACATTGTGCTCCAAGCTGGAACGCAAACCGGAAGCCCTCGCGTCACTTCCGGTGCGTTCCAAGCTGGAGCGCACCCGGCAGCACATTAACATCCACATCTACTTATCTCCGGCTTAATCACTCATATATATTTTTCTGCTCTAACACCCCTCTCTGACATAACTCTGAATCCATATATCTATGTTCACTTGCATTTTGATGAGTTTAATAAGATATTTATACCGATCACCGGAAGTGACGTCACTGGGACCGGAACTGACATCCTCCGGTGTCCTTTGGCGCTTTTTTGTGTTTAAATTCACCTGTTGACAGGTTCCACATTATGCTCCTGACGAAGGGGTCTTGTTGTATGACCCCGAAACGCGTTGAGATCCTCCTCCCCACACCTTGGCGAATTTAATAAAGGAAAGGTTCTAGAAGACATCAGTGTTTGCCGTCCTTTCTGACATTCCTAGAGGCGACCCAGGCACAGGAGGTGTTAATGTAGGTGTATTGAGCTTATCCTACATTACCCTCCTGGGTGAAGTGAGTTAAACCTGCTTTTATTACTGCTTTTATTACTCTTATTTGCATTAGTGATGATTCGAATTTTCCTAATACCGCACCTTTGTAAGTGTTTCATTTGACAGATTGGCGCCTCCAAAAGTGGTCTTTTACAGGGTACACACACTACCTTAGTTGTGTGTACTCTGCCTCTTTTTTATTGTTATGAGGCGAGATAAGCATCTTGCTTCATGCCGCAGCTAACCTGCAACTATGGGAGTGGCAGCTTATGGCGTGGAATGGAAGTCTATGCATTCCATCCCCACCATTTCAGCACTCTTGTCAGCAGAATTCCACACAACAGAAAGGCTAGGTGCACTCCTGTCAGAAGAAATTCAGCATAATTTCAGAAATTTTGAGTACCTTGCAAAGAATTGTATGGGGTAAGGCTACTATCACACTAGCATTTTTACTGGATCTGGCAGGGTTCAGCAAAAATGCTTCCGGTGCTGATAATACAACCGCCTGCATCAGTTATGAAAGGATCCGCTTGTATTATTTTCAATAGAGATGAGCAAATCTAAGCTGACGAAGTCAAATTCGTTCCAAATTTCAGGAAAAATTTGATAATGAACAAATACGAATTTCCTCACGCTTCGTGGTAACGAATCAAAACTTTTATTAAAATGGCGGATAAAATGGCGGTTACACATGTGAGTACATGGGGCAAGGAACTCCTGGAAGGCGGGATGACCCATAATGCCATGCATACAGACAATCAGCAGCCAGCCAGCCCGGTGATGTCACAGGCCCTATAAATACAGCGGCCAGCTTAGATTCTGCCATTCACCAGTGTACTTTGTTTAGGGAAAGACGTGTATGAACCATCAAAAAATGTGGTGTTAAAAAAGCAGGATGCGCTCATACCCATATGCAGTTGTGCATTTCTATAGGGGAGCACATCCTGCACTTGTAGTCCGTTGCTAATGGCAATCCCCAGCAAAAAATGCATACAATGGATGATGCCAGCAACGGACTACAAGTACCACAATGGACATCCTACATAAGATGAAATTTATGTGGATGTGGCAAGAATTCAGAACAAACACAGAACCAGAGATAGGTGCACACTGCCGTCACACTAAACCCTCACACTGATGTTAAAAATTGAGAGGTTAGTTCGACATATCCTACTAGGAGGACATGTCTTAAGCTCGGGCACCAGCGTCAAGGTCTCTCAGCAGCCCGAGGCCCTAACACTCACCTACCTGCGCCATATGGGCGAGTATCAGAGCCAGTGGGCAATTACAGGAGCATTAGGACGACTCACAAACATCTCCTCTGTTACCTCCAGCATGTAGCCATGCTTGCAATGGGAGGTGGGAGGTGTCTATGAGCCCTACCCAAGACTGACTGATATAGCCCAGAGCCTAGCAGGTGCACCCAAATGTGACCTGAAGATGAAAAACAGGCACATTTAAATTGGAGTTTATACACCTCCGTACATATATATAAACCATCAAAAAATGTGGTGTTAAAAAAGCAGGATGCGCTCATACCCATATGCAGTTGTGCATTTCTATAGGGGAACACATCCTGAAATTTCATCTTATGTAGGATGTCCATTGTGGTACTTGTAGTCCGTTGCTGGCATCATCCACTGTATGCATTTTTTGCTGGTGATTGCCATTAGCAATGGACTACAAGTGCAGGATGTGCTCCCCTATAGAAATGCACAACTGCATATGGGTATGAGCGCATCCTGCTTTTTTAACACCACATTTTTTAATGATTTATATATATGTACGGAGGTGTATAAACTCCAATTGTTTTTCATCTTCAGGTCACATTTGGGTGCACCTGCTAGGCTCTGGGCTATATCAGTCAGTCTTGGGTAGGGATCATAGACACCTCCCACCTCCCATTGCAAGCATGGCTACATGCTGGAGGTAACAGAGGAGATGTTTGTGAGTCGTCCTAATGCTCCTGTAATTGCCCACTGGCCCCTGATATTGCCCATATGGCGCAGGTAGGTGAGTGTTAGGGCCTCGGACTACTTGAGAGACCTTGACGCTGGTGCCCGAGCTTAAGACATGTCCTCCTAGTAGGATATGTCGAACTAACCTCTCAATTTTTAACATCAGTGTGAGGGTTTAGTGTGACGGCAGTGTGCACCTATCTTTGGACAGACGTGTATGCAGGCGCTAGGGAGAGTCAGTGAAAGAACAACTAATTGTTAAAAAAAAAAGCAAAGTAGCGATTTACTTGTGCAGGGAAAGGATAGTGAGAGGAATCATTTCACAGGCAGGGATAGATAGGGAGAATCATAAGAAAAACTTAATTGTGCAGGGAAACATTACTTAGGGATCCAGTTAGTCTCATAATATAGCTCCGTCACTCCAGCAATTAGTTATTGGGGTGCAAGTGCTATGTTGAAAAGCCTGTAGTGGCTTATATATGTTGAAAAAGAGATTCTCTGTTCACTGCAGCTATATATGGTGAAAGCGTTTAGTGCCCTATTATAGTACAATACCAGAAAAATAAACGCAGTTCAAATTTGGTGTTATTAGCGCTCAAAGCGATTATTGCCAGTTCATTACAACCCGAGAAAAATATACGCAATTGACATTTTGGTGTTATTTGTGGCAAAAAGCGTATATTGCCAGTTCAGTACAACCCGAGAAAAACATACCCTGTTCACATTTGGGTGTTATTTGCGCTATAAGTGTTTTTTTGTCAGATTTCTGGAGAAAAATAGAAAAATACACACCGTTGTCATTTGTTGTTTTTTGCGCTAAAAGCTTATATTATCAGTTCAGCACAACCCGAGAAAAATATACGCTGTTGACATTTTGGTGTTATTTGCTCAAAAAGCGTTTATTGTCAGTTCAGTACAACCCGAGAAAAATATATGCTGTTGACATTTTGGTGTTATTTGGGCAAAAAGCGTATATTGCCAGTTCAGTACAACCCGAGAAAAATATACCCTGTTCACATTTGGGTGTTATTTGCGCTATAAGTGTTTTTTTGTCAGATTTCTGGAGAAAAATAGAAAAATACACACCGTTGTCATTTGTTGTTATTTGCGCTAAAAGCGTATATTATCAGTTCAGCACAACCCGAGAAAAATATACGCTGTTGACATTTTGGTGTTATTTTCTCAAAAAGCGTTTATTGTCAGTTCAGTACAACCCAAGAAAAATATATGCTGTTGACATTTTGGTGTTATTTGCTCAAAAAGCGTTTATTGCCAGTTCAGTACAACCCAAGAAAAATATACGCTGTTGACATTTTTGTGTTATTTGCACTAAAAGCATATATTTATAGTTCAGTACAACCCGAGAAAAATATACCCTGTTCACATTTGGGTGTTATTTGCTCTATAAGTGTTTTTTGTCATATTTCTAGAGAAAGAGAAAAATACACACCGTTGACATTTTGGTGTTATTTGCGCAAAAAGCGTTTGTCAGTTCAGTACAACCCGAGAAAAATATACGCTGTTGACATTTTGGTGTTATTTTCTCAAAAAGCGTTTATTGTCAGTTCAGTGCAACCCGAGAAAAATATACGCTGTTGACATTTTGGTGTTATTTGCGCTCAAAGTGTTTATTGCCAGTTCAGTACAACCCGAGAAAAATATACGCTGTTGACATTTTCTTGTTATTTGCGCTCAAAGCGTTTATTGCCAGTTAAGTACAACCCGAGAAAAATATACGCTGTTGACATTTTGGTGTTATTTCGGCAAAAAGCGTTTATTGCCAGTTCAGTACAACCCGAGAAAAATATACCCTGTTCACATTTGGGTGTTATTTGTGCTATAAGTGTTTTTTTTTTTATATTTCTAGAGAAAAATACACACCGTTGACATTTGTTGTTATTTGCGCTAAAAGCGTATATTGGCAGTTCAGCACAACCCGTGATAAATATACCCTGTTTACATTTGGGTGTTATTTGCACTAAAAGTGTTTTTTTGTCATATTTCTAGAGAAAAAGAGAAAAATACACACCGTTGACATGTTGGTGTTATTTGCACTGAAAGCATATATATTTCCAGTTCAGCGCAACCTGTGAAAAATATACACTGTTGACATTTTGGTGTTATTTGCGCTAAAAGCGTATATTGCCAGTTTAGTACAACCTGTGAAAAATATACCCTGTTCACATTTGAGTGTTATTTGCTCTAAAAGCGTATATTGCCAGTTTAGTACAACTCATGAAAAATATACCCTGTCTACATTTGGGTGTTATTAGCGTTAAAGCGTTTATTGCCAGTTCAGTACAACCCAACAAAAATATACACTGTTGACATTTTGGTGTTATTTGTGCTCAAAGCATTTATTGCCAGTTCAGTACAACCCGAGAAAAATCTATGCTGTTGACATTATGGTGTTATTTGTGCAAAAAGCGTATATTGCCAGTTCAGTACGACCCGAGAAAAATATGAGCTGTTGACATTTTGGTGTTATTTGCGCTAAAAGTGTTTATTGCAAGTTAATTACAACCCATAAAAAATATACTCTGACCACATTTGGTGTTATTAGCGCTAAAAGCATATATTGCCAGTTCAGTACCACCCATAAAAAATATACTCTGTTCATATTTGGGTGTTATTAGCGCTATCAGTGTTTTTTGTCATATTTCTATAGAAAAAGAGAAAAATACACACCGTTGAAATTTTGGTGTTATATGAGCTAAAAGTGTATATTGCCAGTTCAGTACAACCCGTGAAAAATATACCCTGTTCACGTGTGGGTGTTATTTGCTCTAAAAGCGTATATTGCCAGTTTAGTATAACCCATGAAAAATATACCATGGTTAACATATGGGTGTTATTTGCGCTAAAAGCTTATATTGCCAGTTCAGTACCACCCATGAAAAATATACTCTGTTCACATTTGGGTGTTATTTGCGCTAAAAGCCTATTTTGCCAGTTCAGTACAACCCGAGAAAAATATACCCCGTTCACATTTGAGTGTTATTTGCACTAAAGGCGTTTTAATGCCATATGTAAGAAACAAAACAGAATAATATAAACAGTTAACTTTTTCTGTTATTTACGCTAAAATCATTTAGTAGGCTTTTTCAGTCGAATACGAGAAATATATAAGCAGGTCACATTTGTTTTTATTTCCGCTATAACAATTTAGTGGCATATTTCAGTCCAAAACAATGAATATATAGGCAGTTTACATTTACTTGTATTTGTGCTGAAAGCGGTTAGCGGCCAATTTCTGTCTAAAAAGAGAAATATATTCTGGGCTTTCAGTTTTTTTTTTATTTGCTTTTAATTATTTAAGTTCAGCTGAAAGTATGTCAGAGAAGTGCCAGGCCACGCACAGAGTAGTGGCAGAAGCATAAATGTTTCTGGCGCAGGGAGAGGTTGCAGCAGATTAAGGGGGCATGGCAGCAGGAGTTGCAGCGAGAGGCCTGAGCCCCCAATGTCATCTACTGGTCGTGTCTTGACCAGCAACCCAGCGGTTATTGATTGGTTAACTCGGTCATCCAATTCATTCCAAGTGACATTGGACACCCCCAGCCAACATTCGATGGGTTCGTCAGACGCAACCCTTAGTTGGCTTGGCACGGGAGCAGGCCCTGTGCCCTCACCTGTCCTCAAAGTGCCTCTCTCCTTTGCTATTTCCTCAGCAACAGAAGTACTTTCTGCTCTGGGCTCAGCTCTACTATTCAGCGAGGACGAGCTACTCGAGGACAGTCAGCAGATACTGCCCAGCCATGATTTGGAGGAGACATCCGTCACTTCCTCCGGTAGGCGGGCAAGCAGTGATGAGGAGAGTGGCGTGGGAGGTGGTGTTGTGAGCGGTCAGGCTCCTGACCCAGAGAGCATTGAGGAGGACACCAGTGACTTGCAGGCACTACTCGATAATGATGAAGCCGATCGCACTTGGGAACCAGGTGAAGAAACTTCAACATAATCGTGAGAAGAGGGTGGCAGCTTGCCCATGAGGCTGCGGCTGAGCCAGCAACATGGTAGCATGGCTGGGAGTCAGCAGGGTGGCAGCAGTGGGAGGTCGGCAGCCAAACAGGACCGGGTTAGACCACCTGCTTCGCAGAAGCCTAGCTGCCCGGAAAGGAGTGGTGCACGGGTTCACACAAGCAGTGGTACTATCAGTCAGTCAGTGCGGAGTGTTGAGGGAAAAATCAGCTACTCGGCGGTGTGGCAGTTTTTTGTCAAGATTCTGGAGGAGGTGAATATAGCCATATGTCGAATCTGTGGGCAGAAGGTGAAGCGTGGCCAGGGGGCCAATCTTGGCACCACTGCCCTGCTACAACATATTTTAAGCGACACCATAAAGTGTCCTGGGACAATCGTGGCTCTGATGTGGTGGTCCAGCCTGCCACAGCAAGAGCTGCATCACCCAGTGGCACGCACCCCATTGCAGGCAGTCAAGGCTTCACTGGGTCAGCAGAAAGGAGCTGTCTGTCTGTCCCATCGTCTGGTGGTCCTGATGCTACTGCTCCTCCTCCTACTACTACTTGTCAGTCATTCCACCAGTAATCAATCACTGAATCGATTGGCAAGAGACAGCAGTATGCATGCACACATCCAACGGCGCAGGAGCTGAACGTGCTCCTGGCCAAGTTGCTAGTGCTGCAGCCCCTCTTTTTCCAAGTGGTGGACTCTGCACCTTTCAGAGAACTAATGGCTTGTGCCGAGCCGAGTTGTAGAGTCCCAAGTCGTCATTTCTTTTCCCAAAAGGCAGTACCAGTCCTGCACAGGTATGTAGAACAGAAGAGTGCTAGTCCTTAAGCCTGTCAGTGTCTGCCAATGTGCCCGGTATCGCCAACTTGTGGAGCTGTAACTATGGTCAGGGATAATACATGTCCTTTACGGCCCACTGGGCCAGTTGACGCTGCTTCGGCCTCCACTATGTCACACCAATGTCCGCCTCTGCCTCCTTATCCACCACCATATCCTCATCCTCCACTACAGGGACAACTCACGTGCCCCTCCAGCATACCACATGTGCAGGGCACGGCGGTGTCACTGGTTCTACACCTGGCTTGCCTGGGCGAACGTAGTCACACAGGGGAGGAACTGCTCCGTGTCCTTCAGAAAGAAATCAACTGCTGGCTTTCTCCGTGACAACTGAAAAACAGAACCATGGTGACCAACAACGGGAAGAACATAGTGTCGGCACTGCATCATGGAAGGCTGAGCCATGCATGGCACACATGTTCAATCTGGTTGTCAAGCGGTTCCTAAAGTCTTCCACCCATCTGCAAGACATCCTAAAAATGGCCAGGAAACTTTGCATGCACTTTAGCCAATCGTACACCGCAAAGCAAACCCTCCGTGAGCTGCAATGGCAAAATGGCATCCCCCAACATAGTCTGATATGCAACGTTTCCACCCATTGGAATTCTACACTCCATATGTTGGACCGACTGTATGAACAGAGAAAGGCCATCAACGATTTCTTGATGATCCAAGCGGACAGGAGTACTCCTCAGTGCAACTTCGATGTCCGCCGGTGGTAGCTTATGCGTGGCACCTGCTGTTTGCTCAGGCCCGTTTGGGAAGGCCACGTTATTTTTCAGTTGCCAGGACTACAGGATGAAGGCCGTCATTCCACTGCTATATGTCCTGGAAGAGATGCTGGTGAATATGGCTTGTCAGGGGACTGGAGACGTGGCGCCTATATCCCACGGCCATGTGAGCCCTGTGGGGTCTGAACTTGAAGAGGAGGAGGAGGGAGAGGAGGACATTAGAGTACAGGCAATATACAGCAAAATGAGTGTTTTTTCTACTGCGGTAACAGGAGAAAAGGAGCAGGAGCAGCCGGAGGAGCAAGAGGGCGATGAGGAAGACTAGGCAGAGGACCCAGACACACTGTGGCAGTATGCAGTGGAGATGGAGACAGTGAATCCCAAAGAGTCACTTGCAGAAATGGCCTGCTGCATGCTCATTTGTTTGCGTAGTGACAGCAGAATTTTCATCATTCGGCAGAGGGATGACTTCTGGCTCTCCCCCATGTTGGACCCCCACTACCGGCCCAAAATGGGGGCCTTTTTTACACCCACTGAGAGGGAGGACAAACTGAAGTACTACAGAGTTATCCTATCAGTTGGCCTCTGCCTCTCTGCGCCATCGTCCATCCTCTCGCAGGTCTGACCAGGGGGGGCCTCTGCGCTCACATTCCACTGCCATTGCTGCTGGGGAGGGGTGGGGTGGCATGAACAGTACCAGCTCCATCAGCAGCAGCATGAGTCTAGAGTCCATGATGAGCAGCTTTCTTCATCCACATAGTAAAGAAACTACTCACCAGCATCAGCAGTTAGACCTGGAGCAGGACCTGATCCAGCAGGTGGTGGCATACTTGAACAGCACCCTGCCAGCCGTCATAGAAGATCCGCTAGACTACTAGGCAGCCAAACTGGATTTGTGGCCACAACTGGCACAGTTTTCCCTGGAAAAGCTGCCCTGCCTGGCCAGTAGTGTGGCATCAGAGCGGGTGTTTAGTGCGGCAGGGGCCATAGTTACCCCAAGAAGAACTTACCTGTCCCACCAAAATATGGAGAGACTTACTTTTGTCAGGATGAATCAGGCATGGATCAGCCAGGATTTTAACACACCGATGCCTGACACATCAGATTAGATCATCCATCTCCACACTATGTGACCATGCCACTCTGTGGCTTTCTGATGCTTCCATCTCCACACTTTTTTATCTTGCCACTCTGTGGTATCATGCTGCAGTTGCTACCATCTTCACGCTATGTCACTGTGCCACTCTGTGGTATCATGCTGCTGCTGTTGTTGCCATCTCCACACTGTGTCACCTTGCCACTCATTGGTATCATGCTGAGGCTGCTTGACGGTCTTTGACTGATCACCCACCTCACAATATAATTTGGGTTTTAGAAACAACAAACCCAACTTGCTTTTGAGGGCTGCATTAATATGCAGGTTACTACCATACAGCTCTACAGATAACTTTCCTTCTGTACCTTTCTCAACAATCTGTGCCCGCAGTATATAATATAATATTTCAAAATTTTTATTGAAACATTTTAATTTTGCATCGCCAATTACAGACTCTGTGATTGAGCCACTCTGTGGCCTTCTCATACTGCTGCAAACTCCGGACTCTGTCATTGAGCGACTTTGTGGCCTTCTCATACTGCTGCAAACTCCAGACTCTGTCATTGAGCCACTCTGTGGCCTTCTCATACTGCTACAAACTCCACACTGTCATTGTGCCACTCTGTGGCCTCCTCATGCTGCCATCTCCACACTGTGTCACCTTGCCACTCATTGGTATCATGCTGAGGCTGCTTGACGGTCTTGGACTGATCACCCGCCTCAAAATATAATTTGGGTTTTTTAACCAGCAAACCCAACTTGCTTTTGAGGGCTGCATTAATATGCAAGTTACCATCGTACAACTCTACAGATAACTTTTCTTCTGCATCATTATCAACAATCTGTGCCCTCAGTATTTAAAATTTAAATTTTTTTTATTGAAAAATGTTAATTTTACATTGAAGTGACAATCTGCGGGTTACCGTCGTACAGCTCTATAGATAACTTTCCATCTGCATCTTTCTCAGCAATCTGTGCCCTCAGTCTTTTATCCAGACTCTGTCATTGTGCCATTCTGTGGCCTCCTGATGCTGTTGCCAACTCCAAAATCTGTCATTTTGCCCCTCTATAGCCTTCTTGATGCTAACATGGACCTGTAAGACTGAGTTCACACTTGAGTTATTTGGTACATTTTGGCCCTGTGACTGACCAAATAAGTGAAGTGTGCAGTGATTCTAAGAGTGACGCCTGTCATCTGCATGTCATACTGACTCACTGTATTATTTCACTACCACAGAAGACTCCCTATGCGTGTTACTGCAAGGCACAGGGTTCTACACCCCTATAAAAGCTCTCTGCAGCCCGGAAATAGCCTTTTTTTAACACTATTTGCAGCGAATAAATTCGTATCGAAGCAAATGATTTCTGTAAATTTGGTGAACCAGCGAATTGATTTTCCATTATTATTATTTATTTTATTATTTGCTCATCTCTAATCTTTAACATTGCCAAAACAGATCGGTCATGAACTCTATTGAAAGTCAATGGAGGACGGATCCGTTTTCCATTTTGGCAGATTGTGGGAGAGAAAACGGATTTGACTTGCACTGGGGGTCATGCCGGATCCGTCTTGCTCGGCATCCCAGAATGGAAAGCAAACTACAACATGTTGCGGTTTTCTCTTCGGTATGGGAACTCAACTAAACGGAGCGGAATGCATTTTGGAGCATTCCGGTCTGTACAGTTCAGTTTTGTGCCTATTGACAATGAATGAAGACAAAACTGAAGCGTTTTTTTCCCCAGTATTGAGCCCCTATGATGGATCTCAGTACCGGAAAACTAAAACGCTAGTGTGAAAGAGGCCTAAATTATTTCTCCTCCTAACAAAAAGGTCAGTATTATATCATCAAAATGTGTTCTTACCATTGATGTTTTTCTAAACAAATTGTCAAGCCAAACCTGTAAAATAGAATAAAATTAAATTCCGGTACTTAGGGCTACAGGAAAATAAGTGGTTACAGTAACAGAGTATAATTACAGGAATGTAAAGTCAACTTGCACAGGTTTCAATGGTTACATCCTGACATAAATGAGGTTACCTCAAAGTATGTCACAAAAGACTAACAATTCAGTAGATCTTGGTATCGTCTGTGGATAGAAAGGGGTGCAGAAGTTGTAGAAATCAGAGTAACTGTATATTTATACATCGCTCACTGGTGGGCAATATATTTATACTATAAATCACTACAAAACAAATGAAATTATGCAACTATCATTTTCTCAATGTGCTCAAGGTCTCTGTGAATTTAAATATTTTCATTTATATCCCTAGGCTGAATTCTTGGACAGACTCAAAAAAAATTCACAGCTGAAAGTAGACTACAATCTCTTCATCATCTGGAATCAAACACTTATCACTAGAGATGAGTTTTGAACAATTCTTTTTGGCCGATTCGCCGAAGTTCACAAAGAAATTTTATTTGTTGCAAATTAATTTGTTACAAATTGCTATAAATCAGGTATACCCAGGCCACTGTGCCTAATCATATTCTTCCTGCTTGGTGGCCCAATCTCAGTGTAAAGATTTGGAAGTTAACCCTTTCCCAACAGTAACATTATGTAGGTGGTCAGGCATTTAAAATTGGAGCTCGCTGGCACATGCAGAGAGCACCATGGGTTCCAGGTGTGTGCTCTTTTAAAGAACAGACACACAGTACTAATGTCTGTGATTGGGGCTAATGCCGATCACTGACTTTTAACTCTTTAGGTGCCGTGGTCATCCGGGTGTGCTTTGGCGGAGATTGGGGGAGCCAAAGCATTAATTTAGCAGCTCATGTCCTCCTTTGTGATGGTACCAGAGATGGTACACAGCATTTAGGCAGGAAAACCTTCATCAAAGCAATAAAATTGAGGGATTCATAACTATTTTCTATTTTACAAGGGTATCTTTTTAGTACAGATTGTTTTTGTCCCCTTTAATTCTGTCTCTTTTATATTACCTTAAATATTTGTGTAATAAAATTCTCCTTGTAGTGAGTAAGGTAGATACACAAACCCCCAACCCCAGTGTGCTGACAGAGCCAAATTCCTAAGTGGTTATCTCAGAGACATGTGCAATGCTTTTCCTTCTGAGTCCTGCAATGTTCCCACACAGCAGTTTTTGACTACATATGGTGTGTTTTCATATTCAGTAGAAATTCAGTAACAAATTGTGGGGTAATTTTTCTCATGTTATCCCTTGTGAAAATGAAAATTGGGGGCTTACTTCCAAAAAACTTTTCAGCAAAATTGGGTCAAAGATTGGGGTCGGGAAGGAATAGTTTGTCCCCTAAAATAAGGAAAATTGGCTTCCACCTCATGGGTTTATTTGCCTTCCTCTGGATCAACTTGGCTGAAACTTGATAACTTGATAACAGGCTGAACTTGATAGACATATGTCTTTTTTGAGCCTCATAAACTATGTTACTATTTTACTATGTTGCTCAGGGAAAGAGGTGCCTAATATACCCTACATAGCCAGCAATCGGCTAGAGAAATCTGATTTGAAGGGACACTGGCCCTTTAAAATCCTAAAGGAAGCATTGATGGAGGGAGGCATAAAGGTTAAAATGTAATGGTAGATAATTTCAATGTTAGATCATGCAATCAGAAAGCATATCACAGAGGGCATGTAACATTGAAACATAACTTTTTAATAAGGAGAGCTATAAAAAAATACACAAACCTATTACTGCTAAATGAGCACAGGTACAAAAAATGGTCAAAATATTAGCAATATTTAGGAATTGGGGATGGGCCCAGGGGGATATTATCCCTTTCAATGTCCCTTACACTGACTCATCCCAGGGAAGCACCCTAATGGTGGGTGCACTTTGTCCCTGTACCTAGACCTAATGTACCCCTATAGACCCTAATATGGGTGATGATACATAGAAATAACATATATCCAATACCCTAAATCTCTTGACGCGTTTCCTCTCCAAATTAACGGATACAATGCAGGTTTATCAGGGGATCAATAAAGGGCAAAAATAACAAACACATAATAAAATGATATTAATATGATGTTGGGGACACCCATAATCAATCCGATTTCACAATGAAGCTTGTTGCTGGTAACAAAAAGCGCAAGAATCATACAGAGATATCGAACCAGATACGGTCCAATTAAACTACTCCCGTGCGCCGACCACAACTGGTCTCAGGGGTCTCCAAGCAAGATAGCAGCTGAAACATGGAGTCTGTAAGAAAGTTTAAATACCTCTGGGGGGAGGGCACAAAGCGGTGTCCCAAAAAGAGGGCGGGTAAACAACCAATCCACATGTAGTATGCCTTATCTGTCATAATGTATGTGACCATGAGAGACCATGAGAGACTTCCAGATGATGTAATCCTTGATTCATATAAGTATAATAAAATGATCCCACAGTGACCATTAATATATGGGCAAATCATAAAAACACCAGGCTCACAAATACCGGAACATCTCAGCACAGTACAAATGTCAGCAAGGAACCCAGGAATGTAGAGTGGAACGCGGTATGGTCACGTGGACCGGAAGTAGCGTGACCACTTGACCATAACTCAGATGTTTTCCAAAGAAACGTTCCATGTCACATTACCACACCTGGACTAAGGGCAAAACATCCAGGACACCATAAGCGTTCTGTGCATTCCACCCAATAAGTGGTAAGCATGACTATGTGACTGGAGCATTAATGCTTTCAAGCAATGCGTTCCACGCCGGACCTAAACTATGGGCATGCATAATTACGTCCATAATTATGATAATTAGAATATAAAGAAAAAATCAATGCCATAAAACTAACAGTGGATTGGATTAACAGTGGATAAATTATAGATAACCCACACCTAATTACATAGACAATTACCATGATATAAGAATGATAGAAGAGAAAAAGCAAAACAAAATGCCCCATATATACTCCCATATAAACCCCACAGACGGAAAGCTATAGCTCCATACTACATCCTGGGTATACAGATAAAGGAAACATATAAATAAAGAGAAAATAGAAAAAACACAAATAATTCTCATGTCAATAATTGGCTGTTCTGATAATGGAAGCAAAGCGAGCTTGAAAAGGAGAAAAACAAAAGAACCTAGAGTTCAAATAAAGCAAGAGAACATGAGGTTTTGATTTAACCCCACAGCAAAACCAATAGATGCATTCAGATTCCATCTGTAGGATCCGGCGATCTCAGTCACCTTTTTCGGGGGAAGGGGACACCAATCGCAGTGCCAAAAAGGTAAGTACTTGAGGATCACCTCCATGGAAATCTAAGACATGATTAGCCCTGGGGGTGTGATTCTTTTTCTTAATATCATTTACATGTTTGCAGACTTTGCACCTCAATTCCATGTACTTTTTTCCCATATAGTTCATAGGACAGGTACAGTGACATAAATAAATTACGCCTCTGCTTCTGCAGTTAATAAAGTCTCTAAGAGTATATCTGAGACCAGTTAACGAACAGGTGTTTATTTTTATGTTCCTCAAAAATGTACACACTTGGCAGGAACCACAGTTAAAGGTCCACAAGTTTCTTCCCATCCTGTAGGTGGCACTAGGCCAAGATAGTAGTACCTCAGATAGGTCTGGGCCCATGAGTAGAATTGGCCAGTACTTGTTAAGGATGTCCCTGATTTTATCATTTTCTACATCGTAGGTCGAGATAATTATTATAATTTGTCCATCTTGAATACTGGGTGCTTTGGGGGCCAGCAGATTATTTCTGTCCTGCATCTCCGCATGTTAGAAGGCATCCCTTATAACACATCGAGGGTATCCCCTTTCCTGAAATCTATGGTAGATAGACCTCTAAATTTGCATTAGAAATTTTCTGGGTCAGAACAATTTCTCCGCATCTAAAGATATTGGCCCTTGAGAATTTCTTTCTTCAATGTTGCAGGATGATGGCTCTACCAATGTAGTAAGTTGTTGTTGGTGGTGGATTTTCTGAAGATCATGGTTACAAACTTATCAGTCTGTTTAATGACTTTCACATCTAAGAATTTTAATGTGTCCGAATCAAATTCAAACGGAAAGGACATGCCTATATCGTTAATACTTAAAGCACCAATACAGGCCTCAAACTCTTAGACTACCATTCCAGACTAGGAAAATGCCATCTATGTAGCGTGTCCAAAACAAAATGTTCTCACCCCATCAAGATTGATTGCCAGGGAACACAATCTTGTCCTCCCACTAGACCAGGAAGAGATTCGCATAGGTGGGGTCACAGGGGCTCCCAATAGCGGTCACCCTGAGCTGGTGGAAGAACTTTGTGTCAAAAAGAAAATAGTTATGCGTACAAACTCAAGTAAGGCTAACACAAATTTATTATTAGTGATGAGTGAGCATGCTTGGAAGAATATCTGTTCGGCTCGAGCATCGCTATGCTCGGCACATGGGGGTACTCGGCGAGTACCGCATGTGCTTGATTGAAATGCTCGAGTCTCCGCCCCACACGTTTTGCGTGTTTTAAGCAGCCAATAAAGGAGCAGGTAAGTACTGCCATCACTGTAATGCCAGTAGCCATGTTGGCTGCTGGCATTACAGTGATTAGCTGGCCGGAACCATCATCGGGTGCTATATATCACCTGATAACGCATGTTCGGCTCAGATGTAGACAGGGAGAGCAGAGCATAGGAAGGGAAAGACAGTGTAGAGTGCGTTTTTTAAAGTTTTTATTCAGAGAAATCTTTTACAAGACCCAAATCCTTGTGAGGACTACTGTGTGTGTGTGTTTTAGAACAGCAATCTATTTACCTCCTGCAGTCTCTAGGACAGTGCTTCAGCTTGTGCAGATGCAGGGAGAGACATTTGCTGTTTTACTGCCAAAAGATTTTCAACGAACCCAAAGTCCTTTTAAGGACTACTGTGTGTGTTTGTCAGCAGCAAGATATTTTTATTTTATACCTATTATTGACATATACTGTACATCATCCGCAGACTGTGTCTTTAATAATCTGGGCAACATCTAGTGTCCATAATCTGTGGTTTTCTGTAACCAATACTGTAGAACATCTGCAAACAGTTTCTGCATTACAAATTCCAATAATCTGGACCACATCTAGTGTACATAATCTGTGGTGTTCTTTAACATATACTGTAGAACATCTGCAAACAGATTCTGTATTACAAATTTCAATAAAATGCTCCACATATAGTGTCCATAATCTGTGGTGTTCTGTAACCAATACTGTAGAACATCTGCAAACAGTTTCTGTATTACAAATTCCAATAATCTAGGCCACGTCTAGCATCCATAATCTGTGGTGTTCTCTAACCAATACTGTAGAACATCTGCAAACAGTTTCTGTATTACAAATTCCAATATTCTGGGCCTAATATGGGGTCCATATTCTGTGGGTTTCTGTGACATATACTGTCCTGCATGTGAAAACTGTTCTTTAGTGGACAGTAAAATAATCTGCGCCACATCTAGTGACAAAACCATCAATATGAAGAAGACGAGCACTAAGGAATGGGGAAGTGGGCGTGATGCTGATGGTGCACTCAGAGGCTGTGGCCCTGGGCGCAATGAAACTGTGCCTGCTGCCAGTGCACCAAAAGAAGAAAAAAAAAAACATCCACCGTACCTAGTTTAATGTCCAACTTAGCTGGGCAGGCGCAGGACAACACTGTCCTAGTTAGACTAGTGCGAACAGTTGGTCAGTTGGATTGCTGAAGATAATGCTTCCAGTCGGTTGAGCACCACGCTCTTGTCCAGTCTCTGTAGCCAAGAGTCTGGTCAACCGAATCCTCACTCTGATCATCCTTTCTCCCACCATGGAGAGGCTTGCCAAACAAGTGATCCCATACTCAAGTATTCCGAGGAGCTCTTTCCAGTGCCACTCAGGAGGATGAGCAGAGTAAGGAAGTGGAAGAGGAGGTGGTGGACGATGAGGTCACACTGACCCAACATGGGAAGGTGAAAAGCCAAACGAGTACAGCAGGACAGAGGGGGAGGGATCCACAGCACCACAACAGTCTGGAAGAGGCAGTGAGGTTGCAAAAGGGAGAAGTCTGCCCACACCAAACAGGTCCGCAGCAGTTACACCGAGCACCCCTATGCGTAAATCTACCTTGCCAAGGAGTAGGTGTTCCGCAGTAAAGTGCTTTTTTGAGGTGTACTGTGCCCGCCCTACATCAGCATGTGTCCCAGAACATCTCCCGTGCCATGACCAACGCACTTACTGGGAAGTGGGCCACTTCACCACGGACACATGGACAAGGGCTGAATGTTTTGGAGGCTGGGAGTGAGTCGTACCCTGGGATGACACAGGTGCCACCCCCGCCCAGGATTAGGGCCCTAAATCTGTCAGGGTCTCCGCCAGCAGCTATGTTACTGAATCCAACCCCCACTCCTGCTCCTCTTTTGTCTCCTCCTCCACTTCCAGCTCCAGCAGCAGTCAGCCATCAGTCGCTAGCTAGAAGGGTAAGCGTCAACAGGCCATGCTAAAGCTGATCTGCTTAGGAGAGAAACCGCACACCGCCTAAGAGCTTTGGAAGGGAATAAGGGACCAGACTGAGCTGTGGCTCTCGCCACTGAACCTATAACCAGGCATGATTGAGCTCGTCAACCTAACACACATCCCATGTCTAGCCCATGTCTTAAACTTAGTGGTTCAGCGGTTTATCAAAACCTACTCCAATTTGCAAGAGCTACTAGTGAAGGCGCACTACATGTGTGCCCATTTCTGCAAGTCATCCACAGCTTCAGACGGTCTGTCAATGTTGCAGCAGTGCTTGCGGCTTCCAGCTCGCCAACTTTTGTGCGACGTGAGCATGCGCTGGAACTCTACATTCTACATGTTGGCCAGGCTTTGTGAGCAACATGGTTGTCACCTTTCCAGTCAACTGCCACTATTCACAAGCAAGGAGTGGGCATTGATGTCAGACCTCTGTGAGGTTTTAAAAAACTTTCATCATTCCACACAGATGGTTAGTGGCAATAACGCTATTATCAGCGTAACCATCCCACTGCTGTGTCTACTCAAACGATCGCTGCTCACATTTAGGGACGACGCTCTGAATGCGGCAGAAGAGGAAATGGGGGAGGACATTAAACAGGGTGATATCCAGACCATCCACATTTCGTCTTCTCAGCGCAAATTGGACCATGAAGAGGAGGAGGTGTTGCTGGAGACAGTTTCCTCTGCTACAAAGGGTAGTACCCATAGAACTTTAATTCCATCTGTTCAGCGTGGATGTGCAGTAGAGGAGGAGGAGGAGATGGAGAGTCATCCTGATTCGACATCGACGTCTTGCCTGTTAGTACTCTGGCACACATGGCTGACTTCATGTTAGGCTGCCTTTCCCGTGACCCTTGCGTTATACGCATTTTAGATAACACGGATTACTGGGTGGTCACCCTTCTAGACCCCCGCTACAAAGAGAACTTCTCATCTCACATTGCTGTGGTGGAGAGGACGAGTAAAACAGTACAATACCAGAAGGTACTTGTTGAGAGATTGCACCAAAATTTTTCAGCTGACAATGCGGCCGGCAGAGTCCATACTTCCTTAGGCAACCGAGGAAGAGAGACAAAGGGAACACACAGCAGCTTCAACAAAGGCAGGGAAACACTCTCCAAGGCATGGGACATCCCACCAGCAGCTCAACCTGAAGCGTGGCCTAGTGCTACAAGGAGGGAAATGTTTTGGAAGAAAGTGAAGGAATACATTGCAGACCGTGTCAGGATCCTAAATGATCCCTCAGTGCCTTACAACTACTGGGTGTCCAAGCTGGACATGTGGCACAAACTTGCGCTCTACGCCTTGGAGGTGCTGACCTGCCCTGCCGTCAGCGTTTTGTCTGAGCATGTGTTTAGTGCTGCTGGTGGCATTAAAACGTATAAGCATATCCGCTTGTTCACTGGCAATGCTGACAGTTTGACTCAGATAAAAATGAAAAAGGCCTAGATTGCCCCTGACTTCTCAAATCCACCAGAGGAGAGCTGAGCTGATGATGAACATAAAGGCAATTTTAATCTATCATTTATAATGTGCTCAATCTACTGTAGTGTATTCACATGCACCTTTTCCACCAGAAAAAAAGAGTATATGGTTGAATCTTGTTTTCTCCTCCTTCTCCTCCTCATTCAGACTGTATATATTCCCTCCATTCTAATTTGTTTAAAGGGTCAGCTCAACTGCAGGCCCTCAACTAAAATTTTTAGGGTCAGCTGAACAGCATGCACTCGCATATAATGTTTTAGAGCGTCAGCTCACCTGAAGGCACTCACATATATTGTCTTAAAGCGTTAGCTCACCTGCAGGCACTAGCACATAATATTTTCGAGAGTCAACCCTACAAGTAGACGCTCACCTACAATCTTTTAGAGGGTCAGCTCACCAGCAGACCCTCACCCCTAATATTTTAGATGATCAGATCAGCAGGCCCTTGCTCCAAATATTTTTGAGGGTTACCTGCAGGCCACCAATCATAATTTTTCAAGGGTGTGTATGATGCCCTCCTTTATGTGTAATAAATAATGTATTGTAGTGCCGGTTCCTTGTAATTTTTGGCAGCCCTTTCACTTAGTGCATAGGCTTTATGAGTGTAGGAGTCCCACTACCTGAACAATTGTACCACACAATAAGGCCCTCCTTTATGTGATATACCGGCTGTTTTGGAGTGCCTCTTGCTTATAATTTTTGGTACTTGCACTTTATCTACAATTGAATGTACAGGAAAGAATGTTTCCTAATAATTTTTTCTGTAAAATAGACTTTTTTTTTTTTGGGGGGAGGGGGGTGTTTGGGTTTGTGTGTATTTTTGTCAGTCGGTAAAAGTGCCACGCGACTCGGACAACATGGTTCCCAACATGGGAGTCCAAGATGCACACAAACATCGTCCCCATGCTGTTCCCGATCCATTTCGGTGGTGTTTCTGTCACTTTATGACCTTTTCCAATGGACCAGGCACCCTCTTCATAGCAGGGGGTGCCTGGTTGTCTCCCATTGACATCCTGTATACGAATATAGCAATGTGTTCGGGCCAAACACCCGAACACTTTGGTGCTCGCTCATCACTATTCATTATGCAACTTAAAGTGTATCCCATGTGTTTTGAGATAGTACGCCACCACAGATATACCCTTGACATTGGGAATCGAGCTGTATATTCGATACATCAATACTAGATAAAGAACATACTGGATCAATCATGATGGTCTCGATGTTCCCCAAAAGTCTATTGTATCTCGTGTGTATGAGGGAAGTACAGATACATATTGCCTCAGGGTTTTCTCAAGATAGACACCACAGTTGTGTGTCACTGAGTCCACCCCAGACAACCCCTTATGGATCTTAGTGAGCCCATAGAATGTTGCAATCTGGAGTGAACACTGCAAGATGAACTGATACTCTGCATCACTGAAGATGCCCTTCCCAAGACCATCATCGAGAATGGACGATAAATCTATCTGTTGGATCATACGCTAGAACTGAAGAGCAAGTACGATCAGCCAGAAGGTCGTTACACATTCGGCGATAAAGATCCTGGTCCAGAAAAACTAGATTGCTTCCCTTGTCTGACGGTGTTATCACTATGGAGGTATCCTTCTCTAGGCTTTTTAATGCCTCGACTTCAGACCCTGATAGATTATGATATTTAATTTTAGGTTGTTCAATTTTTTCAATCTCTGATATAGCCATATGGAGAAATATATCTATGTGATTAGAGTTCAATGGGAGGTAACCTGTTGCTTTTTGGATGAAGATCTGTAAATGGACCCTCACCCAGTCTCATTGAGTCTTGTTCCCACAAATCCATGAACAGCATGAGGTCTGGATAGTCACTGATCGAGATGACCAATTGTTCACAGGTTTGTCTGTTGGAATTTTTCATGAACAAATCACAGACCTTTTTGTACAAGACCAATCTCTACTTTGCTAACATTACAGGGAGAGAGATTTAACACCTGTAGGTTATCATTAGTCTCTAATCTTCCCCTACTTTGGAAGGATCCCTTGGTATGTGACTGATTCATTGAGGCATTGGTTGAGTCTGGAATGGAGGAACAGGTAGTAGAGGACTCCCCTCCACTTTTTTTTCTGATTTCCCCATCGCTGCCATTTTCTACCACACCCTCTACCACCCCCACATCTTCTATTCCGCCCACTCCTACCCCGTTGCTCAGCCGAATCAGAGTCTGATAGATCCTGTTCAGATGAGGAAACCTCAGACTCTGATGGGAGGAATGTTATGGTTTCAAATTGATAATACCTGTTTTCTTTGAACTCATTCAAATCCTTGATAAACTGTTTGTGTTTAGGTTCTTTTAAAAGGCCCTGAAATTTCTGTACAGATCTCTGTAACGATGCTTCTCTTTTAGTGAAGTCAGGATCTGTTTTAAATCTCAGGGACAAATCAGTCAGTTCGTTCAAGTGCAAAGATAAGTTTTCAAAGAAACACTTTTCTTGTGTCTGGGGTGGACTCGGTGACTCAGAACTGGGGTGTTTATATTGATAAAATCTTGAAGCAATTTGTATTTGCACTTCACTCATACACACGAGATACAATGGACTTTTGGGGAAGATCGAGACCATAATGATTGATCCTGCATGTTCTTTATCCAGTATTGGTGTCGAATATAGCGCTCGATTCCCCATGTCAAGGGAATATCTGTGGTGGTTTACTATCCCAAAACACGTGGGATACACTTTAAGTTGCATAGTGAATTTGTTTTAGCCTTACTTGAGTTCGTACTTGAGCACAACTATTTTCTTTTTGACACAAAGGTCTTCCACCAGCTCAGGGGCCCCTGTGCACCCAATTATGTGAATCTCTCCCTGGGCTGGTGGACAGACAAGATTGTGTTCCCTGGCAATCAACCTTGGTGAGGTGAGAAGATCGTGTTTTGGACACGCTACATAGATGACGTTTTCCTAGTCTGGAATGGTAGTCTGGAGGAGTTTTACCTTTATTGGTGCTTTAAATAATAATGATATAGGCTTGTCCTTTACGTTTGAATTTCATCCGGACACATTTAATATTCTTAGAAGTCAAAGTCATCAAACAGACTGATAAGTTTGTAACCACCGCCACCAACAACCTACTACATTGGGAGAGCCATCATCCCACAACATTGAAGAAAGGAATTCCCAAGGGCCAATATCTTCGGATGCGGAGAAATTGTTCTGACCCAGAAAAATTATGTCGCGAATCTAGAGGTCTCTACCATAGATTTCAGGAAAGGGGATACCCTCAATGTGTTTTGAGGGATGCCTTCCAACATGCGGAGATGCAGGACAGAAATAATCTGCTGGTCCCGAAAGCACCCAGTACTCAAGATGGACATATTAAAAAAATTATCTCGACCTACGATGTAGCAAATGATAAAATCAGGGACATCCTTAACAAGTACTGGCCAATTCTACTCATGGACCCAGACCTGTCTGAGGTACTTCTGTCCTGGCCTAGTGTCACCTACAGATGGGGAAGAAGCGTGGGTGATCGACTAGTGCATAGTAACTATTCACATCCAAGACAACTGGTTACATGGCTGGATTGGAAGCCCCTGGGACCTTTAAATGTGGTTCCAGCCGAGCATGTAGATTTGTGAGGAACACCAAAATAAACACCTGTTCGTTAACTGGTCTCAGATATACTCTTAGAGACTTTATTAACTGCAGAAGCAGAGGCGTAATTTATTTATGTCAGTGTACCTGTCCTATGGACTAAATTGGAAAACCGTACAGGGAATTGAGGCGTAGAGTCTGCGAACATTTAAATGATATTAAGAATAAGAATCGCACCCCTGTGGCTAATCATGTCTTAGATTTCCATGGGGGTGATCCTCAAGTACTTACCTTTTCGACACTGGAATTAGTGCCTCCTTCCCCCAGAAAAGGTGACTGAGATCCCCAGATAATACAGAAGGAATCCGAATGGATCTGTTTCGTCACCTTGGGGGTTAAATGAAAGGCTCACGTCGTTATCTTGCTTTATTTGAACCCTAGTTTCTCTTGTTTTTCTCCTTTTCAAGCTCGCTTTGCTTCCATTATCAGAACAGCCGATTACTGACATGGCAAATAATGGCAAAGAAGGAGAGAAAGGCACTCATAGGGTGAGTATGTCAATTACCCATGCCCTCACTTAGGGGAGGTGGTTTGCTCACCTATTTGTGTTGCACCAGATTGGGCCCAACCACAATGAAGGCCAAATGAAGGAAATTACTGGTTGGTGCAGCCAAACTTGTCTGATAACCTTTGGGTGGCAGCCAAGCCGCCGGTCGGGTAAGTAGTAGTACTAAGAAAGTGCTGGACCATAGAAGTCAAGCAAGCAAGAGGACAACACAGGGCGCAGGACCACAACCAGGAGTCAATTTAATTCCAATTTATTCATAGACAACGTGTTTTGGGGTGCATGACCCCTTTATCAGGTCCTGCTTCTCCACAGGCTGTGTCCACACGCCTGACGCCTGGTAGTGAGTCCATGCAGCTGATGTGGATAGAGCCTGAGGAGAAACAGGACTTGATAAAGGGGTCATGCACCCCACAACGCGTCGTCTATGAATAAGTTGGAATTCTGGTTGTGGTAATGTGTTGTGAAACGCATCATTGGAACGCATCTGAGTTCTTGTCACATGGCCACGCTACTTTCCATCCACGTGACCACACTGCGTTCCACTCTTGGTTCCTGGGTTGCCCACTGAAATTTTGACTGTGCTGAGATGTTCCGGTATTTGTGTTTTTATGATTTGCCCATATATTGATGGTCACTATGGGATCATTTTATTATACTTATATAAATCAAGGATACCATCATCTGAAGGAGCTGGGTCTCTCATGGTCGCACACATTATTACAGATAAGACATACTACATGTGGACTACATGTAGATTGGTTGTTTACCTGCCTTGTTTGTGAGACACCGCCTTGTGCCCTGCCCCCAGAGGTATTTAAACTTTCTTACAGCCTCCATGTTTCAACTGCTATCTTGCTTAATGGAGACCCCTGAACCCAGTTGTGGTCGACACACGTGAGTAGTCCAATTGGACCATATCTTGTTCTATATCTTTCCATGATTGTTGCGCTTTTTGTTACCATCATCAAGCTTCATTGTGAAATCAGGCTGATTATGGGTGTCCCCAACATCATATTAATATGATTTGATTATGTGTTTGTTATTTTTGCCCTTTTTCGATCCCCTGATAAACCTGCATTGTATTTGTTAATTTGGAGAGGAAACTCGTCGGAATTTAGGGTATTGAATATATGTTATTTGTATGTACTATCACCCATTTTAGGGTCTATAGGGGCACATTAGGTCTAGGTACGGGGACAGAGTGCACCCTCCATTAGGGTGCTTCTCTGGGCTGAGTCAGTGTGAGGGACGTTGTAGGGATAGTATCCTCCTGAGAACATCCCCAAATAGTTACAGTATTGCTAATATTTGTGCCCATTTTTTGTTCCTGTGTTTATTTAGCAGTGATAGGTCTGGGTATTTTTCAATAGCTCTCCTTAGGAGCTCTTTTTAGTATATTCTTCATTAAAAGTTATGTTTTAATGGTACTTGCCCTCTGTGATAGACATAAGGGTGAGCAGCAGGCCAAGCCCACTTGTAGTGGATGGAGCTGCCCTGTTCTGCGGGCTGAACATTTCGGCAGTAAGCAATGGGAGACTGATGGCCACGCACTGCTGGAGGAAAATCACAGGAGCACTCCGGCACCTGTTTCCACTAGGAGAAGAGAGGCGGTGGCTGACATGGACTGCCAGTCTCACAGTAATGTTTTAGTGGATCCTGCAGATGATGTGAGTTGTGCTTAATTTGTAGATAGATATATTTCTTTTATTAGTTTTAATATTTATTTATTTTTTTAAAATTTTTAGCATACGTGTTTGTCTTAGAACAAGATCAATATATATTGTGTTCCATTTTACTCTACTCGAAAGTATCCTCTTTACAAACCTTGTTGGTGGTTTTAGTTTCTTTTTCACTCCTAGATAAACCTTGCATGGCATCATAGGTAGCTCTTTATCAGGCTTGATGCTCTAAAATAAAATACATACATAACATTATTGCATTATTTACATAGTAGTCATGTTATGTTAATCATGCCCTGTGGTTATATGTTGCTTGTAACCATTAATCACTAACACACTCTCAACAGTAAGGGCTTCTGTACATGCCAGATAAGTAGACCATGCAGCTACTATGGGGCCCTTCCTTGTTAGTTTTCTACCTCATGTGGGTTTCAAGAAACCATACATGACATGTATCTTGACTGTTTACTTGACCTTACCTAATAGGGAAAGCAATAGAGGCTAAAATGCTGAAATAAAGACCTAAATGTCAGTTTCCACTGCTTATACAGAGCCAATATTTTTCCAAAATAAGAAAATTTACCAATTGGGCTGATGTGCACAGACTTTCTCATCTGCTGTACTACTCAGCATTAGGCCTCTTTCACACGACCGTATGGCTTTTTCAGGTCGTTTTGGGGACCGTTTTTATTGGATCCGTTTCTCAGTTTCCATTTCGGTTCGGTTTTTCTGTTCCGTTTTTCCTTATGGCATATACAGTATACAGTAATTACATAGAAAAATTGGGCTGGGCTTAAAATTTTCAGTAGATGGTTCCGCCAAAAAAGGAACGGATATGGAGGACATACGGATGTATTTCCGTATGCGTTAATTACATGCGTTAATTACATAGAAAAATTGGGCTGGGCTTAAAATTTTCAGTAGATGGTTCCGCCAAAAAAGGAACGGATATGGAAGACATACGGATGTATTTCCGTATGCGTTCTGTTTTTTTTTTGCGAAGCCATTAACTTGAATGGAACCACGGATCATGATTTGCAGGCAATAATAGGACATGTTCTATCTTTGCACGGAATGGAAATACGGAAACAGAATGCACACGGAAACACTTCAGTTTTTTTGTGGAATCATTGAAATTAATGGTTTCGTATACGGATCGCAAGAAAACGGTCCGTACATTCGCAAACAAAACGTTTGTGTGACAGAGTCCTTAGCCAGTGCTCAGCTATTTTCAGTCCCATAATGGTGAGCAGACAATGGCCAAGCATGCTTGGCTACTTGCCTGCTTCACTTTTATGAGCCTATTCTGGAGATAGTAGCAAGCCCCGGACATGGGACTTGCACCTAGCTCTGACATTGATGGCATAGCCTAACTATATGCTATCAATGTCTTAGATAGAGATACCCTTTTAAAGCAAGCTTTCTCTTTATGACTATTTTCAATAACATGGTAACATTGGAATAAGGGTTGCCAGTGGCATACCTCCAATAGAGGCAGACCATGCAGCTGCTATTGGGCTCCTGGGGAAAAGGGGGCCTATAGTGAATAAAAGGCCCTGCCCCCTAATTACAGTCCCTACTGTTTAGCTCCACTATAGTATCCCTCCCTATCATCAGTGGAGAAAGCTAAAGGAGGTGCGATGACGTCATCACAGATCTTGTACATCTAGGAACTTCACAAAGAATTCTGTAGTTCTCAGGTTAGATACAAGCATCTACCAGGACCTGTGTTGACATCATCATCAGCATCATTACAGGTACTGTTACATAATCTGTACATCTAGTAAAGGAACTGTACACAGCTTCATGAGAGGTCCTTCAAACCCTATCAGCATGGAGAACTGCAGGATGAGCTCTCCACTGAGACTAGAATGGAGTGGCAAGAGTATGTCCTCCTCCTTTCTCATCATTTGCACCTCATTTCCTATTTATACTCATTTCTCACTCATATATATAGTACTGCAGACAGTTACAACCACTACTACCACATGTACCTCACACAATAACCATAATATATAACTGACGACATATAAATGTACACAATGCAATAATATACCTTGTACATGTCACATAAGCACACTGATCTATATAATATACTAGCTGAAGGACCCGGCTTCTCACGTGTCATTTAATGTTTGTGTGTCGTTAAAAGATATCGACAGTCTGCACTATAACAGTGGCATCAACAGTACCCCTTAACACTAACCCCCACACAGTGCCCCGTTTCCTTAAAATGGGACCTCCACAGCAGCCCACCCCCTTAACTTTGACCTTCACAGCAGCTTTTCCCTTTAACAGTGAGTTCCACAGCACTCCACCCCTTTAACAGTGACCTCCAAAGGGCTCCGCCCCTTAACAGTGACCCTACTATTCCCCGCCCCCTTAACAGAGACCTCCACAGCGACTGCCCCTTTAACAGTGACTTCAACAGTACCCCGCTCCCTTAACAGTGACCTCCACTGTACCCCGCTTCCTTAACAGTGAACTCACAGTACCCCGCTGCCTTAACAGTGACCTCACAGTACCCCTCTGCGTCTTTAATAGTGACCTCCACAGTCCCCTCCTCCCTTAACAGTAACCCCCACAGTGTCCTGCCCCCTTAACAGTTATATCCACAGTGCCCTCTCCTTTAACAGTAACCCCCACAGTGTCCTGCCCCCTTAACAGTTATATCCACAGTGCCCTCTCCTTTAACAGAGACCTCCACAGCACTCACCCCTTTAACAGTGACCTCCACAGCATACGCCCCTTTATTAGTGACCTCCACAGTACCCCGTCTCCTTAACAGTGATTTCCACAACACACCGCCACCTTAACAATGGCCTCTACAGCAATCTGCCCCATAACACTGACCTCCATAGCAGACTGTCCCCTTAACTGTGACCTCCACAGCAGCCTGCCCCTAGGGTGGCCAGAGGTCTGGTTTTATGGCAGACAGTCCGGCTTTCAGACTCCCTGTCCTCCGCCCGGCGCAGGGCCTGGACGGACACAGGGATGTCCTTTTGAACAGCTTACTCTCAGACAGCAGCACGGTGCTGTGAGCGTGAGCTGCAGGGAGAAAGTCACCCTCCCTCCCACCCCTGCAGCTGACAGAAGTTGATTTTTACTTTCATTTTTTCAATCTCTGTTGGCTGTGAAGTGGGATGGGGCATGCCCTAACTGGGTCGGGGGCAGGGTTTTTAAGTCCGTCTTTTGAGGGTGGCCTGAATGGCCACCCTACTTGCCCCGGAACTGTGACCTCCACAGCACTCTGCTCCCTTAACAGTGTCATCCACAGTGCCTTGCCCCTTTAAAGCAGTGAAGAAAAATGGCTTGGTTGTTGGGTAATGCATTTTTTTGAATATCTCAGGAACGGTACGTGCTAGAGAACTGAGACCTGGTATAACACCTTACTGGACACCTGATGTACCTGTCTGTCAAATTTCGTGATTGTAAATGCAACGGTGCAGATTCCATTAGCGGACATACACACATATAAACACACAGTGTTGGACTGGGGTGCCTAGGGCCCACTAGTGGAATTGATTTTGGGGGACCACCCTAGAGCTGGATATATTACTTGTTCATTTTTTCAGTCTCACGCACATGAATGTATGCATTTTGGCACACACTACAGTATGCTAAACAGAACAGTATTGTGCACTACACTATATCAAATTGTTTCTCATTCAGCAGCTCATGTAGTTGATAACTGTGCCGGTTATTTACAGTCAGTAGTTTGACAGCAGTCACACGTGGACAATCCGTGTCCTAGATGAACCACCCAGTCTCCCAGCCCGCCTAATCAATATCCAAAGTGAAGGAAATGTTTCTTGCATATTCAAAAGAATACATTTATTGAAGTGATCGCAGTAGCGTCACGGCCTTCTCACAGCTCACCAAGCACAGCGCTGTACATTGTATAGTGGCTGTGCTTGGTATCATGCTCAGCACCTTTCCCTTCTACAGGGCCGAGCTGCGCCTAGGCCACTTGATGAACGTGACGTCACATGGCCTAAGAAAAGCACAGAGAAGGTGCACAGATCTCACAGTAGCACCCGGTACCTTCTCGAACAACTGATCGGCAGTGGTCCCTGGTGTCAGATCCCCACCGATCAGATACTGATGACCTATCCACAGTCATATGTGACTGATATCAGCTGCTCCTCCTATAACTAGAGAAAATTCAACTTGGCTGGTTCGCCGAATTTTCCGAAAAAATTTGATTCGATACGAATATATTTGCAGCGTATCGCATTAAAAAAACTGCTATTTCCGGACTGCAGAGAGCCTTTATAGGGGTTTAGAACACTGTGCCTTGCAGTAACACACATAGAGAGTGTGCTTTGGTACTGAAATAATACTGTGAGTCAGTATGACATGCAGATGACAGGTGTCGCTATTCACTTCACCTATTTGGGCAGTCACAGGGCCACAACTGTCCAAATAACTCAAGTATGAACTTAGCATCACAGGTTGATGTTAACGTCAAGAATATGCGCACTCCTTTTATACCGTCGTCAGCTGATTCCACATAGATGTCTACAGAACCTGTTCTATTAAACGCTCATACAAGTAGAGCCCCCTCCCCCCCTTATTAACAATGCAGACCACCTAAACAATGTTGTCATTATTAGTTTAACTAGAGCCCCCTCTGGCCCACACAGCTGTGGTAATTGAACACAGCACGGCCACGTTACAAGCACCACACGAAGATGCCGTTTTGTTGTGCCCTGCAGTCACAGGGAGACCACAGGACACAAGGAGCTCACACAGAGGCCTAAAGGGCACAGGGAAAACACAGAGCTGACAGTGGGAACTCACAGGTCAGTGACCATCAGTACTTGAGGGCAGCGTAGGGCTGCTACAATGAGAGCTTGACCCCAGCAGTCCTGCACCCCCTCCTCCACAGACACTGCTGCATGCTTCTTACTAAATTAACTTACCAGGTGCTTTAATAGGAGGGTCCTGGGAGCTCCTGCAGTCCGGCAGCTGAGTTCAGAGCCTGTGGGTAAGATGCAGCAGAAGGCCCAGTCATCCAGTCTGATGTTTGGGCATTGCAGCCTAGAGAAGTGCGGACAAAGGCTGGGGGGTGGGGCTGTGTTTCCTCTGCCCACACAGAACGTCCTTATGCTGGCCTGTCACTGAGCTCTGGTGAGCCTGGGGTGGGAAATACTTAGATATTTAACAGCAGGGGGACCCTGCATGGCATGCATGGCATTTTGGGTGATCTCGCCCAGATTTCCTTTCTCCATGTCCTCAGACATGCAGCAGCCATCTGATTCGTTATCAAGAGGAAATTCGGATTCGGTTCGAATCGAAAAATTCCTGAAAATCGGATCGAATTCCACTTTGTCAGCTTCGATTCGCTCATCTCTACTTATAACGCTCCAATACTGATATAACCTCCAGAGACATTACATCATATGTGACTGATATCATCTGCTCCTCTTATAACACTCCAGCACAGATATAACCTCCAGAGACATTTACACCATATGTGACTGATATCAGCCGCTCCTCTTATAACGCTCCAGACTGATATAACCTGCAGAGACATTACATAATATGTGACTGATATCAGCAGCTGCTCTTATAATGCTTCAGCACTGACATAACCTCCAGAGACATTACATCATATGTGACTGATATCAGCCACTCCTCTTATAATGCTCCGGTACTGATATAACCTCCAGAGACATTACATCATATGTGACTGATATCAGCTGCTCCTCTTATAATGCTCCAGCAGTAATATAGCCTCCAGAGACATTACATAATATGTGACTGATATCAGCCGCTCCATTCATAACACTCCAGTGCTGATATATTCTCCGGAGACATAACATCATATGTGAGTGATATCAGCCTCTCCTCTTATAACGTTCCAGACTGATATAACCTCCAGAGACATTACATCTAGTGGTGAGCGAGCACCTAAGTATTTGGGAGTGCAGATGTTCGGGCCGAACACATTGCTATGTTCTTGTGCTAGGCTGAGCACCCGAGTCTAATGGCAGTCAATGGGAGACAACCAGGCAACCACCTGCTCTGAAGAGGAGAGGGTGCCTGGTCCATAGGAAAAGGTCAGAAAGTGACAGAAACACTACCAAAATGGATTGGGAATAGCATGGGGACAATGTCTGGATGCATCTTGGACTCCCAGGTCGCTGCTGGGAACCATGTTGTCCGAGTTGTACGCCACTGTACCGGCACTACAATACACCCTTTATTACACATAAAGGAGGGCATGATACACACCCTTGAAAAATTATGATTGGTGGCCTGCTGCTGACCCTCAAAAACATTTGGAGCAAGGGCCTGCTGGTGAACCTCTAAAACATTATGGTTGAGGGCCTGCTGATGAGCTGACCCTATAAAACATTATGGTTGAGGGCCTGCGGATGAGCTGACCCTATAAAACATTATGGTTTAGGGCTTGCTGGTGAGCCAACCATATAAAACATTATGGTTTTGGGCCTGCTGGTGAGCTGACCTTGTAAAACATCATGGTTGAGGGCCTGCTGCTGATGAGATAACCTCTACAAATTATAGTTAAGGGCCTGCTGGTGAGCTGACCCTGTAAAAGATTATGGTTTAGGGCTTGCTGGTGAGCTGACACTGTAAAACATTATGGTTGAGGGCCTGCTGGTGAGCTGACCCACTACAAATTATGGTTGAGGGCCTGCTGGTGAGCTGACCCTGTAAAACATTATGGTGGAGGGCCTGCTAGTGTGCTGACCCTATAAAACATTATGGTTTAGGGCTTGCTGGTGAGCTGACCCTGTAAAACATTATGGTTGAGGGCCTGCTGGTGATCTGACCCTCTAAAACATTATAGGTTGAGGGCCTTCTTGTGAGCTGACCCTGTAAAACATTATGGTGGAGGGCCTGCTAGTGTGCTGACCCTATAAAACATTATGGATTAGGGCTTGCTGGTGAGCTGACCCTGTAAAACATTATAGTTAAGGGCCTGCTGGTGAGCTGACCCTCTAAAACATTATAGGTTGAGGGCTTGCTGGTAAGCCAACCATATAAAACATTATGGTTTTGGGCCTGCTTGTGAGCTGACCCTGTAAAACATTATGGTGGAGGGCCTGCTAGTGTGCTGACCCTATAAAACATTATGGTTTAGGGCTTGCTGGTGAGCTGACCCTGTAAAACATTATAGTTGAGGGCCTGCTGGTGAGCTGACCCTCTAAAACATTATAGGTTGAGGGCTTGCTGGTGAGCTGACCCTCTAAAACATTATGGTTGAGAGCTTGCTGGTGAGCCAACCATATAAAACATTATGGTTTTGGGCCTGCTGGTGAGCTGACCCTGTAAATCATTATGGTTGAGGGCCTGCTGGTGAGCTGACCATCTACAAATTATGGCTGAGGGCCTGCTGGTGTGCTGACCCTGTAAAACATTATTGTTGAGGACCTGCTGATGAGCTAACCTCTATAAATTATGGTCAAGGGCCTGCTGGTGAGCTGACCCTGTAAAAGATTATGGTTTAGGGCTTGCTGGTGAGCTGACACTGTTAAACATTATGGTTGAGGGCCTGCTGGTGAGCTGACCCTCTAAAACATTATAGGTTGAGGGCCTGCTTGTGAGCTGACCCTCTAAAACATTATGGTTGAGGGCTTGCTGGTGAGCTGACTATCTAAAACGTTATAGGTGAGGGCCTGCTGGCGATCTGACCCACTAAAAATTATGGTTGAGGGCCTGCTGGTGAGCTGACCCTGTAAAACATTATGGTGGAGGGCCTGCTAGTGTGCTGACCCTATAAAACATTATGGTTTAGGGCTTGCTGGTGAGCTGACCCTGTAAAACTTTATAGTTGAGGGCCTGCTGGTGAGCTGACCCTCTAAAACATTATAGGCGAGGGCCTGCTGGCGATCTGGCCCTTTAAAATATTATGGTTGAGGGCCTGCTGGTGAGCTGACCTTCTTTAAAAATTGTAGTAGAGGGAATATATACAATCTAGATGAGGGGGAGGCTGAGTAGGAGGAGAAAACATGATCCAACCATATAAGCAGTTTTTTGTGGTGGAAAAGGTGCATGGGAATACACTACAGTAAACTGAGTACATTATAAACAATACATCGAAATTGCCTTTATGTTCATCATCAGCTCAGCGCAAGTTCGTGCCACGTGTCCAACTTGGACACCCAGTAGTTCTAAGGCACTGAGGGATCATTTAGGACGCTGACACGGTCTGCGATGTATTCCTTCACCATCTTCCAAAACTTTTCCTATCGCGCTTCAGGGTGAGGTTGCTGGCAGGGTGTAATGAAAGTGTCCCATGCCTTGGAAAGTGTTGCCCTGCCTTTGTGGAACAGCTGTGTGTTCCCCTTGTCTCCCGTCCTCGGTTGCCTAAGGATGTACGGACTCTGCCGGCCGCGTTGTCAGATGGAAAATTTTGGAGCAATCTCTCAACAAGTACCTGGTATTGCACCGTTTTTACTTGTCCTCTCCACCACAGGAATGAGAAATTAGAATTTCTCTTTGTAGCGTGGGTTGAGAAGGGTGAACACTCAGTAATCTGTGTTATCTAAAATGCGTATAATGCGAGGGTCGTGGGAAAGGCAGCCTAATATGAAGTCAGCCATGTGTGCCAGAATACCAACAGGCAAGACGTTGATGTCAACATCAGGATGACTCTCCATCCCCTCATCTTCCTCCTGCTCCTCCTCTTCTGCTCATCCACGCTGAACAGATGGAATTAAAGTTCCATGGGTACTACCCTCTGTAGCAGAGTCAACTGTATCCAGCTACTCCTCCTCCTCCTCTTCATGGCCCTTGAGAAGACGAACTGTGGGTGGTCTGGCTATCACCCTGTGTAATGTTCTCCCCTATTTCCTAGTCTGCCACATTCAGAGTGTCTTCCTTAATTAGGGGCAGCGATAGTTTGAGTAGACACAGCAGTGGGATGGTATGCTGATTATAGCGTTAGTGCCACTAACCATCTGTGTAAATTCATCAAAGTTTATTAAAACCTCACAGAGGTCTGACATCAATGCCCACTCCTCACTTGTGAATAGTGGCAGTTGACTGGAAAAGCGACAACCATGTTGCAGCTGGTATTCCATAACTGCCCTCTGCTGCTCACAAAGCCTGGCCAACATGTAGAATGTAGAGTTCAACGCGTGCTCACATCACACAAAAGTCGGCGAGCTGTAAGCCGCAAGCGCTGCTGCAGCTTGACAGACCGGCAGAACCTTTGGACGACTTGCGGAAATGGGTACACACACGGTGCGCCTTTACTAGTAGCTCTTGCATATTGGGGTAGGTTTTGATAAACCGCTGAACCACTAAGTTTAAGATGTAGGCTATGCATGGGATGTGTGTCAGGTTGCCGAGCTCCAAAGCCGTCAGCAAGTTTCGGCCATTGACAGACACAACCATGCCTGGTTGTAGGTTGAGTGGCGAGAGCCACAGCTCGGTCTGGTCTCTTATTCCCTGCCACAGCTCTGCGGCGGTGTGCTGTTTGTCCCCTAAGCAGATCAGCTTCAGCGCGGCCTGTTGATGCTTACCCACAGCAGTGCTACACTGATTCCAGCTAGCGACTGATGGCTGACTGCTGTTGGAGAAGTGTGTGGAGTCGGAGGAGAAGTGGGGGTTGGAGCCAGTAACATAGCTGCTGGCAGAGACCCTGATGGATGTAGGGCCCACAATCCTGGGTGTGGGTAGCACCTGTGTCATCCCAGGGTACGACTCACTCCCGGTCTCCAAAACATTCACCCAGTGTGCGGTCAGGGAATGTAGCGTCCTTGGCAACTAGCACTTGTCCATGTGTCCGTGGTGAGGTGGACCTTCCCAGTAAGTGCGTTGGTCAGGGCACGGGTGATGTTCTGGGACACATACTGGTGTAAGGCGGGCACGGCACACAGTGAAAAATAGTGGCGTGTGGGGATTGCGTACCGAGGGACGGCAGCTGACATCAGACTGTGCAAGGCCTCAGTGTCCTCAAGCCTAGATGTCAACATCTCAAGGGCCAGACATTTAGAAAGTTAAGCATTTAGTGCTATGGCCTGTGGGTGAGTGGGTGATATTTGTGCTTGCGTTCAAATGCCTGTGTTATCGACATTTGGACTCTGCGCTGGGACAGGGAAGTGGATGTTGTTGCTGACGGTTCATACGAAGGGGATTGGCCAGGGGATTGGCCAGCAGTGCGTAACACAGGGGAAGAGGAGGCAGTGGTGTGACCCGCATACCCATATTGTGGACCCAGGCGTTCGGCCCACTTATTAGGGTGCTTGGATGCTATGTGGTGGATCATGCTGGTGGTGGTAAGGTTGCTACTGTTCATGCCTGGCTCATTTTGGTACGGCACAGGTTGCATGATACCACTCTTTTGTCGTCTGCACTTTCCTCAAAAAAGCGCCACATTTACACGTGGTGTGCTCGGTGTAACGGTTGCGGGCCTGTTTAGTGTGGGCCGACTTCTCCCTTTTGCAACCCCAGTGCCTCTATCAGACTGTTGCGGTGCTGCCGATCCCTTCCCATCTGTACTGCTGTCCTCGCTCAGCTTTTCACCTTACCATGTCGGGTCAGTGACTTCATTGTCCACCACCTCCTCTTCCACTTCCTCACTCTGCTCATCATCCTGACTTGACCTAACCACAACCTCAGTGATTGACAACTGTGTCTCATCATCATCCACCTCGTGAATGAATGATTGCAGTTCACCACCGTCATCTTCTTGAGACTGTGAAGGCTCAAGAGGTTGGGAATCAGGGCACAATATCTCAGGTACCTCTTCAAGCGTGCTGGGCGAGAGAGCCAAACCATGTACTGGCGATGAAAAGAAGTCATGTGAATATGCGAGTGTGGGATCACTTGTTGGGCCAGACTAGACATGGTTGGAGGAAGGATGATCAGAGTGAGGATTCGGTTGACCAGACTCTTGGCTACAGAGACTGGACTTAGTGGAAGAGAGGGTGGTGCTTAACTGACTGGAAGCATTATCCTCAGTAATCCAACCGACCACCTGTTTGCACTGGTCCGACTTGGACAGTGTTGTGCTGCCCCGCCCAGATAAGTTGGATATGAAGCTGGGTAAGGTGGATTTTTTAGTTTTTTCTGGTGCACTGGCAGCAGGCACAGTTTCATTGCACCCAGGGCCCCGGCCTCTGCTTGCACCATCAGCATCACGCCCACTTCCCCATCCCTTTGTGCTCACCTTCTTGATATTAACGGTTTTGTCTGTAAGTTTGGCGCAGATTGTTTTACTGTCCAGTAAAGACACCGTTTTCTGATGCAGGACAGTATTGGTTACAGAACACCACAGATTTTGGACACTAGGCCCAGATTAATGGAAGCTGTAATATAGACAGTATTTTTAGATGCAGTTCAGTATTGAATACAAAAACACACAGATTTTGGACACTAAACTAGGCCCGGATTAATGGAAGTTTAAATGTACACACCTCAGGTTCAGTTATCCAGTATCATTAATTGATCAAAAGGTGTGTTAATCCATCGGTAGGAAAATGCCCACACTATTCCAGGTCAAATCCGCAATATGTAAAACAGTCATAAAATAAGGCAGTGTGGCAGAAAAGCTTGCAGTGTGTTTGTGGCGTCCCACTCCACCCTGCCTAAACCGCCTTTTACCTTTCCAGACGGCTTCTATCACTGTAGGTATCCTTTTTAGACGGGCCCGTTCATATAATCCTTAGTTCACCAAGTTTATGTTGAGTAGTTCATTTAGATGTTTGCAGGACTCTCAAAGTGTGTGTTACAACCAGTGTCCAGCGACACCCGGAAGTTTGCAGGACTCCAGAGAGATATTTTTCAATCTATATTTCTTCAGAGAAGGCGGTGGATAAAGGCAAATATACAGTTGCTCATCCGTAAATACCGCAGGTCCTGATCAAACACGTTTCGGAGTTTCAACTTTACCCCTTCCTCAGTGGTGACACCACTGAGGAAGGGGTAAAGTTGAAACCCCAAAACGTGTTTGGTCAGGACCTGCGGTATTTGCGGATGAGCAACTTTATCCCTTCCTTTTGATTTGACCTGGAATAGTGTGGACATTTTCCTGCAGATGGATTAACACACCTGTTGATTAAGTAATGATACTGGATAACTGAACTTGAAGTGTGTACATACACCTACCATTTTAACCTGAAGTGGAAATATATACTGGACATTGGTGCTTTTTTCGTGCATTTAACCCCTTGATGTTGGAGCATTAACTGATAACTGATAATATATTACAGCACATTGATACATCTGCTTTATATTAGGACTTATATGTCATTATATGTCAGTTTATAGTTTTCATTGTATGTGTTTTGCAGAGAATAAACATTTTAAAATATTTTTAATATATCACCTGGTGCACAATTAGTATTCCAGTTTTGAGTGCTCAGCCCAGCTTTTACCTTTTATTTTATATTTGTGTTGGTTGGGTGGATCAACAGGGCTTTGCAGCACCACTCCTTTGTTATAGGCATAGTGAGCCACTATTGCCTTTGTTTTTCGTAATAAAGACAGTGTTTTTACATGCAGTTCAGTATTGCATACAAAAACCCACCGATTTTTTGGACACTACACTGGGCCAAGATTAATGGAAGTTGTAATATTGACAGTGTTTTTAGATGCAGTTCAGTAATGGATACAAAAACCCACAGATTTTGGATACTACACGCCCAGGTTAATCCCTCCAGGACCTTGGACAAGAATGCTAGTCCTAACTTGACGCTACTTAATGCACTAGGACGAGCATTCTCATCCAAGGGTTAATGCGCTGCCCCACACGCGCTGCCGCAATCAGCAGCAGGGGCCCGGCTGATACTGAAAGCCATGCCCCTGCTGTATCCGCTAGCATCGGTGAAAATACTGATGCCGGCAGATTAACCCCCTGTATGCCACGGTCGCGCTGACCGCAGCATACAGGAGGTTTGCGGCAGTTTGCACATCCCCATCGGGTCCCCGCACTGCAGTAATGGGGAACCGAGGGTTGCTATGGCAGCCCTGATGCCTTGAACAGGCATCGGGACTTCCAGCTGCCGCAGCCCAGGAGATCCAGCCCCTAGGCAACTGTTAGCGTCTTACAGTGTAAGACACTGACAGTTCAATACAGCACAATACAGATGTATTGTGCTGTATTGAAACAGGCATTAGACCCTGAATCTTGAAGTCCCATAGTGGGACAAAACATAAAGTGAAAAAAGTTTAAAGTAAAAAAAAAGGGCCTATTTCCCAAAATAAAGTTAAAAAAATTGTAAAAAATAGGAAAAAAAGAAAAGTAGACATATTAGATGTCGCTGCGTCCATATCGACCGGCTCTATAAAAATATCACATGATCTATCCACTCAGGTAAAAACCATCCAAATAATAAAATAACATCTGTGCTAAAAAAACATTTTTTGGTCACCTTACATCACTAAAAGTGCAACACCAAGTGATCAAAAAGGTGTATCCCCCCGAAACAGTACCAATCTAACCGTCACCTCATCCCACAAAAATATGTCCCTACCTAAGACCATCGCCCAAAAAATAAGAAAACTATGGCTCTCAGACTATGTACACACTAAAATATGATTTTTTTTTTGTTTCAAAAGTGATGTTATTGTTTAAAAAATAAATAAATATTAGATATCGCCGCATTTGTAAGAACCTACTGTATAAAAATATCACATGATATAACCTTTCAGATGAACACCGAAAAAAAAAAAAACGTGTAAAAAAAGCAATTTTTTTGTCTTCTCACATCACAAAAAGTGTAATACCAATCAATCAAAAAGACATACACACCCCAAAATCATATTAATCAAACCGTCATCTCATTCTGCAAAAAATGAGACTCTAACTAAGATAATCGCCCAAAAAATAAAAAAACTATGGTACTCAGAATATGGAAACACTAAAATATAATTTTTTTTTTGTTTCAAAAGTGATGTTATTGTGTAAAACAGAAATAAATAAAAAAAAAGTATACATATTAGGTATGGACTCGTCCGTACGAATCTGCTGTATAAAAATATCACATGACCTACCCCCTCAGGTAAACATCGTAAAAAATAAAAAAATAAAATTGATGTCAAAAAAGCCTTTTTTTTTGTCACCTTACATCACAAAAAGTGTAATAACAAGCAATCAAAAAGTCATATGCACCCCAAAGTAGTGACAATCTAACCATCATCTCATCCCGCAAAAATGATACCCAACCTGAGACAATCGCCTAAAAACTGGAAAAACTATGGCTTTCAGGCTATGGAGACACTAAAACATGATTTTTTTTTTGTTTCAAAAATGATATTATTGTGTAAAATTTAAATAAATAAAAAAATCTGACATATTAGGTATTGAGACACCCGTAACAACCTGCTCTATAAAAATATCAGACGACCTAACCTCTCAGGTGAACACCGTAAAAAAAAAAGTGTAAAAAAAGCTATTTTTTGTCCCTTACATCACAAAAAGTGTAATACTAAGCGATCAAAAAGTCATACGCACCCCAAAATCAAACCAATCAAACTGTCATTTAATTCAGCAAAAAATGAGACCCTAACTAAGACAATCGCCAAAAAAATATAGAAACTATGGCTCTCAGACTATGGAGACACTAAAACGTGATTTTTTTTTGTTTCAAAAAAGATATTATTGTGTAAAACCTAAATAAATTTAAAAAAGTATACATATTGTGTATTTCCACATCCATAACGACCTGCTCTATAAAAAATACCACATGAACTACCCTCTCAGATGAACACCGTAAAAAAAAAAAGACGGTGTAAAGAAACCATTTTTTGTCATCTTACATCACAAAAAGTGTAATACCAAGCAATAAAAAAGTCATACGCACCCCAAAAGCATACCAATGAAACCGTCATCTCATTCCGAAAAAATTAGACCCTAACTAAGACAATCTCAAAAAAAATATAAAAACTATGGCTCTCAGAATATGGAGACACTAAAACATGATTTTTTTCAAAAATGCTTAATTATGTAAAACTGAAACAAACAACCCCAAAAAGTACACATATTTGGTATAAAAATACCACATGAACTAACCCCTCTGGTGAACATTGTAAATAACAAAAAATAAAAACAGTGCCAAAACAGCTATTTTTTGTTACCTTGCCTCACAAAAAGTGTAATACAGAGCAACCAAAAATCATATGTACCCTAAAATAGTAGCAATAAAACTGCCACCTTATCATGTAGTTTTCAAAATGGGGTCTTTTTTGGAGTTTTTACTCTAGGGGTGCATCAGGCAGGGGGGCTTCAAATGAGACATGGTGTTAAAAAACCAATCCAGCTAAATCTGCCTTCAAAAACTGTATGGCATTCCTTTCCTTCTGCGCCCTGCCGTGCTCCCGTACAGCAGTTTACAGCCACGTATATGGTGATTCTGTAAACTACAGAATCAGGGCAATAAATTATGAGTTTTGTTCGGCTGTTAACCCTTGCTTTGTTCTGAAAAAAAATTATTAAATGGAAAATCTGACAAAAAAGTGAAATTCTGAAATGTCATCTCCATTTTCCATTAGTTCTTGTGGAACACCTAAAGCGTTAACAATGCTTGTAAAATCAGTTTTGAATACCTTAAGGGGTGTAGTTTCTAAAATGGGGTCACTTTTTGGTGGTTTCTATTATGTTAGCTCAACAAAGTGACTTCAGACCTGAACTGATCCTTAAAAAGTGGGTTTTGGAAAATGTTTGAAAAATTTCAAGATTTTCTTCTAAATTTCTAAGCCTTCTAACGTCCCCAAAAAATTAAATAGCATTCACAATATGATCCAAACATGAAGTAGACATATGGGGAATTTTAAGTACTAACTATTTTTGGAGTTATTACTATCTATTATAAAAGTAGAGAAATAGAAATTTGCTAATGTGCTAATTTTTAAAAATTTTTGTAAATTTGGTATTTTTTTAAAAAAAAAATTAAATTTCCTGACTCAGTTTTACCACTGTCATGAAGTTCAATATGTGACGAGAAAACAATCTCAGAATGGCCTGGATAAGTAATAGCATTTTAAAGTTATTACTACATATGTTGACACATGTCAGATTTGTGAAATACCAGTCCCTTCTAAGTAGAAATCGCAATGCGATTACTTCAAGTTATATTAATCGCATTGCGATTTCAACTTTGAGCTGGATTTATAATGGGTCAGATTGTTAGAATTAACGAAGTTAACGAATATGGAATATACCAGCGCTAATTGAAATTGCAATGCGATTAATATAACTTGGAGTAATCGCATTGCGATTTCTACTTAGCACTGCTGCTATATTCCATATTCGTTAATTCTAGCCTAATATGTAAGATAGCAGTGCACTGCTAAGTTGTAATCGCAATGCGATTAATATACCTTCAATTAATCGCATTGTGATTTCAACAGTACATCCGACAGTACATTTTAGTATATGGAGAAGTTCCAATGGTGATGGGGATGCACCATGAGCACGGAAGTCGGCAGAAGCGGCAACAGGCACTGACTGGAGCAGCCAGGAATCCTCAGGACAGGTAAGAACTACTTTTGGGAAGTGGGAAAGAAAAAAAAACAAACAAAAAAAAAATGAATATTCGAAATAGAGAATTTATAGCGCTATATTAGAAATATTCTCGAATTAGCGAAGTGCCGATATTCGCTAAAAAAAAAATCGTTATTCGAATATTCGCGCTCAACACTATCCACCACAGGAATGAGAGATGAGAAGTTCTCTTTGGAGCGGGAGTCGAGAAGGGTGAACAACTAGTAATCGATGTTTGCCAAAATGCATATAACGCGAGGGTCACGGGAAAGGCAGCATACCATAAAGTCAGCCATGTGTGCCAGAGTCCCAACAGATTAGACTTCGCTGTCCTCATCAGGAGGATGACTCTTAATCTCCTCATCCTCTTCCTCCTCTTCTGCCCATCAAGATGGAATAAAACTGCTATGGGTACTACCCTCTGTAGTGGAGGCAACCGTCTCCTGCCCCTCCTAAACAAATTATTTTCTACACAGCCTGTTGCCGCTTCCACAATGCAGTGCTATACTGCTTCCAGCTACTGACTGATGGCTGGCTGGTTCTTCAAGATGAGAATTCAGAGGTGGAAGTGGAGGAGGAGGTGGAGGAGGAGAAGGGGGGGCTGCAGCCACTAATGTAGGTGGTGGAAATCCTGATGGAAGTAGGGCGCGCAATCCTTGGCGTCAGTAGCACCTGTGCCATCCCTGGGTATGACTTGCTCTCGGTCTCCACAACATTCACCCAGTCTTAAACTTAGTGGTTCAGCGGTTTATCAAAACCTACCCCAATTTGCAAGAGCTACAAGTGAAGGTGTGCCGCGTGTGTGTGCCCATTTCCGCAACTCGTCCACAGCGGCTTCCAGCTCACCTACTTTCGTGCGACGTGAGAACGCGCTGGAACTCTGCATTCTACATATTGGCCAGGTTTTGTGAGCAGCAGGAGGCAGTTGCAGAATACCAGCTGCAACATGGTCGTCGCCTTTCGAGTCAACTGCCACTATTCACAAGCAAGAAGTGGGCATTGATGTCAGACTTCTGTGAGGTTTAAAACAACGTTGATGAATCCACACAGATGGTTAGTGTCAATAACTCTATTATCAGCATAAACATCCCACTGCTTTGTCTACTCAAACGATCGCTGCTCACAATTAAGGAGGACGCTCTGATTGTAGCAGACGAGGAAATGGGGGAGGACATCACACAGGTTGATAGGTAGACCACCCACAGTTCGTCTTCTCAGCGCGAGTTGGGCCATGAAGAGGAGGAGGAGGAGCGGGGGACAGTTGCCTCTGCTACAGAGGGTTGCAATTTATGGAGCTTTAATTCTATCTGTTCACCGTGGATGGGCAGAAAAGGAGGAGGAGGATGAGGAGATGTAGAGTCATCCTGAAGTCGAGATCGACATCTTGCCTGTTGGTACTCTGGCAGACATGGCTGACTTCATGTTCGGCTGCCTTTCATGCAATCCTCGAGTTATACGCATTTTAGATAACATGGATTACTGGGTGTTCACCCTTCTCAACCCCCGCTACAAAGAGAACTTCACATCTCTCATTCCTCTGGTAGAGAGGATGAGTAAAACAGTGCAATACCAGAAGGTGCTTGCTCCAAAATCTGACAACGCGGCCGGCAGAGTCCGTACTTCCTTAGGCAACCGAGAAAGGGAGGCAAGGGGAACACAAAGCAGTTCCAACAGAGGCAGGGCAACACTCTCCGAGGCATGGGACACTTTCATGACATTCCGCCAGCAACCTCACCCTGAAGCGGCCTAGTGGTACAAGGAGGGAAAAGTTTTGGAATATGGTGAAGGAATACATAGAAGACCATGTCAGCGTCCTAAATGATCCCTCAGTGCCTTACAACTACTGGGTGTCCAAGCTGGACACATGGCACGAACGTACTCTCTACGCCTTGGAGGTGCTGGCCTGCCCTGCCACCAGCGTTTATGACTGGGCGTGTATTTAGTGCTGTTGGTGGCATTATAACAGATAAGCGTATCTGCTTGTTCACTGGCAATGCTGACAGTTTGACTCAGATAAAAATGAACAATGCCAGGATTGCCCCTGACTTCTCAACTCCACCAGAGGAGAGCTGAGCTAATGATGAAGATAAAGGCAATTTCAATCTATCATTTATAATGTACTCAATCTACTATAGTGTATTCCCATGCACCTTTTCCACAATAAAAGTGTATGGTTGAATCTTGTTTTCTCCTCCTCCTCCTCATCAAGATTGTATATATTCCCTCCACTCTAATTTTTTTTATAAGGTCAGCTCAACTGCAGACCCTCAACTCAAATTTTTTTATAGGGTCAGCTGAACAGCATGCACTCGAATATAATGTTTTAGAGCATCAGCTGTACAGCATTCACTTGCATATAAAGTTTTAGAGCATCATTTGAACAGCATGCACTCGCAAATAATGTTTTAGAGCGTCAGCTGAACAGCATGCACTCGCATATTATGTTTTAGAGCGTCAGCTCACCAGCAGGCCCTCGCCCCTAATGTTTTAGAGGGTCAGCTCAGCAGCAGGACCTCATCCCTAATGTTTTAGAGGGTCACCAACAGGCCCTTGCTCCAACTGTTTTTGAGGGTCACCAGGAGGCCACCAATCAATTTTTCAAGGGTGTGTATGATACCCTCCTTTATGTGTAATAAAGGGTTCACTTAGTGCATAGGCTTTAAAAGTGTAGGAGTCCCACTACCTGAACAATTGTACAATGTGAATGAGGCACTCCTTGATGTGATATACAGGCTGTTTTGGAGTGTCTCTTCCTTGTAATTTTTGGCAGCACTTGCACTTTATATACAACTAGCTGAAGGACCTTCTATTTCATTTAATGTTTTTGTGTGTCAAAAATATATCGACAGTATCCACTCAATCAGTGATAACAGTGATATCTACAGCACCCCGCCCCTTAACAGTGACCTCCAAAGCCCCCACCCCTTAACACTTACCTCCCACAGTGCCCTGTCCCTTAAAACGGGACTTCCACAGCAGCCCACCCCATTAACTTTGACCTTTACAGCAGCTTTCTCCTTTAACAGTGAGTTTCCCAGCACACCACCCCCTTGACAGTGACCTCCACAGGGGCCCTCCTCCTTAACAGTGGCCTTTACAGCAATCTGCCCCTTAACACTGACCTCCATAGCATACCATTCTCTTAACTCTGACCTCCATAGCAGCCTGCCCCTAGGGTGGCCAGATTTCCAGTTTTAGGCCGGACAGTCCGGCTTTCAGACTCCATGTCACTCTGTCTGGTGCAGGGTCAGGGATATCCTTTTGAACAGCTCACTCTCAGAGCAGCACTGTGCTGTCTGAGCTGTCTGAGTGTGAGCTGCAAGGAGAAAGTCACCCTCACTCTCACCCCTGCAGCTGACAGAAGTTGATTTTTAACTTCCATCGGCTGCGTAGTGGGAGGGGACGTGGCCTAACCATTTCAGAGTTGTTGCTTAACTGGACCAAGAAGTTGATTTTTACTTCATTTTTTCAATCCCTGATAGCTGAAGAGTGGGAGTGGGTGTGGCCTAACCAGATCAGGGTGTGTCCTTTTGAACAGCTCACTCTAAGACAGCAGTACTGTGCTGTCTGAATGTGAGCTTCAGGGAAAAAGTCACCATCCCACCAACCCCTGCAGCTGACCAAAGTTGATTTAACTTCATTTAAATCTAACCAAATCAGAGTTGTGGTTTAGTGGGATCTGGGGGCGGGGTTTTAAGGGTGACTTGAGTGGCCACCCTACCTGCCCCCTGAGCTGTGACCTCCACAGCACTCTGCTCCTTTAACAGTGTCATCCACAGAGTTTCTATGGAATCCTCAGGAAATAATGTACTAAGTGCTATTAGGCCATGGCTTTACTAATAGCTATTATCCTGGTGACAGATTTCCTTTAAAGGTCATCTACAGCAGTGAATAAACATGGCTGGGTTGCGATGGTTACTTAGAGTAAAACTGTGTGTGTGGAGACGAATTGCCAGTGAGCTTCTATTGGCTGATAAGGGTCATGTGACCAGGCTTCTATTGGCTAATGCATTTTTTGGGAATATCTCATGTGAAATTGATTTTTTTGGGGGTGTTTGTGCATTTTTTTGTCGGTCTGTAAAAGTGGCGGACAACATGGTTCCCAGCAGCGACCTGGGAGTCTAATATGCATCCAGACATCGTCCCCATGCTGTTCCCGATCCATTTTGATGGTGTTTCTGTCACTTTCTGAGCTTTTCCAATGGAGGGGGGTGCCTGGTTGTCTCCTATTGACTTCTATTATACGCGGGTGCTTGGCCGGGCACACGAATATATTGTTGGAATGTGTTCGGGTCAAACACCCGAATACTTTGGTGCTCAGTCATCAATAATGTCTACAACTCTGTGTGAACAACTCCCATATGATGTTTTTTTCTGCACAAGGCAGGCACACAAAACGACAACCATGTGCAAAATCTGCAATATTAAATTGAGCCCTGGACGTTCCAACACAATCATAGATAAAAGAGCTCCATTTCAGTGCATAAGGTAGCATCATCAGAACCTTTGGAAAAATACAACTGGCCTGCATTCCCAAAAATACATAGTCTGTCCTCCTTCTCCTGGTCCTCTTTTTTGCTGCCAACCCACATCCCCAAGTAAAACAGTTTCCTTGCCATAATCATCATAACCTACTTCTTATCTAGCTAAGACTCCTTATTCGCCTTGTCCTCTGCTCCACTGTGATACATCTACAACTAGAGATGAGAGAATCGAAGTTGACGAAGTCGAAATTGATCTGAATTCAATGAAAAGTTAGATTTGTCCGTAAGTCGAATTTCCTCCAGCTTCACGGTTCATATTTTTTATAAAATTACTGCTGCACATGTTAGAAAGAGGAAGGAAGAAGCTTAGAAACAAGGGATCACCCATAATGCTGTGGAGCCAGCTAGTCAGCAGATAGCCAGCCCCTGTAATGCCACAGCCCTATAAAAAGCCTCCTCATGCCCGGTCTCTGACATTTTACAGTGAACTATGTGTTTATAGAAAAAAAAAAATCAAAAGAAAAATGATGGAGATGTTCAGGGAAAGATTATTCATAGTGTAGGGAAAGGATATGGAGGCATTATCCAAACTGTAGGGAGAGAGCAAGGACCATAAGATAGTGTAAAGCCTGGGTAACAGGCTTAGGATCTGTTCTGGGTTAAAAGTGCTGTCTGATACCAGTTTTGGGATGTAATTTGATGGTATCTAACTATTTTCATTCATATTTTCTTCTGTACTGAAAGTGCAGTCTGATACAACTAGCTATGTTTCCTTCACATCCTGAGGCTCCTCCTCTTCCTCGTCATTTGTTTCTGCAGCAATCAATCACCAAGGCAATTGCAAAAAGACAAGAGTATGTGTACACTCATCCAACTGCGCAGAAGCTAAACGTTCCCCTGGCCAAGTTGCTGGTACTACAGTCCTTGTCTTTTCATGTGGTGGACTCTACCCATTTCAGAGAACTGATGGCTTGTGCCGAGCCAAGGTGGAGAGTCCCAAGCCATCATTACTTCTTCAAAAAGGCTTATCAGCCCTGCACACATATGTTGAACATAAGGTGGGTCAGTCCTTGAGCCTGTCAGTGTCTGCTAAAGTTGAGGGCAGTGCCAACTTGTGGAGCTTTAACTATGATCAAGGACAATATATGACCTTTACAGCCCACTGCCCACTGGGTAAATGTGGTTCCTGCCCAGCCTCCTCAGGAACTTGGCCAGGTGATGGCACTGCTGCCTCTCCATTCTCAAGCTGTGAGTCTTGCACCATTGTCCTCCTCTGCCACCACATCCTCAAATATGTCCTCAGCCTCCACTGCAGGAACAATTTGGAGTGCTCCTTCAGAATACCACCTACGCAGAACATGGCAGTGTTATGCTGTTCTGTACCTGGTTTGTCAAAGGAACTGCTCCACGTCCTTTAAGTGGAAATTGAATCCTGACTCTCTCCTCGCCAAATTAAAATCAAAACCATGGTCTCCAATAGTGATGAGCGGCAGGTGCCATATTCAATTTCGACGAAATTCGCGAATATTCGAATGAATATTCGTTTCATATTCGTCGAAATCGAATATTCGTCATTATTCTAGTTACCGCGATTAATATGCGATTTAAATAATCGCGTATTGCGATTTTAACTTAAGGCTACTTTCCTATTGGTTTCATATCTAGAATTATAGCGAAGATGACGGATATGACGAATGTATTCGTCATATTCCTCAAAACGAAGATAACGAAGTATTCTACATCTTCGTTTTAGCAATCTATTCGTCAACTTCGCTAATTCTAGCAATCAAATAGGAAGGTTGACTATAGAGACAACTGTGTTTAATTCGCTATGCGATTATTTATATATATTTTTTTAATAAATAGAATAATTATAATAATTATATCAAGTAATATAATTATTCTATAAAAAAAAAAATCGCATAGCGAATTTAACACAGCTGTCTCTATAGTCAACCTTCCTATTTGATTGCTAGAATTAGCGAGGTTGACGAATAGGTTGCTAAAGCGAAGATGTAGAATACTTCGTTATCTTCGTTTTGAGGAATATGACGAATACATTCGTCATATTCGCTATTCGCTAATTCTACCAAGCCAACCATAAAGTTCCTTGCTCATGGAGCGTCCCCATAACCATGGGAACATCTCCATATACTAAAATGTACTGTCGGATTTGAGGAATTACGTTGAAATCGCAATACGATTAATTCAAGTTATATTAATCGCATTGAGATTTCAACTTAGAGCTGGGTTTATAATGGGTCAGCTTGCTAGAATGAACGAAGTTAACGAATATGGAACTTTAATGAACATATTGTACTATTATAACTAAACTAATATAGCAGCCACATTCTATGCATTGCATCAAGATTCCTATAGTTTTAATGAATGTGTTGGACTATAATAACTACATTGATATAGTAGTTTAATTCCACGCATTATATTGCATCAAGATACCCACAGTTTTAGTGAATGCATTATGCTGCAATAGCTGCATTATTATACCAGTTTCAGTTAACACTATTAGTGTTGAGCGAACAGTTCGAGAATAGTTCGGGTTCGTAACGAATTTTGGGGTGTTCGGGACACGGACCCGGATCCGAACATTTTCAAAAAAGTTCGGGTTCGGGTTCGTTGTTCAGCGATTTCTTCCCGCTTTCTGAAGGAAAAAAAGCTGATTGGCACAGCAGCCAATCAGCTAGCGTTTTACTTCTTGCCCTAAGAGCCCATCACAGCCATGCCTACTAATGGCATGGCTGTGATTGGCCAAGTGCAGCATGTGACCCAGCCTCTATTTAAGCTGGAGTCACGTAGCGCCGCACGTCACACTGCTCTGATTAGTGTTGGGAGAGGACGCAGCTTCTGTGAGGGCAAGATTAGGCAGGGAAAAGTCAGCAACAGCACCTAATGAACGGATCGATCTATAGCTGTGAATGATTGAACTTCTGCTAGTTACTTGCTCACTGGTTTTTAGGCTGCACAGAGCGTTTTTCTGTTACTTATTTTCTGGGGTGATCGGCGGCTATTTTGTGACTTGTGGTGCACCAGAACAAGCTGCCACCAAGTCCATCAATCCATAAATACTAATTTTTTTTTTTGCTATATCCTACATTAGGGGCTTGGCTGAGCTAATTGTCACCCCTAGAAACTCAGGATAGCAATTTCTATATTTTATTAAGAGGTTAAATACAATTGCCAAAATACCAATCCCCTAAATCTGGTGTTCCAGCTTTGGCTAGCCAAGTATAATACTGTCTGCTGTTTGGCAAAGGATAGATTATATTCTCTGGTGAAATTCAATTGTCAAAATAGCAATCCCCTAAATCTGGTGTCCCAGCACTGGCTAGCAAACTATAATAGTGTCCACCAAAACATATATTTTGTTCTGAGGTGAAATTCAATTGCCAAAATAGCAATACCATAAATCTGGTGTCACAGCTGTTGCTGGCAAATCATAATAGTGTCCGCCAAAACATATATTTTGTTCTGGGGTGAAATTCAACTGCCAAAATAGCAATCCCCTAAATCTGGTGTCCCAGCACTGGCTGGCAAACTATAATAGTGTCCGCCAAAACATATATTTTGTTCTGGGGTGAAATTCAATTGCCAAAATAGCAATACCATAAATCAGTGGTTTCAGCTGTGGCTGGCCAAGTTTCATAGTGTCCTGCAAAGGATATATTTTGTTCTGGGGTGAAATTCAATTGCCAAAATAGCAATACCCTGAATATGGTGTTCTAGCTGTTGCAGGCCTAGTTTAAATCTGTCTGTAACAGGGTATATTTTGTTCTGGGGTGAAATTCAATTGCCAAAATAGCAATACCATAAATCAGTGGTTTCAGCTGTGGCTGGCAAACTATAATAATGTCCGCCAAAACATATATTTTGTTCTGGGGTGAAATTCAATTGCCAAAATAGCAATACCATAAATCAGTGGTTTCAGCTGTGGCTGGCCAAGTTTCATTGTGTCCTGCAAAGGATATATTTTGTTCTGGGGTGAAATTAAAGTGCCAAAATAGCAATACCATAAATCAGTGGTTTCAGCTGTGGCTGGCAAACTATAATAGTGTCTGCCAAAACATATATTTTGTTCTGGGGTGAAATTCAATTGCCAAAATAGCAATACCATAAATCTGGTGTCACAGCTGGGGCTGGCAAACTATAATAGTGTCCGCCAAAACATATATTTTGTTCTGGGGTGAAATTCAATTGCCAAAATAGCAATACCATAAATCAGTGGTTTCAGCTGTGGCTGGCCAAGTTTCATAGTGTCCTGCAAATTATATATTTTGTTCTGGGGTGAAATTCAACTGTCAAAATAGCAATCCCCTAAATCTGGTGTCCCAGCACTGGCTGGCAAACTATAATAGTGTCCACAAAAACATATATTTTGTTCTGGGGTGAAATTCAATTGCCAAAATAGCAATACCCTGAATCTGGTGTTCCAGCTGTTTGCAGGCCTAGTTTAAATCTGTCCGTAACAGGGTATATTTTGTTATGGGGTGAAATTCAATTGCCAAAATAGCATTACCATAAATCAGTGGTTTCAGCTGTGGCTGGCCAAGTTTCATAGTGTCCTGCATAGGATATATTTTGTTCTGGGGTGAAATTCAACTGCCAAAATAGCAATCCCCTAAATCTGGTGTCCCAGCACTGGCTGGCAAACTATAATGGTGTCCGCCAAAACACATATTTTGTTCTGGGGTGAAATTCAATTGCCAAAATAGCAATACCATAAATCAGTGGTTTCAGCTGTGGCTGGCCAAGTTTCATAGTGTCCTGCAAAGGATATATTTTGTTCTGGGGTGAAATTCAGTTGCCAAAATAGCAATACCCTGAATCTGGTGTTCTAGCTGTTGCAGGCCTAGTTTAAATCTGTTCGTAACAGGGTATATTTTGTTCTGAGGTGAAATTCAACTGCCAAAATAGCAATACCATAAATCAGTGGTTTCAGCTGTGGCTGGCAAACTATAATAGTGTCCGCCAAAACATGTATTTTGTTCTGGGGGGAAATTCAACTGCCAAAATAGCAATCCCCGAAATCTGGTGTCCCAGCACTGGCTGGCAAACTATAATAGTGTACGCCAAAACATATATTTTGTTCTGGGGTGAAATTCAATTGCCAAAATAGCAATACCATAAATCAGTGGTTTCAGCTGTGGCTGGCAAACTATAATAGTGTCCGCCAAAACATATATTTTAGTCTGGGATGAAATTCAATTGCCAAAATAGCAATACCCTAAATAAGATGTTCCAGCTGTTGCAAGCCTAGTTTAAATCTGTCTGTAACAGAGTATATTTTGTTCTGGGGTGAAATTCAATTGCCAAAATAGCAATACCCTGAATAAGGTGTTCCAGCTGTTGCAAGCCTAGTTTAAATCTGTCTGTAACAGAGTATATTTTGTTCTGGGGTGAAATTCAATTGCCAAAATAGAAATACCATAAATCAGTGGTTTCAGCTGTGGCTGGCCAAGTTTTATAGTGTCCTGCAAATTATATATTTTGTTCTGGGCTGAAATTCAATTGCCAAAATAGCAATACCCTGAATAAGGTGTTCCAGCTGTTGCAAGCCTAGTTTAAATCTGTCTGTAACAGAGTATATTTTGTTCTGGGGTGAAATTCAATTGCCAAAATAGAAATACCATAAATCAGTGGTTTCAGCTGTGGCTGGCCAAGTTTCATAGTGTCCTGCAAATTATATATTTTGTTCTGGGGTGAAATTCAATTGCCAAAATAGCAATACCCTGAATCTGGTATTCCATCTGTTGCAGGCCTAGTTTAAATCTTTCCATAAAAACATACCTTTCATCCAGGGCCTAAATACTAGCCCTAAAAGAGATATTCCCCTAAATCACTGGTTACTGCTGTGCCTGGATTAGTGTAATACGCTACATAAATAAATAGGCAGATAGTGTTAGGTGCCTGTAAAGGCCTGAATTTGAAATTAATACATTGGGCCAAATATTTTTTTTCTTATTGTGGTGCTTGGTGAACGGTAACAATGAGGAAAACATCTAGAATGGGACGCGGAACCGGTCGTGGTGGTGTTAGTGTACCCTCTGGTGCTGGGAGAGGACGTGGCCATTCTGCCACAGCCACACGTCCTAGTCAACCAACTACCTCAGGTTCCAGTACCCGCCAGAATTTACAGCGATATTTGGTGGAGCCCAATGCCGTTCTAAGGATGGTAAGGCCTGAGCAGGTACAGGCGCTAGTCAATTGGGTGGCCAACAGTGGATCCAGCACGTTCACAACATTATCTCCCACCCAGTCTTCTGCAGAAAGCGCACAGGTGGCGCCTGAAAACCAAGCCCATCAGTCTGTCACATCACCCCCATGCACATCAGGGAAACTGTCTGAGCCTCAAGTTATGCAGCAGTCTCTTATGCTGTTTGAAGACTCTGCTGGCAGGGTTTCCCAAGGTAATCCACCTAGCCCTTCCCCAGTGGTGGAAGACATAGAATGCACTGATGCACAACCACTGATGTTTCCTGATGATGAGGACATGGGAATACCATCTCATCGCAGTCCGCACGTCTCTGATGATGACGAAACACAAGTGCCAACTGCTGCGTCTTTCTGCAGTGTGTAGACCAAACAGGAGGTCAGGGAGGAAGACTGTGTGGAAGACGATGCAGGGGACGATGAGGTCCTAGACCCCACATGAAATGAAGGTCATGCCACTGACTTTCATGGTTCAGAGGAAGAGGCAGTGGTGAGACCGAGCCAACAGCGTAGCAAAAGAGGGAGCAGGGGGTAAAAGCAGAACAGCCGCCTCCAAGAGAGTTCGCCTGCTACTGGCCACCGCCACCAGGGACCGAGCACCCCAAAGGCAGCTTCAAGGAGTTCCCTGGCATGGCACTTCTTTAAACAATGTGCTGACGACAAGACCCGAGTGGTTTGCACACTGTGCCATCAGAGCCTGAAGCAAGGCATTAACATTCTGAACCTTAGCACAACCTGCATGACCAGGCATCTACATGCAAAGCATGAACTGCAGTGGAGTAAATACCTTAAAAGGAAGGAACTCACTCTGGCTCCCCCTGCTCCCTCTTCTGCTGCTGCCTCTGCCTCTTCCTCCTCATCGGGAGTAATGTTGGCACCTGCCGCCCACCAAACAGAGGATGTGCCACCGACACCACTACCTGCGTCACCAAGCATCTCCACCATGACACACGGCAGCGTTCAGCTCTCCATCTCACAAACCTTGGAGAGAAAGCGTAAATTCCCACCTAGCCACCCTCGAGCCCTGGGCCTGAATGCCAGCATTTCTAAACTACTGGCCTTTGAAATGCTGTCATTCAGGCTGGTGGACACAGACAGCTTCAAACAGCTGATATCCATGGCTGTCCCACAGTATGTTCTTCCCAGCCGCCACTACTTCTCCAAGAGAGCCGTGCCTTCCCTGCACACCCAATTATCAGATAAAATCAAGTGTGCACTGCGCAACGCCATCTGTGGCAAGGTCCACCTAACCACAGATACGTGGACCAGTAAGCACGGCCAGGGACGCTATATCTCCCTAACTGCACACTGGGTAAATGTAGTGGCGGCTGGGCCGCAGGCGGAGAGTTCCTTGGCGCACGTCCTTCCGCTGCCAAGGATCGCAGGCCATCTTTCTTTGCCTCCTGTAGCCTCCTCCTCCTACTTGGCTTCCTCTTCCTCTGCTTCCACCAGCTCATCCAGTCAGCCACACACCTTCACCACCAACTTCATCACAGCCCGGGGTAAACGTCAGCAGGCCATTCTGAAACTCATATGTTTGGGGGACAGGCCCCACACGGCAGGAGTTGTGGCGGGGTATTGAACAACAGACCGACGAGTGGTTTCTGCCGATGGGCCTCAAGCCCGGCCTGGTGTTGTGCGATAATGGGCGAAATCACGTTGCAGCTCTGCGACTAACCGGTTTGACGCACATCCGTTGCCTGGCGCATGTGCTGAATTTGGTGGTGCAGAAGTTAGTGCGGGCCGTCTGTGCGCGCTTCCGGCATTCACATCCTGCTGCTGCTCGCCTGTCTGCTCTACAGCGGAACTTTGGCCTTCCCGCTCACCGCCTCATATGCGACGTGTCCACTAGGTGGAACTCCACCTTGCACATGCTGGAGAGACTGTGCGGGCAGCAGCAGGCCATAGTGGAGTTTCAGCTGCAGCACGCATGCGTTAGTCGCACTGCGGAGCAGCACCACTTTACCACCAATGATTGGGCCTCCATGCGAGACCTGTGTGCCCTGTTGCGCTGTTTCGAGTACTCCACCAACATGGCCAGTGGCGATGACACCATTATCAGCGTTACAATACCACTTCTATGTCTCCTTGAGAAAACGCTTAGGGCGATGATGGAAGAGGAGGTGGCCCAGGAGGAGGAGGAGGAGGAGGAGGAGGGGTCATTTTCAGCACTTTCAGGCCAGTCTGTTAGAAGTGGCTCAGAGGGAGGTTTTTTGCAACAGCAGAGGCCAGGTACAAATGTGGCTAGCCAGAGCCCACTACTGGAGGACGAGGAGGATGAGGAGGAGGTGGAGGAGGATGAGGATGAAGCAGGTTCACAGCGGGGTGGCACCCGACACAGCTCAGGCCCATCACTGATGCGTGGCTGGGGGGATACGGAGGATGATGACGATACGCCTTCCACAGAGGACAGCTTGTCCTTACCTCTGGTGAGCCTGGCACACATGAGCGACTACATGCTGCACAAGACAATGTGCCTACCTTACTTCCTGCTTGATAGGAAGATGCGCGAGTACAAGCGCACGCTGGTAGAGGCGCTCCTGAGAGCATTCCCAAATGTCACAGGGGAACAGGTGGAAGCCCAAGGCGAAGGCAGAGGAGGAGCAGGAGGTCGCAAATGCAGCAGTATCACGGCCAGCTCCTCTGAGGGCAGGGTTAGCCTGGCAGAAATGTGGAAAAGTTTTGTCTCCACGCTACAGCTAACTGCACCACCACCTGATACGGAACGTGTTAGCAGGAGGCAGCATTTCACTAACATGGTTGAACAGTACGTCTGCACACCCCTCCACGTACTGACTGATGGTTCGGCCCCATTCAACTTCTGGGTCTCCAAATTGTCCACGTGGCCAAACTTTGCATTCTATGCCTTGGAGGTGCTGGCCTGCCCGGCGGCCAGCGTTTTGTCTGAACATGTATTCAGCACGGCAGGGGGCGTCATTACTGACAAACGCAGCCGCCTGTCCACAGCCAACGTGGACAAGCTGACGTTCATAAAAATGTACCGGGCATGGATCCCACAGGACCTGTCCCTCCCTTGTGCAGAATAGACATTTATAATTGCCTCCCACTCAACCATGTATTCTTGTACTACGGGGCACTTCTTCATTGAATCTTCATTTTTTTAACTTTTCCATGATCTTGCGGTGCAACCCAAAGTTGAATGAACCTCTCCTCTGTCTGGGTGCTGGGCCGAAATAACTGAAAGTGGCCTTCTCTAGTGGTGGGTGAAATGACGCATGATTCCTTGCTGTGGGACCTCTCTCCTCTGTCTGGGTGCTGGCGCATAAATAACTGAAAGTGGCCTTCTCCAGTGGTGGGTGATATGACGCCTTATTCCTTGCTGTGGGACCTCTCTCCTCTGTCTGGGTGCTGGGGCCGAAATAACTGAAAGTGGCCTTCTCTAGTGGTGGGTGAAATGACGCATGATTCCTTGCTGTGGGACCTCTCTCCTCGGTCTGGGTGCTGGGCCGAAATAACTTAAAGTGGCCTTCTCCAGTGGTGGGTGATATGACGCCTTATTCCTTGCTGTGGGACCTCTCTCCTCTGTCTGGGTGCTGGGGCCGAAATAACTGAAAGTGGCCTTCTCAAGTGGTGGGTGATATGACGCATGATTCCTTGCTGTGGGACCTCTCTCCTTTGTCTGGGTGCTGGGGCCGAAATAACTGAAAGTGGCCTTCTCCAGTGGTGGGTGATACGACGCATGATTCCTTGCTGAGGGACCTCTCTCCTCTGTCTGGGTGCTGGGGCCGAAATAACTGAAAGTGGCCTTCTCCAGTGGTGGGTGATATGACGCATGATTCCTTGCTGTGGGACCTCTCTCCTCGGTCTGGGTGCTGGGGCCGAAATAACTGAAAGTGGCCTTCTCCAGTGGTGGGTGATATGACGCCGTATTCCTTGCTGTGGAACCTCTCTCCTCTGTCTGGGTGCTGGGGCTGAAATAACTGAAAGTGGCCTTCTCCAGTGGTGGGTGATATGATGCATGATTCCTTGCTGTGGGACCTCTCTCCACTGTCTGGGTGCTGGGGCCGAAATATCTGAAAGTGGCCTTCTACAGTGGTGGGTGATATGACGCATGATTCTCTGCTATGGCACCTCTCTCCAATTGATATTGGTTAATTTTTATTTATTTTATTTTATTTTAATTCATTTCCCTATCCACATTTGTTTGCAGGGCATTTACCTACATTTTGCTGCCTTTTGCAGCCCCCTAGCCCTTTCCTGGACTATTTTACAGCCTCTTTAGTGCCCAAAAGTTCGGATCCCCATTGACTTCAATGTGGTTCGGGTTCGGGATAAATTTCGGGTCGAGTTCGGATCCCGAACCCGAACATTTTCGGGAAGTTCAGCCGAACTTCTCGAACCCGAACATCCAGGTGTTCGCTCATCTCTAAACACTATGTATTGTGTCAAGATTAGAGATGAGCGAACTTTAAAAAAAAGTCCGGTGTTCGGCGTTCGGGTTGTGGTAAGTCGCGCATCCCGTTATGAATTCCACTATAGCGGCATATGGAATCCATAAGGGGCGGCTGCCACCAACCCGAACTGTTGAACAGCTGTTGAACCTGGGGTGACGTCACCGTCATGTGATCAGTGCAGGGGGCATGGCTCAGCACAGGATCAAATCCTCATCTCTTGTCAAGATACCTGTGGTTTTAGGCATTGTACTATAATAACTATACTACATGTCATATACCATTTTTAGGCCAATTGGAGCAGTTTTGATTTGAGTACAATTGATTCAAAGCTGAATTTAATTTTTCAAAGATTTGACAAATACAAAACACATTTCAAGAAATTAGCTCTTCTCTATATTACATATTACCTTAATTTCATAAAGTTTAGTTAAGCTTCTCAAACTGTGATCATCACTGACATTTTTTTTTAGAAAGAAGGCACACAATAAAAATCCAGTATTCTGCAATTAAAAAGCAAAAACATTGAAATAGTTACCTTTATGTCTTTGTAGATAAGAAGTTTCCTTTCCCTCAATACGATGTATTTTTCTTGAAATCTATTTCCAGAAAGACGTTTTGATGAGTCTTCTTTGTATTTCAGATTACCTGATTGAATGTGTCGAGATATAGTCTTGTCTAAATTAAGCAGAAAAAGATTACTTATAAAGATTATATCCCTATGAAGTACAGTAAATTATTCTTAATCAATTCTTTCTAGCAGTGAGTGTTACTGGCATACGTGTTACCACGGTTCTACCATTATATTACAAATTACCATCTGTAGTCTATTATTCTGTGATGACAAAAAAGAAATATCAATAAAAAAATATGTAAAAAATAAATGTAAAAGTGAGGTAAAATAAAAATGAACCATATTCATATGTGCCTATATGTATTTTGGTAAGATAGCAGATGCATTTACAGGACCGCAATTTTCGTCCATGTCCGATCAGCATTCTTTGCGGATCAAAAGCGGGCCCATTCATTTCTATGGGCCCACAGAGAAGACAGACAGTACACAGATGTCATCTGTGTGCTGTCCACATCCGTGCAGCTGAGCCGCAAATTATAGAACTTGTCCTATTCTTGTCAGTTTTGCAGACAAGAATAGACATGTTTTTAATGGGGCCCTAGAAAAGTATGAGATACACCACATCCATATTTTGTGGATGCGTGATTTTAGAAACTGTATAACACTGGTGCTTGTACTAATAACTATATCTAACTGTCGTTGTGGTACCGCTGCAATGCCGCTATTGCTGCAAATAATCTAAAACAGGCATGTTCAACCTGCGGCCCTCCAGCTGTTGTAAAACTACAACTCCCACAATACCCTGCTGTGGGCTGATAGCTGTAGGCTGTTCGGGCATGCTGGGAGTTGTAGTTTTGCAACAGCTGGAGGGCCGCAGGTTGAGCATGCCTGATCTAAGACATCAAAAAGTACAAATAGGTCCCGCGCGACTCTAAACCCACACCGATTAAGACACCTTAGATATAGGAATACGTGCGTACACAGCATGAAACCAAGTACAGTATGTAACTTACTGAGTAGAGATGGCCTTGCGGTTCGCCCGGCGGTCGTTTTGCAGCGAAATTTGCGCATTCGCGATTTGCCAAACATGCGAACATATGGCGATATTCGCATGTGCCATATTCTTTTGCATTGCACCGAACTTTGACCCATGACACATCCATCAGGTGGGACAGGACAGCCAATTGAGATGTTTCAGCACATGGACACACCCCCAACCCTATAACAGAACCCGATCTGGCAGCCATTTTACATTATATGTTTTGTCAGTGTAGGGAGAGGTTGAATTTTGGAGCAGGGACAGGCTGTTAGGAACTTAGGGACACCAAACACTAGCTTTGAATGCTTCCAGAAAATACTGATTGAGGGCTGCGATCTATCAGCTTCCACAAAATACTGATTGAAGTTTTTCATGTACCTGCGTGTATAAAATTACTGCTTATGGGTGATATACCTGCTTCAACTAACAACTGATTGAGGCCTGCCATATATCAGCTTAGGGACACCAAACGCTAGCTAATAGGGTTACAAAAGTCCTTTTAAGGACTGGTAACGTTGTGCTATCAATAGGTGTGATACACAGAGGGGTGAGATATACTTATAATATACTTTCTAACATAGAAAGTATATTGTAGTGCATTTGTATGCTTGCAGAAAATACTGAATGAGGACTGCGATCTATCAGCTTCCACAAAAAAGGGATTGAGGTTTTTCAGATACCTGTGTCCACAAAATTACTGCTTAAGGGTGAAATACCTGCTTCAACTAACAACTGATTGAGGCCTGCCATATATCAGCTTCCACAAAATAGTAATTGAGGTTTTTCATATACCTGCATCCACAAAATACAGATTGTGGGTTTTGATATACCTGCTTCAATTAACAACTGATTGAGGCCTGATAAATATCAGCTTCCACAAATACGCAGACTTAGGCACAGAGTAATTTAGAAAATGACAGGTAGAGGAAGAGGTAGGCCATTCTGCAGGGGTGGTAAGGGTCGGGCAGGTACACCAGGCCAGAGTCTAAGTGGGAAGATGAAGAAGGCATGTGCAATAACTTCAAAGGACGCACCACAGTTGGTTGAGTGGCTCACTCAGCCTTCCGCTTCTGCACCCTCCTCATCCTCTGAATCTGCACCCTCCTCACTCTCTGCTGTGTTCACCCCCAAAGACACCACCACCACAATAGCCCCTCCACTCGAGTCAGAGTTATTATTTTCCCATCCATTCCCAGAATTTACCGATGCACAGCCATTCTTGGCATTGGATCAGGAAGAGGAGGTAGCAACGCCCGCCACCCAACAGTCTGACGACAGTACCCAGATCAGCCCAACGAGGGAGGTCCTCACTGTTGCTGCCTACTCCGAGATCTCTAATGCCAGTGGTGGTGAAGGTGACGATGATGATGTGTCGATGGTTGTCACGTGGGTGCCCACAAGAGAGTAAGAGGAGGGGAGTTCAGAGGGAGAGACGGATCAGCAGAGAGGGAGGAGAAGCAGGCAGAACTCGCAGTGCACCGGAGGCAAATATCAGAGTGCAAATATATCTGGAGCAAGTCATCCACCATGCATGGTCCCTTCTGGCGCTCCAAGGACGCCAGCTCATGGCTCGGCAGTGTGGGCTTTTTTTTTAACGTGTCAGCTGCGGACATTAGCATTGCCATCTGGAGCCTGTGCTGTCAACACACAAGTCGCATTAAGCTCAACACTTTCCTAGGGACGACCGCCTTAAGAAGGCACCTGGCCTCCGATCACCGAGCCCAGTGGGAGCAACGCTGTTAGAACCCACAAAGCCACACTCCTGGCACTCCACGTCCTGCCTCTTCCCCTTCTCCCCAGGTGAGATGTTACCATGCTGTGCTGCGACTGTTGTGCCTGGAAGCCAAGAGCCACACCATTCCTGCACTGCTTTCAGCTCTCCAGTCACAGGCCGATCAGTGGCTAACCCCGCTCAATTAGACAGTTGGTAAAGTGGTGTGCGACAATGGTGCCAATCTACTAAGCGCTCTGAAACAGTGCAAAATGACACACGTGTCGTGCAAGGCACACATCCTGAACTTAGTTGTGCAGCGATTCATTGCCAAATGCCTAGGGGTCCAGGACATCTTGCAGCAGGCCAGGAAAATTAATTAATGCCTATTGGCTAATTTTCGGGGCCTGTAGAGGCCGGCAGTTACATTTTTTTTTATCTCTAGCCACATAATTACACCCTGTCTCACTCCTCAGCCTCTCATTATGGTTGTGTATGAACCGTATTCACCATAAGGACTTTCTAATGTCATAGGGTCATGTGACTGTGCCCCCTTATACCCTGCATTGTGCCCTCTTATCACACCCTGTGTAGTGCCCCTAGTCATTCCTTGTACTGTGCCCTCTTATACCCTTTTATCCGGTCACAGTATGGCGGTGTTATCCGGTAACTGTACAGAGGTGTTATCCGCTCAATGTATGGCGTTGGTATCCAATAACTGGATGGCCATAACTGTATCCCTTTCCCTGCCCACGACACCTTTTTTAAAACTGGCATGAGCGGGAAAAATATGCAAATTGCGGTGCTAAGGACCTTTGCACCACAATCTGTGTCAGAAATATGCCTAACATAGACAGATTTCTAAAAAATAAATGACCACCTAATTGTATTATTATTTGGGGGTAGGATATTCTATAGATTCTAGTGCATTTTACTGTGCCCTGTATTTCCCAGTATAAAAACGATCCTTGGGAAACACAGTCCTCATCCTTGACCACCAGGACCAGGTAGCGCTCTGTCAGTACATGGTGTCCTCCCTCTCCGCTATGCTGCTCCGCTGTATACTGGTGCTTATTCTAGCACTAGGGCTAGGTTCACATCCAATGGAGCTGAGTCCTCTGTTACAAAATTAAGGGGCATGTTTATTAAGACCAGCATTTTAGACGCCGGTCTTAATAACTCCTATACCTGGTGGTGGATCCGCCAGAGTTATGAAGAAGTGCCGGCCTCTATATAACTTCAGTGGATCCTCCGCCACTTCCTAGCTGTCTTACATTTGAACCATTTGCAAAACTTAAGTTAGGCATAGAAAATGGTAAACAAGGTAAACGTCCCCTTCCACATCATGCCTACTTTTTTTAGACCTGGTATGTGCAGGCAAAAGTCGCAATCTAGGTATATTTCTGTTTGATAAATTACCCCCTAAGTGCTTTCTACTCTCCTGGCCCCTCCTAGCCCCACCTAAAGGTTAGTATGCATGTACAGTTACCTCATACTGCAGAAATGTAGCCAGGTATAGCCATCACTAAACTTCATGAAGTTATAGGGTAATAACCAAATAAAAAAACATTGCATTACAACATGTGTGTAGCAAGTGGAAACATGTACATTTTAAATCTGAAGCCTATTTCCCTCATGACTGGCTGTTAATGTTCATAATTCTCTTTAACCACTAGAAGTTCAATTTAAAGTAAAGCAGTAAATATTAGAAATGGAGAAGTGGGAAACTGAATAAATGCTGTATCTCTCCCTCAGTGTCTCGTGAGACTAATGCTGTAAAAAGCAAGGTGGTAGAGGGGGGAACACTTCAGTCTCATTGTCTAACCCTGTTAATAAGACTGGAGGGGGTGTAGCAACAAGGGAAACATATGATTGTCTCAGAGCGCACAGCACTGTTCAGACTTAACACCAGAAAAACTCTGCACAGTTACAGGGAAGAAATGAATAACTACTGTACAGAAAGTAGTAAATGGATGGGAAAAAAAACACAGTAAGGGGGATTTATCTTATCATAGCCCGATGTAATCAGGCATGCTGCCGGATACTGTGCCTAATTTATGAAGAGGCATACGCCTCCTTATAAATAAGGTACAGCATCCGGCAGTCCGGTCGCCCATATTGATATCTATGCCAGCACAGGCTGGAATAGATTTCAGTGTTCTTCTAAGCCATAAAACTCCCAGAGATGATGAATGATAAATGTGGTGGGGCCACCAGCCCCCTTCCCAGTTTCCTCACCATGCCTCATTTTTCAGAAAGTGGCGAGGCCGGCGGAGAAATGGCAATGGCACATAAAAATTAGCAAACGCACAGTGGCATATTTTAATGATAAATACGGCCCTAAATATTTGGGTAAGGCATAACATTTCTGTTTGTGCTAGGTCAAACTACAGCCTTATGGAAAGGTACTCTAACAATTTAGGCAAATGTCTTAAATTTCACATTTTATCTAGCCCTACAGTTTATGAGTTTAGATGAACTCAAGTCACATATAGAGAAAATTGAAATAAATACACACAACTGTAATTTCCCACCAGGTCTAACTTATTTTAAAGGAAATTAACTTGCTGCCCTTTATCACTGGAATTACGATATCTAACTAAAATCTGCTCTTACGGAAAATGCATTTATGTACTCTGTATACCAGAAAATCATAATTAGAAGCAATCTTGTGACTTTAGGGATTAAACCTCACTTAAACTACATTATTCTTTAATTGCTGTTACACCACAAAATTCAAGCACAGTTGTTCCATTTAGGTGAGTCTTTATTTTCTAGGCAATAATCTACTGGCAGGACACTTAATCATGAAAAAATTGCAGGACTTTTAAGACTTATATTGGGAACATTATGGGTGGTTTGGAATTATACACAGTAGTGGACTACCAATACTGTACATTTTTAAGTTATTTCTGTTGCTAAAATAACACCTTGTCAGCGGTAGCGAAAAATCTGGGAATATTTTTTAGCCATTAAAATTAAATAAATATTTTGCTAAATGGTCAAGCAAAAAAAAATCTATTAAATAAAATCAGTCTTTATTAATTTTGCAGACAATAAATGTAAGATTTGTCCATATTCTGTCCGTTAAAAATGGACCATTTTAAATGGACCTTATTCAGATCGTTTCCATGTGCCAACTGTTTTTTGAAGATAAGTAAAATTATGGGTGAATTGCACAAATAACTCACCCATAGAAAAAAAAAAATTTTTATGAAAGTGTCTGTCAACCTGGAGATAAGTAGAATGCTAATTTAATTTATAAAGGCAGATTTAGTAAAACTATACATCAGGGAAAGGTTAGCCATTTGACATAAGCTGCAGATGAAATGGACACAAAGGATTGGGTAAATTAATGAAGACATTGTGAATCATAATAAACTGACCATAAGAGAAATTTAATATCTAGTCATGTATATAACATCACTATATTTTATTTTTTATCTAATGGCTAATGTAATTGTATTGTAGCACTTAAAGGGGCTGTGCCATCATTAAAAGTTAATATAATTCAGCAAGAAAAATTAGTCACTTTTGTAATTTACCTTCTGTTACAAAAGTGCTCTGATTATGAGATATTAACTTTACTTCATTGTAATGGCAGCCACCCGCAGCCATCAACACCCCCCTCTCCCAGTGTTTGATCTGTATAGTTATATATAACTGACAATATTGTCATAGTTATCTTCAACACACACCCATCCCCTTGGAAAGCAGCAACCCTCTATTCTTCCAGCCTGAAGAGAATCTAGCAGAGCAATAGGAGCAATAAGTGGGTAGATCTCTGGATCCATGTGAGGTACAGGGCTGGTTTTAGCTTTGTTTGAAAGAGATTGTAATTTTCTATATGATGTCATATTCTCAATTTTACATCAATCATGGCAGAATCTCTTTATATTATTTTTTAGAGAGCACATGAACTGTATAAAAAGAAAATTCTATTCTATAATAAAATTATTTTAGAAAGCTGCTTTTATTTTTAAACTGCTTTGGTAAAATGAGGTCTGTGCTGTGATTGGTTGCTATGGACAACCTATACAGTTTTGATAAATCTTCCCTTATAAAGGGACATATATTATAAAATGATAAAAGGTGTGTCTGTTGATAAATGATTGTAAAATAGCAATCTTATAAGACAATTCTATTACAGATCAATTGGTGTGAAACCATTGTGCTAAGTAACCAGCTTGGCATAGGGCTAACTCTAAGGGAATTATTCTAGCACTTCCCCGATATTCACCCTTTAACCCCTATACAGGGATCTAGACTTCCATGTGAGTTGGCAACAAGACCACTACCTCCTGGTATAGTCCCGATGTAGTTGGCAGCTGACTTCACCCCGTCACAGTGTAATAAGTTAGATAGTTAATGTAGTAGATAGGCAAACTTCATCTGGACTAATCTAGAGATCTCAATATTCTTAGGTTATTTATGAGATATTCCCGTAAACAGAGTAAGACAACAATATCCCTGAAATATATCACTCCAAATACATATAATCTAAAATTCAATTAAAACATAATCTCAACATATTATAAGAAATAATAAGAACAAATAATAATATCACTTTTGACACTGGATACTCCTTTTTCATCAATATCCAATATTGCTGTATAGATAACTGCTGCTGTTATATACTGTATGCTTTTCACTTGCACCATATAGTAATTGTTTATGACTATGTTGATATTTGTTATAGCGCAGCATATATTTTCATATACAGTGTAACTATTTGATATACATGGTTATGGGATATCCATAATTGTTTTATCACACATTGTATAATTTTACAGTATATCTGTGTTTTCCTACTCTTAAAGTCCACTTATTCCAAACAGTCTGCATTTATAACTATGCATGCATATGGGTTTCTGTTCACTGATAGGAGTTTGACCACTTCTATTACCACTTATATTTTCTCTGCTATTCGCCTTTTGATTATTCACTTCCCTCCATTGATAACATATTCATTATTTGCAAAGTTCATGTACTCACTGTTGGTGGATAGTGGTTATTAATGCGCAGCTCAGTAGCGGTTCCCACGTGATACCAGGGATCACACTCAAGCTGCTCAAAGGCTTTCAAAGTTATTATGGTTGTGAATAGGTTGTCAGTGGAGTGCTCCACTTTGATTTTATCTTCTCGAATGTCTGCCACAACTTCTTAGCAAGACAATCAATATGCCCAAATGGGTGTTGTTTTTCAAAAGATGTCCTTGTTAAACCATTAAACCAAATCGATTTCGAAGAACCTCAACTCCTTCTTCAGTGGCCATATTAATCCAGGAGATCCTGCCCATTTATGTACCCATGATTTCAGTTCCATACAAAACCCAAAAAGGACTCCCATTTGTATTTTCATTACACATCATTTTCTTCGTATATTTACGGTATGACTTAATGTATATCTTCTCCACTTTAAAGTCTCACAGTCTCCCATGATATTGTCTGCTTCCTATCTGTTATCTTCATTTTTATTTCACTTCATCCAAAAAAACGCATCAGTATCACGCCCACTTCCACCCCCAACGCCCAACTCCAAGTATTAATAAAATAAAAAAATATACTAAGATGACAATACAAATAAAGGGATATTTCTATATAGGTCCTTATTCACATGTTTGATTTTGTCTATATCTTTTAATCCTATATATGTGCACCATTCTTACTCAATTCTTTTCTTTAATATTTATCTTTCTTTTTTCCTTTTTTCTTTTGTCTTTTTTGCTCTGTGTCTCTATATTTCTTTTTTTTCTTAGTCACATATTCATCAGAAACATCCAGAGTTTTGCATATCCAGACATATGATATGGGGGCCTCATAACATTGAAAAGGGAAAATATGATATACACATACTAAAACGCAATGAGAGGCAACTACAGTGTATCAAAAAAACGCATCAATAGATGAAAAAACGCATTGAAAATGCATCGAAATCGCAATGCGTTTTTTGGGATGAATTGAAATAAAGATTAAGATAACAGATAGGAAGCAGACAATATAATGGAGACTGTGAGACTTTGAAGTGAAAAAGATATGTATTAAGTCATATCGTAAATATATGAAGAAAATAATATGTAATGAAGATACAAATGGAAGTCTGTTTTGGGTTTTATATGGAACTGAAATCATGGGTATATAAATGGGCAGGATCTCCTGGATTAATCTGGCGACTGAAGAATTCTAGGTACTCTGAAACGCATTTGGTCTGATGGTTTTAACAAGGACCTCTTTTGAAAAACAAAACCTATTTTGGAATATTGATTGTCTTGCTAAGAAGTTGTGGCAGACATTGGAAGAGATAAAATCAAAGTGGAGCGCTCCATGGACAACCTGTTCACAACCATAATAACTCTGAAAGCCTTTGAGCAGCCTGAGCGCGATCCCTGGTATGACGTGGGACGCTGCTACTGAGCTGCGCTACCACGTGAGGCATCCCAATCCAAACAGCGAGACTGCCTGCATGCAATTGAGAGAGGTGGAGGTAAGCGGTAAGCAGCATTAATAACCACGTGGGACTCCATGGTCGGTATACCACTATCCACCAATAGTGAGTACATGAACTTTGCAAATAATGAATATATTATCAATGGAGGGATGTGAATAATCAAAAGGCGAATAGCGTAGAAAATATAAGTGGTAATAGGAGTGGTCAAACTCCTATCAGTGAACAGAAACCCATATGAATGCATAGTTATAAATGCAGACTGTTTGGAATCATAAGTGTAAAAAAAACGCAGCTATAAACAAGGACGATCTGAACCTAACCAGTGGACTTTAAGAGTAGGAAAGTACAGATATACTGTAGAATTATACACTGTGTGATAATATATAAGAAAACAATTATGGATATCCCATAACCATGTATATCCAATAGCTACACTGTATATGAAAACATATGCTGTGCTATTAACAAACATCACCATAGTTATAAACAATTACTATATGGTGCAAGTGAAAAGCATATATAACAGCAGCAGTTATCTATACAGCAATATTGGATATTGATGAAAAAGGAGTATCCAGTGTCAAGTGATATTATTATTATTATTTGTTTTTATTATTTTTAATAATATGTGGAGATTATGTTTTAATTGATTTTAGACTATATCTATTTGGAGTGATATATTTCAGGGATATTGTCTTGCTCTGTTTAGGTGAATATCTAATAAAATAACCTAACAGTATTGAGGTCTCTAGATTATTCCAGATGAATTGTGCTTATCTACAATATTACCATTGCAAGTACAGACTGAAAAGGCACTATGGCTTGAATGATTGTTTTAGAGTTTCAGGCAGAACACAGTTTACATAGACAAAGGAAAGACTTGAGGGCATACACAAAACCGGGCATTCTGGGAACTTGACTGGAGCACAGACAGAGAAGACAGACTTGGTTAACTAAAATCCGAACAAAACTGAACTTGGACTTGAAAGTGTAAGAGTACACAGGAAGGATGGAAACAGAACTTAGAGCACAGGAGAAACACAGGCGGGAAACAACACAGGATAAACAAAGTAAATTTCAACTAGACTACCAAACACCATTGCTGGTCACCAGGGAACCTAAAGCTCAGACACCCTCTGTCTGGAAAGGTTCCATTAAATACTCATTGGCTGGGGAAGGATTTGGGAGCATGCACATCGGCTCTTTAAGAAGCTGTAGCTAAGCCTGAGCCCTTAGGGAGCCTCAGGCAAGAGCATGGAAGCACCATTATGGAGAGGGTGCCTGCAACCAGGTTACTGCATGGCATGGTGAGTGTTGTGGCATTCACACCCAAAGAAGACAGTAGAAGGGTGGTGGGTACAGATTGCAGACCTAATGAATTCAACCTTAAAGGCATTGTGCAGTGCCATGATATTAATAACCTATTCGCAGAACAGATCATTAGTATCAAATTATCAGGGTTCTGACTCCTGGCAACCTCACCAATCAACTGTTTAAACAAGCACTAGCACTCTGTGAGTGTTACATCCTCTTTAGTGTTTGCACACCGTTTAGATTGTAGAAGAGGTGCAGTGTAATTGCAGTTTCTTCTCTCATTTAAGTCAACTGGAGAGGAAGCTGTTATTATACTTCGCCAGTGCTACAATCTAGATGGTGTGCATGTAAACACTGAAGAGGACACTTCGCTTGCACAAGCACTGTGGCCTCTGCAAACAGCTGATCAGTGGGGGTGCCCTGTTGATCTGATATTGATTAATGATGAGCGAGCATGCTCAGACGAGTACCGGTTCGGCTCGAGCATCGCTATAGTCGGCACATGGTAGTACTCGGCCAAGTACCGCATGTGCTCGAGCAAAATGCTCGAGTCTCCTCCCCACATGTTTTGCGGGTTTTAAGCAGCCAATAAAGGTGTAGGTAAGTAGTGCCCTCACTGTAATGCCAGTAGCCATGTTAGCTGTTGGCATTACAGTGATTGGCTGACCGGAATGCGTCATCGGAGGTTATATAGCCACCCGATGACACGTGCTCGAATCAGTCATAGTCAGGGAGAGCACAGGGTAGGAAGGGAAAGACAGGGAGCAAATTTCAGCAATTTTAGTTTGAGAAAGCTTTTCAAAGACCCAAAAGTCCTTTTAAGGACTACTGTGTGTGTGTTTTAGATCAACAATATGTTTAACAGCTGTGTCAGTGACATCCGTGCTAAGGAAGGGACAGATGTACAGGGAAAGAAATTTGCTGTATTTAATACCAAAGGTTTTTTTAAAGAAACCAAAATCCTTTTAAGGGCTACTGTGTGTGTTTCAAAGCAGCAAGATATTTTTATTTTATAACTATTAGTGACATATACTGTACATCATCCGCAGGCTGACTCTTTAATAATCTGGTTCACATCTAGTGACCATAATCTGTGGTGTTCTATATGACCAATACTGTCCTGCCTCAGAAAACACTGTCAGTATTACAAATTCCAATAATCTGGTCCTCGTATAGTGTACATAATCTGTGCGTTTTTGTATCCAATAGTGAACTGAATCTAAAAACACTAGCTATATTACAACTTCCATTAATCTGGGCCTAGTAAAGTGTCCAAAATGTGTGGGTTTTTGTATCCAATACTGAACTGAATCTGAAAACAGTGTGTATATTACAGCTTTCAATAATCTGGGCCTAGTGCAGTGTCCAAAATCTGTGGTGTTCTGTAACCAATAGAGTCCTGCATCTGAAAACTGTCTTTAGTGGACAGTAAAACAATCTGCACCATCTACAGACAAAACCATTAATATGATGAAGGCGAGCACAAACGGATGTGGAAGTGGGCGTGATGCTGATGGTGCAAGCAGCGGCCATGGCCCTGGGCGCAATGAAACTGTGTCTGCTGCCAGTGCACCAGAAAAAACTAAAAATATACACCGTAGCCAGCTTCATTTCCAACTTAGCTGGGCAGCGCAGGATAACACTGTTTAAGTTGGACCAGTGCGAGCAGGTAATCGGTTGGATTGCTGAAGATAATGCTTCAAGTTGGTTAACCACTTCAACCCCCCTAGCTTAAACACCCTTAATGACCGGGCCACTTATTACAATTCTGCACTACACTACTTTTACTGTTTATTGCTCCGTCATACAACTTACCACCCAAATGAATTTTGCCTCCTTTTCTTCTCACTAATAGAGCTTTCATTTGGTGGTATTTCATTATTGCTGACATTTTTACTTTTTTTGCTATTAATCAAAAATGACCGAAATTTATGCAAAAAAATGAAATTTTTCACTTTCTGTTGTAATTGTTTTTAAAAAACGACATTTTTCTCTAAATTTATTGTTCTACATGTCTTTGATAAAAAAAAATGCAATAAGTGTATATTTATTGGTTTGGGTAAAACTTATAGCGTTTACAAACTATGGTGCAAAAAAGTGAATTTCCGCATTTTGAACCAGCTCTGACTTTCTGAGCACCTGTCATGTTTCTTCAGGTGCTAGAATGCCAGGATAGTATAAATACCCCCCAAATGACACCATTTTATAAAGAAGACACCCCAACATATTTGCGGAGGGGCATGGTGAGTTCATGTATGATTTCATTTTTTTCACAAGTTAGCGGAAAATAACACTTTCTGAGGAAAAAAAATTATTATAAAGTTTCTATTTCTGCTAACTTCTGGCAAAAAAAAAATAAATCTCCCACGGACTCACTATGCCCCTCAGTGAATACCTTGGGGTCATTTGTGGGGTATATTTACTGTTCTGGCATTTTGGGCGGGGCTAAATTGTGAGCATCCCTGAAAAACCTAAAGGTACTCATTGGAATTTGGGCCCCTTTGCGCACCCAGGCTGCATAAAAGTGTCACTCATGTGGTATTGCCGTACTCAGGAGAAGTAGGGCAATGTGTTTTGGGGTGTATTTTTATATATACCCATGTTAGGTGAGAGAAATATCTCTGTAAACTGACAACTTTGTATAAAAAATTTAAATTTAAATGTGACTCTTTTTTGCAGCCTTGGTGCGTAAAGGAGCCCAAATTCCAATAAGTACCTTTAGGATTTCACAGGGCATTTTTACGCATTTAGATTCCAGACTTCTACTCACGCTTTAGAGACCCCTAAAATGCCAGGGCAGAATAAATACCCCACAAGTGACCCCATTTTAGAAAGAAGACACCCCAAGGTATTCCGTGAGGGGTATGGTGAGTTCATTTTATTTTTTGTCACAAGTTAGTGGAATATGAGACTTTGTAAAAAAAAAATAAAAAAATATATCAATCTAAAATTCAGTGAATTCGACATGCCCCTCACGGAATACCTTTGGGTGTCTTCTTTCCAAAATGGGGTCACTTGTGGGGTATTTATACTGCCCTGGCATTTTAGGGGCCCTAAAGCGTGAGAATCCAAATGCGTAAAAATGCCTTATGAATCCTAGCAGTACTCATTGGAATTAGGGCTCTTATGCATTTGGCTGCAAAAAAGTGGTTCACATGTGGTATTGCCGTACTCAGGAGAAGTAGGGCAATGTGTTTTGGGGTGTATTTTTACATATACCCATACTGTGTGTGAGAAATATCTCTGTAAATGACAACTTTTTAAAAATGTTTATACAAAGTTGTCAATTTACAGAGATATTTCTCTCACCCAGCATGGGTATATGTAAAAATACACCCCCAAAACACATTACCCTACTTCTGCTTAGTACGGCGATACCACACACACACTTTTTTGCAGCCAACATGCGCAAAGGGGCCCAAATTCCAATGAGTACCTTTTAGGAGGGCATTTTTACGAATTTTTTTTCTCACGCTTTAGGGCCCCTAAAATGCCAGGGCAGTATAAATACCCCACATGTGACCCCATTTTGGAAAGAAGACACCCCAAGGTATTCCATGAGGGGCATGGCGAGTTCATAGAAGATTTTTTTTTGGCACAAGTTAGCGGAAATTGATTTTTTATTGTTTTTTCTCACAAAGTCTCCCTTTCCGCTAACTTGTGACAAAAAGTTCAATTTTTCATGGACTCACTATGCCCCTCAGCGAATACCTTGGGGTGTCTTCTTTCCAAAATGGGGTCATTTGTGGGGTGTTTGTACTGTTCTGGCATTTTGGGTGGGGCTAAATTTTGAGCAGCCCTATAAAGGTACTCGTTGGAATTTGGGCCCCTTTGCGCACCCAGGCTGCAAAAAAGTGTCACTCATGTGGTATCGCCATACTCATGAGAAGTAGGGCAATGTGTTTTGGGGTGTATTTTTACATATACCCATGTTGGGTGAGAGAAATATCTCTGTAAATTGACAACTTTGTATAAAATAATTTAAAAAGTTGTCGTTTACAGCGATATTTCTCACACAAAGTATGGGTATATATAAAAATACACACTAAAACTCATTGCCCTACTTCTCCTGAGTATGGCGATACCACATGAGTGACACTTTTTTGCAGCCAAGATGCGCAAAGGGGCCCAAATTCCCATGAGTACCTTTAGGATTTCACAGGGCATTTTTACGCATTTGGATTCTCACGCTTTAGGACCCCTAAAATGCCAGGGCAGTATAAATACTCACATGTGACCCCATTTTGGAAAGAAGAAACCCCAAGATATTCTGTAAATTGCATGTCGAGTTCACAGAAAAAAAAAAAAAATTGTCACAAGTTAGCGGAAATTGATTTTTTTAATTTTTTTTTACAAAGTCTCATATTCCACTAACTTGTGACAAAAAATAACATTTTACATGAACTCACCATACCGCTCATGGAATACCTTGGGGTGTCTTCTTTCTAAAATGGGGTCACATGTGAGGTGTTTGTACTGCCCTGACATTTGAGAGTCTCCGCAATCATTACACGTATGGCCAGCATTAGGAGTTTCTGCTATTCTCCTTATATTGAGCATACGGGTAATTAATTTTTTTTTTTCTGTTCAGCCTCTGGGCTGAAAAATAAAATAAAATGAACAGCACAGATTTTTTTATTCGCATCGATCAATGTGGATGAAAAAATCTCTGCCAAAATCAGTGACTGCGGTGCGGTGGGCTGGGTGTTAACTACCTAGCTAACTAACTGGCGGTGATAAGGGATCCTTATGCCCCATTCACATGTCCGCATTTCTGTTTGCGGAACGGAAATGCGGACCCATTCATTTCTATGGGGACAAACTTTGTCCCGCTTGGATCCGGAATTGCGGATCCGCACTTCCGGGTCAGCACTTCCGCTCCACAAAAATATAGAACATGTCCTATTCTTGTCCGCAATTGTCGGACAAGAAAAAGCATTTTCTGTATAGTTCTGGCTATGTGCGGATCTGCAAAATGCGGAAAGCACATTGCCGGTGTCCGTGTTTTTCGGATCCGTGGATCCGCAAAACACATATGGACATGTGAATGGAACCTTACAGGGGGGTGATCAGTGACAGGGGGGTGATCAGGGAGTCTATATGGGGTGATCAGGGGTTAACATGGGGTTAATAAGTGACCAGGGGAGGGGGTAGTGTGGTGCTTGGTGCTACTTTACATAGTTACCTGGTGGTCGATCCCAGCAAATGGGACCACCAGAGGACCAGGTAGCAGATATATTAGACGCTGTTAACAAAACAGCATCTGATATACCTCTTTGATGCTTTTTATTTTAAACATCTACAGCCTGCCAGCGATTGATCATCGCTGTCAGGCTGCAGTATAACTTCTGAGCTGCGAGCTGCTGTGAACGCGCGCGTCAAGGAGGAACAAGCATGCCGCCGCCTGGACGCAGCCCTGCGTTAGGCGGTTGGCAGGCAGTTAAGCACCACCCTCTCTTCCACTAAGTCCAGTCTCTATAGCCAAGAGTCTGGTCAACCGAATCCTCACTCTGATTCTCCTTCCTCCCACCATGTCGAGTCTGGCCAAACAAGTGAACCCACTCTCGGATAGTCACATGACCTCTTTTCTTCGACAGTACTTGGTTCGGTTCTCATGCCCAGCACGCTTGAAGAGGTACCTGAGATATTGTGCCCTGATACACAATCTCTTGAGCCTTCACAGTCTCAAGAAGTTGACGGTGGTGAACGGCAATCATTCGTTCACGAGGTGGATGATGATGAGACACAGTTGTCAATCACTGAGGTTGTGGTTAGGTCAAGTTAGGAGGATGAGCAGAGTGAGGAAGTGGAAAAAGAGATGGTGGACGATGAGGTTACTGACCCAACATGGGAAGGTGAAAAGCCGAGCGAGGACAGCAGTGCAGAGGGGGAGGGACCCGCAGCAACACAACAGTCGGTAAGAGGCAGTGGGGTTGCAAAAGGGAGAAGTTGGCCCACACCAATAGGCCTGCAACCATTACACCGAGCACCCCTATGCGTAAACTACCTTGCCAAGGGGTAGGTGTTCCGCAGAATGGCGCTTTTTTGAGGAAAGTGCAGACGACAAAATAGTAGTAGTTTGCAAACTGTGCCGTACCAAATTGAGGCGTGAACACTAGCAACATCACCACCACCAGCATGATCTGCCACATGGCATATAAGCACCCTAATAAGTGCGCCGAACGCCTGGGTCCACAAAGTGGGTCTGCGGGTGACACTACTTCCTCCTCTTCCCCTGTGTTACCCACTGCCGGCCAATCAACTGTCGAAGGTTCAGGTCTGGATGCCCCTTGCCCTGCGCAACTTTCTAAATTCCTGGCCGTTGAAATGTTGCCATTTAGGCTTGTGGACACTGAGGCCTTCTGCAGCCTGATGTCGGCAGACATCCCTCTGTCTGCAGTCCCCAGCTGCCACTATTTTTCACGGTGTGCCGTGCCCGCCTTACACCAGCATGTGTCCCACAACATCCACCATGCCCTGACCAATGCACTTATTGGGAAGGTCCACCTCACCACAGACACATGGACAAGTGCTTGTGGCCAGGAACACTACATTTCCCTGACCGCACACTGGGTAAATGTTGTGGAGGCAGGGAGTGGGATGGCACAGGTGCTACCAACGCCCAGGATTGCGGGCCCCACGTCCATCAGAGTCTCCGCCAGCAGCTATGTTACTGGCTCTAACCCCCACTTCTCCTCCTCTGCCGACTCCTCCTCCACTTCCACCTCCAACAGCAGTCAGCCATCAGTTGCTAGCTGGAGGCAGTGTAGCACTGCTGTGGGTAAGTGTCAACAGGCCGTGCTGAAGCTGATTTGCTTAGGGGACAAACAGCACACCACCACAGAGCTGTGGCAGGGTATAAAGGACCAGACCGAGCTGTGGCTCTTGTAGTGCTACCTACAACCAGGTATGGTTGTGTCTGACAATGGCTGAAACTTTGGAGTTTGGAAACCTGACACAAATCCCATGCTTAGCCCAAATCTTAAACTTAGTGGTTCAGCGGTTTATAAAAACCTACCCCAATTTGCAAGAGCTACTAGTGAAGGCTGGCTGTGTATGTGCCCATTTACGAAAGTCGTCCACAGCTTCAGCCTGCCTGTCAACTCTGCAGCAGCGCTTGCGGCTTCCGGCATACCTACTTTTGTGCGACATGAGCACGTGCTGGAACTCTACGTTGTACATGTGTGCCAGGCTTTGTGAGCACCAGAGGGCAGTTGTGGAATACCAGCTGCAACATGGTCGTCACCTTTCCAGTCAACTGACACTATTCACAAGCAATGAGTGGGCATTGATGTTAGAAATCTTTGATGAATCCACGCAGATGGTTAGTGGTTATAATGCTATTATTAGCGTAACCATCCCACTGCTGTGTCTACTCAAACGATCGCTGCTTACAATTAAGGACGACGCTCTGAATGTAGCAGACGAGGAAATGGAGGAGAACATTACACAGGGTGATATCCAGACCACCCACAATTCATCTTCTCAGTGAAATTTGGGCCATGAAGAGGAGGAGGAGGAGCTGGAGACAGTTGCCTCTGCTACAGAGGGTAGTACCCATGGAACTTTAATTCCATCTGTTCAGCGTGTATGAGCAGAAGAGGAGGAGGAGGAGGATAAGGGGATGGAGAGTCATCCTGATGTTGACATCGACGTCTTGCCTGTTGGTACTCTGTCACAAATGGCTGACTTCATGTTAGACTGCCTTTCCCGCGCCCCTTCACGTTATACGCATTTTTGATAACACAGATTACTGGGTGTTCACCCTTCTTGACCCCGCTACAAAGAAAACTCTCATCTCTCATTCCTGTGGTAGAGAGGAAGAGTAAAACGGTGCAATACCAGAAGGTACTTGTTGAGAGATTGCTCCAAAATTTTCCATCTGACAACGAGGCCGGCAGAGTCCATATTTACTTAGGTAACAGAGGAAAGGAGACAAGAGGAAGACACAGCAGTTCTAACAGAGGCAGGGCAACACTCTCCAAGGCATGGTACACTTTCATGACACCCCTCCAGCAACCTCACCCTGATGCGCGGCCTAGTGGCAAAATGAGGGAAAGGTTTTGGAAGATGGTGAAGGAGTACATCGCAGACTGTCAGCGTCCTAAATGATCCCTCAGTGCCTAACAACTACTGGGTGTCCAAGCTGGACACTTGGCATGAACTTGCGCTCTATGCCTTCGAGGTGCTGGCCTGCCCTGCCGCCAGCATTTTGTCTGAGCATTTAGATAACACAGATTACTGGGTGTTCACCCTTCTCGACTCCACTACAAAGAGAACTTCTCATCTGTCATTCCTGTGGTGGACAGGAAGAGTAAAACGGTGCAATACCAGAAGGTACTTGTTGAGAGATTGCCCCAAACTTTTTCATCTGACAACACAGCCGGCAGAGTCCGTACTTCCTTAGGCAACAGAGGAAGAGAGACAAGGGGAAGACATAGCAGTTCTAACAGAGGCAGGGCAACACTCTCCACGGCATGGGACACTTTTAGGACACCCCGCCAGCAACCTCACCCTGATGCGCGGCTTAGTGGCAAAAGGAGGGAAAAGTTTTGGAAGATGGTGAAGGAATACGTCCCAGACTGTGTCAGCGTCCTAAATGATCCCTCATTGCCTTACAACTACTAGGTGTCCAAGCTGGACATGTGGCACGAACTTGCTCTCTATGCCTTCAAGGTTCTGGCCTGCCCTGCCACCAGCGTTTTGTCTGAGCTTTTATTTAGTGCCCCTGGTGGCATTATAACTGATAAGCGTATCCCCTTGTCCACTGACAATGCTGACAGGTTGACTCAGATAAAAATGAACAAGGCCTGAATTGCCCCTGACTTCTCAACTCCACCAGAGGAGAGCTGAGCTGATGATGAACATAAGGTAATTTCAATGTATTGTTTGCAATGTACTCAGTCTACTGTACTGTATTCCCATGCACCTTTTCCACCACAAAAAAAGTGTATATGTTAAATCTTGTTTTCTCCTCCTCCTCAGCCTTCTCCTCATCCAGATTGTAAATATTCCCTCCACTACAATTTTTAAAGAGGGTCAGCTCACCAGCAGGCCATCAACCATATTGCTTTAGAGGGTCAGCTCACGAGCAGACCCTCAACCATAATGTTTTACAGGGTCAGCTCACCAGCAGGCCCTAACCTATAATGTTTTAGAGGGTCAGCTAACAGCAGACCCTCAACCATAATGTTTTAGAGGGTCAGTTCACCAGCAGGCCATCAACCATAATGTTTTAGAGGGTCAGCTCACCAGCAGGCACTAAACCATAATGCTTTATAGGGTCAGCTCACCAGCAGGCCCTCAACTATAATATTTTACAGGGTCAGCTCACAAGCAGGAGCTCAACCATAATGTTTTATAGCGTCAGCTCACCAGCAGGCCCTGAAACATAATATTTTATAGGGTCAGCTCACCAGCAGGCCCTCAACCATAATGTTTTACAGGTTCAGCTCACCAGCAGGCCCGCAACCATAATGTTTTACAGGGTCAGCTCACCTGCAGCCCTTCAACCATAATGTTTTACATGTCACCAGCAGGCCACCAATCATAATTTTTCAAGGGTGTGTATGATGCCCTCATTTGTGTGTAATTAAGCGTGTATTGTAGAGCTGGTTCCTTGTAATTTTTTGCAGTCCTTTCACTTAGTGCATAGGCTTTATGAGTGTAGGAGTCCCACTACCTGAACAATTGGACCACAATATGAACGGGCCCTTCTTTATGTGATATATAGGCTTTTTCGGAGTGCCTCTTACTTGTAGTTTTTGGCAGCACTTGCACTTTATATACAATTGAATATACAGGGAAGACTGTTTCCTAACATTTTTTCCTTAAAAATTGTTTTTTCTTGGGGGGGGTTGCGTAATTTTGTCAGTCTGTAAAAGTGGCGTATAACTTGGCCAACATAGTTCCCAGAAGCGACCTGGGAGTCCAAGATGCTGTTCCCGATCCTATTCAATGGTGTTTCTTACACTTTCTGACCTTTTCCAATGGACCAGACACCCTCCCCTCTTCAGAGCGCCAGAGGGGGTGCCCGATTGTCTCTCATTGACTTCTATTATACTCGGGTGCTCGGCTGAGCACACGAACATAGCAATGTGTTCGGGCCGAACACCCGAATACTTTTGTGCTTGCTCATCACTAATATTGATCACTAGAGATGATTGAATTATTCAAAAATTCGATTTGTGACTAATCACGAAGCTTATTTCTTTGTAAGTAGTGGGTGCGATGACAGGGAGAAGCTTTTTCGCTGCTTCCCGTCATCGTGCCCCTTAGATGCCACATTCATACATGATCAAGGCAGCTGATATAAATAGCAGCGTGTAAAATGAATTTAAAAAAAATTATACTTATCGGATCCATATGCTTAAGACAGACTGGCCACCACCATCTTGCTTGAAGATCTGGTGTGAAATTGCGTGGTCCGTGATTACATCATCATTCCAGCCGATATGGTGATGTCATACGTCACTGCGCACGGAATTTCGTGAGAGATCTTCAAGCAAGATGTTGGCGGCCACCCTGCCGCGAGCAAATAAATCTCAAAGTATGATTTTTTTTCATACTATTTCAGGTTAAATCGACTCGCTACCATGAAACATGAGGAATTTTGTGGACTTCGATTTGCTCAACACTATTGATAATCTTTCTTCCAGATCATTACAGTGCACAACCACTTTAAAAAGAACCTGGCACCACTAAATGGAGTGTAGTCTGCCAGCAGCATGCTATAAAGCAAAATGAGCTGAGTAGATTAATTTATAGTTTTGTAGGAAAAGATTCAAAAACCCCTGCTGGCGATCAGACAAATCCCTAGATCATCACTGTATCGTATGTTACTACTAGGGATGAGCAAAGAATCGACTTCGGATGAAACATCCGAAGTCGATGTGCATAAAACTTTGTTTCAATACTGTACGGAGCGAGCGTTCCGTACAGTATTAGAATGTATTGGCTCCGATTAGCCGAAGTTATTACTTTGTGAACTCGGGTTCGGGTACAAGTGGTACCTTAGAACCGAACTCGAGTTCCGGAAATGTTTTTTTACAGTAGAAATCAATTTATCAAGTTATTACGTGAAGTCTCACGAGACTTCACAAAATAATAACTTCGGGGCATCTGAGCCAATACATTCTAATACTGTATTGAAACAAAGTTTTATGCAAATAGACTTCAGATGTTTAATCCGAAGTCATTTCGCTCATCCCTAGTTACTACCAGTAACCCGGTATATTGTGTTATTCAATGTAATCAAGCAATATGGTAATGCATTGGTATTGCAACTTGCATGAAAGTATTTCCTATAAATGTGCATTATATTTCAGGAAAAGTTTGGTTTTCTATGGCTACATCTTAGTGCTATTTTATTTATTTAGTATTGTTGAAACAGGCATGGAAAAATAATGTCTGGACTCCGGCAGGTTTTCACTAATTGAAGGGTTATCTTTACTTGTCCTGTGGGTCTTTTTGGTCTTTGTCAGCCTTTGATAGATTATTGTTCCTCTTTAATTGGCAAAGTCTCTTGGATGTCATTGATCTATACCAAAGAATGAGCTAGAGGAACAAGTGAAATAAGAGCAAGGAAATGTATCCTGTGAGAGTCAAAGGAAACTTAGAATAGCATTTAATAATCACTCTGAGATTCACTTCAATAAAATTTTTAACATTTTAGCCACAAATCTTCTTTCTCATATTACAGTCTAACGAACAATATTTAACTTTAATCCGGGTTATGAATTGTAGTCTCTTCTCTCTAAAGTACACGCAGACATCTATTTTTCTCAACCTGTCAGTTATGCTTAACACATATGATCTGTGAAATTATAAATGTGTTACCCAGCAACACAGAATCAGATAAAACGAGGTGGAAAGCTGCATACACAAGATCACACATTGTCATAATTACATCCATGGGATCATAGACAGCTATTAGATAACTGACTATTTCTAGATACTTTATTCTTTCTGCACAGCTGACTGTACTCATGTGAAGAGATGCAGGGAATTTAAAATGTCTAATGCATTTATTCATATATGATGTTCGAACTTCGTGTTTTCACTTTTTATTTTTTACAAATGATGATGTAACTACTGTTGCTTATTCCAAAGTAAATGAACTTTTTGTATAACTATTTGTATAAACGTGTGCACAAAGCCCAAAGCAGCACACATACTCCCTATTTCTCCATACTACAGGTGCATCTAAATAAATTAGAATATCATTGAAAAGTTCATGTATTTCAGTAATCCAATTCAAAAAGTGAAACTCATCTATTATATGGATTCATTACACACAGAGGATCTAGTTCAAGCGCTTATTTCTTTTAATGTTGATGATTATGGCTTATAGCTAATGAAAACTCAAAAGTCACTATCTCAGAAATGTCTAATATTGTTAAAAAGTTCTGTATTTTAGACTCAGGGTGTCACACTGTAATCAACTAACCAAAACAAAACATCTGCAAAGGTTTCCTGAGCCTTTAAATGGTCCCTAAGTCATTAACACCCACTACATGGAGGGTAAGCCATAAAAGGTAATTGCTAAAGAAGCTGGCTGTTCACAGAGTGCTGCATATTAATAGTAGGTTTAGTGGAAGGAAAAATGTGGTAAAAAAGTGCACAAGCAACATTGAAAGGATTGTAAAGAAAAGGCTATGCAAGAATTCGGCGGAGATTCAAACGGAAGACATTATGGCTGCAGTCATTGCTTCAAGAGCTACCTCATAAAGGTTAATTCAAGAAATTGGCTACAACTGTTACAATCCCTGAGTCAAACCAATCATGATCCAGAGACAACATCAGAAGCATCTTTACTGGGTTAAAGAGTAGAGATGGCCCGAACTATCCGCCGGCGAACAGTTCCCGGCGAACATAGCTGTTCGCGTTCGCCTCTGCCGGGCGAACATATGCGATATGTGACCCAGCCTCTGGCCCCAGCTGGAGTCACGTGGCGCCCGCCACGTCACACTGCTCTGACTAGTGTAGGGAGAGGATGCTTAGCTTCTGTGAGGCGAGATAGGCAGGGATAAAGAGTGATTGAATGATCTACCTTTCTACACCTGTGCATCAGAACAACTCAGCTGAGGCTGTTCACTGAAAGTCACTATTTTGTTGAGACTGGCCAGAGCGATTTTTACTGGCACATGTAACTGGGCTGACCGGTGGCCATTTTGGGACTTGTGGTGCGCCAGCACTTGCTGCCACAGAGTCTAAACCAAAGCTCCAAAGAAGTGAAAAATCTACACCTGTGAATCAGAACAACAGCGATTCAGCTGCTCAGTCAAAGTCAATTTTTTTCTGGCTGGGCAGACTGTTTTCTGGCACATGTTACTGGGCTGATAGGCGGCGGCCATTTGGGACTTGTGGTGCTACAGCAAAAGCTGCCATAGCGTCCATTAATCTCATGTAATAGTCGATTTTTCATAGATATACTACATCAGGGGTTTGGCTGTGCTTGTGTCACCCATACTAACTGCAAAGAATATTTAATATATCAGTGGTGAAACTGAAAGTAACCCACTTGGATAGCAAATCCCATGAATGTGCTGTTCCAGCTAGGCTAGCCAGTGCCACTACAGCCAAGTCAATACTGTCAGCCAGAAATATTTTTTTTATGTGCCAGAAATATAAATTAAAAAAGCTTTCACCGTAATAATAAAATTATTCTGGTGTTAGACCAGAAGAAGCACTCCTGTTGTAATTAATACTGTAAAAAGGCTTAGGCAATATTTCTCCCAGTGTGGGAAATTTATCTAGCAAAACTAGCATTTAAAAATTCCGGTGTTCTGAAATACCAGCAGTCCTCTTGTAATTAATACCATAAAAAGGCATTATATCGTCCAGTGTTGTAATTTTGGTGAAAAAAGGTAATTTAATCAATCTGGTGTTAGTTAGACCAGAAACAGTGAGACCTCACGTTTTTACTCCTGTAAAAGGAATTAATACCGCAAAAGGCATACATTGTCAGTGTTGTAATTTTGGTAAAAAAGGCCAATTTAATCAATCTGGTGTTTAGTTAGACCAGAAACAGTAGGCCTCACGTTTTTACTCCTGGAAAAGGAATTATATCTCCCAGTGTGGGAATCTATGTACACAAAACTAGCATTTTAAAAATTCTGGTGTCCAATTTGCAGCAGTCTTCTTGTAATTAATACCGCAAAAGGCATTATTGTCCAGTGTTGTAATTTTGGTGAAAAAAGGCCAATTTAATCAATCTGGTGTTTGTTAGACCAGAAACAGTAGGCCTCACGTTTTCACTCCTGTAAAAGGAATTATATCTCCCGTGTGGGAATCTATGTACCAAAACTAGCATATTAAAAATTCTGGTGTCAATTTGCAGCAGTTTTCTTGTAATTAATACCGGAAAAGGAATTATATCTTCCAGTGTGGGATTTATGTACACAAACTAGCATTTTAAAGATTCTGGTGTCCAATTTGCAGCAGTCTTCTTGTAATTAATACCGCAAAAGGCATTATTGTCCAGTGTTGTAATTTTGGTGAAAAAAGGCCAATTTAATCAATCTGGTGTTTGTTAGACCAGAAACAGTAGGCCTCACGTTTTTACTCCTGTAAAAGGGAATTATATCTCCGTTGTGTGAATCTATGTACCAAAAACTAGCATTTTAAAAATTCTGGTGTCCAATTTGCAGCAGTCTTCTTGTAATTAATACCGCAAAGGCATTATTGTCCAGTGTTGTAATTTTGGTTAAACTGGGCCATCCGCGCCCAATCAGCGGCTGTTTTTCTCTGCGTCGCGGCAGCTCTGGAGAGGGTAAGGACTGGGAGGCTTGTCCAGGATCGTCGGCTGCCAGAAGATGTTCGGGCCGAGAAAGGAACTCTTCTCCTGGTACGTATTCCGGATGGGTCCCGGCGGGTCCTCTGCCTCCACCGGATCTTCTGTTTCTTCCCAGTCCTCCGGTACCGGTCCTGGACGGGTCACCGCAGTGGCATATGGGCCTCGCAGGCCCTCCGCGGGAGTGAACTCACTCGCTCTCCGACCGCTAGATTATGCAGTCGCCCTGGGAGATAGCTGCGCTTGACGGACCGCGATTCACATAATAGTCCCGGTTGGTGCCGGTTTCTTGGATGAATCCAAATCCTCTAACCTTGTCAAACTCCAGTACTACTCCGGTGCGGCGTTCGAGCTGGGGCTTGCTGTCCCTGGAATCTTCATAGATCCGCTTGGTGACTTCCTCAAAGTACTTTTTCTGAGTGGTAGTTTTTAAAGTTGCCGCCACTCGGATCTCGGCCATCAGGGCCGACCACGCGGGTTCCGCGGAGGAAGCCTTCTCGCTGCGGGTGAAAGCGGCAGGGCTCGGCTTGTGGCCATGGACAGGTCTGGGCCATGTCGCTGGGAGTATACGCTGGGGCGCAGGGCGCTCCTTAGTTGCTCCTGGGGTCGCCTCCATTGCTCTAACTACGGCTCCGGATCCCTCTGATTCAGGTAGGAAACCCCGTAGCAGGGTGAGCCACTGTTCCTGCAGGCTCCACCCCGTCGTTTCTTGCACGCCCCTAGGTATTTCAGTATAGGGTAGGCGGTGTCCATATTATAATCCTCAAAGGAAGGCGTTACCTCCAGGTCGTCCTCTCCTCCCTCTTGGAGGTTTTGGCGCCAAATTTTCGCGCCACTGAGGTCAGGGATGGCGCAAGAAGAAGTCCAATGGCGCCGGGCGGCCATCTTGGGCGCCATGATGCAGCTATTCAATGACAGCAAGCAGGATGATAAAAAGTCCACAAAAACACACTTTGAAGTGGCGATTTTCTTCCTCTTGATAGCGCAACACTGCACAGCGCTTTCTGGAGGTTTTAGGGACACTTTTTGTATGTTTTCAGTCCACAAAGTTCCCTTCAAATAAACAGGCGTTTTGTCACTTGGCAAACTGGTTAAGGCACAAAGTTCACGTTTTTGCTCACAGTCCGTAAAACGTGCGTATCCTGTTCGTGGACGCCAAAATGTAGCATCCCCAAGTCAGAGCAATGTGTGGGACCAACCTGGGGAATGCCAGTGATGGAGAGGCCGGCACGCTGTTCCTCTGGGGCACTCTCTGGGTTCTGAAGGGACACAGCCAGGTGCAATGTGAGGTGCCCTTGGTGTTGTAGTTTAACGTGCCTATGGCTAAGTCCCTGATGTTTCGTGACGCCAGTGCCAGTAAACGGTGGCACACCGTATTTATAGTAGGAATAATAGAGGTGCAGACTTGTAGCTTGAAAACAGAATTCCAACTTTACTGAAACCAGTGGAAATACAGAAGGCACTCTCTTAAAACAGTTCTTGTTGCAGACAATAGGCTTTGGTACAGTCTAGTTACAGCAGGCTTATATCCAGCAAGGTAAAACAGAGGGTAAAATCACAGGACTTTTGAATTGCAGATGAACCTTACTTTCTTCCTGACTTGTCCTGACTGGCAATTATTCTTCAAGGCCCCAATGCCCTACTTCTGGCTTATATCCTTGAATCTCCAGTTTGCAGTGTACCTCCTCTGACATTACAGTTCCTCTTGCTCTAGGGACTACCTTCTCCTTGGATCTGGAACCCGGTTACAGGGACTGCAATGCCCTCTCCTAGTCTGCAGGCTCCAGGCCTGCTCTGACTTCACAGGCACATGGCCTGTGCTTAACTCAGACACAGCCTAATCATCATTCTCCTTCCTGACTGGGCCTTATATAGACTAGGGCTCCCTAGCTCCCTCTAGTGACTAGAGCTGGAATTAAATCCTAGCCGGCCTGCACATGGCACATTTCACAGTAACAGAGAATTAAATACCATTAAATTACATTGCATTTTAAGAATAGGACTTATACCAGCCTCCCCATAAATGAGAGGAACGACAGCATCCAAGTGACCCTTCTGTAGTGACTGGGCATTACAACTCCCGTACACTACAGTTAGACCAGAAACAGTAGGCCTCACGTTTGTACTCCTGTAAAAGGAATTATATCTCCCGTGTGGGAATCTATGTACCAAAACTAGCATTTTAAAAATTCTGGTGTCCAATTTGCAGCAGTCTTCTTGTAATTAATACCGGAAAAGGAATTATATCTTCCAGTGTGGGAATTTTGGGGCTAAAAATAATATATTTTATTGTGGTGCGAGTTGAATCGCAACAATGAGGAAACATTCTATTAAGGGACGAGGACGCGGTTGTGGTGGTGTCCGTGGAGCCTCTGTTGCTGGCAGAGGACGTGGCCGTTCGGCCTCAGGCGCACAAAGTAGTGAACCAACTCCCTCAAGTAGCCGGCCAGAATTTACAGCGATATTTGGTGGAGCCCAATGCCGTTATGAGGATGGTAAGGCCTGAGCAGGTACAGGCATTAGTCGATTGGGTGGCCAACAATGCTTCCTGCACGTTCACCACATTGTCTTCCGCCAAGTCTTCTGCGGAAGCGCACAGGTGGCACCTGAAAACCAAGCCCATCAGTCTGTCACATCACCCCCATGCATATCAGGGAAACTGGCTGAGCCTCAAGTTATGCAGCAGTCTCTTATTCTGTTTGAAGACTCTGCTCTCACGGTTTTCCAGGGGCGTCGACCTAGCCCTTCTCCAGCGGTGGAAGACATTCCATGCACTGATGCACAACCACTTATGTATCCAGATGATGAGGACATGGGAATACCACCACAGCAGAGTGACCGAGTCTCTGATGATGACGAAACACAGGTGCCCACTGCCGCGTCTTATTGCAGTGTGCAGACTGAACAGGAGGAGGTCAGGGAGGAAGACTGGGTGGAAGACGATGCAGAGGACGATGAGGTCTTAGACCCACATGGACTGAAGGTCGTGCCGCTGACTTAAATAGTTCAGAGGAAGAGGCAGTGGTGAGACCGAGACAACAGCGAAGCCAAAGAGGGAGCAGGGGGCAAAAGCAGAAACCCCGCCGTCCAGAGAGTTCGCCTGCTATTGGCCAGCACCAACAGGGACCCAGCACCCCAAAGGCATCTTCAAGGAGTTCCCTGGCATGGCACTTCTTCAAACAATGTGCTGAGGACAAGACCAGAGTGGTTTGCACGCTGTGCCATCAGACCCTGAGGCGAGGCATTAACGTTCTTAACCTGAGCACCACCTGCATGATCAGGCATCTACATGCAAAGCATGAACTGCAGTGGAGTACACACTTTAAAAACAAGGAACCCGCTCAGGCTCCCCCTGCTCCCTCTACCGCTGCTGCCTCGGCTTCCGCCTCGAGAGGAATGTTGCCACCTGCCGAGCAGCAAACAGAGGATGTGCCACCGACACCACCACCACCACCGCCACCGTCACCTAGCGTCTCCACTATTTCACACAGCAGCGTTCAGCTCTCCATCTCTCAAACCTTTGAGAGGAAGCGCAAATTCCCACCTAGTCACCCTCGAGGCCCTTGGCCTGAATGCCAGCATTTCTAAACTACTGGCCTTTGAAATGCTGTCATTCCGGCTGGTGGACACAGACAGCTTCAAACAGCTGATGGCCATGGCTGTCCCCCAGTATGTGGTTCCCAGCCGCCACTACTTCTCCAAGACAGTCGTGCCTTCCCTGCACATGCAAGTGTCCGATAAAATCAAGTGTGCACTGCGCAACGCCATTTGTGGCAAGGTCCACCTAACCACAGATACGTGGACCAGTATGCACGGCCAGGGACGCTATATCTCCCTAACTGCACACTGGGTAAATGTAGTGGCGGCTGGGCCCCAGGCGGAGAGTTCCTTGGCGCACGTCCTTCCGCCGCCAAGGATCACAGGGCATCATTCTTTGCCTCCTGTAGCCTCCTCCTCCTACTCGGCTTCCTCCTCCTCCTCCTCTGCTTCCACCAGCTCATCCAGTCAGCCACACACCTTCACCACCAACTTCAGCACAGCCCGGGGTAAACGTCAGCAGGCCATTCTGAAACTCATATGTTTGGGGGACAGGCCCCACACCGCGCAGGAGTTGTGGCGGGGTATTGAACAACAGACCGACCAGTGGTTGCTGCCGGTGGGCCTCAAGCCCGGCCTGGTGGTGTGCGATAATGGGCGAAATCTCGTGGCAGCTCTGGGACTAGCCGGTTTGACGCACATCCCTTGCCTGGCGCATGTGCTGAATTTGGTGGTGCAAAAGTTCATTCACAACTACCCAGACATTTCAGAGCTGCTGCATAAAGTGCGGGCCGTCTGTGCGCGCTTCCGGCGTTCACATCCTGCCGCTGCTCGCCTGTCAGCGCTACAGCGGAACCTGGCCTTCCCGCTCACCGCCTAATATGCGACGTGCCCACCCGGTGGAACTCCACCTTGCACATGCTGGAGAGACTGTGCGAGCAGCAGCAGGCCATAGTGGAGTTTCAGCTGCAGCACGCACGGGTCAGTCGCACTGCAGAACAGCACCACTTCACCACCAATGATTGAGCCTCCATGCGAGACCTGTGTGCCCTGTTGCGCTGTTTCGAGTACCCAGCCAACATGGCCAGTGGCGATGCCACTGTTATCAGCGTGACAATACCAATTCTATGTCTCCTAGAGAAAACGCTTAGGGCGATGATGGAAGAGGAGGTGGGCCAGGGCCAGGAGGAGGAGGAGGAGGATGACGGGTCGTTTTTAGCACTTTCAGGCCAGTCTGTTAGAAGTGGCTCAGAGGGAGGTTTTTGCAACAGCAGAGGGCAGGTACAAATGTGGCCAGCCAGGGACCACTACTGGAGGACGAGGAGGATGAGGAGGAGGTGGAGGAGGATGAGGATGAAGCAGGTTCACAGCAGGGTGGCACCCAGCACAGCGCAGGCACATCCCTGGTGCGTGGCTGGGGGATACAGAGGATGCTGACGATACACCTCTCACAGAGGACAGCTTGTCCTTACCTCTGGGGAGCCTTGCACACATGAGCGATTACATGCTGCAGTGCCTGCGCAATGACAGCAGAGTTGCCCACATTTTAACGTGTGCTGACTACTGGGTGGCCACCCTGCTGGATCCACGGTACAAAGACAATGTGCCCACTTTACTTCCTGCACTGGAGCGTGATAGGAAGATGCGCGAGTACAAGCGCACACTGGTAGACGCGCTACTGAGAGCATTCCCAACTGTCACAGGGGAACAGGTGGAAGGCCAAGGCAGAGGAGGAGCTAGAGGTCGCCCACGCAGCAGTGTCACGGCCAGCTCCTCTGAGGGCAGGGTTAGCATGGCAGAAATGTGGAAAACTTTTGTCTCCACGCCACAGCTAACTGCCCCACCACCTGATACGGAACGTGTTAGCAGGAGGCAACATTTCACTAACATGGTTGAACAGTACGTCTGCACACAACTCCGCGTACTGACGGATGGTTCGGCCCCATTCAACTTCTGGGTTTCCAAATTGTCCACGTGGCCAGAATTAGCATGTTATGCCTTGGAGGTGCTGGCCTGCCCGGCGGCCAGCGTTTTATCTGAACGTGTATTCAGCACGGCAGGGGGCGTCATTACTGACAAACGCAGCCACCTGTCCGCAGCCAACGTGGACAAGCTGACGTTTATAAAAATGAACCAGGCATGGATCCCACAAGACCTGACCCTCCCTTGTGCAGAGTAGTCCTTAATAACTGCCTTAAACCATGTTGTCTTGTACTCCTGGCCACTTCTTCATTGAAAAATCAATTTTTGAAATTAAGTAGGATCTTGGGGTGCAACCCAGAGTTGAATGAACCTTCCGTCTGTCTGGGTGCCGGGGCCAAAGTACATGAAAGTGTCCTTCTCCTGTGCTGGGTGATATGAATGTTATACTTGTGCTGTCTGACATGTCTCCTTTGTGTGGGTGCAGGGGCCAAAGTCACTGAAAGCGGCCTTCTCCTGTGGTGGCTGATATAAATGCCTGAATCTCTGCTGTGGGACCTCTCTCCTCCGTGTGGCTGCAGGGGTCAAAGTCTCTAAAAGTGCCCTTCTCCTGTGGTGGTTGATGTGAAACTAATGCTTGTGCTATCTGACCTGTCTCCTCTGTGTCGGTGCTAAGGCCTAAGTCACTGAAAGCGGCCTTCTCCTGTGCTGGCTGATATAAATGCCTGAATCTCTGCTGTGGGACCTCTCTCCTCCGTCTGGGTGCAGGGGTCAAAGTCTCTCAAAGTCGCCTTCTCTTGTGCTGGGTGATGTGAAACTGATGCTTGTGCCATCTGACATGGTTGCCGGGGTCCCATTAAATGGTGGCCTACTCCTGTGGTGGGTGATCTAAATGCCTGATTCTCTGCTTTGAAACCTCTCTCCTCCGTCTGGGTGCAGGGGTCAAAGTCTCTCAAAGTCGCCTTCTCCTGTGCTGGGTGATGTAGAACTGATGCTTGTGCCATCTGACATGGTTGCCGGGGTCCCATTAAATGGTGGCCTACTCCTGTGGTGGGTGATCTAAATGCCTGATTCTCTGCTGTAAAACCTCTCTCCTCCGTCTGGGTGCAGGGGTCAAAGTCTCTCAAAGTCGCCTTCTCCTGTGCTGGGTGATGTAAAACTGATGCTTGTGCCATCTGACATGGTTGCCGGGGTCCCATTAAATGGTGGCCTACTCCTGTGGTGGGTGATCTAAATGCCTGATTCTCTGCTGTGAAAACCTCTCTCCTCCGTCTGGGTGCAGGGGTCAAAGTCTCTCAAAGTGGCCTTCTCTTGTGCTGGGTGATGTGAAACTGATGCTTGTACCAGCTGACATGGGTGCAGGGGTCAAATTAACTAAATGGTGGCCTACTCCTGTGGTGGGTGATATGATGCCTGAATATGTGCTGTGGGGCCTCTCTCCTCTTTCTGGGTGCAGGGGTCAAAGTAACTAAAAGTGGCCTTCTCCTGTGCTGGATGGTATAAATGTAATATTGGTTAATTTTATTTTATGTTAAGTCATCATTTCCCTATCTACATTTGTTTGCAGGGATTTACCTACATTTTGCTGCCTTTGCAGCCCTCTAGCCCTTTCGGGAGTCTTTTACAGCCTTTTAGTGCCCAAAAGTTCGGGTTCCCATTGACTTCTATGGGGTTCGGGTTCGGGATGAAGTTCGGATCACGAACCCGGACATTTTCCGGAAGTTCGGCCGAACCTCTCGAACCCGAACATCCAGGTGTTCGCTCATCTCTATTCACCATAAATTCGCAAATTCTAGAATTCGTGATCTCCAGTCATTATTTTCATGATTGCGAAAATCATCAATGTAATATGCGCACAATACAGGCGTGGCTCACTTTTGCTACATTTTTCAAGCTGCTAGACATTAATCCCTATCACAGCACAGTGATTCTTATCACACTACCTAACACCCTGCACTGGAACCTATCAGCTACACTATATCACTATCTAACCTACACTGACTATCTCCCACTAACTATCTGTATTATATATATATTGTGGGAGTCGCTCTGGTAGACAGCGGTGCGGGTGCAGTTTAGAGGCAAAACAAGGAGTCCAGATTGTGCAACAAACAGTGTTTTATTCACACTTGCACACCATAAATGAAAAACAGTCTCTTTGGTGACAGTTCACACACAACGGAAATAACGTGGCAAAAACAAAAACAGGCCAACACAGGTTCAGTCACCTGGGAGGTGTAGGTGCAGGTTCGCACCACGCTGTCGGCCCAGCCGCAGGAGAATCCAGCTTCAGGTAGCCAGGAACAAAACACCTCCTTGCTGAGCTCTTTCCTCCAGGACAGAGAACTCCTCAGCCCTGTTAGCAGCTCCAGGATAATCACAGCCTCCAGCTGCTGAGCTGGCTGAGCTTTTAAACCCAGCCCAAAACCAGGACTGGGTCGTGGGGAGCAGCCACCCACCCTACACTTTAGCTGCTCCCGGTAAGAGCCGGCCCGGATCGGCTTTGCAGCCATGCTATTTAAACTCTGTCAGTAGCACTAGCTGCTGCTGACATCAACAAAAACGGGCTCTTACCTCACCGAGGCTATGAACCTCGGTGACACATACCTGCCATCCACGACGGCACCCTGCACCTTACCACAATATATACGGTAAGCTATAACTAACTAATGTAATTAAATAAGGATCCAGATGAGTCTGCAAAGCACAGAGCACAGCAATGACACTACTGTCTCTCTCAGAACTGCAAAAACAGCAGAAAATGGCTGCTGGGGAGTTTCTTATATAGTAAGGGGTAGGCGACTTTCCTAGGTTGCTAGGGATGTTGTTAAGCTCTGACAAAGATATTGCAGCCTTCTCATTGGCTCACAAGCAAGAAGCAGTGAGGGTACTGATGAAAAAAATCCACAATATTCATGATTACGAAGATATAGCACTTTTTCTAGATCTTCGCAAATTCAAGAAGTGCCGATATCCATAATAAAAATTCGGGATTAGAATATTCGCGATCAACACTAGTAACTAATACCATTGATGTATCTACCAAAAGATGTTCTAATCATACGATAATATAACATTCTTAGCCATGTGCCGATGTAACATTTCATCAAAAGGACTTGTTCTACAGCTTCCAAAGCACAATGTCAACACAATCTGCTATACTGGTTACTTTATGCCTGTCTAGATATCAGTTGCCATGACACATTTTATGCTAACGGGCTCCATTACCAACCAATTACAATTTCCAATACTAAGTCTCTTTCTATTCTCTGGGACTGATGTCTTCCCTAGTAGATACAATAAAGTGCATTGTACAACAGGTTCTTAAAATGTAGCAGAAACATTAACTCATATCGGCACGACTTAATTTCTTCCATGCTACTAGCATTCTAGATTACAATAATCCCTATCGGCAACCTCTCTGGTAACTGCACGTTTCCTTGTCCAGGCATAACATAGGGAGCTGATGTCAGATCTCATCTATAAGAAGTTTTAATTCTAAATACCGTAAAAATCTAAAATGTAAGCAAAACAATGTAGAGTCATAGAAACAGAACTGAAGCACGCTAAGGCTAGGGCTATATGGTGACTAGGGATGAGCGAATCGACTTCGGATGAACCGTCTGAATTCGATTTGCATAAAACTTCCAGGTGGAACCGAACCCTAGTTCTTTTACAGTACAAATTCATTATGAAGTTATTTCCTGAAGTCTCACGAGACTTCGCAAAGCAGTAACTTTGGCTTATTGGAGCCAATGCATTCTAATACTGTACGGAGCTCCTGCTCTGTACAGTATTGGAACAAAGTTCTATGCGAATCGACTTCAGATGTTTTATACGAAGTCGATTTGCTCATCCCTAAGGGTTACCCTCATTGCTCGACAGCTATCGCAGCCAGGATTGCAGAGTAGTGGTGATACTACAGAAATTAATGGGATCGTAGCACAAGTCGTAGAAAAGCTGTCAGGGTTAGATATTTTTCAACTTGATCCCATTCATTTCTATGTGATTACCACTACTCTGCAATCCTGTCCGCAACAGCTATTGCGCGGCCAGTGTCACTGTGTAGCCCTAGCCTAATAGACACAGAAGAGGCTTCAGCCAAAGCCTTTTGCACACAATCGTGGTTTGGGTCAGCATTCAAGCCACATTATTGACGGGTCAAATGCGGATCCATTCACTTCAATGAGACCGCAAAAGATGTTGACAGCACTCTGTGTGCTATCCGCATCCGCATGTCCGTTCTGCGGCCCTACAAAAAAATAGAACATGTACTATTCTTGTCCGTATCATGAACAAGGTCAGGACTGCTCTACTGAGGGCTGGACGATCCGTTCTGCAAAATGCGGAGAATAAAACGGACATGGTTTTGTGCATGAGGCCTAAGCTCTGTACAGCAGCCTTCATGTGACAGGCAGTATGCAGAAAGCACACATGCAATGAGCACAGCAGAATGCACAATGCACAAGGATATGCATAGGTGTAGTTGTCGCCCATGTGGCTGCTGACTTGCTTATTTTGCCCAATATTTTTTTTTTTATTCATCAGAAACCTACATGAGATAGCATTAGCATTAGACATCAGGTGATAATTCACATGGACAATTATGGTTTGTACCTGCTTTTCCACTTAAGTAATAATGTGAATATCAATGGATATTCACTTTACACCTATGAACATGTTGCTATGTATACAGCAAGAACATGCAATGAATATATTTCCTGGAATTAAAATGGGCTTTCTGAGGTCCCTTTTCTTAAGTATATGTCAGTGTTAGACTCTGTTCACACTACCATCATGGCTTCTGTTTCCAATGGATGTCATAGAGCTGCATAGGCGTGCGCACGGGTGTGCCGAGTGTGCCTGGGCACACCCTAATCATCACCTCCATGCTGCACTGCCATCTACAACTCCTGAAGCGAACCGTTCTCATAGGCTTCAGGCTAGTGGTCTGAAGCCTATGAGACAACAGAGCTAGAGCTAGAATGGAGTTGCTCCAGGGAGGTATGATGTCGTAGGAAGAGTCGGAGTCTCGTCATCCAGGGGCGGGGCCTCACAATGTGCAGGAGAGTCTACAGAGCCCATTGCAGGAGAGAGGAGCAGAAGCTGCAGGTCGGTCAGTGGAGGATAAAAGTGACTGCTATATAGAGGGGTCTGAAGAGGGGGGTGATATTATTTCCAGGGGACTGCATGCTGGAGCGGCTGCAGGCAGGGGAGGTGATATTATTTACATGGGACTGTATGCTGGAGGGGCTGAAGGTGGGGGAGTGATATTATTTACATGGGACTGTATGTTGGAGGGGCTGCAGGTGGGGGGTGATATTATTTACATGGGGCTGTATGCTGGAGGGGCTGCAGGCAGGGGGAAGGTGATGTTATTTACATTGGACTGTATGCTGGAGGGGCTGCAGGCGGGGGGTGTGATATTTTTACATGGGACTGTATGCTGGTGGGGCTGCAGGCAGGGGGTGATATTATTTAGGGCTGAGGCTGATATTTCCTCCCTGGTGTTCCCACCATGTAACGGGGGCCAGAGCAGGCGAACGGGGCCCTCACAGATATAATAGTAAGTGCCCCATATATGCCCTATGTGCCGCTACCTAAGTAATACAGTTCAAACTAATGAAAGGTCCTATACGACTGCCCCCGATCATTGGTGGCAGTGATCGGAGCCCCAGCAGTGTAATGCTGGGGCTCAGATCGGTTACCATGGAACTGATGTCCTGGCTGCCATAGTCGGCTCCCTGTCGGCACCCCTAGTCCGCACCCGTTCTGCACAATTACGGAACATATGAAGACACATTCTGCGGACATGTGAATGAAGCCTAATACAGCGGGGGCCATTATAATATTAACAATAATAATAACACAGCGGGGCCATTATATATTATAATTTTACAGAGGGCCAGGGCATTATACTTATGGGCACTACGGAGGGAAGGGAGGTCTGTTATCTGAGGATAATAGTACAGTGATGAATCTAAGAAAAATTCTGTGAAACTCTGCAGAGACGTGGCTGAAAGAAGGATTTGTCCCACACTGCCAAAGCATGGCCCCAGACTTCAAGTCACACTGTAAGGCCTCTTTCACACGGGCGTCATGTTTGACGCCCGGATAAGAGGCGGGTGCGTTGCGGGAATATGCGCGTTTTTCCCGCGCAGGTGCAAACGTTTGCAACACGTTTTGCACGCGCGTGAGAAAAAACGCCATGTTTGGTACGCAACCCGAAGCCGGACCACATCACTGAAGTCCAGTTTCGGGTCTACTGGAGAATTGATTATTTCCCCTTATAACCATGTTATAAGGGGAAATAATAGAGATTGGGTCCCGTTGCTAAGCAACAATGCGTGAAAATCACAACGCATCCGCACTTGCTTGCGGATGCTTGCGATTTCCCGCAGCCCCATTCACTTCTTTGGGGCCTGCGTTGCGTGAAAAACGCAGAATATAGAACATGCTGCGATTTTCACGCAACGCAGAAGTGATGCGTGAAAATCACCGCTCATGTGCACAGCCCCATAGAAATGAATGGGTCCGGATTCAGTACGTCCTCCTCACGCATTGCACCCGCGCGGAAAACTCGCCCGTGTGAAAGGGGCCTAAGTGTTCTGAATTCTGGGGCCTCACACCCCTCTACTACATTATCTGTACTCAGAGAGTTATCTGTGGTGTTACATAGGACTGCAGGTGACATCTACTACATTATCTGTACTCAGAGAGATATCACTGTGTTATCTGTGGTGTTACATAGGACTGCAGGTGACATCGACTACATTATCTGTACTCAGTTATCACTGTTATCTGTGGTGTTACATAGGACTGCAGGTAATATAGCCTACATTATCTGTACTCAGAGAGATATCACTGTGTTATCTGTGGTGTTACATAGGACTGCAGGTGACATGTACTGCATTATTTGCAATATCTGGCTTGCCCCGGGTGCTGGCGACCCATGCTACACCACTGGAACTCTGCTCTGGCTGAGAGTCACTCCCCATATAAGTTAGTTATATAACGTTAAGTTAATGCATAAAGTATGTTCCCTGCTGCTTGCTACCCTTCCTCATTTATACCCCTGTATAATGTACCCTGATACCCCTCAGTTATATGATACCGTGTAACTGAGGGGTATCAGAGTAAATTACAGGGTAATATAACTGAGCAGGGCTATTGGGTACATTATTATACAGGGGTAATATAACTAATATAATATGTTATCTTAACCCTGTATAATGTCCCTGATAGCCCTCCTCAGTTATATATAGAACGCAAGTCGCCTGAAAGCATTAGAAGACTGATCAGGATCCTGATCAGTCTTCGAAATGCTTTGAGGTTACTATGGCAGCCAGGACGCTATTAAAGTCCTGGTTGCCATAGTAGTAGTGGGGAGCGGGGAGCGGTATACTTACCGCCTGTGCGGCTCCGGGCGCTCCAGAATACGTCAGAGCGCCCCATGAGCGTGGATCACGTGATCCATGCGATCATGTGATCCATGCGCGTGGGGCGCCCTGACGTCACTCTGAAGCGCCCGGAGCCGCACGGGCGGTAAGTATACTGCTCCTCACTACACTTTACCATGGCAACCAGGACTTTAGCATCCTGGCTGCCAGGGTAACCATTCAGAAAAACCAAAGCGTCGGATCCGGCGATGCGCCGAAACGACGTTTAGCTTAAGGCTGGATCCGGATTAATGGCTTTCAATGGGCATTAATTCCTGATCCGGCCTTACAGCAAGTGTTCAGGATTTTTGGCCGGAGCTATTTTCTCCGGCCAAACAACGTTCGGTCCTGAACTGAATACATCCTGAAGCATCCTGAACGGATTTCTCTCCATTCAGAATGCATTGGGATAATCCTGATCAGGATTTTTCCGGCATAGAGCCCCGACGACGGATCTCTATTCCGGAAAACAAAAACGCTAGTGTGAAAGAGCCCTTACTCCTGTATAATTTACCCTGATACCCCTTAGTTATATTACCCCTGTATAATAATGTACCCTGATACCCCTCAGTGTATTTGTGTATATATATATGTGTATGTGTATATAATATATATACATACGCGCGTGCGTGTGTTTTTTGCTTTAGGGTGCACACCCTAATGCAATTGGCTGCGCACGCCTATGTAGAGCTGGAATTTACAGATAGATCCATTTGTTTTTAGTGAGGCAGGGTTTTATCAGGGTTCAGAAACTTTTGGTGAGAAGAATACCACTGCACAGGAGCATAGCTACCATAGAAGCAGCTGCTATGATGCCCAAAGTCAAGAAGGGCCCAGGAGGTTGACAAATTGATTTATTTTCATAGCCCAGGGTGCAGTAAGTATGGTACACCTAGTCTTGGCACTGGTATTACTCACCTGGTCTTAACAGCGCATAGCTTCAGGAAAGGACATAGTGTGCATAGGAGCACACTATGGCCTCATGTGTGCCTAAACACAGTTCTGCACAAAGAGCAGAGGTGACCATAGGAGAAGAGAGATAAGTATTTATATTTGTTGCTCTAAGGTGTGCATTAAGGGGACTTTGTTCAAAGGTTTGCTGTGGGCCCAGTCAGTTCTAGTTACCCCACTGGCACTGCATACTACATTATACTTTAAAGATACTGTAGAACTTGACTTGCAGCGGTTGAGATGAATCGAGACCTATTCAGCTTGAATGGGTCCGTGATCCGTTCGCACCGCAAAAAAATAGAAGTTAAATTAAAAAAATTGTGGAGGCATGAACAGAAACACCATGGAAGCACTCCGTAGTTCTTCTGTGGGGTTCCGATCCGTGCTTCCGTTCCACATCTACGTGATTGCGGACCCCTTTCAAGTGAATAGGTCCGCATCCGTGATGCGGAGTGCACATGGGCCGGTGCCCGTGTATTGCGGGCCGCAATATGGCCACGGGCACACAATGTTCGTGGGCCTTATGCAGAGATCAGTCAGCCTTATGTTAACAGATTTAATTCACAGCAGCAGATAGTAAATGTGCTCTTCTGGTCAAATCACAAATTTTGAAAAAGTAAAATAACGATACTAATTGAAAAAAGTATTCACTATTCACAAAATAACAACGTCTCATGGCACATTGTAAGGGAAAATAAGATCATGCATATACCTGGGTGTCATTCCATTTGGTGATAAAACGGTTTTCAATATACATTTGATGCAGCTGTTCCTGGCTTATCTATTAAAAAATAAGACAAAAGTACTGTAACACTAGTCCACACTTTCCACAGCATTAAAGACTTACAAGCGTGACATATCCTACCTCAAAAATCTCAGCAAACTGACAGATCAGCCCCTCTACAACGTGGACTTCTGCTTCAAGCTGTCCATTGGTTTGAAAGAGGCAAGGAGCAAATGCTTTCGCCAAAGTTTGCGCATCAAGGTGATTGACATCTGAGCATTTTTGTATTCTGTTGCAAGGCAAAAGGAGACATTTTTAGAATGATTGTTCAACACATTTGAATGATTTAATACATTGATAAATACAGTAATCCTAGAACAGATACAGAGTAGAGAAACAGCAGTCTGTACATTTGAAAATGCTACTATTTGACATATCATAGATATTGTTAGATTTAATTGCTGAAGGCCTGGGTGTCAAGACTCCCTGATCTAAGAAATAAAAGGTGAGAAGTACAGCACTCAGAAAACTTTTAACTTTTTGGGCAAAATACTGATGCTGAATCTGTTTTGTGCCAGAATGACGTTGCCTCTTCATACAATAGGAGGTCCATGATATGATTTATTAAGTTTAACACCTTTGGGGCGAACTGATGTTGGACCTCACAATTGCCATATAGCTAATGAATCTTGACTATCATTCTCTAAAATCTAGTGGAAATCCCCTCAGAAAATAGAGGACCAAATGGTTTTACATGAGATTTATTAAGGGAATTTATTACACCAGCTTGATAAAGAACTGCCAGAACACTGTATGGTGTGTTCGGTGACGTTGGAGCTCTGAATAAAGTTTGTACAGATTTACATTAACTGAAATCATGAGCTGTCCCATCATTTTACAATATTGGATATCTCTAATCTCCAGTTCTCAGTGGCAATTGGCACAACAGGAAATGGCACCAATGCATACCATATGCCAGAGCATTTGCAGCCTTTCACACCTGCAGCCATGAGTTCCGGCTGACAGGTCCGACAGCCAATGCAGCTCACCGTTTTTGTCCGGCAAATTCTCAGCATATTTGCTGGGTGGTGGGTGGATCTCTGCCGAACCTCATTATAGTCAATGGGATCTGGTGGGAAGGAAGTAAAATCTGACAATTCTGGATCCAGAGACCTCTTGCACACTGTTCTCTACCATCTCTACCGGAATAGTCTGGAGTTCCCTGCTGCAAGTGTGAAACTAATAGCATTGCTGGGAATATTGTCATATTCTCTGAACTTCAACAGAGATTTGCTTTACAACTAGGAAGCAAAGTTAGAAAACTAATATTGACCACTGTGGGCGAATGTTGTGGGCATGCTCTGAGACATGTTTAGAGGTCACTAGGCAGGGATAGGGAGATGGAGGAAGGAGTTGATCTATCTTCACCACTTATCCTTAATGGTGTATCCTGTGTCGTCTGCCTACAGCTTTATAGGCAGACGATTTTTGCATAGATGTTATTTATTTAGCTTATTTTGTATGTTTTGTTTGAGGTGTCGTTACAATGGTTCAGTCGAGTGATTTACTAGCGTAGCAATTCATTATCACAGTCAGCTGTGGGTGTTTTATGTCAGACAGGAGGAGGAGGAGTTTGGATAGGTTTTTAACGCTACACAATTTTTGTTTGTAATGAGCTGATGTCGGCTGGAGGGGCCGATACTCGTCTTCAATATGTATCTACATTGATGAAATAATGAAAGAGACGTTTCTCCATTTAAATGTGATGTAAAGACATCCGCCCACTTTTGATCATTTAAGGCTACTTTCACAACTGCGTTTTTGCTTTTTGCTTTCCAGTTTTGTGCTGTCCAGTCATGGGTTCTCAAAACCACAGCAAAATACATCCATTTAAATAATACAACTGGCTGAATCAGTTCAGAATGGATCGGGTTGTATTATATTGAAAATTAGCATACTAGATCTGGTATTAAAATCATTGTAAGTCAATGATCGCCTGATCTGGACACAAAAAAACACATCCAGCACCATTGACTTACATGGTTTTGGCATGTTCAGTTCCCCATGCCGAACACAAAAACACTGCTTTCAGCAGTCCGCCATGGGAACGCAACAAAGCAGTAAGGAATGCATTCTAGTGCACTTTGTTGCGGTCTGTTCAGTTTTGTCCCCATTGACAATGAATGGGGACAAAATTGAAGCGTTTTTCTCCAGTTTTGAAATTCCCTGCCGGATCTCAAAACTGGAAAGGAAAATAAAGATGTGAAAGTAGCCTAACACTCTGAATAATTTATTGTAGTATTATTTTTGTCCTACAATATATCAGCTACTCAATACATTCCTTACAATAGTCACATAATATACTGTACTTGTTCAGGCATTATGCCAATTTGTTATGGAGAAAATATAAAAGGAGTGTCAAAGGTATTACACATTACCGCTGGTTCAGTTCTATTGCACTAAATATATGTGCAATGTACAGAATCTGACTTCATTTAAATATGAAATATTCATAAACTCATTATTTCCCTAAAGAAAGTTTGCTAGAATTCTGTTACACATTAGCATTATTTCACTTAATGTTTGTACTTATTTCTAGCTAGATTGGTTACTGATTCTCTATGAGAACAATTTCCTGTGAAAATGTCAAGAAAGAGTCTGGAAGAGAAATCCCGAGAGTCAATGTTTACTTACAGGTTTTGCTGATCTACATTACTTCCCCTTTAACAGAACATCGGTATCTAGAGTAACATTATGTTGCTGTGGAAGCAGCAGAGAGAGCATTTTGCAGTGGTAATGTACAACCAGCCCATTTATTTCAAGTCTAAACATGTATGATCTTTCCTTATCCACATTTTATTCATTCCATGGGCATTGCACTTTTTGTAGACTGTTTCGCAAACCACAGCAGACACATTTTTTAACCAATAGGAGAAAACTGACATTCGGAGGAAATTATTAATATATTCTCTGTGTTTTAATCCCTATTTTATATGATAGTATTCTTTACTCAAGCTCAAATGTTAGGAATGAATGATCAAGGTACTAGATGAGTGGATTTTGAAAAGTATTAGACAATTTTTGTATTCAGATGAATGCAGGAATTTTTAATAACAAGGTCATGACTAGAGATGAGCTAATTTCTCAAAAATTCGATTCGGTGGGTTCCCTGAATTTTCCGAAAAGATTTTATTTGATCTGAATTTATTCATGGAGAATCGTGTTAAAAACAGCTATTTCCTGGCTGCAGAGAACCTGTAAAGTGGTGTAGAACACTGTGTCTTGCAGTATCACGCATAGGGAGTCTGCTGTGGTAGTGAAACAATACTGTGAGTTAGTATGACACGCAGATGACAGGCATCGCTCTTAGAATGATTTCACACTTCACTCATTTGGTCAATTACGGGGCCTAAACTGACCAAATAACTCAAGTGTGAAGTCAGCCTACAGGTCAATATTAGAGCAAGGTGTAAAGAACCATGCAGAGGCCCATGATCCTACTATAGCGTGAAAGAGCGCACTCCTTTTACACCATCGTCAGATGATTCCACATAGATGTCTACAGAACCTGTTCTAATAAAAACTTATACAAGTAGAGCCCCCCGACAGAGTGTAGAAGGTGTCAGCAGTAAGTTTGTGTTGACATCACTGAATTTTTGCCCTTTCTATGATCCCTCAGAACAATAACCCCAAAAACGAATCCTGTCTGTTGTTCACTAGGTCAGCATTTGGTCAGTAATCCCTCAGTATTGCTAAAGCCAAAAAAAACAGGAGTGGATCCAAAACAGAGATGACACATGAATGGAATCTTTGCATGTCTTCTGTGTTTTGTACCCACTCCTGCTTTTGGCTACCAAATCATAAGCCAATTCTGGTGCAAAATAGGGACCATGTCATACAGGCCTTATAGCTGCAACATAGACAGATCCGTTGTGCGTCTCATTTTTCTTTTCTTATGACAGATCAGAAGAAGAGTCAAATAAATTATTAAGTCAACTAGGCCAAAAAGGCAAAATAGTGGCACAGTCATGGAGTGGGGAGGGTGGGAAGAGTGACAGAGTAGTGAGGTAGCAGCAGCATGAGGAGACCACAGAGTGGTGATGTGGCAATAGCATGAGGAGACCACAGAGTAATGAGGTATCAGCAACATGAGGAGACCAGAGAGTGGCCCGGTGACATAGTGGGGAGGTGGCAGCAGCATGAAGAGACCACATAGTGGCCCAGTGACATAGTGCGGAGGTGGCTGCAGCATGAGGAGACCATAGAGTGGTGATGTGGCAGCATCATGAATAAACCACAGAGTGGTGAGGGGCAGCAGCATAAGGAGACCACAGAGTGGCCCAGTGACATAGTGGTGAGGTGGCAGTGGCATGAAGAGACCACAGAGTGGCCCAGTAACATAGTAACCAGTGAGGAGGTGGGGGCAACCAGTACCAGCTGAAGATGGTGGCATCAGGCGAGTGGCAGCATCAGAATAGTATCTGAAGCAGGTAGCCAGAAGAAACAGGTCTCTTTTGTCAAAGTGTAGGTGTGGCACCATAAATGATCTAGTCTAATGCATCAGGCACTGGTGTTTTAAAATCCTGGCTGATCCATGCCTGATTCATCTTCACAAAGATCAGTTTCTCCACATTTTGGGTGAACTATGCATTAAACTAAAAATGCACTAAACACCCGCCCTGAGGTCACACTGCTGGCCAGGCAGAAAAGCTTCTCCAGGGCAAGTTGCGCCACAAATCAAGTTTGGCTGCCCAGTAGTCCAGGGATCTTTGATGTGGGGTGGCAGGGTATACTCAAGTATGCCAAAACCTGCTGGTTCAGGTTCTGCTCTATGTCTAGCTGCTGCTGCTGGTAAATAGTTTCTTCAGTAGGCAGGTAAAGAAAACTTCTTTTCAGAGACTCTAGACTTAAGTTGCTGCCGATAGAGCTGGTACTGCTCCTGCCCCTCCACCCACCCCAGCAGCCATGGCAGTGGAACGTGAGAGCAGAGGGCCTTCCCGGTCAGACCTGCTTGAGGATGGGTAATGGTACACATAGGCAGCGGCCAACTGACTACATAGGTCTCGATAGTAGTTCAGTTTGTCCTTCCTCTCAGCAGGTAGAAAAAGGCCCATATTTTGGACTGTTATCGAAGGTCTAACATGGTGGAGAGCTAGTAGTCATCCTTCTGCAAGATGGTGACAATTTGGATGTCATTACGCAAGCAACTGAGCATGCATCAGGCCATTTGAGCAAGTGAATCGGAGAGACTCCATCTCCACTGCATACTGTCATGGTGTGTCTTGTCAGGCCTTTTCATAAGTATATAAACATTTATACATCATTATTGTTATAACGTGTATTCATGGCCTATAAGCAGCCATGTTGTACTTATGTTCACCCTCCTGTATGAACCTTCATTGTGAAAGAGAAAAATGGGTTCAAGGAAAGGGTCTTCCTGGCAGATGTGAGCCTATCTAAGGGAGTGATTTTACCTCATCCCTAGGCTATGAGCCGAGATAAGGTTCTTCCTGGGACACAAGATTTACTAATGAGACAAACATATAATGTCTGTTTGTTCATATAGTGGATCATATTTAGTTTTGACACAAGTTAATCGATATATCACATATGTGTTGTTTTATATTATTTCATATATTGGTTTTATTTTGTTACATGGTATAATCATATACTAACGTATATATATCCTGTGTGTGTATCACCAGAAGCGTGTATTCCTGAGGTATGTGGGAAAGCATGTTCAGATGGACTTCTCTTAATGAGAATTTTCTCAGAAAAGTTGTGTTATTTTCAAAAGATAAGGCACCTGTGAAATCCAAAACCCACACATTTGTTGTCTACATTTTAGCTTTATGACGTGAGAACAGTTATACTAGTTTCTGGGAATCTAGGTTTTTAATTGCTTCAAGTGTCAGGTGGTATGCCTCCCTTTTTGATGTATGTCCCAGGTGGTGGATGTTTACCACTTAACATGAAGTCACATTATATAAATGTAACCCTTAAAAGCTTCACATTTATAAGTTACACAACATTGCCGCCTAGGTATCCGCAGGTAACATTACACGTTCACCACAAAGCATCCCCCTAAGGGAGGATACAAGAGGTGCCGAGATTGCAGTGTATTGTGCTAGGTATGCGACTCTATCCATTGATTCCTGTGATGCTAGTAGGATATTTGATGTAATATGCACTGTCACTTTATTGTTGAAATCATATTGCTAGCAGGACTTTATTAGATGTAAGGGGAATTTTCCCGGTGCTTAGCAACATACTAACGCCATAACTGCTGCGGTTACATATACCTCTGTATCGGTGGATTATATGGCCTCAATGTAAATCTTTTACCAACCATAGACATATGTTTGCTTTAGATATGGTAATACTATTTTTAAAATTAATTTAATAAAGTGATATATTTTATTCCCGGATTTGTTGGCTTTTTTGTGTATGTATTTTGGGACCATTCTGGGAATTGTGGCGTAGGTTCCCCGCCAATTGTTGGTGTTTAGCCCTGTATATAGTAAAAGATCCCATTTGTGGATCTGTAATTGATAAGGCTCCTGGTCAAGTTTGATCATTCTCTTAGAAAAGATGCATATTGCTAAATGAGGATCAGACACTGTTACCTAGTCCCTTGGGAACTTTGTTATTCCCTAGCCTGATACCGAGCTGGTAAATTTATAGTGCCGCCATATACCTCAATTGGTAAAAGGTGATAGGAAGGGGTTGATACCCCTACTCTTCTTTAATTTGAATTGTTGCATATCATTACATTGATTGGCGATTTTCAGTATTGACTGAAAGTAGTGGTATTATATTTCATTGTCTAGCATTGTACAGGTTGTATTATCGATTTTGTATTTAGCACCTATGTATAATAAACTCACATATATTTTTGCATAGACAATGGTATCTTGTTTTCTTTCTAGTTGCACAAAATAATTAAGGTTCTCGCCAACGAGCTGAGAGGTTATTATGTCGCCCTCTCCTCAGTAGGATCAATAACTTTGATATTTTTTCCTTTGATCCTTTCTTTTTTTTGTATATAAAGCATTTTTGCGCTTTATATCCGCGACAGTCTGGGTCATCTGCCTTGTCTTCCTCATCGCCCTGTAGCTCCTCCAGCTGCTCCTGCCCCTCCTCTACTGTCACCTGTGTAGAAAAACCACCCATTTCTCTATGCATTGCTTGTGCTCGGATGTCCTCCTCCTCCTCCTCTAGTTCAGCCCCCACAGGGCTCATGTGGCCTTGAGATATAGTCGCCACGTCTCCTGTCACCTGGCCAGCCAGATTTAGCAACATCTGTTCTAGGACACAAATCAGTGGAATGACGTTGTTCATCCTGTAGTCCTGGCGACTGACAAATAAAGTGGCCTCCTCAAAGGGCATGAGCAAATGGCAGGTGTCACCCATGAGCTGCCACTGGCTAATATCTAAGTTACACAGGGGAGTACCTCTGTCCGCCTGTATCATCAAGAAATCGTTTATGGCTTTTCTTTGTTCATATAATCGGTCCAACATATGGAGGGTGGAATTCCAACGGGTGGAAACATCGCATATCAGCCTATGTTGGGGGATGACTTTCTGACGCTGCAACTTAAGTAGGGTGTGCTATGCAGTGTACGAATGGCTGAAGTGCATGCAAAGTTTCCTGGACATTTTCAGGAAGTATTTCAGAAGACTTCAGGAACCGCTTTACAACCAGAATGACCATGTGTGCCATGCAGGACGCAGGGCTCAGCCCACCTTGACACAGCGTTGACACCATGTTCTTACTGTTGTTGGTCACCATGGGTACAATTTCGAGTTGTCGGAGAGAAAGCCAGGATTCGATTTCTTGATGAAGGACGCAGAGCAGTTCCTCCCTGTGTGACTCTGTTTGCCCAGGCAAATGAGGTACAGAATAGCAACACACCGTCGTGCCCTTCACATGTGGTAAGTTGGAGGGCACTGTGAATTGTCCCTGCAGTGGAGGCTAAGGACATGGTGGAGGATGAGGAGGTAGAGGCGGACATTGTCGCAGGACCAACGGTGGGAGAACGTAGAGGTAGAAGCAGCGTCACCTGGCCAAGTTGCTGGTTTGGCTGGGCAGGAACCACATTTACCGAGAGGGCCATAAAGGACATATATTGTCCTTTACTGTAGTTACAGCTCCACACCTCGGCTCTGCCGGCACTTTGGCAGACACCGACAGGCCCAAGGACTGGCCTACCTTCTGATCTACATATGTGTGCAGGGCTGGTACTGCCTTTTGGCAAATAAATGATGGCTTGGGACTCTCCAGTCATTAGTTCTCTGAAAGGTGCAGAGTCCACCACTTGGAAAGGGAGGGACTGCAGCACCAGCAACTTGTCCAGAAGCACTTTCAGCTTCTGCGCCGTTGAATGAGTGCAAACATACTGTTGTCTCTTGCCAATCACTTCGGTGATTGATTGCTGACTGAATGACTACTGAAGAGTAGGAGGAGAAGGAGCAGGAGCATCAGGACCAGCAGATGATGGGAACGATAGACAGCTCCCTTCGGCTGAGGTGGTGGAGCCTTAACTGCATGAAATCAGGTGCGTGCCACTGGGTGATGTAGCAGTTGCTTGACCGTTCGCAACACCTGCTCCCATGCAACTCTCTTCATCACTACTTTCCCGCCTACCGGAGGAAGCGGCAAATGTCTCCTCCAGATCTTGGGTGGGCAGTAGCTGCTGACTGTCCTCTAGTAGCTCGTCCTCGCTGAAAAGTGGAGCCGAGCTTACAGCGCTGAGAGAACTGAAAATGACAGAGGAAGGTTCAGGACAGGTGGGGGCACAAGGCCTGCTCCCGGATCATGCCAACTAAGCGTCGTGTCAGAGGAACCCACCGCTCTTGGCTCGGGGTGTCTCATGTTAATTGCGATAAAGTCGAAGACTGAGTCAGCCCTTCTATCACCGCTGGGTTGCTGGTCAAGACACGACCGCTAGATGACACCGGGAGTTCAGGCCTCTCACTGCGACTCCTGCTGCCTTACTTCCACCCTCCTCTTCTTCTGCTACCTGCGACATGTCACCTGTCTGTCTGACATACTGTATAATAAATTAAAATTATTAGAATAATACCCCCATAAAAGGCTGTAGTACAATGCAACTTCACCGCTGAACTGCAATTAAGATATATATATATATATATATATATATATATATATTTTTTTTTTTTTTCTCTTTAATAAAAAAATAAATTAACAATCACAATTTACAGCAGGACGGCAGTTAAGATGTACTCTATTTCCCTTTACTACACCTCAAAAAAGAAATATAGCAATCAAAATTCACCGTAGAACGGTTAATGGGATGCACTATATTTCCTTTTAATACACCACGTAAATGGCTGTAGTATAATGTAACTTCACCGCTGAATGGCAATTATGACATATATTTTTACTTTTTTTTCTATTAATACACCCCAAAAAAGAAATATAACAATGACAATTCACTGCAGAACGGCTAATGGGACATACGTATATTTCCTTTTAATACACCACGGAAATGGCTGTAGTACAGTATAACTTCACCGCTGAACGGCAATTAAGACATTATATATATATATATATATATATATATATATATATATATATATATATATAGAAGAAAAATGACGGCACTAGTCAAAATTGGAGGAAAAATGCTGGGTGCACGTTCCAAGGTATAGGTTTCTTACCCCAAAATATTGTAGAAAAAGCGAACAGCACTCCGATAAAAAGTGGAAAAAAGGAACTCCTTTATTCACCTGAACAATGCTACGTTTCGGCTCCTACAAATAGAGCCTTTCTCAAGCAAAGAACACATACATAATGGTGATATATATATAGTGAAAACCAAATTAACATACAGGTCATGTGGACCAATCACAATAGTGGGTGTTGACTATTAATTAGTCAAACACATGTGATGAAATACAATTGACATAGTGATACAAAAACTTAGTAAATCTGCGCATAATCCCATCTGATTGCTCTGTTCCGATTTCCTAATGTACATATATTTCATAATAATCAAAAATTACATTATAATGCCCAAATATCCTCTGTGGATTATGCGTTGTTTGTGAAATAAAATTGCAAGACTGTGGGGAGGAGTTACAAACGGGTAATCAGCGGACATACCAGTCAGTTGAAATCCAATGTGTATACACAAAAACGTTACTTAGAATTCATTGCGCCTGCCTGGAGTAATCCAATAGGGGTGCATATCGATGGTCAGATGCGCTATGCGTCAGAATGCTCATTCCGCGCATGCGCACCGGCCAATAAGGTTCCAAAGCGCCATCTTGATTAAGGGAAAAGACGGGAATAGAGGGTACTCGAATCCAGCGCATGTCCAGTTGTGAAACAATGTTATGAAACAATGTTACGGCTCCATATTGTTGATATATCAGCTTCTATATCGAGTGTGATGTATTGCTGGCAGCCAAAGGACAAACCCCATCACAGGGTTGTGACCTCGCCATTGAGGGAAAGACTTATGGACATCCACGATTACATGGAGTCACAGCAGGTCATACCCAAAAGCCATATGCACATATTCCACTCGTGAGGGATCTCCTCAAGCTGATGAAGCCATATCTGGACAACTGGTATGTCATAAGGAAAAACATAAAGAGATGGACACAATATATCTCTAAACACCCTATATTGAACTCAAGGCAGGACAATGCCAAACCGATATAGAAGGTACATTGTATACATTATAGTCGATGTCACTTGACTGGTTGGCCGCACTCAGATCATCCTTGAGCTCCAATCCCCATGTTCTCGCATAGTGTTGTTGGTGACGTGAGATATCTAGAAAAAATAAAAAAATATATAATAGTTAATAAAATGTTCTTATGGTTCTTTACATCTACACACCAGATACTGAGCAATATCTAGCAGGGAAATAGGGCAAGACACTTGTCACTGATTATCACCCAAGTTATAATCTACATTCAAACCATTGGGGCAAAGACTCCCCAACGTGTGTATCCACCATAGCTCTCTGCGTTTGAGTAACCTGGACCTATTGCCCCGCGTCTGTGTACGGGTATGTGGTCTATAATCCAACATTTGAGATCGCTTTCTTTATGTTTTGCCTCCGTGAAGTGTCTGGACACCGGCAGGTCCAGACGCTTCTTCCTAATGCAATAGCGGTGATTGTTCAAACGTGTTTTCAGTTCTGTGGTGGTCTCCCCACATAAAGTAAATTACATGGGCATGATAGAACATAAATCACAAAACTGGAATCACAAGTTAGATAAAACTTGATATTGTAAGTTGTCCCCGTGGAAGGATGTACATAACTCTTACTTTTCTTGATATATTTACAGTTAACACATCCCAGACATGGGAAACAACCTTGACTTGGTTGTGTTAACGTGGTTTGTCTGCTACCCCCTTGGGGCCAATATCCACCTTGACCAACTGGTCTCGTAAATTTCTAGAACGACGATACGAAAACAGTGGTGGTTGGTTGAATTCAGGAATATTACTGAAGCAAGAGCCCAATATATTCCAATTCTTCCGTATAATTTTATTGATTGAGGGACTCATCTCATTATAAACTGATACAAACGGAATTCTGTCCACCCTCTGTACAGAACCCCGCCTGGATAGTAGGTCATTCCGATCCAAATTCTGGATCTTAGTCATATGTTCAGTCAGCAATTGGCGTGGGTAACCTCTCTCACGGAATTTTGTTGCCATATTGTCCAGGGCCCCTTCTAAATTCTCTTGGTCACTCACTATACGTTTCACCCTGAGAAATTGGGAAAAAGGGAGTGACTGCACCATTTTTCTGGGATGGGAGCTATTGTAACATAAGAGTGCATTAGTATCTGTAGGCTTAACAAATAATTCTGTATGTAATTTACCACCACTATACCTGACTCTAGTGTCTAAAAACTGAATCTCAGTATTGGAGTGTGACAATGTGAATTGTAAGTCCCTATCATAGTCATTCAGGAACCCATGAAAGCTCTTAAGCTGGGCCTCATTCCCAGTCCAGATAAGGAGGATGTCGTCGATGTATCTCCACCACCTCAGAACATGCCTGAAGTGGTGGGATAGAAAGATGACATCCTCCTCAAACTGTCTCATAAAAATATTTGCAAAGGTGGGGGCCACGTGAGACCCCATGGCCACACCACGCTTCTGCAAATAAAAGCTATCCTGAAACAGAAAATAATTGTGTCGTAATATGATATATATATATATATATATATTTGTGGTCGGATCGGCTATCAGAAAGGTGTACGTAACCTATCTACAACAAGCAGTAGAATTGTGCCATAACTGCTGCGGTAGGGCAGCCTAAAGGGGGCCACCCTAATATGAAGTGACTGTAAGATGGTGTGGGTGGGTGGGTGGGTGAAATCAGCTGAATCGGCGTCAGCCTGGGCCCACAGGTGCCTATAAATAGCCTTGTAATCAGCCTCCTCCCACAAATACAGCAAAGGTCTTTGCTTAATACTTGTGGTCGGATCGGCTATCAGAAAGGTGTACGTAACCTATCTACAACAAGCAGTAGAATTGTGCCATAACTGCTGCGGTAGGGCAGCCTAAAGGGGCCAAAAGAGCAGACCTTAGTTTAGAGCAAAACATATACATACCATTACGACACCCACTTTGAACGCAAAGACACTACACGATGAAGGTGCGGAATATACCGTACGTACCACAGAGACTTCTATGTACCTTACCTCTTTGTCACGTGCGCCGGCACGTCGTTCTTGGAGGTAGCTAATGTTGATGCTTTTGAAAGAGTGGTTGGTAATCAGAAACGATTTACTCCTATGTTGAACAACATATGAACATATTACTAGACGGTCTGAATCCTGAGAGCTGCAGACTAAAACCAAAATGGTGAATCTGATGGAAGGGCCTAATTGAAGTCCAACCATTCGCCAAGGGCCCTGTTAATAGTAGCAAAATACTTCACCTATACTTATTCCCCAGGCCACCGCTTTAATTATTATTATTATTTTTTATAAAGGACCCAAAAAGTTAGAAGATGGCGGATGCCGTCTAACTCTAGTAATGGATAAAGTAAAATGTGTAGACTCACCAGGCCTGGGGAACCATAAGCACGAGTACATGGCTGATCCAATTAACGAGCTAATGTTGCCTGTAATGAGGACCAAAAACATACCCACCATACTAGCAGTTGTGACAGGAAATAAGCTTAAGGTCGTGATAAACTATGTATGCTGCACCTACAGTAGTGATAGGGCTTGTTGAGTCCATAGACGTGACAGACTACGTATATTGTGCCTTATTATTGTACCTACTACTGGATGATAGACCGGTACCCAGAAACTAGGTGCGACACCAACACCCTCAGCCCGAGTTTGACGATGAAGTAAGCATGTCTGTAATGAAGACATAATGTACACCCAATGCCTGCCGCTATGACAGGACAAGCTTAAGGTCATGATAGACTACGTATGCTGTGCCTGTAGTCGCGCTAGGACTTATCGTGTAGGTAACGTGACAGACTTCGTAAGTCGCCTGTAGTCGTGACAGGACTTATTAGTCTGTAGTCGTGACAGACTTCGTAAATCGCCTGTAGTCGTGACAGGACTTATTAGTCTGTAGTCGTGACAGACTTCGTAAATCGCCTGTAGTGGTGAGACAGGACTTATTAGTCTGTAGTCGTGACAGCCTTCGTAAATCGCCTGTAGTGGTGAGACAGGACTTATTAGTCTGTAGACGTGACAGACTTCGTAAATCACATGTAGTGGCGAGAGGGTGAGAGGACTCCTGTGGACGAAACTGATGCCATAGTATTATTTTTCCCTGAACAACCCTTTGAGAGCCGAAATTTGAGAAACGTAAAAAAATGAGACCACAGGGTCAGCTTCCTGGGAGAATGGGTCTATAATGCAAGGACGGGCAAGAGAAAAGTAACAACGGGGAGCGAGGGAAGCAAGAACCTAGAGAGGGTAAAAGGGAGAAAAATGCGAACCCAGGAGAAGGTGATGTCTGAAAAGGAAGGCTTGAGATGACTGCTTGAAAAGAAAACGATGAAAACCCAACAACCTACAACAATAATGTGAGTTAGATTCTAATGCCCAAAAGCCATGCATGCGAGCCTCCACAAGAAGAATTGTATTGCGAGCCACAGCTGACCGAGCCATGCGAGCGGGCCTGAAGGCAGAAATAGACATGGAACCTACTGTGGCGGACCACGCAGCCGACCTCGAATGGCGGAGTTGTGTGTAAAAGGTAAATTGAGAAGCCATGCGTCAGACACTAATGGCGGGGCCAAGCGCGAGAGACACTAATGGCGGGGCCAAGCGCGAGAGACACTAATGGCGGGTCCAAGCGAGAGACACTAATGGCGGGGCCAAGCGAGAGACACTAATGGCGGGGCCAAGCGCGAGAGACACTAATGGCGGGGCCAAGCGCGAGAGACACTAATGGCGGGGCCAAGCGCGAGAGACACTAATGGCGGGGCCAAGCGCGAGAGACACTAATGGCGGAGCCATGCGCGAGAGACACTAATGGCGGGGCCATGCGCGAGAGACACTAATGGCGGGGCCATGCGTGTCAAATTTAACGGAGAAGCCATGCGTCAGAGACTCATGGCGTAGCCCTGAATGCGAAACTTATGGCAATTTTAATTTTTTTTTTATTATTTTATATTATTATTATTATTATTATTATTTAAATTTTTTAATTTTTTTTTTTTTTTTTTTTTTTTAAACCACTTAAGCAGTACCAGTATGACTAGGGGACTCGCATAACCATGACCCCCTTCGACAGTAACCTAGGACACTAACCAGCTTACAACCATATTGTACCCCTAACGAATAACGTGAAGAACGGTCATAGACCCCGCGGAGCCATGAGGCTGAAGCAGTCATCGGGCCCCGAAGCCAAGACTGAACTAGATGACATTACAGTGACGATAAGTAATTAAAATGTGAGCCAGACCTGATGGGATATGCATAGACAATAGTGAACCGAACCCCGTGCCTAGGTAGACATTAAACCAACCGTAAAATTGAACAGATGGGAGAAAAAGAGCCAGAGGCATTACAATTCGCTAAGAGAAGACCCTAATCGTGACAACGCGTAAACAGCTTGTAAAACATAGTAGGAAACTTACTCCTATTAACCCACTGACCGCTGAGGGACTGTATGGTGAGCTGGGGCAGGAGACCAGTCTGCGTGAATGCGAACCAGGACTAAAGAACAGCACCCAATTTTTTTTTTTTTTTTTTTCACCGAAGTGAAACAGAAAAGTAGGCCTATGGAATGTAACAACCAGCGAGGAAAGAAACGTAAACCTGAAAGAAAGCGGTATCAGAGCAGTGTGCTGACTGCCCTAGTGAAAATACTGAGTAACCATGATGTAGCAATGAAAGCGAAAAATACAGCTTTAAGTGGAAGCAGAATATAACATCTGATGTAAGAACAGGTGGGTGAATGCAGCTCTGGATGTGAGTGGTGCCTAAAACATGGTATGGGCCCAGCTCTGAGCATGAAGAGCAAGGTATAACGCAGCCGTATGAATGCAATCTGAAGTGAGCAGAGTATTAATGTGATGCAACAGCAAACGCATGAACGCAGCTCTGGTAGTGAATAGGACAAAATGTAAATGCAGACAGACGGACGTAGCTTTTGAAGGTAACGAACCTAACCATGATCATTCGACCATAAGCGCCCCACCTCCTTCGCCCCAGAGCGCTACAAGTCACTAACCGTGTAACCAAGTCCGATCCTACCGTGAATGCCAGCACTCGCCTGGCACCTTCTGCCATTACCCAGGCGCGAACGAACCTCCACATAATGCTACAGGTTTTTTTTTTTTTTTTTAAATGAGTCACCACAACGCCATCTAAGAAAATATAAACGTGTTTGAATATAACCCATGATGCAACGCTAATTAATCGACATAGTGCACTTATAAACCTAGCACAGAACTGCTGACACATGTGTGCCCATAACATACAGTTTATAGATTAAACACACTTACCAGAGCATCAGTACTCAAATACCGGCGCCTTGACCGATCTGCTTGTGTCCCCATATACAGACCACTGATATACATCCACCAACACCTTGCATGTCTGGCTTTAACTGCGGATGTGCCCCCACATGTAAAACAGGTAATAGGAAAACACTTTTTTTTTTTTTTTTTTTTTTTACGTATGAACCGATATCAGAAACATGCGACCATACCTACTCTAGGCGCATGCTACACCAATAACTATATGCAATAGCCCCTAACAAGTCCCTAAACAGCTAGACAAAATACTAACAACCGTCATTTGACTGTTAGCACCCAACTCTGCTTTGACCCAGAGAACTGCGAATCTCATACCGCACTGTGGGTCCCGTGCCAATAAGTACAATTCTACAGTGAGTGCCAGCATTCGCCTGGCCCTTTTGCCGATGCCCAGGTGTGAACGAGCCTCCACATGATGCTGCTGCATTTTTTTTTTTTTTTTTTAAATCAACCATTGATACACAAAACACAGCGTGCATAGCTTGAGCCCACTAACAACCAATGCTCGGCCCTTTAGCGCCCAAACTCTGCTTCATCCCAGAGCGCTACATGTTGCAGACCACAGCGTGGGTCCCGTGCAAACCACTCCGATCCTACCATGAATACCAGCGCCCTCCTGAGACATTCTGCCATCGCCCAGCCGTAAGGCGCCTCCACACCATGCTGCTGTATCCTAGAGCTGACCCAGAGGTAGTGAAATCAGCTGAATCGGCGTCAGCCTGGGCCCACAGGTGCCTATAAATAGCCTTGTAATCAGCCTCCTCCCACAAATACAGCAAAGGTCTTTGCTTAATACATATATATATATATATATATATATATATATATATATATTTTCAGATTAATAAACTCCCCTCCCCAAAAAAAAAAATAACAATGACAATTCACCGCAGAATGTCAATTAACACATACTCTTTTTCCTATTACTACACCCTAAAAAAGAAATATAACAATCACAATTCACCACAGAACGGCTAATGGGAAGTACATATATTTCCTTTTAATTCACCACTAAACACACACACACAAAAAAAATAACAATCACAATTCACCGCAGAATGGCATTTAAGACATATTTGTTTAGTGAATTGGCCTTCCTGGATTCCAATTAACTTTGCTAACTTTGTACACCTTATCTTTATTACCCGGCACTGCATACTCACAGTGTGCCTTGAAATTTCATGATGGTGACATCTGTTATGGGGTTCCACTCCCAGAATCCAATATACCACCATGTCCATGGACCTCCAAGTGGGAGCCCTGCATTCAGAGATCTCATTTTATGTACTGCCTGTGTCCATGAACTGCCTAGCCCTCTTCTGTTGGGGTGACCATGGCTCCACCTCCATCCTGCTATGATTGATCTGATCAGTCAGCAGATTTTGCACTGAAGTCCTGTCACCCCAGCTGTTTGGCTTCAATATGGCGAGTCTGTGAATCACCTGTTCCACAGATCCTGAAGTGACTACCTTTATCTTATGCTCTTCAACAAGAAAAAACAAAACTGCTGTCTCATTGACCCTACCACTGAATTAAATACATATTGCCTGGAGCCTCTCCATCCCATGGTCAGGTCCATCCACTGCCTGAACCCCATGCCATATTTGACTATAGTACAGAAAATCTCGATGAGGATTCATCTGGAAGTCCAGCTCTCTGGCTGGGGCAAGCTTCTTCTATGAAAGACCGCTTTAACACCTGTGACAGGAGTATATATAGGCTTCAAAAATGTAATATTAACATGAACACAATACACAGAACAATCCACAATCAATGGGGTTTGAGGAGTCTAAGGGGTTGAAAAGTCCTATTGGTCCAATCTTATTACCTGAAATCGATTGTGGATTGTTCTATATGTGTTTATATTAAAATTACATTTTTGAAGCCATATTTTGAGGTAATATTTTTATTTGGCCTTCTAGGAGTTAATACTAGAACCCCTAGGAGTATTTAAACACATAGAATGAATACAGTGCATGCTTGAGAAAATGATAAAGGGGTGTGGTCCCCAAAACGTCACACAGCATGAAGGCATGCCAACCCTCCACCTCCATGTGAATGATCTCCAAGCATCATGGTCGATAAGTATATTTTATGGACATTGTACCTTTATAGACTTTGCATTTTTGGAGCTTTATAATGTGATTTTGCACTTTACGATGTCCATATTTCTCCTATGAGAATTGTTCAGATGCTATTTGGATGATGATATGTGATTAAAGAATATACAATCTATCAAAATTAAGTTATTTTGGAAATGTGTTTTTCTTTTGAATTGGACTGATGAAAGACAATTAGAGGACCTCTCAACACACAGTAATGCAAAGCACTTGGTTACCAACAGATATTTTTGAAGTACTGAGCCATGGTGGTATATCGTAGGCAGGTTTGCATCATTACCATTTATTGTAGAGCAGCATTGGTAGCATTAGAGGCAGAAGATGGTAACAGCTCATTTGCATACCCTCTTCATAGAATTTGAGAGGAATGCTGTCTGGCCAATACGACTCCCCACGCTGTTTAAAGGGCATCTGTTAGTAGATTTGTACCTATGAAGCTGGCTGACCTGTTACATGTGCACTTGGCAGCTTAATGCATCTGTGTTGGTCCCACGTTCATATGTGTCCTGATTGCTGAAAAAAATTATGTTTTAATATATGTAATTAGGCATCTAGGAGCAACGGAGGCGTTGCTGTTACACCTAGAGCAGGGTAGGCAACCTTCGGCTCTCCAGCTGTTATGAAACTACAACTCCCAGCATGCATACTTACTTTGCTCTTCTGTAAACTCCCATAGAAATGAATAGAGCATGCTGGGAATTGTAGTTTCACAGCAGCTGTAGAGCCGCAGGTTGCTGATCCCTGACCTAGAGACTCTGCTCTCTCTGCAGTTGCCACACCCTCTCCACTTTGTTTGACATGACCAGGCTGTGAAAACATCATCCCACCTGACCCTGTGAATCATAGTGCAGGGGTGTGACAGTTGTAGAGAGATCAGAGCCTCTAGGTGTAAAAACAACACCCCCATTGCCCTTAGAGGCTTATTTGCATATACTAAAACTGCATTTTTCTCAGCAATTGTAGGCACATATGAACATGGGACCAACAGAGATGCCATCAGCTGCCAAGTGCACATGCAACAGGTCAGCCAGTTTCATAAGTACAAATCTGTTGACAGATGTCCTTTATGGAGCTCTCCATATATATGGAGATATTTTATCCTCAAACACTGACCTAAGACTTTCCCCAGTTAAGCCAGTACGCTCTGCACTAATAGTGTTGAGCGCAAATATTCACGCTATTGAGCCCTATTTTGAATACTCATATATATATATATATTTTTTTTAAGTTCTTAATCCCTGTTGCTCTCTGGTTGTCTTCCCACTTCCCAAAAGCTGTTCTTACCTGTCCGGAGGATTCCTGGCTCCCTGCCCGTTCCAGTCAATGCTGGCTGCCGCTTCTGCCAACTTTCTCGTGTGCATGGAGCGTCCCCATCACAATGGGAACGCCTCCATGCTAAAATGTACTGTCGGATGTGAGAATCACGATCTCACAAATTTGACTAAGTTAGTATTTGCAATGCGATTAATATAACCTGTATTACTCGCATTGCACATTCAACTTGCATCTGTGTAGAATTAACTAATATTGAGAATATAGCACCGTGAACATATACTCGCATTGCGAATTAAACTTAGAGCTGAAATCTTAATGGTTGTATTGCTAGAATATAACGAAGATAACGAATATCGAATATAGCACTATATTCTCAATCTTCGGTATATTCTAGCAATACAACAACCATTAGGAACTCAGCTCTAAGTTTAATTTGCAATGCGAACATATACTCGCATTGCGAATTCAACTTAGAACTGAGATCCTAATGGTTGGCTTGCTAGAATATAACGCAGATTGAGAATATAGTGCTATATTCGATATCTTCGTTGATTCTACTAAGCTAACCCAATAGGAAATTTGCCTGTATACACTGTTCAAAGTTCAAATCGCAATACGCGAATATAAATTTGCTTAACCTTCACAATATATAGAATAATGACGAATATTTGATTTTGACGAATATATGATGAATATTCAATCGAATATTCGCAAAATATCTTGAAATCGAATATGGCACTTCCCGCTCATCACTACTAATGAAGGCAATTACCCCGAAACAGCTGTCTGCAAATGAGGTGCTGGCTTAGTTATTATTCAAGTTATGTCTCAAGGGCTTTTAAAAGGTGAACAGTTGACTTATAGGATAGCTACCTTACATCTGGTAACATTAAAAGCAGAGCTTGTTAAGAGCTTATTTGCATACTGGGCAGTGATTTTTTTTTTTTTTTTTATCCAGTACTTTTATGTAACCTTTATATTTTTCTGTTTGATATTACAAATAAAGATATAGCAGTGCTAAGTTTACATTTGGTGAACTCATTGTAAGATTATGATGCATTGTTTGTTTTTATTTACATAGTATTGCAGGTAAACCTACCCCAAAGGGATACATTATGATACACAACTGTAAAGATCATAAGATGAACTTAGGCGTAAATTCACTAGCACTGATTATAGCAATGTATTATCCTCCCAGAGGCACCGCAATTGTGCCTATACATTGTGTACATACTCTGTGTGCACATTCTACTCAATGAGGTGTTCAGCTAATCTAGTGGATGAGAAAATAAAGAAACATACTTCTGGAGCACTGGTGACTCAAGTGGAGAGCTGGAAGATTAGTCACCAACTTTTTGTTTAACATAGTTTTAAAATACACAGAGCTTGGGAAACATAATGAGTGTAGAAATCCCAGTAAGAATATAATATCCTGATTATATCATTATTCTTTCTAATTACTGTCATTTGAATTCTCCTGTGAGAAAAGACACATTTGTATGTCTACTAATGGCTGCAAATCAGCAGGTATTCTTAGAAAATCACACTAGACCACATAATCAAACCTAGAGACAAGGCAAAATCTACTTAGATGTAATGCTTTCATTAAAATAATGACTATTTCTACGAGTAACATTTATATTGCAGATAATAAAGGTAGGACTAGGAACCTGCAGTATGTTCAACAAAACCAATATCATTTAAAAATACCTAAAAATGAATGAACGGCAACATTTAATTGGTGTCCGTGCGAATAGTAAATGTTTATGGTCTCATCTCAACCAAAGTATATGTTTCATCAGATCAGTGGATTTTACCTGTTCTGAAATAATGACTTATTGCTGCAACCAGAAATATAAAATGTAGCAGGTTTTGATTTATTCTTAGGCCCCTTTCACACGGGCGTGATTTCGCGTGGGTGCAATGCGTGAGGTGAACGCATTGCACCCGCACTGAATCCGGACCCATTCATTTCTATGGGGCTGTGCACATGAGCGGTGATTTTCACGCATCACTTCTGCGTTGTGTGAAAACCGCAGCATGCTCTATATTGTGCGTTTTCACGCAACGCAGGCCCCATAGAAGTGAATGGGGCTGCGGAAAATCGCAAGCATCTGCAATCAAGCGCGGATGCAGTGCGATCTTCTCGCAAGGTTGCTAAGAGACGGGACTAGATCTTTATTATTTTCCTTATAACATGTTTATATGGGAAAATAATAGCATTTCACTACAGAATGCTTAGTAAAATGTGGATTAAGCGGTTAAAAATAAAAGATTAACTACCTTATCCACTTGATCACGTAGTTGCCGATCTCGCCTCTCTTCTTCAAGCATTAGCTGCCGTCTAAAGGAATCTGTGATGACATCACATCACATGGTCCGATCACATGGTCCATCACCATGGTGATGGACCATGTGATGGACCATGTGATGAGCTCAGTGACCTCATCACAGGTCCTTTAGCAGACAGCTAATGAATGAAGAAGAGATCGCAACTACGCGATCAAGTGGATATGGTGAGTTAATTATATTTATTTTTAACCCTCCATCCACATTTTACTAAGCATTCTGAATTGAGAATGCTATTATTTTCCCTTATAACCATGTTATAAGGGAAAATAATAAAATCTACAGAATACTCAACTCGAAACCGGACTTCAGTGATGAAGTCCGGGTTCGGGTCTGGGTACCAAACATGGTGATTTTTCCCACACACATGCAAAACACATTAAAACGCTTAGCACTCGCGCGGAAAATCGGATTTTCCCGCAACGCACTCGCCTCTGATCCGGGCGCCAAACGTGACGCCCGTGTGAAAGAGGCCTTAGGCAACGCCATCCGTTTTTTTTGACGGATCCGCACTTGCGGACCGAAAAACTCATACGGTCGTGTGCATGAGGCCTTATAATGTGATTTTTGCACTTTATGATGTCCATATTGCTCCTATGAGAATTGTTCATAAGAACCTCACACTTTATAATGCTATTTGGATGACGATATGTGATTAAAGAATATACAATCTATCAAAATAAGGACCTCTCAACACACAGTAATGCAAAGCACGTGGTTCCCAACAGACATTTTTGAAGTACTGAGCTATGGTGGTATATTATAGGCAGGTTTACAGTATTACCATTTATTGTAGAGCAGCACAGTATAGAAGAACTGAAAAAATTGTGTGAAAGGGGCCTTAAAGTTGTTCTGCAGGTTTTTCTTTCTGATCATCTTTCCTCTAGATAGATCATCAGCATATGAACGGCAGGGGTCCAACACCCGAGACCCCGCAGAACAGCAGATCAGTGTTTCTAGTATCACTGGCATGGGTGCAGCTAAACTCTATTCAAGTGAACAGGGCTTAACTGCCCAGGCCACTGATACTAGACGGGATGTCACTGGGCCCATGGTAAACAGAGAGAAGGCTAAGGCACTACTGGGGTACCGCTGCCTTCTCAAACAGCACCATATACAGGACTTTTTCTTCCATCTCAAATGATGGGTCTCTTATGGAACTTACAAAAATGGATGCAAAATAAGCACAACAGATGCTTAAAATAAAGGGTGTTTTTTTTTCTGTTCTTCTGATGGATCAGAAGAACGGAAAACAGAAATATGATATGAAACTGGCCTTAGTGGTTTCAGTCTCTCAATGAGGAGAAAGTTTTAGTTAGAGGTAACAAAATAATTTGGTATACTGTCTCTTTAAATAGAACAGGCAAATATAATACTGTCACTTTAACCCCTTGAGGACCTCCGCCGTACATGTACGGCATAAGTCCAGTCTCTAAACATGGTGCCCGCTTGCACGTGTATGGGGCGCCATAGCCGCCGGGTTTATGCAATTTTAAAAAGCAGACACCCGCAGCACATGTATGCGATCAGCCATAAAGCTGATCTCATACATTTTCCTTCAGATGCCGTGGTCAAATGTGACCATGGCATCAGAGCACTCGAAGCGGAAGCCGCTCTTCGCTCCAGTAACAGCACTCCCGGCTGAGGTCGGGGAACCTGTTACACAACACTAATTGCCTCAAGCAGGCTTGGGTGACTATTAGAGGAATATAACAATACAGGCCACTAGGTGGCAGCACTATATTGTTATGTTGAAAATTAAATGTTCAATGGTGGCTATATAGCCATCAATGAACAAAATGGGCAATCTAATGATTTCCAGTTATAGTCACCCAGGGTGACTTAAAAAGTAACAAAAAAAGTTTAAAAAGTTTTTAAAAATATAATATATATATATATATATATATATATATATATATATATATATATATACACGTTCAAATCACCCCCTTTATTAAAATAAAAATCCTTAACCAATAAAAAATAAATATCATGGGTATCGCCGCGTGCGAAAATTCCCATAAAATTAAAATGTAACAATATAAATGGCAAATGACGTAACGGGGAAAAAACAGCCAATTTGCCATTTTTTGTCACTTCCCAATAATAGTTTTTTATAGAAAGTGATCAAAAAGTCGCACACACTTCAAATTGGTATCACTGAAAAGTACAAATCAACACGCAAAAAAATTTGCCCTCATACAGCCCTGTACACATAAGTACAAAAAGATACAAGTGTGGTATCGTTGTAACCGTACTGACCTGGAGAATGAAGACTACAGGACAATTTTACCGCATAGTGTACAATGTGATTTCCAAGTGATTGTGAGCTTATACTTTATCTCTGTGGAGGCTCCAATCCTGATTTTGGCTCACAATCACTGATGGAAAACAATGACCGAGCACTGATGTGTGAATGAGGCATAAGGCTATGCGAACAGAAAAATAAAAAAGTTAGGACTATGGGAAGGCGGGGAGTGAAAATAAAAACAAAAAATGGAAAATCTCAGGATCCTCTAGAATTAAGAGGTAGCTGCTCAATCTTCCGACACTTTGGCTCTGCTCTTCTCAGAATGGCAGCAATAAAAATCGTTGTATGTACAGTTATTAGGACAGCTCTCTCCATGTGGTACAGCACCACACAAATTGCACAGTCTCATGCAGGTACCCTCAAGCTGCAACATCTCTTTACGTCCTCACAAATGCTGCACACAATCTTCTAAGGCTACTTTACACCAGCGTTTTTACTGGATCCTGCAGGGTTCAGCAAAAACGCTTCCATTACTGATAATACAATCATCTGCATCCGTTATGACGGATCCGGTTGAATTATCTTTAACATACCCAAGACGGATCCGTCATGAACTCCATTGAAAGTCAATGAAGGACGGATCCGCTTTTTATTGTGGCAGATCGTGTCAGGAAAACAGATCTGTCCCCATTGACTTGCATTGGGGTCATGCCGGATCCTCTTGCTCCAGCATCCCAGGACGGAAAGCAAACTACAACATATTGCGGTTTGCTCTCCGGTATGGGAACGCAACTAAACGGAACAAAATGCATTTTGGAGAATTCCCATTGACAATAAATAGGCACAAAACTAAAGCGTCTTTTCTGGTATTGAGCCCCTATGATGGATCTCAATTCCAGAAAACCAAAACACCAGTGTAAGAGTAGCGTAAGTCATGATATGTTATTCCACGTGATGCACAGTAAGATACATAGTCTCTCACACAGTCTTGTTAGCTGGTCATGGTTACAGACCTATCTTTAATAAAAGCCTTGGCTGTTTCCAGGATGCACGGTCTAGACCAGGGATGCACAACTTTTTTGGTTGGGGCCACATTGTCAGCCTGAACCAATTCCAATGGCCGTAAATAAAACTTAAAGGGGTATTGCCAACTGAAATACTGTATTTTTGGCATATTGAACATAGAGTATATGCTATAAATGTCTAGTTACAGTTCTATGACTCCATTTAATAGAAGAGAGAATACATGAAAGATATATGTAAGAAGCCATAAGACATAGACCTAGATGTCTTTTACCAGATGTTTGGGGGCCGCATTTAATGGTATCGAGGGCCTCATGTGGTCCCTGGGCCGCAGGTTGTGCACCCTGGTCTAGACAGCTCATTTCATGTGACTGTTGCAGCCAATCATTGTCTGCAGTGGTCACGCACATCATGTTGACATGCCCAGTGACATGCAGATGTATGGCACGTGACTTCTGCAGTGTGTAAACAATCAGCAGCAGGAGGACAGGAAAAAGAGGTAGGTAAAACATCATTTATTTTAGCCAATCTGGGGACTTGTCCAAGATATTTAATTATCTCAGATAATTCCTTTAAGAACCTTATGCAAATAAGATCATTTAACTAAAAGTTATTTTTGCATCCACATGTTAACAATAAGTGAATCAAAGCATCCAAAGCAGAATTCGGTCCGAAGTTTAGGAAAAATTGTTTTTGACACAAATAATTTTAAAAGCAAAATACTTTAGGTTCATAGTAGGGAGGGATCATGGGCCCTATGGAGGAATCCACATGGGATTATAACATCCCTGTTGGGGGTCCCTTAATTTTATTGCTCCTCCTAAATGCTATCTACCATGTCTGGTACCATCACACAGGAGGACAGGGGCTGCTGCATACATGCCACTTTTTTATGCCACAATAGTGGTGTAAAACCTTTGGTAAATTCCTCCCACCATGGAGTCTAGATGGAAACTTTTATTTTCTGATTAACACTAGTGTTGAGCGAATCAAGCTTTGGATTCTAGATCCAAAGTCGATTCGCTCCAACCTTCATTTTAATGCTGTTTCCATACAAATTTAAAATGTATGGGCTCCAGGGAGGCAAAGTGAGTTATTCCCAAAGTCTCATGAGACTTCAGAGAATAAGTTCGGCCATTGATTTTTAAACTTTAAAACCATTTTAAAACATGGATCAGAAGTGGGCTCTGGTATCGACCAGTACCTCGGTACAAAAGAAGTCTTTGGATCCATGTTGTAAAATGGTTTTAAAGTTTAAAAATCAAATCCCAGTTATTTACCAAGTCCCGCGAGACTTTGGGAATAACTAATTTTCCTCGCACAGCATTCAAATGAAGTTTTGAATGAAGTAACCTGGTAGCGAAACACTTATTGTGACGTCAGTACGAGAGGCAGGTCACATACAGTACATGGATGAGCGCATCAGCATGCATCAATATTAGGCTAAGGTCACACTTCATATATTTGGTCAGTTATAGGTCCAAAAGAAAGAACATGTGCAGATCTTTTTCATGATATGTTATTAGCTCCTGATTTTGGCTCACCATATAGTAACTGCTGGAATTAACTGACCAGATAACTGAAGTATGAACTCAACCTTAAAGGTCAATGTTTGCATCAGGTCTGATGTGCTTAACCGTGCAGTGGCCCAAGAGTCTACTGTTGAGTAACGGAGTGGTCTCATTTTACACCGTCTGCTGTTTCCACATCGATTGCTAGTTAACCTGTTAGCCATTGATTCTACTAAATTGTGACCTACTGGTCTCATTTCACTGTTTGTGAGGTGTCAACATTGATTGATAGATAAGGTATTGTGTTATCCACTCATTCTACTATAGAGTGAAAGAGCAGTCTCATTTGCACCATCTGCTGTTTACACATAGATTGCTAGAGACCCTGAGTATCAGCAGAACGTTTGTGTTGACTTCTATATTTATTTTTTCCTTTTATGATCAATCAGAAAAACACAAAGAAAAACGTATCATAAAATCACTTTTATTGCAGCTGTCAATCACAGCTGAAGGTGCTCAGGGCGGTGTCATACGGCTGGTTCCCAGGCGCGCGCTCATCTTCCTAACTGTCACGCCCCTTTCACCCAGACGGCCTGCCCAGTGTCTTCTGCTTGTCCTCCTCCTCAAGTAGCCAAATCCGCGCCTGCGCCGAGGATCCGGCAGTCCGCGCCTGCGCACTGGTTTCCCGATTACTGGCACAAGCATCGGGTATCCTATGCACAGGCGCGGGCCCATACAGCGATACTCCTGCAAGCGCTGCATAGGAGGGCTGTTCAGAGCGAACTGCTGGATCCTCGGCGCAGGCGCGGGATTTGGCTACTTGAGGAGGAGGACAAGCAGAAGACACTAGGCGGGCCGTCTGGGTTAAAAGGGCGGACAGTTAGGAAGATGAGCGCGCGGCCTGGGCACCGGCCATTGTGACGCCGCCCTGAGCACCTTCAGCTGTGATTGACAGCTGCAATAAAAGTGATTTTATGAAGATAGGTAAGCAGTACAGCAATGGGGTAAGAGGCTTTTTAATGGGAGGGCAATTTAGCACAGGAAGATGTGAGTGATGAAAAATGTGGTTTGGGGGTGAAAGACTCACTTTAAGTATCTGCCATCACACAGTCCATATTTGGTCAGTAATTGATCAGTATTTGTAAGTAGAGATGTTGCGAATAGAGATGAGCGAACATTTAAAAAAAGTCCGTTGTTCGGGGTTCGGGTGGTGGTTAATTGCGCATCCCGTTATGGATTCCACAATAGCGCATATGGAATCCATAAGGGGCGCTGCCACCAACCCGAACTGTAGACCAGCTGAAGGACCTGGCGTGACGTCACTGTCATGTGATCAGTGCAGGCGGTGTGGCTCAGCACGGGATTTGATCCCGCAGATGTTCACGAATGGGCGAACCGGGCAAACCTCCATAGACTTCAATAGGCAGGAAAATTTTAAAACCCACAGGGACTCTTTCTGTCACAATAGCGATGGAAAAGTTGTTTCAAGGGACTAACACCTGGACTGTGGCATGCCGGAGGGGATCCATGGCAAAACTCCCATGGAAAATTACGTACTTGTCGGGTTTTGATCCATAAAGGGCATAAATCACCTAACATTCCTAAATTGTTTGGAATAACGTGCTTTAAAACATCCAGTGTGTGTATACGATCAGGTATGATGTTGGATCGATTAGGTAGTGTAAGGGTTACGCCCGCTTCACAGTGACAGACCTAACTCTGACAGACCAAAATCCCCGTTTAACGCACCGCAAACAACCGCAAACAGTCCATTTGCACAACTGCAAACTCCCCATTTGCACAAGGTTGGATACCAAGCTAGCCATGTCCTGTTCCTTGTCCTCACTGACGTCATTGAAGGTCTCTTCCTCCACCCAGCCACGTACAACACCAAGGGTCCCCGAAAGGTGACAAGCCCCTGGGACGCCTTCTGTGGTTGGTCTTCCACCTCCTTAAAGCCACCTTCCTCCTCTGACTCCTCTTCTTCAGACTACTCTCTCTGCGTTGCTGCAGGTCCAGCCGTCGATGACGACAAGGCTGCTTCTGGTGGTGATGGTGACCACAACACTTGCTCTTCATGCTCATCTACGGCCTGATCCAGCACTCTTCCCAGGGCACGCTCCAGAAAAACGCATATGGGATGAGGTCGATGATGTTGCCTTGGGTTTGATTGACCAGGTTTGTCACCTCCGCAAAAGGACGCATGAGGCTACAGCCATTGTGCGTGAGCGTTCAGTAACGTGGCCAAAAATACCCAGCTCCGCAGAGGCTGTCCTCTTTTTAAAATAAAAAAATCTGTTCTTAATAGTTTAATCTCTGTTTTGTCCCCTATCAGGGGCCGAGTATGGAATAGATTTTAGGAACCGGGAGATGGAAAAAGATGGTTGGTCGGTCCTCTTCCTTCCAATTTGGGGCACTGCGCGTGCGCCGTGCAATGTACTGTGCCAGCCTATATGAGTGGTGTGTTAAGTAGTACTATTCCTATCAGTTTAGTCATGTCACGTCCCCTATCAGGGACGTGTATCGAATAGATTTTAGTAACTGACAGATGGAAAAAGATGATTCCAATTTGGGACACTCTGCATAGGCCGCGCAATGTACTGTGCCACCAATACAAATAGTGTGAACTACTATTCTTACCATTTTAATCTTTGTTAAGTCACCTTTCAGGGGACGTGTATTGAACTGAATCCTTCCATGGGGAGATATAGAAAAAAGCTTGCTCTGTCCGCTTCGTTTGATCTCTGGGTCACTGCGCGTGCGCCGTGCAATGTACTGTGACACCCTATATGAGTGGGCGCAGTGGGCACAGTACAGTCTGTGGGCCTGACACACACTGGCAGGCAACTGCAATTATATTAAAGGGTAAAAATTAAATGACTTTTTTATCTGCAAGGTACTGTGCCACCCTATATGAGTGGTGTGCACACAGTACAGTCTGTGGGCCTGCGGCCTCTCACACACGGGCAAGCAACTGCAATATATATATATATATATATATAGCAAGAAGAATAGAGCAGCACTCCAAGGTAGATAAAAACAAAAGTCTTACTTTATTCACCCAAGGCATGGCAACGTTCCAGCTCCTGTACCGGAGCCTTCGGTACAGGAGCTGAAACGTTGCCATGCCTTGGGTGAATAAAGTAAGACTTTGTTTTATCTACTTGGAGTGCTGCTCTATTTTTCTTGCTATATACATTTTGGAGTGGTTTTCCATTTTGGAGCTTTGCACCCAGCCACTTACAGGTGGTGCTGCCTCATTTTTATATATATATATATATATATATATATATATATATATATATATATATATATATATAAAAAATAAATAAAAGCAGACTGATGTACCAGCCCTAAAAGGGATTTTTGGAGTGCTGTCAGGACGCTGTCCTTACAGCAGATGTCCCCTTTCACACGAGCGAGTTTTCTGCGCGGGTGCAATGCATGACGTGAACGCATAGCATCCGCACTGAATCCTGACCAATTCATTTCAATGGGTCTGTGTACATGAGCGTTTTTGTTTCACACATCACTTATATCACACATCGCAGCATGTTCTATATTCTGCGTTTTCACGCAGCCCTAGACCCATAGAAGTGAATGGGGCTGCGTGAAAGCGCATTGCATCCGCAAGAAAGTGTGGGTACGTTGCGTTTTCACTGATGGTTGCTAGGAGATGTTGTTTGTAAACCTTCAGTTTTTATCATGCAGGAGAAAACGCATCAAAACGCATTGCACCCGCGTGGAAAAAACTGAACAACTGAATTCTATCGCAGGCAAAACTGAATGGCTTTGCCTGTGAAATCACACAGTTTTCACTGAACACATCCGCAACGCATCTGGACCTAAGGCCCCATTCACACATCCGCAATTTTTGTCCGCATCCATTCCGCTATTCTGCGGAATGAATGCGGACCCATTCATTGTGAATCGTGCCGGACATGATGCGGAGAGCACACTATCTCCTCTCTGCTTCCACATTTGCGGAGCCGCGGCCCCGAACTTCCAGGTTTCGGCCCCCGAAACATCCGGCCGCGGCTCCGCAAAAGATAGAGCATGTCCTATTTTTGTCCGTAGCCAGCAGACAAGAATAGACATCTCTGTGGGGAGTGGCAGCATGGTGTGTTGCGGATCCGCAACACACTACGGATGTGTGAATGTGGCCTAATCCGGACACGCTCGTGTGAAAGAGGCCGATGAGTCTTTGAGGACTGGAGTGGACACAGAACACTGGACTAGCTAACGCTTTCCCTATTAATTCAGCAGCAGCAGCACTCTCCCTGCTCTAAATAACACTTCAGCTTCAGAATGAATCTAAGATCGATGCTGTCCTTGCTTTTTGATAGGAGGTGGCAGGGTCTGGGAGGGAGGGTATGCTGATTGGCTGGAATATGTCTGCTGACTGTGAGGTACAGGGTCAAAGTTTGCTCAATGATAAAGTATAGGGGTGTGGGAATTGCTCTGGTAGACAGCGGTGCGGGTGCAGTATAGAGGCAAAGGGAGTGCAGGTAGTGCAGCAAACAGTGTTTTATTTCAAACTTGCAAAAACAAAACTCAAAAACAGTCACTTAGTGTTACTTCACACATTTGGCAAAACGTGAGGCAAAACAAAAGTCCAAGACGGATCAAATCACCTGTGTGGTTTAGGTGCGTGTTCGCACCTGGCTGTCAGCCCAGCCGCAGGAAAGTCCAACCTCAGGCTTCCAGGCAGACTGCACGCCTCTTTGCAAGCTCTTGCAAGCTCTTGCATTACCAGCAGCTCCAGGACAAACTTCCTCCCACCTGCTGAGGTGGCTGCCTTTTAAAGACCCGGAAAAAGTACGGCTTGGACTGTGGGAATAGTCTCCCACCCAGCACTTGACTATTCCCAACAAGAGCCGGCCCGGATCGGCTTTGTAGCCATACTAAATATCAATGTGTCAAACAGCACTAGCTGCTGCTGACACAAAAATCCGGCTCTTATCTCACCGAGGCCAGGAACCTCGGTGACACATACCTCCGTCGACGATGGAACCTTGCGTCCTCTTACAGGGGTGAATCGAACATCGCATATGTTCGTCCGAATAGTTCGGGACATCTCTACTGTCTGCTCCTCTCTTAGATCACTATCACCAATCTCATGACCATGTCTCTGACCACTCACAATACCTGCCCCCACACAACTCTCATCGTCACTACTTGCACGTCTACAGGAGAAAGCAGTGGATCTCTCCTCCAAATCTGGGCAGTAGCTGCTGACTGTCTTTAATAAGATTGTCGTCGCTGAAAAACAGAGCAGAACCGGCAGCATACAATACTTCTTGAGCTGAAGGAGCATAAAAGAAATAGGCAGGTTTAGGACAGGTAAGGGCTCAGAGCTTTTAGGTCATGCCATCTAAGTGTGGTGTCAGACAAGATCATGTTGAAGACCGAGTCAAACATTTGAGTTGGATTGCTGGTTAAAACATGACCACTGGTTGACAATAGCAGCTGGGGCCTGTTGCTTCGGATGCTACCAACCCTCCTTCTTCTGCTGCTACTTCTGCTGGCTCCAAGAACATTTTTGCCACTGCCCATTCCTTCAGAGGACCCTGGCACCTGTCTGTTGGACAAACTGTACAGTAACAGTAACTGTAAATGTAAAATAAGTTATTTAATGTCAATGTGGACACTGCAGTAGTAGTATTATTTACCCCAATTTGAGAATCAAAGCCTAATGAATTGCTTATCTAACAAACAAGGTGGACACCACAATAAAAGTTAAATTACACAGCATATTTACCTTAATTTGATGATCAAGTCCTAATTGAATTACTTATCTATAGAACAGATAGTATGTCAGAATGGGGTATTAGGATTTTATATCACAAGAACTGGCTACTTGCTGATTAGCTGCACTGCATTATGCTGATATCTTGTTCCAGGGTTTCTTACTTTCACTTTGTAACACATGTCACCACCATTTTAAGAAAAAATTGATTAATTGCCATGAAGCATCAGGGAATTCAGATTTATTGCTAATCAAATTTTTCTTAAACTTCGGATTGAATTCCACTTGAATTCCACTTCGAATGCTTTGACTCGTTCAACACTTGTCTTGAGCAACTATAGGGCCCTGCTGGTATCATCTGACTCTGTATCTTAAATTTAGAATTCTAGAGGGTTATAATAGGATCCTAGACTTGTTTTTACGTCAGCTAATTGAAGGTTTAGTTTGGTTTTATGATAGTGTTCTTCCAAGCACATTAAAGTTTCCACCCACAATACTTCTCTCAGCATTTTAGCTTCTCCTTAGACATTCTCTTATGATCCCAAATCACAGTGCCTTTTAGATCTTGTCTAGACCAAGAAAGTCTTTTGTTTACAGTTCCTCTATAATACAAAATTATCATAATTTAAATTTGTGATAAACTTTGGGAATGCAGTTCTGCACCCAACATCAATTTAAATATCACATCTGATATGGCAGGTAACAGACATGTGGCGCAGAGGGGAAGGAAGGGGAGTTAAGGAGGAGTGGTGACCCCTAACTCACCTAGCACTGGCACCTGGCTGCCCTGACGTCCCTAGACGGGCTGCAAACCCATAGGCCGATCATGTGCCTTGTCCCTGGCTTACCCTGAAATAAGACCTAGGTAGTGAGTAGGGCGGTGGGAGCACTAGTTCTCACCACTGACCTCTAGGGTAACAACTGGGAAATGACAAACAAAACAAACAACCCGACAGCACCAGTTCCAACAGCTCCACAGCAACTCCAACTCCACCAGAGATCAGAATAGAAGATCTGGAAAGAAGGTCTATATCTGGCAACAAGGGAAGCAGAAATGGAGAATGTATAGTAGCTGGGAGTGGCTGACAGAGAACAGATGATAGGAAAAGCTACAGATTCTTAAATGGGACAAAAAGGATTGCAAACCTAAATAGGAAAACCTGGACTAGAATTTATTTCCACCACTAGGACATGGTGCAATCTCTTGAAACATAGCGAGTAGCCACCCGCTGCGACCTTCTGATCCCAGACAAAAACAGGGTCAGTGATAGGTCGTGACACCCTCGTAACATTAAATTTATATGGATTCATTTGTATTCTGATAAATTAAATTTTCTTAATCCCTGAAAAGGAAATTGCAATTTCACATCAGCACCTTAATGTACACACAGTCATAGAAGTTGCAGAAAAAAATTGTTCAAAGTAAAAGAAATATCGTGAGTTTAGTACTTTTTCATGAGTGTCACATACTGTACAGTGACCTTTACACTTGCAACTAACTTAAAGGGGTATTCTGGTTGGTTGACGTTATCCCCTATTAGATCAGGGGAAGCCTATTGCTGGGACCACTACCAATCATGAAAACGAGGGCCCTGTACTCCCTGCAGCACCAAAGAACAGAGCAGCCGGTTGCACGTGTGTGGCTGCATTCGGCTATATTCAGAATTCCCATAAATAGAGAAGAGCATTCATACAGATGTTCGACCAGCCACTCTGTTCATTTCACAGGGGCTGCAGGGTGTACTGGGCACCCGCTCTCAAGATCGATGGGGGTTGCAGCAATAGTATCCCCGACTAATCTAATAGTTATCTATGTATAGGGGATAATTCAACCTGCTGGAATACCTCTTTACGATTACAGCATTGAACATTCTGTTCTCTAATACAATAAATGGGTGTTAAATTAGGCTACTTTCACACTGCCGTTTCTGGGTCCACTTGTGAGATCCGTTTCAGGGCTCTCACAAGAGCTCCTAAATGGATCAAATTAGCCCCAATGCATTCTGAATGGATAAGTATCTGTTCAGAATGCATCAGTTTGGCCCCATTCCACCTCCATTCCACTCTGGAGGCGGACACCAAAACGCTGCAAGCGATGCAGAGCCAAACTGATCCGTCCTGACTTACAATGTAAGTCAATGGGGACGGATCCATTTTCATTGACACAATATGGTGCAATTGAAAACGGATCCGTCCCCATTGACTTTCAATGGTGTTCAGGACAGATCTGTTTTGACTTTGTTCATGATAATGCAAACGGTTCCGTTCTGAACGGATACAAGCGTTTGCATTATAGGCGTGGATCCTTCTGTGAAGATACATGACAGATCTGCACCAGACGCAGATGTGAAAGTAGCCTTTAATCTACAACATTTTATTTTGTCCGATTATTATAATTATCATATTTTTTGTTTCTAGAACAACATTGTCTGGTACTGTAATACTTTTGGAATGTAAAAGATTGTTATAGCAACCATTAAAGACAGACAAAGAATTAATTTTCTATTATAGTTGCTTCACCTAATCATATTGCACAGAAGGGCAGACTGACCTGTAAAGGTGTTCAATTAAAGCTGCCAGGGTAGTCTTGCTCAGTGCTGGAAGTGTATCAATTAAAGTTTTGTACATTATCACCCGGTCCTGATCATTCTGAATATCTGGGACAGAGTGAAAAAAAAAGACAACTGACTTTACATTTCTATTATAGTCCACTATGTTAAGGAGAAATAGTATTTATCAGCTCCTCTCAAGTCATCTGATCACATAATCCACACTAAGCTTACTTATTAATGAGTACAAACTATAGATTGTTACATAAATGAAAGCAAATATTTCATTTTATTTTGACGTCCATCCAATGTGGCTGTTGTAGATTAAATGTATGAAAGAACATCAATCTAATAATACACCAATTGGCTATTAAAACCACCTGCCTAATTTTGTGCAGATGGTCCTTTTGCCATCAAGAAGCTCTCACCCATTAAGTCATGGATTCCAGATCTGTGATGGCAGCAGTCCCTTTTAAATCCTGTAAATTGTGAATTAGGTCCTCCGTGGATCAAAGTTATTTCTAGCATCTCTCACAGATACCCTATCAGATTGAGGTCTAGAAAAGTTGGAGGCCCAGTCGCTAACCTAAACTCTTTGTCATGCTACTCAAAACAATCCTGAACAATTTTTGCAGCCTGGCAGGGCTCCTTATCCTGTTGAAAGAGGCCAATGTGATAAGTAAATAGTGTTGCGAAGAAGGAGTGTACTTGGTCTGCAACAATTTTGTAAAGTAACATTTACACATGCAGAAGCAAACATGATTCATCTAACCACCTTCTTCCATTGCTCCATGGTCCAAATCTACTGCTCACTTTGGCCTGGAATGTCCATGTCCCCGTCTCTGATTTACTGGTGAGCCTTCTTTGAACCATGTTTGTTAGGTAATAACCACTGCATACTGGGAAATTACACTAGTCCTGCTGTTTTGAAGAAGTTCTGTCCTGTTGTCTAGCCATTTACCGTATTTTTCGGACTATAAGACCAAATTTTGTTAACCAAAAAATGGGGGAAAAGTGGCAGTGTCATTATGAAAGTGGTCATTAGCATGAGAGAGGTGAGGGGAGGTAGGGGAGCCCTGGCTTTACCTACCTCCCTGGTCTTCTTCTGGGTCTTATTGTGGTGTCTGACAGCTCACAGCGGTAGGAGGTAGTGCATGTAGGCAAGCACTATGACCTGTGTGCCGTTAGGTCACAGTACACAGTGGGACCCAAAATTGATGGAGTGGTGATTCCTGGATATGTGTCAACATTCAGAGTAAATCACCAAATAGCCACAAAGGGACACGCAATAAAAATTCCAAAGCTTTATTAGTTGATAAAAAGACCAACAACATATATATATATATATATATATATATATATATATATATATATATATATATATTATATATATAATGTCAATATCAAAAATATATGGCGGCAGTAGAAATGGTAGCCAAGATATGTGGCTCCCTCCCGTGCATAGAAGGCCATGATTATATCTCCCATATAGGGTAAAAAGAACTCTATAGCAGTGCTGATTAAGATAACACTCTCTATATAAGATGTACAAGCAAACAATGCCTAACTATACTAGCCAAATGGGCAATTATGACATACAATACAGCTACAAGGCACATTATTTCACAATTGGTATACCTGAGGGACACTTGAAAAGGAAGACAAGGGCTTCTAGCTGAGGAGAGCCCACCCCGATATACGCTTCGCTCCGCCCTGAGAAAGCGGAGCGAAACGTATTTTGGGGTGGGCTCTCTCAGCTAGAAGTCCGTGTCTTCCTTTCAAGTGTCCCTCAGGTATACCAATTGTGGAATAATGTGCCTTGTAGCTGTATTGTATGTGCATAATTACCCATTTGGCTAGTATAGTTAGGCATTGTTTTGCTTTTACATCTTATATAGAAAATGTTATCTAAATCAGCACTGTGATATGGTTCTTTTCATGGGAGATATAATCTAATTTATTTTATGTTTTTTCAAAAGTATGATCTGAGATCTGATGGGTGCTGGGGTGCCATCTAAATCTGAGTGGGCTGGGGTGTCAGAACAGAGACTGATAGGATCTGATTGGGGGTCTGATCTGAGTCTGAAGGGGTGGGGGTCTAACGGGGGCTGATCTAAGGCTGATGGGTATTGGGGGTTCGATCTGAGGCTGATTGGGGCTTGGAGATCTGATCTGCGGCTGATAGGGTCTGGATTGATGATCTAATCTGAGTCTGATGGGGGCTGACGGTCTGATTGGGGCTGATCTGAGGCTGATGGGGGCTGTAGGATCCCATTTGAGGCTTATTGGGGTTGGGGTGGGGTCTGATCTGAGTCTGATGGGGGCTGGGGCCTCTGATGGGGGTTGTTCTGAGGCTGATGGAAGCTGAGTGGTCTCATGGGAGGCTGATCTGAAGCTAATGGAGGCTGGGGATTCAGATGTGAGGCTGAGGGAGGCTGGGGGTCTGATCTGAAGATGATTGAGGTTGAGGGGTCTGACTTGGGGGTCTTAGAGTCCCAAAAAATGGTAAATGCCCTTTTTTTCTGCCTCTAACACATCAACTTCAATAATGAAGCTGCCTAATATATCCCACCGCTTTACTGATGCCATTGTAACAAATGTATATGTATATATGACAAAACTCAGAATAAAGTGAAAAAATAAAGTTTATTAAAGCGGTTGTGCCAAGTTTGCAAGTTATTCCTTATCCACAGGATTGAGGATAACTAGCTTATTTCTGGGGCTTTGACTACTGGGACCCCTACAGATCCTCAAAAATGGGGGTCCTATTCTTCCCATCTGATGGAGCGACAGGTCAGGCATGTGCCCCATTGATTTATTTTTGTCTATTGGAGCACTAGAGATAGCCAAGCAAAGTGCTTGGCTTTTCCGGTGCTCTTATACAGAATAAATGGAATGGCAGGGCACATGCCCAACCTGGTGCTCCATCAGATCAGGGAAACAGAACCCTATTCTAGGAATTGGGGATTCCAGCTGTTACAAAGGATATAACTTTGCAAACTTTGCACAACTGCTTTAAGTTTCACAGAATACTGAACAAAGATGTAAGTTCAAAGGATCTCTACATGTACATGATATACATACATTCCACATATTAAAGAACAATATAATCACTAGAGATGAGCGAAATTTTCAAAATTCGAATGGCCTTTTCACCGAATTTTTCAGAATTATGCTAAAAATGGCATATTTCCGGCTGCTGAGAGCCATTATAGTGGTGTAGAACACTGTGTCTTGCAGTAACATGCATATGGAGTCTGCTTTGGTAGTGAATCAATGCTGTGAGTCCATATGACATTCAGATGACTGGCGTCACACTTAGAATCACTGTACACTTCACATATTTCGGCAGTCATGGGGCCAAAACTGACCAAATAACTCAAGTATGAACTCAGCCTTACAGGTCAATGTTAGTGTCAATAAGAAGAGCACTCCTTTTACACCGTCGTCAGCTGATTCCACATAGATGTAAACAGAACCTGTTCTATTAAACGCTTATAAAAGTAGTGCCCCCTGACAGAGTGGAGACGGTGTCAGCAGTAAGCTTGTGTTGACATCCATGATTATTTTGCCCTTCCTCTGTTCCGTCAGAACAATAATCCCCCAAAAAGTGGATCTTGTCTGTTGAGCATTTGCCTTCACTCGGTCATCATTTGGCCAGTAATCCATCAGTATTGCTAATGCCAATGGGAACAGCATGAGAAGTCCTCAGAGGGGCCCTATGACAGAGTCTAGAGGTGGCGGCAGCATGAAGAGGCCACAGAGTGGTAGAATGACAGATTGTGGAGGTGGCAGCAGCATCAGGAGGTCACAGAGTGGAGCGACGGCGAGAGATTGCAGAGGTGGCATTAGCATGAGGAGGCCACAGAGTGGCGCGGCGACGAGACGTTATGGAGGTGTTAGCAGCATTAGGAAGCCACAAAGTGGCACGACAACGAGAGATTGCGGAGGTGGCAGGAGCTTCAGGAGGCCACAGAGTGGCCGTTTCATCTATTCATTGATAGGGAATATGGGAAAGAACAGAATTTTAAAATTTCTCAACTTTATTAAGTGTTGCTTAAAATACGATTTAATAATACATGTTCCCTGGCACAAAAGGCTTGACAGGAGAGAATCATCCAGTCTTCTGTTTATTCGACTACATGGTTGCGATGGAGAAAGCATTAGAAAAAACGATTTCTCTCCACCTGGAGACAAATCTTGTCAAGATTGATGAAAGTGCGGTATCAGCTGCTCATCGAGCCAGATACTTCTGGGGGAACCTTCCTGGCATAAACAGGCCTCTAGTAGCTACAGACAATGAGAAGACAAAGCTTCAAGATTGTTTGGAGCCCGGAAGAGTTGCGAAGTTCATCAAGATTCAAATGATAACTAATGGCCCCTGATCTTTACGTCAGGGAAAACATCACAAGTTCCCAGTCATGATGGATGGGAAGGAGGACACCCTGTGGTGCACAGAGATGGAGAGGGTCTTCGGATTTCTCCTCCCCCACTATACGGACGTCTCAGAAATAAAACGCTGCTCCTGACAGCAACTCCTGGGAAGTACAGAGAGCATCCCGGTCATCCGGCATCTAATTGACCAGTTGAAGGATTATTTTGAAAGTGTGTGGAAGCCATACAGGTCCTCCATGCTGCAGATTTATCATGGAGACAACAGATTTTATAATATTTCGTTATTATATAAAGAAAAATTAAAATAAAAAATGAAGCCCCTTTGTCACCTGGCTCCGAGGTGCGATCAGCTATATCATCATTATCGAGTACTGTCTGCAAGTCACTGATGTCCTCCTCAACCGTCTCTGGGTCAGTAGCCTGACCGCTTGCAACAACAGCTCCCACGCCACTCTCCTCATCGCTACTTACCCATCTGCTGGAGGAAAGGACAGAGGCAGGTTTAGGACAGATGAGGGCACAGGGCCTGCATCCGGGCCATGCCAACTAAGGGTTGTGTCTGACAGACCCACTGACTCTTGGCTGGGGGTGTCTGATGTGACTTGCGACGAAGTCAAAGATACAGTCAACTATTCAAGAACCGCTGGGTTGCTGGGCACGACACGACCGCTAGCTGACATTGGGAGCTCAGGCCTCGCGAATTGAGTCCTGCTGCCATGGCCCCTCACTCTCCTGCAACCTCTGCCTGCGCCAGCGACATTTACGCCTCTGCCACTCCCCTGTGCAGGGCCTGGCACTTCTCTGTCTGACATACTGTTAGATCAAATAATCAAATGTTAGATCAAATATTTTTTATTTCGCCACTAATACACGGCAAACAGGGCTTCAGAATATATTACTGCACCACAGAACGTCAAAAGACCCTATTTTTTTCTACTTTTACACAAAAGGCTTTTCAACAGATAAATGGATAAATGCAATGCTGGACGTCGAATCAAATTTTATTTCGCCACTAATACACTGCAAACAGGGCTTCAGAATATGTCACTGCACCGCAGAACGTCAATTAGGCCCAAATTGTTTTCTACTTTTACACAACATGCTTTTCAATAGAGAAGTACAATGCTGGGTGGCGAATATATTTTTATTTCACCACTAATATACTGCAAACAGGGCTTTAGAATATATCACTGCACTGCAGAGTGTCAGTTAGGCTAAATTTTTTTTCTACTTTTACACAACAGGCTTTTCAACAGAGAAGTACAATGCTGGACGGCGAATATATTTTTATTTCGCCGCTAATACACTGCAAACAGGGCTTCAGAATATATCACTGCACCACAGAACGTCAATTAGGCCCAAATTTTTTTCTACTTTTACACAACAGACTTTTCAACAGATATATGCAACGCTGGACAGCAAATATATTTTTATTTTGCCACTAATACACGGCAAACAGGGTTTCAGAATATATCACTGCACCGCAGAACATCAATTAGGCCTAAATGTTGTTCTACTTTCCAGAACAGGATTTTCAACAGAGAAGTACAACGCTGGACGGCGAATCTATTTTTATTTTGCCACTAATACACGGCAAACAGGGCTTCAGAATATATCACTGCACCGCAAAACATCAATTAGGCCCAAATTTTTTCTACTTTTACACAACAGGCTTTTCAACAGAAAAGCACAATGCTGGACGGCGAATATGTTTTTATTTCACCACTAATACACTGCAAGCAGGGCGCTTTAGAATATATTACTGCTCCGCAGAACGACAATTAGGCTCAACTTTTTTCTACTTTTACACAACAGGCTTTTCAACAGATATATGCAATGCTGGACGGCGAATATATTTTTATTTCGCCACTAATACTCGGCAAACAGGGCTTCAGAATATATCACTGCACCTCAGAATGTCAATTAGGCCCAAATGTTGTTCTACTTTTCACAACAGGCTTTTCAACAGAGAAGTGCAACACTGGACGGCGAATATATTTTTATTTCTCCGCTAATACATGGCAAACAGGGCTTCAGAATAGATCACTGCACTGCAGAATGTCAATTTGGGCCAAATTTTTTCTACTTTTTCACGACAGGCTTTTCAACAGATATATGCAACGATGAACGCCGAATATATTTTTATTTCGCCATTAATACACGGCACAATATACCACAGCACCGCAGAACATCAATTAGGCCCACATTTTTTTCTACTTTTCACGACAGGCTTTTCAACAGATATATGCAACTCTGGCCAGCGAATATATTTTTATTTTGCCACTAATACACAGAAAACAGGGTTTCAGAATATATCACTGCACTGCAAAATGGCAATTAGGCCCAAATTTTGTTTCACTTTTACACAACAGGCTTTTCGACTAAATAGGCCCCTAAACGCTTTCACCACAAATAACTGCAACAGTGAAGTGTGAATATATTTTTCTTTTGTACTGAAATAGGCCACTAAACGCTTTTAACACATATAACTCCAGAAGTGAACTGGGTATATATTTTTCGCCATATCAGCATGGCTTCATGAGGGATCGGTCATGTCAAGCTAATTTAATCAGTTTCTATGAGGAGGTAAGTTCTAGACTTCTCCAAAGCATTTGACACTGTACTGCATAAAAGGTTAATATATAAAATGAGAATGCCGGACTGGGAGAAAATGTCTGTATGTGTTAACTGGCTCAATAATAGAAAACAGAGGTTATTAATGGTACACACTGAAATTGGGTCACTGTCACTAGTGGAGTACCTCAGGGATCAGTACTGGGCCCTATCCTCTTCAATATATTTTAATTAATGATCTTGTAGAAGGCTTGCACAGTAAAATATCAATTTTTGCAGATGACACTAAACTGTGTAAAGTAATAGACACAGAAGAGGACAGTATACTGCTACAGAGGGATCTGGATAGATTGGAGGCTTGGGCAGAGAAGTAGCAGATGAGGCAGATGAGATTTTTTTCCTTAAGTGGGGAAAATTGGCTTCTACCTCACAGTTTCTTTTTTGCCTTCCTCTGGATCAACTTGCAGGATAACATAGTAACATAGTATATAAGGCCGAAAAAATCATTTGTCCATCCAGTTCGGCCTGTTATCCTGCAAGTTGTTCCAGAGGAAGACAGTCCTGAGGATAAATAGATGATGGGAGAGATCTATGTACTGACCCCTGATATATTTATACATAGTTATTAGATCTCCCTCAGTCATCTTTTTTCTAAAGTAAATAACCCTAATTTTGATAATCTTTTAGAGTACTGTAGCTGCCCCATTCCAGTTATTACTTTAGTTGTCCTTCTCTGAACCCTCTCCAGCTCTGCTATGTCCGCCTTGTTCACAAGAGCCCAGAACTGTACACAGTACTCCATGTGTGGTCTGACTAGCGATTTGTAAACTGGTAGGACTATGTTCTCATCACAGGCGTCTATGCCCCTTTTGATGCAACCCATTATCTTATTGGCCTTGGCAGTAGCTGCCTGACACTGGTTTTTGCAGCTTAGTTTGCTGTTTATTAAAATTCCTAGATCCTTTTCCATGTCAGTATTTTACCATTTAGTATGTACGGAGGACTTGCATTATTCCTTCCCATGTGCATAACTTTACATTTGTCAGTGTTAAACCTCATCTGCCACTTCTCTGCCCAAGCCTCCAATCTATCCAGCTCCCTCTGTAGGAGTATATTGTCCTCTTCAGTGTTAATTGCTTTACACAGTTTAGTGTCATGTCATATCAAATGTATTGTACTATCATGCAGTAATTCCCTTTAACAGGCTGGCAGTGTCATTTACCTTTATTTGCACCTAAGTGATGCTGGCACCACTTTTATATATCATATTCAAGTGAAGTGTGCAGTGATTCTAAGAGTGACGCCTGTCCTCTGCATGTCATACGACCTCACAATATTTTTCACTACCAAAGCAGACTCCTATGCATGTTACTGCAAGGTACAGTGTTCTATACCACTATAAAGGCTCCTAGCAGCGTCGCAAATATGTTTGGATCGAATCAAATTTTTCCCGAAAAATTCGGCGAACTGGCGAATCGAATTTTGAAAAATTCGCTCATCTCTAATGGCCACTGTTGATAGCTTTTGTAACATTCAGTTAATTAATGTAAAGCCTATTTCATATGGCAGTGTCTGTGATGAGATCCGTGTCAAGGTGGTCAGTGGTTCATCTGTCAAGATATCCTTGTTTGGTCTATGTATTAGGTATTTGCCCTTCGTGTCATGCATATTCCCGTATGATGCTATATTAAAAATGTATTTCCAGAACATTTCCTACTAGTGGGCTATGAAAATCACTGACAGAACACAGATGCCATCCTTGTTGTGTCAGTGTTTTTCATTGCCCTATAGCCTTCAATGGGCATTGTTGGTCTGGATCGCATACCAAAGAAGTGCATGTACCTCTGGTTTTGCCACTGACCTATGTACGGTCAGACGAAAATCATGGATGTGTAAATAAACTCAATGGGCACAAGTACTCTACTCTGCAAAGATGAAATATCTGGAGATGCAAGAATATTTCTTCAGAGAGCTTATAGAAAAGTGAAAATTAACGTCTATAAAGAGGTATCACTGTGGTCTATTGCCAATTTTCTAGGACTTATGCAGTCATTTAATACTCAAAACTGATCTTGAACCATTCTTGTGGTGCTGACCTCTAATGTTCCTTCATGTTTGCAAAGTATACATGGTATCACAACATTACATGATCACAACAACCAATGACCTCTATGATACATGATATTAGCATGGAGGAAATGATACTGTGGTGGGTGTTCATTGCCCATCGATTTCATGTGATGTCCCATGGATGCCACTTCTTCATGCATATTTTGTAAATAGAAAAGTCAATCTTTGACCAGAAATATCATGCAGCATGCACTTCCATGACATGCATGCAAATGATGGCTGGCACCACTGACAAGGTAAACCCTAGTGCTGGTGTGTACACAGTAGACCATATTTACAATAATGTAATCATTTGCATTGCAGGTGTTAAAATAATTACTGCAGCATGCACCTCTGTGAGAGATTTGGATATTAGTGAATTGATTTGGATAGCAATTTTCAGATTCACTAGTACATGCCAAAGAAAACAATGGTAGAACCAATTTGCCCAATATCTTATTACATTTATTAAAATGTTGATAATACATTCTAATAGGTAGGAATTGCAATCCATAACACAAGAATCACTCCTTTCTGTTTCCACTAAGTAATTACAATTACAATATTATAAGGAATTATTTTTGGTACAGATATATAGTAATCTTATGTATGAAATAATAAATAAATAAATCTTTAAATTTACTGATTTTTTTCCATCATTAAAATGATTTGACTAAAAAGAAAATGGTTTATTAACAAAAAAAGAATTAATGAGCGAGAAGGCTACAAATCTCATGTGAATCAATATGTAAGCAGTAATGAATTCAACAATTGCTGATTTTATTAACATACTGTATGTTCTTAGTGACTGCAGTAACACACATTAAAATATGTGGGTGATAAGCAAATTGATGTGAAAAAAATATCTGTTAATTATATCACATTTTGAATGTGTTTTTTTGCTCAATAAACAGTTACATAGTTAATGCGGTTGAAAAAGACATAAATCCATCAAGTTCAACCAAGGGATACTGTAGGGGGATGTGAATCACATTTTTATAGGCATTAATGTAATTTACTTTTAAAAATTCATCTAAACATTTTTTTAAACTATTCATTGTCCCTGTTGTGACCACGTCCTGATGCAGACTATTCCACAGATTCACAGTTCTTACAGTAAAGAATCTTTGACGCTTCTGGAGACTGAACTTTTTCTCCTCAAGTCAGAGGCAGTGCCCCCTTTTGAGGGCATTTTACATGGAACAGTTTTTCACCATATTTTTTTCTGCCCTGGTCCCTGCTCATTTACCCCTGCTTTAATCCATTGACCCCTTTCCCATCTACCCCTGAACCTAATAACCCCTGCGTTCCAGCAGCCCCTGCTGTGTTAACCCTTGCAATGCCACTATAACCCTGGTCTGTATTGTGATCCCTGGCCTGCATGTATATTAACCCTTGCAGTGCCATTTTGTTTAACCCCTTGTACTCCCCATAGGGACAGTGTCTAGTTAGTTGGGTGGGCGCTGTAATGCATGTGTACGTGAGTGTAATTATAGATAGTGTGTGGGTGGAATTGGAATATTGGAATATATATTGTACTGTGTGTAGCATAGTTTAGGTGTATTGTAGTGTTGTTAATGTATTAACAACACTACAGGGTGTCCAGTGGAAGTTTTTGAGGATATATTTTACGCTGATGACAGCAGTATTCTGTGATGGACTGTGGTATTTGGCTCTGTTGGCTTGGTATAATGTGCAACAATATGGTATTGCTGGCCTTGTCTTCCATCAATTTGGACCCAACTAGAAAATGAGACCACTGTTAATATTTTTTCCAGGGCCACTTTAAGTTCGCAGTCCGCCCCTGAAGCCCTGATACTAACAGTCTCTTTGGACAGTTGATGTTGGGAACTTGGGATGTGTCTGGCACTTGATCTCTATAAATTATTTATATAGGTTATAATTTTAGGTGCTGCTAATTTGCAGTTTCTGAGGCTAGTAATGCTAATGAACACATCTTCTGTAGCTGAGGTAACTCTTGGTCTTCCTTTCCTGAGGTTGTCCTCACGAGAGCCAGTTTCATCATTGTGTTTGATTATTTTCATGACTGATTGGCTCATCCTCATGTACAAAGTAATGATTTTGTTTATTTTTAGTTAGTTGAAATTTTCTTGCCATCATGTGGATTTGAATTTTAGAACAGTAGTATAGGGCTAAACGCTGTATGGACCTGTGTACTAAACCTGCACCTGCACAACACAGCTGATGAACACAAGAACGGAAGAAATTCCCCAAATTAACTTTTTACAAGGCATACCTGTTAATTGAAAACCATTCCAGGTGGCTACCTCAGGAAGCCGACTGAGAGAATGTTAAGAGTATGCAAAGCAGTCATCAAAGCAAAAGAGGGCTACTTTGAACAATCCAAACTAAAACATATTCTACTTTGTTTTACATTTATTTGTTTACTGCTAAATTCCATATGTGTCCCTTCATTATTTTCATGTATTCAATATGAATCTACAAGGTAAAAAAGAAAAAGAAAACAAGCAAAACCATGGAAAGAAAAGATTTGCTCAAACTTTTGACTAGTACTATGTAAGTCGATTGGCACTTGTTTAAGAGCCCCTTCACACACAGATTTTGTCCTGGAGTTTTTGGACCAGAAAAAAACACCTAATTTGATCACCTTCTTTGTAGCACTTTTAAAGGCTTTTGTGGCTGAAATCGCTCTTGCACTTTTTGATGCAGAATGAAACGGTCTGCTTTCACACACAGTGTATTTCATTTTTATGTCATTTATTTCTTTTAAAACACTGTAGCCAGATGTTAGTTTAGGGTAATTGTCCACGGATGCTGGTTTACAAACAGAAAATCAGTACAGATTTCCATTTCCGCACCAAATTCATACTAAAAACCCTATGTATTACTTGTGGGCTCTGTTGCAGATTTGATGTGGATTTGCCGCAGATATCATTGCATTGCTAAGGGTGAAATCTGCACAAAAATTCTGAAAACATGTCAATTTCTAGACGGAGAAAAAAGCAAAGTGTACACAGAACATCTACCTCAATAAGAGGAATACCACACACGTACCTAACCTGATATGTAAAGATGATTGAAGTTTTGAAAAATTTGATTCAGCAGCTTTGCCGAAGTTTAACATGAAATTTGATTTGTTACTGAATTAATTCATCACAAATCACTATGTTAAAACCCTATTCAGCCTATCAATCAATGGGACCATTTATAACAGCCGCTTAGACAGAAGTGCACCTGTGTAACAGCCGTTATAAACATTAATGCGCCAATGCAATAAGGCCTTTTGAGTAATAAAAATAAATAAAAATATCAACTCATACACTTGCTCACTCAGTCTGCTCCTCTCTTGATTGAAAAAACCTGCCGAAGGACCTGCACTGAGCGTAATGATGTCACCGCATGCTTTCAGCATGATCGTAAAAACCCTGGGAGAGTGCAGTGACGTCATCATTGTGCTCAGTGCAGGTATTTTGGCAGGTTTTGGCACTCAGAGAGAGCTGACTGGCTCTGTGCAAGTAAGTGGCTGAGGTGAGTATTCATTTTATTTTCCATTCTTTCTCAGACAACTCTAGCCACTCTTTTACAAAAAATTATTAATTACCACGAGCGTGAGGAAATCTGGCGTTGTCGTGAATTTAATTATTTACTAAACTTTGGTTCGAATCCCACTTTGGATGCTTTGATTCTCTCAACACTACAAATATGCCCTAGATCAGAACCTATTGTAGAAGACTAGGAAAGGATAACCACAGGAGTCTGAAAATACACATAAGAATAGGGATCATATGGCGTGACTGAAAACAGCAACAAGAATACTTCTCCAAAACCATCATAAACCAATGTGTGTCAAAGTGGAACACATAAAAAGTTGGGATATAAAAAAATAGATTCCACATACACCCAGGCATCGAAGCATTAAAAAATAAAGATTATATTTATAATTATGCTAGTTTGTCCAACTACTTTTGGTCTGTGAAAACTGTAGGACTACGTAGAAAAAAAAAGCTGAAATTTTGGCAAACAGTTAGCAATATTTGTGTTAAACCCCTTAATTTAAAGCTGAAAGTCTACATTTAAAGGGGTAGGCCACTTTCTTGCTATTTTTGACCAATATGCATATAAGATGACTACTAATATAGCCTTTGCTGATTTTCTGTGCTGTTTTCTTATATTTCATAAGGAATGCCCCCTTGTTTGGAAAATCTTCTGTGCTGTCCACAACCCCTAAAGTCATATCATAATGCACTTGTTTCCAATCCATTGTGGTGGTGTACATAGGCTAAATTATTTTATACCATTATATAATATGGTTAATTATATCCAGTTATTTACTAGCATAACTAATACAAATCACACTATCAGAACTGTACTTTTACACAACACTAACACCATAAATCTTGCTAATTTACATACCATAATGTACATTAACTGTTGATTGTTAAAACCTGACAAATTTAAAAAAAGAAATGATTCCTTAGAGGTTGATACTTTTCAGTGACTAAATGAAAAGATGATGAAAACATTGCAAGCTTTCGAAAGTACTCTGGTTTCTTAATAAGGCATGTTATAGCACAGTAGCTGAAGATTTACATATATTTATACACAAAAGTACATTGGAATAGTGAGGTAGATGAGACAAGTGATGTAAAGGCTCATGCACACAAACGTATTTTCTTTCCTTTCCTTTTGTTTTTTTTTTTTTGCGGACCGTATGCATTCACATTAATGGGTCTGCAAAAACAACAGAAATGACTTCGTGTGCATTCTGTTTCCTTATGTCCGCTTGGCCATTCCGCAAAAAGTAGTGCATGTCCTATTATTGTCCACAAATCACGGTCCGTGGCTCCATTCAAGTCAATGGGTCCGCAAAAATAGCGAATGCATACGGAACACATTCATGTGTCATCTGTATTTTGTGGATCCATGCCCACTTTGCCCATATGTTTACTGTTTGCAAACATTACAGTACATTACAGTAATGAATACAAATTTTCTGTTTCCATTTGCGATCCGCAAAAATGGATCGCATACCAAAACCATACGGATATGTTTTGTGGCATAACGGAACAGGCGCAGACACAGAACAGAAAAAAACCCTCAGATACGGAACAACGGATCCGTGAAAAACAGACAACAAAACTACAACGGTCGTGTGCATGAGCCCTAAAGCAGATCAATATTAGTGGAGGAGTAAACGAACAGTTGTAGCAGTAAATTATTGTAGAAGTTATAGATAAGGACTGTGAAAGTTTTATTGCCCTCTGGATACCATTTATGAATGTGATGGATCCAAAAGGTATGAGCTACAAATTCTTAAGTGATGTAGGACATGAATTCATGCTACACAATAACTTCTGATCTAAGTGTGTTAAAGGTTGTCATCAGCTTGTATTCCCAGATTCTCCTGTCCCTCTGAAACTTGAAGTTCCCTTTAATATCAAGACTTTCATGTCTGTGATGATGTTGTGGTCATGGCTACTAAAATGCCTCAGTACATGTAGGTATGTAGCTCTTTCCTTTTTCTTTTATTGTGTGGCAATGAGATTTCATTTGTGTTCTAAATTTTGACCAGTTTCACCTACATAGGCACCCCAAGTAGAATATTTGGTACATATGATCAAGTAGACAACATTTGGCATGGTGCAGGTGAAGGTACCTGGGATCTTTCTAGTCCTGACATGCTTTGAAGATCTGTATCTTGTCAGTGGTCATTACTCATTATGTATTGACAGGTCTTACATTTTGTCTGGTTGCAGGGGAAAATACATGTTCAGAATCAGAATCTCCAAATCTGGGATGTAGACAATTTGGTTTTCCGCTATGATTGGATGGCATCCTTGATCCAAATTTTTTTGAGGCTTTAAATGGTGTTCATCCCTGTCTGTAGGGTTTGAACATATGCGGTTGCATTGTATCTGATAGCTTGACTGTAGATGATAAAGTTTTTATGTGTTTGGGGGGGAAACTGTCCCATCTGAGATATGCTGTGTGGCCAGTTGGTTTCTGGTACAGTGATGTCTTTATTTAATTGTTCTGTATCTTGATGATGCTGTCCAAAAAGTTTATTTCAGTAAAGGAGTAGATGAGTATTGAATTTGTGGTTAAAGTTAACTGACTGAAACATTCATAGAATGTTTTTAGTTGTTGCTCAGATTCAGTCCAGATCGTTATGCTTTATAATAAAATATAGTAGCCCAAAGGCTTGATGGGGCAGGAGGATAGGACGTCACTTTCAAGTTTCGCCATGAACTTGCATATTGTTGTGCATCTTTCTTCTCATTGCTGTACCGGTCTTCTGTAGGTATATGCTGTCACTAAATGAACAGTAGTTATGGGTATATGCTTTCACCAAATGAACAGTAGTTATGGGTGAGGATGAATTTTGAAGCTCTGCCACAGATTCAGTGCCAATTCCTTTATTTTTCATAAAAATCTAGCACTGCAGTCGTTTAATCCAAACTAGTGTGGAATATTGGAATATAAAGATTCCAAGTCCATGGTGGCAAGGAGAGCTCCATATGGTAGGGGACCTACTGCAGACAGTTGATTTAGCAGTTCAGTAATGTCTATAAGGTAGCTGGACACAACCCAGAGTTTAAGTATACCTTCCACCCATCCAGAAATTTTCTAAGTGAGGATGCCTAGACCTGAGATTATTGCTATCTTTTGGATGTATGTTAAATGCCCATATTTTCTGAGTTTCTGGCATCAGGGGGTATGTAGGTAGGCCAGCAACATTCTTTTTAAGTTCTTTAGAGTACTTCTATGTCTGAGACAGCAAATTGGTGAGGACATAGATCGGTCATGCCAAACGAATTTAATCAGTTTCTATGAAGAGGTAAGTTCTAGACTTGACAGCGGCGAATCAATGGATGTCGTATAACTACAGTAGATTTCTCCAAAGCACTTGACACTGTACCTCATAAAAGGTTAGTATATAAAATGAGAATGCTCGGACTGGGAGAAAATATCTGTATGTGGGTAAGTAACTGGCTAATAGAAAACAGAGGGTGGTTATTAACGGTACACACTCAGATTGGGTCACTGTCACTAGTGGGGTACCTCAGGGGTCAGTACTGGGACCTATTCTCTTCAATATATTTATTAATGATCTTGTAGAAGGCTTGCACAGTAAAATATCTATTTTTGCACATGACACTAAACTGTGTAAAGTAATTAACACTGAGGAGGACAGTTTTCTGCTACAGAGGGATCTGCATAGATTGGAGGCTTGGACAGAGAAATGGCAGATGAGGTTTAACACTGACAAATGTAAAGTTATGCATATGGGAAGGAATAATGCAAGTCAACCGTACATACTAAATGGTAAAACACTCAGTAACACTGACATGGAAAAGGATCTAGGAATTTTAATAAACAGCAAACTAAGCTGTAAAAACAGTGTCAGCCAGCTACTGCCAAGGCCAATAAGATAATGTGTTGCATCAAAGGGGCATAGATGCCCGTGATGAGAACATAGTCCTACCACTTTACAAAACAAAATAGGGTTATTCACTTAAGAAAAAAAGACGACTGAGGGTAGATCTAACTATGTATAAAAATATCAGGGGTCAGTACAGAGATCTCTCCCATCATCTATTTATCCCCAGGACTGTGAATGTGACGAGGGGACATCCTCTGCGTCTGGAGGAAAGAAGGTTTGTAAACAAACATAGAAAAGGATTCTTCACGGTATGATCAGTGAGACTATGGAACTCTCTGCCTGAGGAGGTGGTGATGGTGAGTACAATAAAGAAATTCAAGAGGGGACTGGATGTATTTATGGAGTGTAATAATATTACAGGCTCTAGCTACTAGAGATGGATCGTTGATCCATGGAGTTATTCTGATTGCCTGAATGGAGTCGGGAAGGAATTTTTTTCCTTAAGTTGGGAAAATTGGCTTCTGCCTCACAGTTTTTTTGCCTTCCTCTGGATCAACTTGTAGGAAACAGGCCGAACTGGATGGACAAATGTCTTTTTTGGGTCTTATATACTATGTTACTATGTTACTAATTCTCCATATAAAAACCCCAAAAACTAATCTAATTATCCTATGCCAGCCAAACCAGAGAATCCTCCAAAAGAGAAGAGCAGCCCATCAATAGACAACTTTTTGGGGTCCTTCCCTTTGTTAGTACAGACTAGGACACTTTTTGGCTGGATGAGAAACTTTAGACTAGTACAAATTAACCCATCATTTTTACAGTATAAATAACTCTCAGAGAGTGAGACATTTCATGCCTATACTGGGTGAATGTGCATATCCATAGGAATAGCTTTTGCCCCTGGATCTGAGAGCTTTAAGCCATTCATGTGATTACTACTGTATGAGTGTATCAAACCTATATCTACTGATTATTATTGTAATATTTGACCTGTTATTTGTTGCTAAAATGAACTGATAGAATTCATACAGTGCTCAGCTATCTTTTTCAGTGTCATAGAAGTGAATTGATTCGGTGGTCACTCATGAGCACCACCACTCCATTCTCATGATCAGTGAGTATCACAGGGGTCACATTCTCAACAATCATACATTTAATATCTATCTGTGTTTTTAATGGAAAACATTTTACCAATGTTGTTAAACCATATAATGCATTACTAACTCTGTTTCTTGGAGCCACCATGAATGACGAGAAAGTGTGTCTCAAAATCTTCCAGTCTGAATCTGTTCAGTATAACATTTATGCAATCACTAGAGATATTGAGTTACACAAAAAAGGATGTTCTTTTATACCTGACTTGGCAAAAAGTCCTGAGGCCAGGCTAACATGCATGCAAGTCATTCTTGAAGCAGTTCTAAGCCTTTAGGGTTAGATGTTCTACTTTGATACTGCAACAAAATTTTAATTGCATGATGAACATATAATATGTTCATAGACTGAGACTCCTTAGAGCTCAGATGAAATCATCTATAAAAACATAAATAGAAATGGAGACGCCTAATGTAACAGTTTGTATCTGATAACATATGTTTCTTATATTATCAGCTTTCTGTAAAGTGGTAGGTTCAAGGTACTGTCTTTGCTGACAGCACGATGCTTCATTCTAATTTTACAGCATAGGAAGCTTACTCTAATAACATTATGTTTGCTGTCTCAGGGAGTTTAAGCAAAAATCTTTCACTTAAATAAACATCTTTACTTAGTAGATGCATTCATTCAAATGAATAATGAAACAGCTATTTCTGGAACACAGTGTCATTACCTAGGGCAGAGATCCAATATGGATAAAGTTCTTTTGTCAGAAGTGCATCATCTATTTCATATAAGAAACATTTCAGGACATCAGTCACATCTTCCAGTTGATGTCTTCCGACTTTTAGTTTAATGCTCCGTGCATCCTTTTTAAAATCTTCTAACAACTCTCTTACTTTAAGTGGATCCTCGTTCTTCAGATACAGAGATTTGCTCCCTAAACCTTAATAGAAAGGGACATGAAAATAAACATGCCTGAATGAATTATAATAATGTACAACAAAATGAAGTATGAAGTATGTAAATGCTCTCTTGTAAAGTTATACTAGGCACAAATTATATAAAATCATTTCTTGGCAAAACTATAAAAATAAAACAGTTTGAGTCCTGGAGTGATTGTTTTAGTTAGAATGTAGCTTGAGGTTTATGGTACTTTCACACTAGCGTTATTCTTTTCCGGCATAGAGTTCCGTCAAAAGAGCTCTATGCCGGAAAGAACTGATCAGGCATATTCCCATGCATTCTGAATAGATAGAAATCCGTTCAGTTTGCTTCAATATGCCTTCCGTTCAGTCACTGTCAGGCATTTTGGCCGGACATAATACCGCAGCATGATGCAGGATTATGTCCGTCCAAAATGCCTGAAAAAATCCGGCATTAATTTACATTGACTTGTATTAGTGCATTGCGAAACAACTGAAGGACGAATCTGTCCGTCCGATCTGCGTATGCGCAGATCGGGAAAACTGTGAAAAATGCAGGATGGATCCGCCCTTCCGCATGACAAGCGGAGGGACGGATCCATTTTGCAATGCATTTGTAGACGGATCGGCATCCGGATCCGTCTACAAATGCTGTCAGTTGTGACACTAAACGGCGGATCTGGCAGGCAGATCCGACGACGGAACTGCTTGCCGGATACAAGTGCCGCAAGTGTGAAAGTAGCCTTAGGCACAATATATGCAACTGTACTTGAGCCTCATACTAGAGATCTGGTATATGTTTGATTGAGGTGAAGCAACACAATGTTCAAACAACAGTATAAAAGTCTACTAGACAAGCAGAGAGCATAGAAAAATTAAGAAAAACACAAACTGTAAAAAAATTACAGATGACTCTTGCCACATGTTCTGGTTTTTAGATACAATTTATGAAGCCAAAACAAGGAGTGGATTCAAAAGAGAAGACATTAATATATTGTATCTGTCCTTAGAACTTTAAAAGCCGCATCAGAAAACCTAAAAGTGAGGTCTTACTGTAGGAGCTCATGAGTAAATTGAGGGTCAGTACTATCTCCTATTCATGTAATAGAAGGAATTGACCTAAGTAATCAATTTCTCATGTTCCTGACGCTAAATGCAATCGTTAATATGTAATTGATTTTGTTTTCAAACATGTATTGCTTGTTAAAATTTTTAATTCTACGCCTGTATTTAAGCCTCCATTTTCATTTAAATGATCAGTATCAGATATTTACATTTACATAAGTAAAAGTTTTATTATTTACAAAGTTTTCTGACTTCTATGCAGCCACCTCTAGGTGCAGCTACGTAACTAGTATTGAACTCAATGGTAGCTGCATGAAGGGCCACTCCTCATTCAGGTCATGGTTTATAAGTAGTAACAAGTCAGAGCAGCTGTACTTCTATTTTCTCTTGAAGGTGTTTCACTAGTCAATCGACTGGCTATCTGAATTAGGATGCCTTGTACAAGGAATCTCCAGGATTAAATACTGGTGACTCATGCTTCAGTTAGCATAATCTGTTTATCATAATCAACAAGGACTTCATAAAGATAATATTGATTGAATTTGACTATTAGATGTAATTAAACTGCGGTGTTAGAACAGCATTGTAAGTGGCAGACAATAGATATTGTACCCCTGCATGAAGGTGTGGCAGCAAAAGGCATCTATTGACTCGGTCACAGTTTCAGGCAGGAACAGTTCAGTGTGGGGCCCAGCAAAGTCCAATTTTAGCAGTCTAATTTCTTGCCTCTAGGGTGTGCTACGGATGCACTTGATATATAAATATGGGATGCTGTCTGCTATGAATCTCTACTAAGTTCAGCTCATAATGTTGCAGTGTATTTAGGGATACAAGTCTGTAAATACTCTTGTTAGACAAGCTTCATTCAGGTTTTACCGCTATTGTTGTAACATGTTCCAACAAACATCAACCGTACAGATCTGAAACCAGAAGGTTGATCATAACTGCTCAGAAAACTACAAGTTTAGTGGCATCCTGACTTTTCTCATTTTAATTGAGATACATGCATTGAAAATATACAGATTTTAGCAGTCTCACAAATAACTAATATCATTTAGAAACAATCTGCTGAGCATAAAGTCTGTATTACCCACCATACTGTGTAACAAATGCCATACAGCTGTTCACAATAATAGGAATGTTGTTTTTGCAGAGCTGCTGATCCTGTAGTGCATTGCCATCTGTACCTGCTGCTTTTTCAATTGCGCAATGCCAGACCATAAAATCCAGTATTGTATGTCCATAGATATATAATGTCCTGCACGACAAAATGAAGTTGAAAAGAATAGATTTAGACTATGTATATCCATAAAGGATAAAATAAAAGATGCACATATTGTACAAACCGTTCAGAAAATACATAGTGCTGTGTAGCTGTCATTTAAAACGCTGCTACAAGCAAGAAACCATATATCCAGCACAGAACAAAATGATGTTTACGCTTTAAGGGTTCATGCACATGGGCAATTACCGTATATCTCTGTTTTTGTATGAAGCTGTATTGATACTGAGAGTGTACAGAGGAGTGTTCTACTGTACCCAAGTCAGGACTTCTCTCCACAACATAGGTGGAGTATATTGAGTGGATGGAGTTAGGAGCCAGCCCTTCTCTTCCTCAACTCCAGCAAACCAGGCCCTTTTCCAGGTTTTGTAGTAGAGACAGTTCTTGCCCTGGTGACATATTATGTCAGTTATATTATGAAGTGGCAGTTTAAGTGCATCATCCTGTAACTTCAGCAGCCCACATTGCTACATACCTGCCACACTGTCAGTCCCAATTGTTAACACCCTTTCCATTAATCCACAGTTATAATGCATACTTCCATTTTATCCACTGCTGTCTCTTCTCCCAGCACTTCCCACACAAGTGGAAGCATAATAAGCTTGGATTTTTAACTCATAATTTGCACTTCCTTCTTTCATGGCACCCTGAGGATGAGGAGCTGCCAATGGAGGAAGAGGAGTCGTGTTGGAGGATTTGGAGGATGATGATATGACACTGGCTACAACATCTAATCATCTCAGTGGGGTGATGCCGAAAGAACTGGATCCTTGGGCACGCTGGCCAGAATGGCAAGCTCTATGCTTTCTTTCTTTTGTACCATTATATCATTCACATGAAGCAGTCTGATGATTTCAGGATAGTTATGCCTCACTATCCCATACATAAGGTAAGACGGGTCCCACCAGGAACAATATAACCGTAGTACAGCAAAATGAATCAGGGAAAGTTAGTAGCCAGGTAGACCGGGTAGCACAGATGGAACAGCACGTCAGAAAAACTAATACTTGTCCCTATGCAACTGTTTTATACTTGGATGTAACTGTTAATAGGAGAAATGGTCAGTAAAAGTCATAAGTATGATTTCACTGCTGTCTCAGTTTCCAATTTCTCAATTACTACCACTATAAATGGTTGTACCACCACAAAGGTACTGGCGTCACGACAATCTGGGACCTTGCCATAGGCTCATTAATACAGACCACCAAGGGCACCTCGAAACACCATCTGGCCTGTGTCCATTATCAGAGCGTACCCCAGAGAATCGTTGTGCCGTTCTCCTCATCACTTATGCAAGCCTGCCCAGGGACGACATAACCGTGAGTAACCAGAACTGTGTTTTCCTCGGACTACTGTTGCTCACACCGTGACCTCACATATAATTCCCCTGTCGGTCTAGCATACTGCATAATTAATTTCTTAAGATTCTTTCATTCAGAATTATAGGATCTATTCCTCTGCGCCTAAATCAGAACAGGATCTATTCTTCTGCGCCTAATTCTGAACAGGATCTATTCCTCTGCACCTAATTTAGAACAGCATTCGAAAATTTGTACAGGAATCATTCCTTTGTGTCTTTTATGAACTGTGTAAACAGGATAACACAAATCTCTGCACCATATTTGAATGTATTACAGTGCAAAAACTGTGTACCATTTTATTAGGCTAAAGACCTGTTTGAAATACTGTAGCCTCATATATGCCCCCTGTAGCCTCATATCTGCACCCCTGAAGACTCATACATGCCCCCAGCAGCGTCCATCAGCCTTATGTTAAATAAAATAAAATAAACACTCACCTTTCCTGTTCCGGACGCCGCGCCGCCGCTCCTCATCTCCCGCACTCGGTCTTCCACCTCTTCTGTGCTGTGTGGGCGCGCACAGTGTGAGGTCACATCGCAACCTCACACGTGCGCAGCCATCACAGCAGAGCGCCGAGGACAAGGAAGCGGTGAGTACACACTGCTTCCCGGTCCTCCGTACTAATGAAGTGCATCCAATATGGAAGCGCTTCATTAGTATTCATCCAATAAGACGCGGGGCATTTTCCCCCATTTTTGAGGGGAAAAATGCGTCTCATGGGGCGAAAAATATGGTATTTCCATCTCACATGGGAGGGATAGCACTATAGACTCAGAAAGTAGACTGGCCATAAGTATGAGATAAAGCGGGGGTTCAAATAAAACAAGAGAGGTTAGTCTCTAATTTAGTCCCCTGGGCGACTTTCTGGGAAAAGGTCTCACCAAATCCAATGCTGAGAATGTCAGTGAATTCAAATCCCCACCATGACATCCCCAGATATGGTTAGCTATCGGGATGTTTTTCGTTTTCTTGATGTAATTTACGTGTTCAAGAACACGCCGGCAGAATTCCCTGAATGTCTTCCCCACATAGTCTGGAGGACAAGTGCATTGACAGTGGTACACAACCCCTTGCTCCTGCAATTCACAAAGTCACATACATCATACCTTTTATTTGTAGCTCAGTAAGTGTTGATTTTTGTGTTTCTTAGTGATGGGCGAGCATGCTCGGCCGAACTGGTGTATATTGTATCAGATAAGGGATTTTGTATATTGTATCAGATAAGTGATAGGGCTGCATAAGGACAGGCTAGCCGAGGCACATGGACAGAGTACTCCTACCATCAAGGTGTATGTCTGGGCTGAGCAGATTTTTAGGGTAAGCATAGGGACAGGCATTAGTTTTTCTGACTTGCTGATAAATCTGTGTTACCCGGCTTACCTAGCTGCTAACCATCCTTGTTTTGACATCTTTCAGATTTTTTTGCTGTACCACGGTTATGTTGGTTCTGGTGGGAACCGTCTTACCTGATGTATTTTATGATATACTTGGCCCATGAGGAGCTGTAGCAGGGGATTGGAGTGTTAGTGGCTCCGCTGAAGCTTCGTGTCACAGTCTAAGCCCTCAGGCCGTTTCTCCTTGGGAGCAGTGGAAAATAAGTTTGAAGAATGAGGCAAGGATCGAATTTATAATAGTCTTTTTTTTTTTATAATTGCAAAGTATAACTCGGTACTGTACATTCAATAGCAGCAGATTTAAAGTCCAATTCCTGGTCCAGTAAAGATGCTATGGAGGCAGGATGGATGGCTGCAACTTAACACTTGTGGGTTAGGATGTCCTCTATCAGGTCTAGCCTCGAACTTTAACTGGCTTAGTGGTAGTCTTTGCTGATGGGTGTCTGAGTTTTGGTCCCTCACCTTACAGCAGTGTCAATAATATGGGTTTCAGCTCATCAATCGAGTTGGTCTCTGGATAATCTTTACCAGGAACAAGATCTCTGCAGGGTGCTTCTTCTCCCTTCTAATGTTACACTAAAACTCTACTACCTGACAGGAAGCAGAACAAACCCACTTATACCAAGAGATGAGGAACAGGGTGGTTATCCCTGTTCCTGCCAACCATAGCTCCTACTGAAAGGTAAGGCCAAATAACATGAAAACATGCAGCAACCAGTTTAGTATCATTAATATAATGGAGACATTTTTCAATGTGGTGTGCCAGGCTAAGTCAAATTAGCAAATCGAGATCTACTGTCCTACCTGACCCTTTACCAGGTGCAATACCATGTTCCCTGACTGCAGGGGCTTCTGGCCCAGTATGCTCTCTATGTTCTCTCTCTTGACCAGCCTCTATTGTCGTCTCAGAGAGGGTTTTTAAGCATGGCTAGGGCCATTGTGACACCAAAACGGTTCAAGTTGTTATCCGTCAGTGTCAAAGATATCACTTTTGTCAAAATGAACAAAACACAGATTTGTGAGGACTTTTACACTCTTCCAACTGAGGCCAATGAATTGATCTGACCTTGCTGACAGTGCCCCATCTTCCATCTGCCGCTGTCTTCCTGCTCACTATCATGTTCTGCTGCCGCCGCCTTCATGCCACAGTGCTGTCTACCTGCCTACCATCATGTTCCGCACTGTTTGGTCGCTGCTGCCATAATGTCACTGCCTCTGCTTGCCTGTCTACCATCATGTTTGTACTACATGGCTACTGTTACCACTGCAACAGCTACTATTTCCTACTGCTATGTTCAGAACAAGCCACTCCTTCTTCTGAGTTTTTGCATATTTGAATTTATAAATACAGGCATTCTTTCCCTGTTAAAGGATAATTATTGGAAGCTTGTGAAGAACCGACCCACTCTTTTTTCTGATAATTAACACTTTTGTGTGTCGTGTATAAATAAGGGCAGACATTAGGCGCCTGTTAACACAAGCCATTCTTTCTTTTGACAATTAGCACATGTTTGCATGAGTAAAAATGCAGGCAGGCATTATGCCCTTGTTTATGCATTTTGGAACTTGGTCTTAACAAGCCACTGTCTTTTTCTTATAAAACCATGTGTGTTTAAACACCATCTGCTCACAATATGGAACAATTTTTGGAAGCTTTTTAATAAGAAAATACATAACATATGCGACTGCGCAGTGTGTTTTCAACCCTTCTCAACATCCGTCGTACATGTGCCTTACCGACAGCAGCTGTATATGTATGGTGTGCTGATTGGGCAGGGGTAGAAACTACGCCTGCTCCATCAGTGGCAGGGGCCAAGCTGCATCCCCTGGCATTGGTCAAAATATTGATGTCGGCACTGTAACCACTTTTATGCGGCATCTATGGAGTCCCCATGCTGTGGTGGCGGGGACCCGATTGCTGACATGGCAGCCTGATGCCTTCCACAGCCCCTGGCTGGGTCTCATAGGCACTCTGTCAGTGTACTACACTGACAGGCAATGCATTACAATACAAAATGTATTGTAATGCATTGTAAAGGGATCAGACCACAAGTGTTGTCGTGATGTGATGTCTCACAATGGGACAAAAATAAAAAGTAAATTTAGTTCCCAGGAGCAGGGGTACTCTGAAGCCTGGGCATTTGTGGACATTTGCCCCTGTTTCCCTATGAAGTTATAAACTGTTATAAACTTCCTATATTGTGCAAGCATGACCACCACTGATAGATTGCAGGTCGGTCTGTAACCATGAAAACGAGCAGTGTATAATGTGATATAAAATTAAATCCAGCCAGCAAAGGAAGCAATATGGAGAATAACAATATATTAGTAAGTGATTTGTTTTGACTTTCTCTACATAATAAATGCCACTTGCATCCGTATCAACCAGCTGTATAAAAATATCACATGATCTACCCCATTAGATGAACACTGTAAAAAAAAACTGTGTCAAAACAGTCATTTTTGTTACCTTGCCTTACAAAAAGCCTAAAAGCTAGCAATCAAAAAGTGCTATGTACCCAAAAGGGTACCAATGAGAACGTCAACTCGTCACACAAAAATCACCACACAATCGGGTCACTTTAAATGAGCTTGAACTCTCACCATTTCTCAAACTAAAGAGCAGATTGTAGAACAAATGCGGATCGAGGAGAGGATCATCTGGCATTTCCCCTGATAATATCCAGGTAACACAGAGCAACACTTTGTATCCCCTAATGCTTGTAGCCTATCCTCCATTGTAGGTAAATGCACCACTCACATAGGTAATAGCCTTCAGCATTAGAGATTGGTCAGTGTAGGTAGTGAGGTCTGTTTCACTCGCATTCCTGTAGGAATTGTACTACACTTGCTCTTTAGTTTGGGAATTAGCTGTTGAACTGGCTGTGTTAACACCAACTGAAATTTCTGTTGTCGCCTGGCAGGCATGTTATCAGGTTTTGGTGACTTGTGGATGATGCATGTATAGAAATCTATTGCCTGTGATAGAGCTTGTCATGCTAGATGCTGCTGATCCCTGTTTCCCCCTGAATATATTATAATTTTAGAGTTCCAGATATTATTAGTGTTGTTCGTCACACAAAAAATTAACTTCAAAAATGCTATGTGTAAAAGTGGCAAAATGTAAAAAAAAAACTATAAAATTGGTATCCCTGTAATTGAACTGACCAGCAGAATAAAGGTTACATGTCATTTTCCCTGCTCAGTGTTTGCCGTATTAACAAAAATCAAAATGCAATGGCAGAGTTGCCGCCTTTTCTTTATCCTGCTTCCCAAAAAGCTAAATAACGGGTGATCAAAAAGTCATAAATACCCAAAAATAGAACCAATGATAAAGCTCTGTAAAATATATGATTGTCATAAAACGGCTGTACTGGTCTCCAGAGGTTGATCTATAGCAACATGGTGCCATAAACCATTCCACCAAAATCTGCCCTCCAAAACCATATGGCGCTCTTTCTCTTCTGATCCCTGCCATGTGTCCAAACAGCAACATATGACCACATATTGGGTATTGCCATGTTTAGGAGAAAATGCTTAACAAAATTTGGGCTAGTTTTTCTTCTGTTACCCCTTGTTAAACTGAAAAATGGGAGCTTATGTAACATTTTTTTGGAAGAAATAAAAATAGTTTTTTTTCAGAGCCAAGTAATTTTAAATTTTATGAAACTCCTTTGGGGTCAAATTGGTCAGCACACCCCTCAGTAAATTTAGTGAGGGGTGTAGTTTCCAAAATGGAGTAACTTTTTGGGGGTTTCTACTGTAGCCTACCTTAGTGTGCCTTCAAATGTGTCATGGTGCCCAAAAATGATTCCAACAAAATCTGCCCTCAAAAAATCATATGGCGCTCCATTACTTCTGAGTCCTGCCAAATGGCCATACAGCAGTTTAGGAATGCATATGGGGTATTTATGTAAACTGCAGAATTAGGATAACAAATATTGAAGTTTGTTTTGCTGTTAACCCTTGCTGAGAGTTTGGTCTGTCACTGTGAAGGCAGTCGAAGGTACCCGGCCTAAATTTTTTTCACAAAAGGCAATCCCTGATATGGGACGTAACAGGGATTAAACTGATGAGAATAATACTACAGAAAATACCACTCATATCGGGTGTGACAGTAAATTGCACGGCGCAGACGCAGTCACCGTGGTTTAAAACAGAGTGGAGGGAGCCAGCGTTTTTAACCATCTCCCGTTCGAAAAATCTATTCAATAAATGGCCCCCAGATTGGGGAGTCGGGGACGTTAGAGGATTAAACTGATGAGAATAGTACTACAGAAAATACCACTCATATCGGGTGTGACAGTAAATTGCACGGCGCAGACGCAGTGACCATGGATTAAAACAGAGTGGAGGGAGCAAGCGTTTTTAACCATCTCCCGTTCGAAAAATCTATTCAATAAATGGCACCCAGATTGGGGACGTTAGAGGGATTAAACTGATGAGAATAGTACTACAGAAAATTATACTCATATCGGGTGTGACAGTAAATTGCACGGCGCAGACGAAGTCACCGTGGATAAAAACAAAGGGAGGGAGCCAGCGTTTTTTAACCATCTCACCGTTCGAAAAATCAATTCAATTCATCTTTTGGGAACCTTGGTGTTGTACCTGGCTGGGTGGAGGAAGAAACCTTCAATGACATCACCGGGACGTGGCTAGCTTGGTATCCAACCTTGTGCAAATGGGGAGTTTGCAGTTGTGCAAATGAACTGTTTGCAGTGCATTAAAAGGGGAGTTTGGTCTGTCAATGTCAGTGAAGCGGGCGTAACCCTTACACTACCTGATCGATACAACATCATACCTGATCGTATAAACACACTGGATGTTTTAAAGCACGTTATTCCAAACAATTTAGGAATGTTAGTTGATTTAGGCCCTTTATGGATTAAAACCCGACTCTGCGTCCACTACGTAATTTTCCATGGGAGTTTTGCCATAGATCCCCCTCCGGCATGCCACAGTCCAGGTGTTAGACCCCTTGAAACAACTTTCTCATCACTATTGTGGCCAGAAAGAGTCCCTGTGGGTTTTAAAATTCGCCTGCCAATTGAAGTCTTTGGCGGTTCGCCCGGTTCGCCGTTCGCGAACATTTGCGGAAGTTCGCGTTCGCTGTTCGCGAACTGAAAATTTTATGTTCGCGACATCACTATTAAAGAGCAAAAAGACTGGACTGTTGTTCAGTGGTCCAAAGTATGGTTTTCAGATAAAAGTACATTTTGAATTTCATTTGGAAATCAAGGTCCCAGGATATGGGCAAAGAGTGGAGAAGCAGACAATCCAAGTCACTTGAGGTCCAGTGTGATGTTTTCATAGTCAGTGATAGTAACTTCTGGTGCTGGTCCACTGTGTTAATTCAAGTGTAAAGTCAGCACAGCCATCTACAAGGAAATTTTAGAACAATTCATGCTTCCCTCTGTTGACAAGCTTCACAGAGATGCTGATTTAATTTTCCAGCAGGACTTGATGCCTGCTTACACTGCCAAAAATACCAATACCTGGTTTAATTACCATGGAATCGCTGTGCTTTATTGGCCAGAAAACTCACCTGCCCGTAACCCCATAGAGAATCAATGCGGTATTGTCAAGATTAAGATGAGAGACACCCGACCCAACTATACAGACAAGCTGAAGGCTACAATCTGGTCTTCCATAGCGCATCAGCAGTATTATAGGCTGATCTCTTCCATGCCACATTGATGCATTAATTTATGCAAGAGGAGCCCCGACCAAGTACTGTATACATACGGTATAATGTACATACTTTTCACATTTCTGTAAAATCATTTTTTAAATTGTTCTTATATACTGTAAAAATCTAATTTTCTGAGAGACTGACTTGGGTTTTCATTACCTGGAAGCCATAATCATCAACATCAAAAGACAAACACTTGAAATAGATCACTCTGTGTGTAATGCATCTAGAATATATGAGTTTCACTTTTTGAAGTGAATAACTTAAATACAGTACATTAACTTTTCAATGATATTCTAAAATATTGAGAAGCACCTGTATAGGGGAATTTTCATGTAATGCATAGCCTGCATATTATCTGTCCAGATCTATGGGTGGGTGAGATTTCAGCTAATCTCATTAACACACTGCAGGAAAAAATCCACAGTGAAATTGACAACTTAAATCCACAGCGATTCAGTTTTTCAGTTATTTCTGTGAATTTTTATCAATGATTGTTTCACCCTTTGCAATGCATAGGTTGAAATCAATGGCAAATATGCTACAAATTCCATGACAAAATCTGCAGGCAGCACATTTTTGTTTTCAGTACAAAGTTTCTATTGCATGTGAATTTTTAAATTACTGGGTTGTAGGGGAGAAAACTTCCTTAAAGGGGATGTCCGAGTTATGAAAAATAAATAAATAAATAAATATAATATATATATATATATATATATATATATATATATATATATAGCACTGTAAACATGATGGGCAGCAATATATAACTGTGCTAAGCAGTTTTAGGCAAACAAAATATATATTTCCTCATTTCCTTGGTTCTCTTCTGGCCCTTTGTTTACCTGAAATAACAACAATATCTGCCCCTCCCCTGCTCTGCAAAGGGTGTAACTACAAGTGCTGCCCTGAGTCACAATGTCTGCCTGCTGGGACACTCAGCAGCATGTTGTATCTGTAGGACTACATATCCCAGCTGTACAAAGACGCTGCTGATACCCCTGTTCTTGTGCAATGCTCTGCAGAACTCCTCTGTCAGCTCATGTGCCCAGCATTTGTCTCCTCACTTCCTGCAGCTACTCAGTAAAGCCTTCAGCCCTGAGTATATGCAGCTGAACAGGTTAATGTTTTTCCTCAAGAATCCAGAGAGAAAGAGCAATAAGCAGCAGGCAGTGCAGGATAGCGTGGCCAGCACAGTGATGTCTCTTGTACAGACACAGATCTGCTTTCTCAGACTTGTGCACAAAACATCATCAGAGCAGGAAGAGAAGCTGAAATCACAGGTCATGTGACCCTCAGTGAAATCTGAGATAGCAGCAACTGGAGATAAAGTAAGTGAATTGTAAAGTCCTTACATTTGCCTAGTTAGAAACATACAAAGAACAAAATAATAACTCAGACAACCCCTTTAATACAAAGCTGAATGTAGCATGCCCCAATTTTGTTTTTCTGATAGCTTCTTAAAGTAGTTTTCCAGGATTTAAATATTGATGGTCAATGCTCAATATCTGATCGGTGAGAATCAGACTCATGGCACCCCATTTATCAGTTGTTTGATGAGGTCATAAAGCTTACTTTTCCAAGGCCTGTGATGTTATTTCTATCAGTCACTTGCCCTTTGTGCAGCTTAGTCTTATTCAGGAGAATAGCGCTGCAATAGAATAGCTATAACAAGCACAGCGGTTATACTATGTACAGCGCTATGAGTGGTACATTATGAAGAGGCTGCAGCGCTCATTTCATTTGTTAGGAATCAGGTCCACAACAATCAGATATTAAAGGCCATCTGTCATCACATTTGTATCTATGAAACTGGCTGACCTGTTGCACGTGCACTTGGCAGCTAAAGGCATCTGTGTTGGTCCCATGTTAATGTTCAACTTTGATTTAAATGGCCAAGCAGTGTTAATGTGATCAAACCTGCCAGGCAATCAAAGTTGAGAGATGGGGCATTTTTTGAGAGAGTTAAACCTCTAGGAGTAATAGCAACACCCATGCTGCTGCTATAAGTGCATTTGCATATATTAAAACTTCATTTTTCTCAGCAACGCGGGCACATATGAACATGAGAGGGGCACAGATGTCTTCAGCTGTCAAGCACACATGTAACAGGTCAGCCAGTTTCATGGTTACATAGGTACAAATCTACTCACACATGTCCATTAATGAGTATGACATATTCTAAGGATAGGTCATCAATCTTTAAATCTCTGAAAAGTATAGTGAACGTCAGATCTTTAAAGATGACGCCTGCTCAGGAGATGAACAAGTGCCATAGCCAGTAGGTGCCAGCTGTTTTGAAGTATGTTTTAGGCATGCCTAGTATTGCACTAAACTGCACTACTATTGCTCCAGTGTGAACAAAGCATTTACAGGAAAATATTATCATTATTAATGATCCTTGCCATTGTTAATTCCTAACTCCTTTAGAATAAAAATGAAAACTTACCAACATTATTTCTTGAGTAAAATGGTTTTACAAGCAGGTAGGCTGCTCCAGGGTCAGGAAGCATACTCCATTCCAGGACTGTTGCTAAAATATTTTCTTTATAATTCATAGGGCGTTCTATGAAATAAAAAAATTACAATATGGAATAATTGTTAAATAAGAAAAGTAAGGCTTTTCCCCCCATTTTCTCTTTAACGGTGATCCACAGTGGTTGTCACTGGTGAGGGATTCCCTTCTATTAACTCAGAAGGTCTGAGCAGGAGATTTGAAAATGTCACTAATCTAATATACACCTAAATTAGGTGAATTTCAGGGATGGGCCTGTAGGCCCGACTGATTCATCATTTTCTACTCCTGTTTTAGGCATAGAAAATGGTCTAACTGTAAGACAGCTCGAAAACTGTCTTACATTAAGGCCTCTTTCAGACGGGCGTCCCGGATTTGCTCCGATGCTTCTCGAGGGCATTGCGGGACACCCACACGAGTGCGCACACAATTTCAAAAACTGAATGTGGTTCCCAGACCCAAAATTCTTTATTGAAGTTCATGTTTGGGTTCGGTGTTGTGTATATTTTATTATTTTCCCTTATAACATGGCAATAAGGGAAAATAATAGCATTCTTAATGCAGAATGCTTACTAAAATGTACCTTGAGGGGTTAAAAAAAATTAATAAATTAACTCACTTCATCCACTTGATCGCACACACGGCATTGTCTTTATTCTTCGTTTATGACCTGCACAAGGACCTTTGATGACGTAATCGCGTAAGCGCAGGTCCTGCTGAATGAAGATAGAAGATCAAAGGTCCTTTTGCAGGTCCTGAAAGAAAAAGAAAGAAGACGATGCCGGCTGTGCGATCAAGTGGATGAGGTGAGTTAAGTTTTTTTTTTTTTTTTTTTTAACCCCTCAAGGCACATTGGTTCTAAGTTTGGAACCGAACCCGAGTTCGGGAAATGTTTTTTTATAGTACAAATTAATTTATGAAGTTATTGCGCAAAGTCTCGCGACACTTTGCAAAGCAATAACTTCGGCTCATCAGAGCCAATACATTCTAATACTGTACAATACTCCTGCTCCATACAGTTTTAGGACAAAGTTTTATGCAAATGGACTTCAGATGTTTCATCCGAAGTCGATTCGCTCATCACTAGTCTTAATGAATGTGCCCAATAATTTCTAATTCATGGAAACTTAGAGAGAGGTTGTTGGGAATTAGAAAAACAAATGTAGATTTTTCCAGAAATAGTGCTACTCTTGTCCATGGTAGTACCTGGCATTGCAGCTCCATTCACTTAAAGGGGTATGGGCTGCAATACCATATGTAGCCTATAGACAAGAAGGGCACAAGGGACCTTCGAAAACAAAACACACAGTTATTTTTCTTCTGGCAATGACAATGCCTTTAAAGGGGTTCTTGGGACTTTTGTAAGGACAGCCGGAGCCACTTAAGAATAGCTGCTCAGTGGAGGTCAGACCCCTGCAGACCTGCCATTCTGAAGTGGCTCCTTTCAGGTAGTGGACGGAGCTGGTTTCATTCACTTTAATAGGTTCTGCACTGCAGTAATCCACTCAGTCCACTACACACTACTTCCGGCACCAGAACCACTGCAAAATAGCTGATTGGCAGGGAGGTCAGGAGTTGATGATTCTAAAAATAAACTGTCAATGTAAAAGTCCCCAAGAACCTCTTTAATGTTAGATACCAGAAAAATTTGTATGTTACTTTATATTTTGGCTGTTCAGTATTATATATCATTCTTCCACTCTTACATGACAGCAGGTTAGATGGGAAATCTGTTTTCATGATGTAGCTCTAGGATACATGCTCAAATATGTCACTGAATTCATCAAAGAAAAGTGACAACTGTTGCTGTCTTCCAAGTCATGGCCCTCTGCCCAGGTTATCCATGCATGAAATAAACACTATCTGCTAGTGTAGTCTAATCCGATGGACTAGGATCATATGTGTGTACAGTATATCATGACAAAAGAGACATCAATCAAACTCATGCAATGTACAAAAGCCTCAACTTCACTGAATTGTTCTACTGTATAAATATTGTGCTGTCACACAGTTGCCATTTCTTTACACAAATAATAGGAATAGGATCCATCCAACTAAAAATGCAGATAAAATTTTATCCCCTTGGTGAGAAATAAATTGGCCATTAATTGGCCACATTCAACTACGTGTTGATGTTCTTCTAACATTATAACTTCACACTAATTTATACTATCCAATATTTCAGTCTTAACGGCAGCAGTAGCCATAGCCGGCGGGTCTTTGCTGGTTCAAAGCAGAGCAGAAGCCCAGGGATAATGTCTGTGACCGGCAATTATGTAGATCGCAGGCATTTAACAGTCTATGTGACCACAACATCTAAATGTTGATAAAAATGGAAGCACACGCTTCGGGGTTAAAACCAACCTTTCCCTGTGGCGATAGAGGGAGCAGTTCCTTCTCTCTGATTCGTTGTGTCTCTCGAAGAGAGCCAGCGTATCAGCACTGCAGTTCCTGTGGAGGTCTGCAGGTGGCAAACCTCCATAAGATAGCCGCAAATTGAACTTAGACTGTAGTTCTAAGGAACAACAATCTAAGTAAAAAAAAAAAAAAAAAGTATTGCATATTGTAGCCTCAAATATGCAATATATAAAAATATATAAAAATTCAAATCACGCCGATTTCCCCAATATTAAAATAGATAAAAATAAAAAGCATAGTGATCGCTGGCATCTCCACACCCCAAAATGCCTGAACTATTAAAATATAAAAAATATCTATCCCATACTGCGAAAGGCATAATGAAAAAAAAACAAAAAGTTTGCTCAAATCAGATTGGATAGAGAGTGTCTGTAAACAGCAATTTTCAAGTCTTGCCACAGATTCTCAATCGGATTTAGATCTGGACTTTTCCTGGGCAATTCTAACACATTAATATGCTTTGACATAAACCATTCCATTGTCGGTCTGGCTGTCTCTTTATGGTCATTGTCCTGCTAAAAAATTAACCTCCTCCTCAGTCTCAAGTGTTTTGCACACTTTAAAAGGTTTTCCTACAGGACTACCCTGTACTTAGCTCCATCTATCTTCCTATCAACTCTGACCAGCTTCTCTGTCCCTGCTGAAGAAAAGCATCCCCATAGCATGATGATGCCGCTACCATGTTTCACGGTAGGGATGGTGTGTTAAGGGGGATATGTAGTGTTAGTTTTCCACCACACATAGCATCTTGTATTTACAGATGCAGTCGAACTAAACTTGATGATTATTGTGTTATGAATAGCAAGAAAAAGGTAACTTTTAAATGGATTTTGTCACAAAATAACCAAGATAAAACTGTGACATGTGTTATCAGAGTCAATTTTAGTTGGACTACATCTGTAGTTAAAAAAGTTCAATTGTGGTCTCATCTGATTAGAGCACCTTCTACCACATATTTACTGTGTCCCCTACGTGGCTTGTGGTAAACTGTAAACTGGACTTTTTGACATGGTATGGCTTGCTTTTAAAATTTGCCACTCTTTTTGGAGTACTCAACTAATATTTGTACTGTGGAAAATTCTTCCTCCTGAGCTGTGGATATCTACATCTCCTCCAGAGTGACCATGGGCCTCTTGGCTGCTTCTCTAATTAGTGCTCTCCTTGCCTGGGCTGTCAGTTTAGGTGAATAGCCATGTGAAAAAAAAAAAAAAAGTGGTGGGGTGGGTTGCTTAGAAAAGCAGCGGTACCCAAACAGGAGTAGGTTCGTTCTCCCAAGCACGAAGCAGAAAATAGAAAATGCGGGACCGCGCTAGAAACTGCAGTTTTTGCACTAATAATGATAAGCTTACAGTACTGTAGATAGTATGTTTTGCTCCCAGAAATATAAGTTGGATCCACAGTGTTCTTTCACATGTATGAGCTCCTGGGTGCTTCCAACTGACTTTCCAATCCACCTGAAGCCGCCGACCACTAATTTCACTCTCAGGAATTTGACCCTTCAGAGAAGACGAATAGATGGTGCAGTACCTTTGAGATATGTGGAGTGTCCACCCTCTATTATACTCACAATATCCAGATAATTGAGCGCATATCACCAGCCACTGTTTCCAATAACGGGTAGAGGCACTACATCACCAACCGCTGTTTCCACTATCCAGTAAGAAAACCTTCATAGAGAACAAATGGATGGTGCAGTACCTTTGATGTAGATATATTACACACGCTTTATTATACTCACAATTTTCAGATAAAGTGCACATATAAAATACAATGCATTGTATACAAGGGCATTGTATTTTATATATGCACTTTATCTGAAAATTGTGATTATAATAAAGCGTGTGTAATATATCTACATCAAAGGTACTGCACCATCCATTTGTTCTCTATGAAGGTTTTCTTACTGGATAGTGGAAACAGCGGTTGGTGATGTAGTGCCTCTACCCGTTATTGGAAACAGTGGCTGGTGATATGCGCTCAATTATCTGGATATTGTGAGTATAATAGAGGGTGGGCACTCCACATATCTCAAAGGTACTGCACCATCTATTTGTCTTCTCTGAAGGGTCAAAATCCTGAGAGTGAAATTAGTGGTCGGCAGCTTCAGGTGGATTTGAAAGTCAGCTGGAAGCACCCAGGAGCTCATACATGTGAAAGAACACTGTGGATCCAACTTATATTTATGGGAGCAGGACATACTATCTACAGGTGAATAGCCATGCCTTAGTAGGTTTGCAGTTGTGCCATACTCCTTTCACTTTCAGATGATGGATTAAACAGTGCTCCTTTGATGTTTAGAACTTGGGATTTTTTTATAACCTAACCCTGCTTTTCACTTCTTCACAACTTTATCCCTGACCTGTCTGGTGTGTTCCTTGGTTTTCATGATCACTAATGTTCACTAACAAACCTTTGAGGCCTTCACAAAACAGCTATAGTTAATGTATACTAAGATTAAATTACAGATAGGTGGCCTCGATTTACTAGTCACTTTAAAAGTTCAAGGAATAATTTTTCAAGGCACTGTAAATAAGTGTTTATGATCTTTTATCATATCAGATAAGATGTCTCCACAGTGTACACTTTAAATAATGGATATGATGTAAAGTATAAACATCCATATGAAAAACTACATAAAACACATACCGAGTTCTCCATTCTCAATGACTTCAAATGTGGTCCAAAACATTTCTTTCGAAAGGCTGATGTTTCTTATTCCAGCTACACAAATTGTGAGCTCTGCAGCTGCCATATTAGGTGATACCTGTATAATCATAAAAGATATGCTTATTTCCATGTTAAAAATAAAGCTTTCTACTTAATGGGAATCTATCACCAAGAAAATTAACTGATAACCTAGGCACAATGGGGTAGATTTATCAAAGATCAGCGTTTTACACCAGTGATCTCTTGTGCTGTCGGAAGATGCCACTAGCACAGTCCTTCTCATAAATTACGTACACCTCTAGCTTTCCATGCGCCAGAGTAAAATCTATGGTAACTGTGAGCTGCTGTAAATTTCTGTCTTTATTTGTGCCTCAAAATAGGTGCACATGAAGATAAATGTGGTGAACATGCTTCCCCATGCCACTTCCCTTTTCAGAATGTTGTGAGGGCAGTGCAGAAACGTCACTTGTGACAAAATTTGCCATGGTTTGCAACTTTTTTAACCAGTTTTCTGTCTCAGGGAGACAATAAATCTCTCAATATGTCTTGTAGGGCCAGCTTTCCTCTCCTTCTTAATTGACAGGACCAGGTTCCTGCATAGTCATCTTGCCTGGCAGTCAAGAAGCAGGGGCTGGCAATGGAATCAGGAGGATCAACGGTGCACACAATGGCTTGGACCTACCCTTTATGAACTTAACTACTCATTTGCATATGGATTAATACTATTGTTTTCTCCAGATGAAAGATATCATATCATTACATTAAGCTCAGATAGCCCCAGAAGTGAATGTTTTTATGAAAATTTTATGTTACTCACAGAAATCCAGCTTCAAGTTAAATTAGCTTTTTAGTATCATCTTCTTGGGTATGTCATTTTCCGTATGAAGGAGAACTACTGAATTAATAAATAGTGTTGAGCGCGAATATTCTAATCGCGAATTTATTGCGAATTTATTGTTAATATCGGCACTTAGCAACATCCCTAGCAACCAGCAGGAAAGTTGCCTACCCCTTAGTGTTGATTGCGAATATTCTAATCGTGAATTTTTATCGCAAACATATTACATTGCCGATTTTCAATTTAATAATGAATGGAGATCACAAATTCTTTAATTTGTGAATTTATGACGAATATTCAGCCAAAAATGTGTGAAATATCGCAAATCTGAATATTGCCTATGCCTCTCATTACTATTAATAAAGTGTCCTTTACAAGGTCTATTGTCAGGTTATCTTGGTGTAAGGTCATAAATCAGATGACTGTGGCATCTTCTGCGGCATATAAACAAAACAAGGGATCAGTCCTGTTGCTTTGGAGCGCTGAGCTCTTGAGTTGAAAGTTGACCATGAACATGCATTAAGTTTGTATGTTCTCTTTGTGTTTGTGTGAGCTTCCTGCATGTGTATGAGACCCACATCTATCAGACATATCCTGTGGATATGCCATAAATATCTAAGATCAGAAAACCCCTTTAAAGCCTGTGTCGGGAATCTTTTCCATAGGTCTTTCACTAAGCATAACATGACGTGCCACTTCTATTCCAAAGTATGGTACAGAACACATGCATATTATTGATCCAAATGTATTTCCCTTGAGACATACTGTAGCCTATTTATATGGAAAAAATAAACCAGAGAAATCATTACCCTTATAATAACAGACATGTCAGGATCCTTTCTTTCTAAAAATACTTCAAGCAGCAAGTCTCCGGACTGTGGAATTTGAATCTGAAATGTACAAAGGACACAGTTATTTCATATTTTACTTTGAAAATATTCTAGTCCTCTAGTCCTTAATCTGCACAGTCTGTATTGACCTACTGTATATGACTGTTAAATAAATAGCCATTAAGAACGGCAAAAAAAAGTCAGGTACAAGCGTTGCAAAGGTTGGACCAAAACCTTCACAAGTATTCACCCAACAAACAGAAACATTTCAGTCCCTCTATAGAACCATACTTACTCTCATTTTAAAGGCTTGAGAATGGTTTCAAGGTAGAAACTTAAATGCTATTGATAATTGAGTGAATAGGTCACCGGATTCTTTTCTGATCACTATCTGGAGTGCTGTGTGTGGCTTCTTTTTTGTGGAATGTTTTGGAATAATCTATGCATTGGCATATGATACAAACTTGGGATGGAATAAGGAAAAAAAATGTAGAAAATACATAACAATGTGCTACAAAATATTTTTTATTTTACAGATGTAGGGGCTATCTTTAAAAAAATAAATAATTTCCAATCTCTGTACAATGTTTAAATATATGAACAGACATCTCTTTAATTGTATATTTATAGTCAGGACTAGAACAATAACAAGTCTAGAGAAAAGGAGGTGTCTACATAGTTCATGGATGGAGATTCATTGCTGTAAGAGCATTAAGACTATGAAACTTCAGTATCTACCACAAATGTGGTGGATGACTCACTTGAAAATGGGCCAAGGAAATAAGCATATGTACTAGTGTTGAGCAAGCATGCTCGGTCAAACACCTTTTTCACTTTTTCACTCGAGCATTGCGACACGCTGTGTTCGGCCAAACACCTGGTGTGCTCGAGCGTGATGCTCGAGACTCCTTCCTGCATGTTTCTTGGCTGCTACACAGCAAATAAACGTGCGGGGTAGTACTGCCACTCACTGTAATGCCGAAGCCATGTTTGTTACTGGCATTATAGTGATTGGCTGGCCGAAACGCGTCATCAGGTGCTATATAGCATCCGATGACACATGGTTCGGCTCAGACTTAGTCAGGGCGAGCTGCCAGAGAAGGGACAGATAGTGTAGGGAGAGGAATTGTGTTTTTTTAGGCAGTTTTGATTGTTGAAAGGTGTTAGAGACCCAACAGTCCTTTTCAGGACTATTGTTTTATCTGGCTACAAAATATATTTGTGCAACGTGCGCTAAATTGTGTGCAATTGTTTGGCTGCTGGTGACAGCAGTGACATTATCTGCGCTACATCTGCTGTATAACCTTAGCTGCTGGGGACAGCAGTGAAATTACGTGCGCTACATCACCTGTATAACCTTAGCCGCTGGTGACAGCAGTGACATTACCTGTGCTACATCTCCTGTATAACGTTTGCGCATCCCAAATAGCTGTGACATTCCCTGTAATTTTTTATTAGCCGCTGGTTACAGCAGCGACATTAACTGCGCTACATCTCCAGTATAACGTTTCCTTATCCCAAATATCTGTGACATTCACTGTAATTTATTTGCGAATACACTTACAAAACCTGAGCTACTGTACGTGTGACATACTTGCAAGCATATATACCATTTACTATGATGAAGGTGAGCAGTAAGGGACGGGGAAGTGGCCGTGCTGCTGATGGTACATGCACGGTGAAACTGTGCCTGCTGCCAGAGCATAAGAAACACACTTATCCACGGTACCTACTGTAGCTCGTGTCCCAGTTTGCAGGGCGGCACAGGACACCACTCTCGAAGTCATACAAGTGCGACCAGGTAGTCGGTTGGATTGCAGCAGATAATGCTTCCAATCGGTTAAGCACCACCCCATCTTCCACAAAGTACTGTCTCTTTAGCCAAGAGTCTGGTCAACAGAATCTTCACCCTGATCCTCCTTCATCCAACCATGGAGAATTTTGGAAAACAAGTGATCCCACACTCGGATATTCCGTAGAGCTTTTTCATTGCCATTCCTTGATGTGGCCCTCTTGCCAAGCCAGTTTGAAGAGGAACATGAGCAAATCTTGTGCACTGATTCCCAAATTCTTGAGCATCCACAGTCAAAAAGATGAGGGTGGGGAAGGGCAATTAGTGTTTCACGAGGTGGATGATGAGACACAGTTGCCAATAAGTCAACCACAATTAGTGCCTCAAGAAGTTCATGATGAGGATGAGAAACAGTTGTCAATAAGTGAGGCCTTTGAACGAAAGTGCAAATACCCAGCCACCCACACACAGGCCATAGCACTAAATGCGCATCTTTTCAAATTGCTGGCCCTGGAAATGTTGCCATTTAGTCTTGTGGACACAGAGGCTTTCCGCAGCCTGATGGTGGTGGCTGTCTCTTGTTACTGAGTTCCAGATGCCAATATTTTCCTGGTGTACCGTCCCCGCATTATACCAGCATGTATCCCGTAACATCACCCGTGCCCTGACCAACGCAGTTATTGGTAAGGACCACATAACGACTGATACACGGACAAGGGCTTTTGGCCAGGGACGCTACATTTTTCTGGGTGAGCGTTGTGGAGACCGGCAGCGAGTCGTACCCAGGGATGGCACAGGTGCTACGAACGCCAAGGATTTCAGGCCCTATTTCTATCAGGATTTCCGCCACCTCCGACATTAGTGGCTACAACCCCCCTTTTTCCTCCTCCACATCTTCCTCCACTTCCACCTCTGAATTCTCATCTTGCAGAACCAGTCAGCCATCAGTCAGTAGCTGAAAGTAGTGTAGCACTGCAATGGGGAAACGGTAACAGGCCGTGCTGAAACCAATTTGCCAAGGTGACAAACAGCACCGCCGCAAAGCTTTGGCAGGCTCTCATCACTCAACCTACAACCAGCCATGTTTCTGTCTGATAATGACCATAACTTGGTGGCGGCTTTAGAGCTCAGCAAGCTCACACACATACCATGCCTAGCCTATGTGTTCAACTTAGTGGTTCAGCGGTTTCTCGAAACCTACCGCAATTTGCCTGAGCTACTGGTGAAGGTGTGCCACATGTGTGCCCATTTCTGAAAGTCATCTACAGCTGGCGCCGGTCTGGCAACGCTTCAGGAATGCTTGCAATTGCCAGCTCACCAACTGTTGTGCGACGTGAGCACGCACTGGAACTCGACATTCCCCATGTTGGCCAGGCTTTGGGAGCAGCAGAGGGCAGTAGTGGAATACCAGCTGCAACATGGTCATCGCCTTTCCAGTCAGCTTCCGCTCTGCACAGGCCACAAGTGGGCATGGATGTCTGACCTCAGTGAGGTTTTACACAACTTTGAGGAATCAACACAGATGGTGAGCAACGATGCTGCTATTATCAGCATAACCATCCCACTTCTGTGTCTACTGAAACGCTTGCTGCTCACAATGAAGGTAGACGCTTTGCATGTGGAAGAGGTGGAAATGGGGGAAGACAGTACGCAGGGTGATAGCCAGACCACCCTCAGTTCATCTTCTTAGCGTGAATTGGATAATGACGAGGAGCAGGAGAAGGTTTCCTCCGCTACAGAGGGTAGTACCCATATCTGGTTTATTCCATCTGTTCAGTGTGGATGGACCGAAGAGGAGGAAGAGGATGAGGAGATTGAGAGTCATCCTCCTGAGTGAAGTCTTGTCTGTTGGGACTCTGGCACACATGGCTGACTTTAGGTTATGCTGACTTTCCCGTTGCCCTTGTGTTATATGCATTTTATCCAACACCAATTACTAGTTGTTCACCCTTCTCGACCCCCGCTACAAAGAGAAATTCTCATCTCTCATTTCTGTGATGGAGAGAACTAGCAAAATGGTGCAATACCAGAAGGTCCTTGTGGAAAAATTGCTCCAAAAATTTCCAGCTGACAACACTGTTGGTAGCGTACGTAGTTCCTTGGGCAACCGAGAACGAGAAACAAGGGGAACACATAGCAGTTCCAACAGAGGCAGGGCAACACCCTTCAAGGCCTGGTACAGTTTCAAGACACCCCGCCAGCACCCTAACCATGATGCATGGCCTAGTGTCACAAGGAGGGAAAACTTTTGGAAGATGGTGACGGAGTACGTAGCAGACCGCGTCAGCATCCTCGACCGCGTCAGCATCCTCAGTGATCCCTCTGTGCCTTACAACTATTGGGTGTCTAAGCTAGACACGTGGCACGAACTGGCGCTCTACGCCTTGGAGTTGCTGGCCTGCCCTGCCGAAAATGTTTTGTCAGAGAGGGTATTTAGTGCTGCTGGGGTCATAATAACTGATAAGCGAATCTGACTGTCAACTGAAAATGCAGACAGGTTGACTATTATCAAAATTAACAAGGCCTGGATTGCCCTTGACTTCTCTACTCCACCCGAGGAAATCGGCTGAACATAAAGGAACTTTAAATGTGGCTTTTATGGTGTATTGAATACACTGTATTCCCATGCACCCCTTTCACCACAAAAAAGGGTATATGGTTCAATCTTACTTTTCTCCTCCTCCTATCAACATGCTTATTAGGCTGCCCTTGCTACTAATGTTTTAGAGGGTCAGCTCAGCACCAGACCCTCACCCCTAATGTTTAAGAAGGTCAACAGCAGACCTTCACCCCTAATGTTTTAGATGGTCAGATCAGCAGCAGGCACTCACCCATAATATTTTAGGGGGTCAGCTCAGCAGCAGACCATCGTCCCTAATGTTTTAGATGGTCAGATCAGCAGCAGGCCCTCGCCCCTAATATTTTAGAGGGCCACCAGCAGGCCCTTGCTCCTAATGTTTTTGAGGGTCACCAGCAGTGGATCCAAAACAGAAATGGCACGTGAATGGAATATTTTCATGTCTTCTGTGTTTTGTACCCACTCCGGCTTTTGGCTACCAAATCACAAGCCAATTCTGATGGGACCATACAGGCCTTACAGCTGGTACACAGACAGGATCCGTGTGCGTCTCATTTTTCCTTCCTTCCGACAGTTCAGAAGAAGTGTCAAATAAATCATGATGTCAGCCAGGCCGAAAGTCAAAATAGTGGCCCAGTCATGAATTTGGGAGGGTGGGAACAGCATAAGAAGTCCACAGAGTGGCCCTATGACATAGTGGTTAGGTGGAAGCAGCATGAGGAGGCCAAAGAGTTGCACAATGACAGTGTGGAGGTGGCAGCAGAAGCAGCATCAGGAGGAGGCCACAGAGTGGCATAATGACAGTGTGGAGGTGGTGGTAGCATCAGAAGACCACAGAGTGGCAAGGTGACATAATATGGAGGTGATAGCAGCATCAGGAGGTCACAGAGTGGCAAGGTGACATAGTGTGTTGGTGTGGCACCATGAATGATCTATTCTGATGCATCAGGCATTGGTGGATGGAAATCCTGGCTGATCCACGCCTGATTCATCTTCCCAATAGTCAGTATCTCCACATTTTGGGTGGACAGGTGAGTTCTTCTTGGAGTAACTGCAGCCCCCGCAGCACTAAACACCCACGCTAATGCCACACTACTGGATGGGCAGGACAGCTTTTCCAGGGCAAACTCTGCCAGTTGCGGCCACAAATCCAGTTTGACTGCCCAGTAGTCCGGCATATCTTCAACTTCAGCAGAAGCAGCCAGAGGAGTTACAGGGTGATGAGGCAGAGAACCCAGACACACCATAGCAGTATGCAGTGGAGATAGAGGCAGGGAGTCCCTCCGAATCACTTGCACAAATGTCCCGATGCATGCTCACTTAGTTGCGTAGTGACAGTCAAATTGTCACCATTCGGCAGAGGAATGACTTCTGGCTCTCCACCTTGTTGGACCTTCGCTACCAGTGCAACATGGGGGCCTTTTTACACCCGCTAAGAGGAGGACATACTGAACTACTATAGAGACATCCTATGTAGTCAGTTGGCCGCTGCCTATCTGCGCCAACGTCCATCCTCTTGCAGGTCTGACCAGGGGGCCCTCTGTGCTCACGTTCCACTGTCATGGCTGCTGGGGAGAGGTGTGGTGGCAGGAGCAGTACCAGGTCTATCAGCAGCAGTCTAGAGTCGCTGATGAGCAGCTTTCTTCATCAGCATAGTGAAGAAACTACTCAACAGCAGCTAGACATAGAGAAGAACCTGAACCAACAGGTGGTGGCATACTTGGACAGCATTTCACCTGTGTAGAAAAACCACCCATTTCTCTACACATTGCATGTGCTCCAATGTCCTCCCCCTTCTCTAGTTCAGCCCCCACAGGGCTCATGTGGCCATGAGATCTAGGCGCCGTGTCTCCTGTCCCTTGAACAGACATTGTTACCAGCATCTGTTCCAGGACATGAAGCAGTGGAATGACGTTGTTCTTCCCATAGTCCTGCCGATTGACTAATAACGTGGCCTCCTCAAAGGGCCTGAGAAAATAACAGGTGTCATGCATGAGCTGCCACTGGCTGACATTGAGGTTACAGAGGAGAGTACTCCTGTCCATTTGGATCATCAAGAAATCTTTTATGGCCTTTCTCTGTTTGTATAGTCGATCCAAAATATGAAGGATGGAATTCCAACGCGTGGACATTTCAATGTATCAGCCTAAGTTGGGGAATGCTGTTCTGCCGCTGCAGCTCAAGGAGGGTGTGCTTTGTGGTGTAAGAGTTGCTGAAGTGCATGCAAAGTTTCCAGGCCATTTTTAGGATGACTTTCTGATGGGTGGAAGACTTCAGGGACTGCTTGACAACCAGATTGAACACATGTGCCATGTAGGACACATGGTTCAGCCCTTCTTGATGCAGTGCTGACACCATGTTCATCCCGTTGTTGGTTCACCATGGTTCCGATTTTAAGTTTTCGTGCAGAAATCCAGAATTGGATCTGTTCGCCCAGGAAAACGAGATGCAAAACAGCGTGACACCGCTGTGCCCTGCACATGTGGTATGCTGGAATAGCATTGTGAATTGTCCCTGCAGTGGAGGCTTAGGACATGGTGGAGGATGAGGAGGCAGAGGCGGACATGATCTAAGGACCAACAGCGTGACAACGTGGATGCGAAAGTGCCGTCCCCTGGCCAAGTTGCTAGTGTGGCTGTGAAGGAACCACATTCACCCAGTGGGCCGTAAAGGACATGTATTGTCCCTGACGATAGTTACAGTTCCACACGTCGGCGCTGCCGTGCACTTTGGCAGACACCGACAGGCTCAAGGACTGGCCCACCTTCTGTTCTACATGTGTGTGCAGGGCTGGTATTGCCTTTATGGCAAAGAAATTACAGCTTTGGACTCTTCACCTCGGCTCGAGTGCACGCATACTGTTGTCTCTTAGCAATTGCTTCGGTGATCGATTACTGACGGAATGACTGACGAGGAGTAGGAGGAGCATCAGGACCAGCAGATGATGGGAAAGACAGACAGCTCCCTTCAGCTGAGGTGGTGGAGCACTGACTGCCTGAAACTGGGTGCGTGCCACTGGGTAATGCAGCCGTTGCTGCGGCAGGTTGGACCACCAGATTGGAGCCATGGTTCTCCCAGGCCACTTTATGGTGATGCTGCATATGTTGACACAGGGCCGTGGTGCCAATATTGGTACCCTGGCCATGCTTCACCTTCTGCCCACAGATTCTACATATGGCCATGTTCACCTCCTACGGCGGCTTAAAAACTAAAAACTGCCACACCGCTCAGAAGGTGATTTTACCCTCAACACTACGCACTGACTGACTGCTACCACCGCTACCTCTGTCAACCCGTTCACTGCTACTTCCCGGGCAGGTGGGCTCCTGTGAAGAGGGTGGTCTACTCTGGACACGTTTGGCTCCCAAACTCCCACCGCTGCCACCTTGCTGACTCCCAGCCACGCTAGCAACTTGCTGGCTCTGCCGCTGGCTCATGGGAAAGCTTCCACCCTCTTCTCACGATGATCATGAAGCCCCTTCATTTTCCGGCTCCCAAGTGCGATCAGCTACATCATCGCGTACAGTGTGCACGTCACTGATGTCCTCCTCAACTGTCTCTGGGTCAGGAGCCTGACCGCTCACAACACCAGCTCCCATGCCACTCTCCTCATCACTACGTGCCCACCTTGGAGGCGATTGTGGGAAAAGGTGATAAGAGGAGAGGAGAGAAGGAGGTCTTGTGAGGATCAAAGATTGCATGTGGGGATATATCGGGAAAGTAGCTCAGAGATGTAGGGAGGGGCCAGGTTGTGGACAGCCTTGTATGTATTTGTTAGTATTTTGAACTGAACGCTGGGCAATGGGGAGCCAGTGAAGGGATTGGCAGAGAAGAGAGGCAGCAGAGCTGAGGATAGATTGGAGGAGTACGAGAATGCTAGATGGAAGGCCATAGAGGAGAATGTTGCAGTAGTCTAGCCGAGAGATAATGAAGGCGTGTACAAGCATTTTTGCAGATTCAAAATTGAGGAAAGCGCAGATGCGGGAGATGCTTTTGGAGGCTGCAGATGGTGGAAAGGGCTTGGATGTGCGGTCGGAAGGATACACAGCAAACTGGACTTTAGAATCTATCACTGTACCGCTGAACGGCAATTAGGCCCTAATTTTTTTTCTACTTTAACACAACAGGCTTTTCAACAGATAAGTGCAACTCTGAATGGCGAATATATTTTTATTTCACCACTAATATTATTATTATTAATTATTATTAAAGCGCCATTCATTCCAGAAGGAGAGAGGGCCCTGTCCATGAGGGCATACAATCTACATGGTATGGGAGAAGGACACAGTAGGTGAAGGTGAAGCTGGTCATGGCGGTAAAGAGCCAGCAGGGTCACAGTTGTAGGCTTGTCTGAAGAGGTGTGTTTTTAGGTTTCTTTTGAAGGATTCCACTGTAGGTGAGAGTCTGATATGTTGGGGTAACGAGTTCCAGAGTGTGGGGGATGAACGGGAGATAGCTTGGAGGCGATTGTAGGAAAAGGTGATAAGAGGAGAGAAGACAAGGAGGTCTTGTGAGGATCGAAGATTGTGTGTGGGGATATATCGGGAAAGTAGCTCAGAGATGTAGGGAGGGGCCAGGTTGTGGACAGCCTTGTATATATTTGTTAGTATTTTGAACTGAACGCTGGGCAATGAGGAGCCAGTGAAGGGATTGTCAGAGGAGAGAGGCAGAGGCAGCAGAGCTGAGGATAGATTGGAGGGGTACGAGAGTGCTAGATGGATGGCCACAGAGGAGAATGTTGCAGTAGTCTAGCCGGAATATAATAAAGGCATGTGCAAGCATTTTTGCAGATTCAAAGTTGAGGAAAGCGCGGATGCGGGAGATGTTTTTGGAGGCGACAGGTGGTGGAAAGGGCTTGGATGTGCGGTCGGAAGGATACACGGCAAACTGGGCTTTAGAATATATCACTGCACCGCTGAACGGCAATTAGGCCCTAATTTTTTTCTACTTTTACACAACACAAAAGGCTTTTCAACAGATAAGTCCAACACTGAACAGCGAATAAATTTTTATTTCACCACTAATATTATTATTATTAATTATTATTAAAGCGCCATTCATTCCAGAAGGAGAGAGGGCCCTGCCCATGAGGGCATACAATCTACATGGTATGGGAGAAGGACACAGTAGGTGAAGGTGAAGCTGGTCATGGGCGGTAAAGAGCCAGCAGGGTCACAGTTGTAGTCTTGTCTGAAGAGGTGTGTTTTTAGGTTTCTTTTGAAGGATTCCACTGTAGGTGAGAGTCTGATATGTTGGGGTAGCGAGTTCCAGAGTGTGGGATGAACGGGAGATAGCTTGGAGGCGATTGTGGGAAGAGGTGATAGAGGAGAGGAGAAGGAGGTCTTGTGAGATCAAAGATTGCATGTGGGGATATATCGGGAAAGTAGCTCAGAGATGCCAGGGAGAGACAGGTTGTGGACAGCCTTGTATGTATTGTTAGTATTTTGAACTGAAGCTGCTGGGCAATGAGGAGCCAGTGAAGGGATTGGCAGAAAGAAGCAGCAGAGCAGTGAGAGCGTAGATCGGAGCAAGTCGAGAGTCACGAGAATGCTAGATGGAAGGCCATAGAGGAGAGAATGTTGCAGTAGTCTAGCCGAGAGATAATGAAGGCTACGTGTACAAGCATTTTTGCAGATTCAAAGATTGAGGAAAGCGCCCAGATGCGGGAGATGCTTTTGGAGGCTGCAGATGGTGGAGAAAAGGAGCTTGGATGTGCGGTCGGAAGGATACACAGCAAACTGGACTTCAGAATCATCACTGTACCGCTGAGCGGCAATTAGGCCCTAATTTTTTTCTACTTTTAACACAGCAGGCTTTTCAACAGATAAGTGCAACACTGATAAGCGAATATATTTTTATTTCACCACTAATATTATTATTATTAATTGTTATTAAGCGCCATTCATTCCAGAAGGAGAGGGCCCTGCCCATGAGGGCGCACTGATCTACATGTGTGGTATGGGAGAAGGACACAGTAGGTGAAGGTGAAGCTGGTCATGGCGGTAAGAGCCAGCAGGGTCACAGTTGTAGGCTTGTCTGAAGAGGTGTGTTTTTAGGTTTCTTTTGAAGGATTCCACTGTAGGTGAGAGTCTGATATGTTGGGGTAAGCGAGTTCCAGAGTGTGGGAGTGAACGGGAGATAGCTTGGAGCGATTGTAGGAAGGTGATAAGGAGGAGAAGACAAGGAGGTCTTGTGAGGATCGAAGATTAACGTGTGGGGATATATCGGAAAGTAGCTCAGAGATGTAGGGAGGGCCAGGTTGTGGACAGCCTTGTATATATTTGTTAGTATTTTGAACTGAGGCAGCTGGGCAATGAGGAGCCAGTGAAGGGATTGTCAGAGGAGAGGCAGAGCAGCAGAGCTGAGGATATAGTGGAGAGTGCGAGTGCTAGATGGATGGCCACAGAGGAGAATGTTGCAGTAGTCTAGCCGGAATATAATAGAAGGCATGTGCAAGCATTTTTGCAGATTCAAAGTTGAGAAGCGCGGATCTGCGGGAGATGTTTTGGAGCGACAGGTGGTGGAAAGGGCTTGGATGTGCGGTCGGAAGGATACGGCAAACTGGGCTTTAGAATATATCACTGCACCGCTGAGCAGCATTAGGCCCACTTTTTCTACTTTACACACAACACAAAGGCTTTTCAACAGATAAGTCCAACACTGAACAGCGAATAAATTTTATTTCACCACTACATATTATTATTGTGATTATTATTAAGCGCCATTCATTCCAGAAGGAGAGAGATCTCTGCCCATGAGGCATACAATCTACATGGTATGGGAGAAGGACACAGTAGGTGAAGGTGAAGCTGGTCATGGGCGGTAAAGAGCCAGCAGGGTCACAGTTGTAGTCTTGTCTGAAGAGGTGTGTTTTTAGGTTTCTTTTGAAGGATTCCACTGTAGGTGAGATGTCTGATATGTTGGGGTAGCGGAGTTCAGAGTGTGGGATGAGCAGGAGATAGCTTGGAGCGATTGTGGGAAAGTACATGGCAAAGGGGCTTTGCAACATTTAACTGCACTGCAGAAGGAGAATGAGACATACTGTGAAATATTTCCTTGTAATAAACCATGTTAATGGCTGTATTAAACAGCATTTGCACCGCAATAACAAAAACGGTTTGCTGGAATGACAGAGCTGTATAATGGCAATTTGGATCCACAGTCAGTGCACCAAGGTGTAATAGGATTGCTCCTATTACCCAGTCTGTATGTCTCCTCTAGTGATCTCTGTTCTATAGTAAATGCTGTGGAGCGATTCCTCCCTATTCTTTCCCTGCACTTATAAATCGTTTCACCACTATCAGTCTTTCCTTGCACTGTCCTAGCACCTGCAAACGTCTCTCCCTGCTCTAAGTGCACTGGAAAATGGCAGAATCCAAGATGGCTGAGGTATGTATAGGGCTGTGACATCACAGGGCTGTCTGGCTGCTGATTGGCTGCATGCATGGCATTATGGGTGATCCCGCCTTCCCAGAGTCCTCACACATGCAGCAGCGTGAGGAAATTCGGCTTTGAGTGCGAATCAGATTTTCCTGAAATTCGGAACAAATTCCACTTTGTCAGCTTCGATTCGCTCATCTCTAACTATCATATCTGGAGTCTGGAAAACATTTTAAATATGGCAAATTAACTCCTAGGGGCGTGTTCATATCAGTGTTAGGAATTCCATCATTGTTTTGCATTATAACATGTTTGTAATGGAAAATAATGGAATTTTAAGGCGAATTCAAAACAGAAACCTTTAGAAGCACTGCGTTTTGATCCGTCATAATAGAGAGTCTATGGGCAAGCATAACCGATCCGTCTGGTTACAGTTATCCAGGACAGAAAACAAAATCTTATCCACGGGACTCCATTATGCTTGCTATAGACCTCTATTATGATGGATCAAAAGCGGAATGCCTCTAAAGGTTTCTGTTTTGAATTCCGTCTTCACAAATGCCGTTATTTTTCCATTATAACGGAAAACAATAACAGAATTTGCAACACTCATGTGAACCTGCCATAAAGGGATTCCCTCCTGTGAGTCAACAGTAAAGAATTATAAATTGAGCTTTGACATTTTTTTGTTATTAGATTACTATGTAAATTCATTATTTGTAACTAATAGTGATGAGCAGCATAGGCAATATTCGTTTTTGCGATATTTTGCGAATTTTTGGCCTAATATTCACCATTAGTGTTGAGCGAACAGTTCGAAAATCGTTCGGGTCCGTACCGAATTTTGGGGTGTCCGTGACCGGACCCGAACCCGGACATTTTCAAAAAGTTCGGGTTCGGGTCGGTGTTCGTCGATTACTTCCCGCTTTCTGAAGGGCTGCACAGCAGCCAATCAGCTAGCGTTTTACTTCTTGCCCTAAGAGCCCATCACAGCCATGCCTACTAATGGCATGGCTGTGATTGGTCAAGATGCAGCATGTGACCCAGCCTCTATTTAAGCTGGAGTCACGTGGCGCCGCACGTCACACTGCTCTGACTAGTGTAGGGAGAGGATGCAGCTTCTGTGAGGGCGAGATAGGCAGGGATAAAGAAGTGATTGAATGATCTACCTTTCTACACCTGTGCATCAGAACAACTCAGCTGAGCTGTTCACTGAAAGTCACTATTTTGTTGAGACTGGCCAGAGCGATTTTTACTGGCACATGTAACTGGGCTGACCGGCGGTGGCCATTTTGGGACTTGTGGTGCGCCAGCACAAGCTGCCACAGAGTCTAAACCAAAGCTCCAAAGAAGTGTAAAATCTACACCTGTGAATCAGAACAACAGCGATTCAGCTGCTCAGTCAAAGTCTATTTTTTTCTGGCTGGGCAGACCGTTTTCTGGCACATGTTACTGGGCTGATAGGCGGCGGCCATTTTGGGACTTGTGGTGCTACAGCAAAAGCTGCCACAACGTCCATTAATCTCATGTAATAGTCGATTTTTCATAGATATACTACATCAGGGGTTTGGCTGTGCTTGTGTCACCCATACTAACTGCAAAGATATTTAATATATCAGTGGTGAAACTGAAAGTAACCCACTTGGATAGCAAATCCCATGAATGTGCTGTTCCAGCTAGGCTAGCCAGTGCCACTACAGCCGAGTCCAATACTGTCAGCCAGAAATTATTATTTTTTTATGTGCCAGAAATATAAATCTAAAAAGCTTTCACCGTAATAATAAAATTATTCTGGTGTTAGACCAGAAGAAGCACTCCTGTTGTAATTAATACTGTAAAAAGGCTTAGGCAATATTTCTCCCAGTGTGGGAAATTTATCTAGCAAAACTAGCATTTTAAAAATTCGGTGTTCTGAAATACCAGCAGTCCTCTTGTAATTAATACCGCAAAAAGGCATTATATCGTCCAGTGTTGTAATTTTGGTGAAAAAAGGCCAATTTAATCAATCTGGTGTTAGTTACACCAGAAACAGTAGGCCTCACGATTTTACTCCTGTAAAAGGAATTAATACCGCAAAAAGGCATTACATTGTCCAGTGTTGTAATTTTGGTGAAAAAAAGGCCAATTTAATCAATCTGGTGTTTGTTAGACCAGAAACAGTAGGCCTCACGTTTTTACTCCTGTAAAAAGGAATATATCTCCCTGTGTGGGAATCTATGTACCAAAACTAGCATTTTAAAAATTCTGGTGTCCAATTTGCAGCAGTCTTCTTGTAATTAATACCGCAAAAAGGCATTATTGTCCAGTGTTGTAATTTTGGTGAAAAAAAGGCCAATTTAATCAATCTGGTGTTTGTTAGACCAGAAACAGTAGGCCTCACGTTTGTACTCCTGTAAAAGGAATTATATCTCCCCGTGTGGGAATCTATGTACCAAAACTAGCATATTAAAAATTCTGGTGTCCAATTTGCAGCAGTTTTCTTGTAATTAATACCGGAAAAAGGAATTATATCTTCCAGTGTGGGAATTTATGTACACAAACTAGCATTTTAAAAATTCTGGTGTCCAATTAGCAGCAGTCTTCTTGTAATTAATACCGCAAAAGGCATTATTGTCCAGTGTTGTAATTTTGGTGAAAAAAGGCCAATTTAATCAATCTGGTGTTTGTTAGACCAGAAACAGTAGGCCTCACGTTTGTACTCCTGTAAAAGGAATTATATCTCCCGTGTGGGAATCTATGTACCAAAACTAGCATTTTAAAAATTCTGATGTCCAATTTGCAGCAGTCTTCATGTAATTAATACCGCAAAAAGGCATTATTGTCCAGTGTTGTAATTTTGGTGAAAAAAAGGCCAATTTAATCAATCTGGTGTTTGTTATGTAGCACCCCAAGTCAGAGCAATGTGTGGGACCAACCTGGGGAATGCCAGTGATGGAGAGGCCGGCACGCTGTTCCTCTGGGGCACTCTCTGGGTTCTGAAGGGACACAGCCAGGTGCAATGTGAGGTGCCCTTGGTGTTGTAGTTTAACGTGCCTATGGCTAAGTCCCTGATGTTCGTGACGCCAGTGCCAGTAAACGGTGGCACACCGTATTTATAGTAGGAATAATAGAGGTGCAGACTTGTAGCTTGAAAACAGAATTCCAACTTTACTGAAACAGTGGAAATACAGAAGGCACTCTCTTAAAACAGTTCTTGTTGCAGACAATAGGCTTTGGTACAGTCTAGTTACAGCAGGCTTATATCCAGCAAGGTAAAACAGAGGGTAAAATCACAGGACTTTTGAATTGCAGGTGAACCTTACTTTCTTCCTGACTTGTCCTGACTGGCAATTATTCTTCAAGGCCCCAATGCCCTACTTCTGGCTTATATCCTTGAATCTCCAGTTTGCAGTGTACCTCCTCTGACATTACAGTACCTCTTGCTCTAGGGATTGCCTCAGCTTGACTCTTGCTTCTGCTTGACATGGACGTAGGAGGGAACCTTCTCCTTGGATCTGGAACCCGGTTACAGGGACTGCAATGCCCTCTCCTAGTCTGCAGGCTCCAGGCCTGCTCTGACTTCACAGGCACATGGCCTGTGCTTAACTCAGACACAGCCTAATCATCATTCTCCTTCCCTGACTGGGCCTTATATAGACTAGGGCTCCCTAGCTCCCTCTAGTGACTAGAGCTGGAATTAAATCCCTAGCCGGCCTGCACATGGCACATTTCACAGTAACAGGGAATTAAATACCATTAAATTACATTGCATTTTAAGAATAGGACTTATACCAGCCTCCCCATAAATGAGAGGAACGACAGCATCCAAGTGACCCTTCTGTAGTGACGGGCATTACAACTCCCGTACACTACATACCCCGCTGCTTTAAGCTGAGTACGACCTCGTACTCCAACAGGGTACCGCCCGTCTGGAATTTTCACCTGAAAGAGAAAAGAAAACATGCAGGCATACATACTCATCAGTAATCAATTCCATCTGCATTGACAATTAGTATCAGGTCCAGCTGGTAACGGAGAAGTGCGGTGACAAGGGCGTCGCTCTCTTCCTTCAGGATAGTGAGTGGAACTGGGGCACTGACCTGGCACAGCGGATGTTAGGGAATACCAGGATAGTCCATGACAATGAATGAGTCCACAATAAAAGCAACATCTCAGAGGCTCACACATAGGAAGTCCATCTCTGGGCACATAGACTTGGATAAAATTTTTGAGCAATAAATACGGTCAGCAGCACATACATAAAATGACAATACAGGACTCTGACAATACCAGGGTAACACCTTCCTGGCAAGTCCTGTGTATATTTAAAGTGCTGACATAAAAGAACCCTTTTCAACCTGAAATGGGGGTTAAAAGGGGATAAAGTGCAAATAAAAGCACAACTGGGATTTTTAAAGTACTTGACGCCAAAATGGTAGCAGCAGGCAGGATGTCCCGGAACAGAAAGAGGCAGGCTGGGAGCAGTGGTTCACAGTGGCTACATATTTGTCAAACATGCCACCGGCCGTGGGGAACTGGCAGCAAGCTCCACCAGCCTGGCAAACTTAAAGGGACAGTTCCTGCAACAAAGATGATGTCCCTGTGAGGATGAGCAAAAATGGCCTAGCAGGCCTGCTCACAGGTACGTGTCAAATGATCCCTGTTCATCAGAGGTAGTGCAGCCCTGTGCTGCCGGTAGTCTGGGCCATGCACCAGGGCCACTTGGAGGGGGTGCCCACCAAAGAGAATGGGCTGGAAACATCACCGGTATTGGGCCTACCCACCTCACTGGCCCGCTGGGTTGCTGACATATAGGAGCTGCTGGTCTCGGGACACGGGCCGGCGCTGGGGTAGACACTTCCTCTGGCCGGGACATGATGCTCCCATCAAGGCGGACTCGGCTCCTGGCATATGTCAATTTATCCGCTTTTACACGGACCTTGGGTGGCTCAGCGCTAATAGTAGGAGTTTGTACTACGGGTTCGGGTGGTACAGGGGTCACAGGTAACTCACCACCACTGGACTGCTGCGCTGTCTTCTTAGCTTCTGTCACTTGCCGCAGGCCATCCAGGTAAACTTGCAAGGAAGCGATCCGCTCCTCCAGGGCGGAGATCTCACTGCTGGATTCCGGCACAGTTGCAGCAGGCTCAGACAAGGTTCTTTCATGGCGGCTCCTCCGCAGGTCATCCATCGCTTCACTAAACTGGGCCATCCGCGCCCAATCAGCGGCTGTTTTCTCTCGTCGCGGCAGCTCTGGAGAGGGGTAAGGACTGGGAGGCTTGTCCAGGATCGTCGGCTGCCAGAAGATGTTCGGGCCGAGAAAGGAACTCTTCTCCTGGTACGTGTTTCGGATGGGTCCCGGCGGGTCCTCTGCCTCCACCGGATCTTCTGTTTCCTCCCAGTCCTCCGGTACCGGTCCTGGACGGGTCACCGCAGTGGCATATGGGCCTCGCAGGCCCTCCGCGGGAGTGAACTCCACTCGCTCTCCGACCGCCAGATTATGCAGTCGCCCTGGGAGATAGCTGCGCTTGACGGACCGGCGATTCACATAATAGTCCCGGTTGGTGCCGGTTTCTTGGATGAATCCAAATCCTCTAACCTTGTCAAACTCCAGTACTACTCCGGTGCGGCGTTCGAGCTGGGGCTTGCTGTCCCTGGAATCTTCATAGATCCGCTTGGTGACTTCCTCAAAGTACTTTTTCTGAGTGGTAGTTTTTAAAGTTGCCGCCACTCGGATCTCGGCCATCAGGGGCCGACCACGCGAGGTTCCGCGGGAGGAAGCCTTCTCGCTGCGGGTGAAAACGGCAGGGCTCGGCTTGTGGCCATGGACAGGTCTGGGCCATGTCGCTGGGAGTATACGCTGGGGCGCAGGGCGCTCCTTAGTTGCTCCTGGGGTCGCCTCCATTGCTCTAACTACGGCTCCGGATCCCTCTGATTCAGGTAGGAAACCCCGTAGCAGGGTGAGCCACTGTTCCTGCAGGCTCCACCCCGTCGTTTCTTGCACGCCCCTAGGTATTTCAGTATAGGGTAGGCGGTGTCCATATTATAATCCTCAAAGGAAGGCGTTACCTCCAGGTCGTCCTCTCCTCCCTCTTGGAGGGTTTTGGCGCCAAATTTTCGCGCCACTGAGGTCAGGGATGGCGCAAGAAGAAGTCCAATGGCGCCGGCGTCATCTTGGGCGCCATGATGCAGCTATTCAATGACAGCAAGCAGGATGATAAAAGTCCACAAAAACACACTTTGCAGTGGCGATTTTCTTCCTCTTGATAGCGCAACACTGCACAGCGCTTTCTGGAGATTTTAGGGACACTTTTGTATGTTTTCAGTCCACAAAGTTCCCTTCAAATAAACAGGCGTTTTGTCACTTGGCAAACTGGTTAAGGCACAAAGTTCACGCTTTTGCTCACAGTCCGTAAAACGTGCGTATCCTGTTCGTGACGCCAAAATGTAGCACCCCAAGTCAGAGCAATGTGTGGGACCAACCTGGGGAATGCCAGTGATGGAGAGGCCGGCACGCTGTTCCTCTGGGGCACTCTCTGGGTTCTGAAGGGACACAGCCAGGTGCAATGTGAGGTGCCCTTGGTGTTGTAGTTTAACGTGCCTATGGCTAAGTCCCTGATGTTTCGTGACGCCAGTGCCAGTAAACGGTGGCACACCGTATTTATAGTAGGAATAATAGAGGTGCAGACTTGTAGCTTGAAAACAGAATTCCAACTTTACTGAAACCGTGGAAATACAGAAGGCACTCTCTTAAAACAGTTCTTGTTGCAGACAATAGGCTTTGGTACAGTCTAGTTACAGCAGGCTTATATCCAGCAAGGTAAAACAGAGGGTAAAATCACAGGACTTTTGAATTGCAGGTGAACCTTACTTTCTTCCTGACTTGTCCTGACTGGCAATTATTCTTCAAGGCCCCAATGCCCTACTTCTGGCTTATATCCTTGAATCTCCAGTTTGCAGTGTACCTCCTCTGACATTACAGTACCTCTTGCTCTAGGGACTACCTTCTCCTTGGATCTGGAACCCGGTTACAGGGACTGCAATGCCCTCTCCTAGTCTGCAGGCTCCAGGCCTGCTCTGACTTCACAGGCACATGGCCTGTGCTTAACTCAGACACAGCCTAATCATCATTCTCCTTCCCTGACTGGGCCTTATATAGACTAGGGCTCCCTAGCTCCCTCTAGTGACTAGAGCTGGAATTAAATCCCTAGCCGGCCTGCACATGGCACATTTCACAGTAACAGGGAATTAAATACCATTAAATTACATTGCATTTTAAGAATAGGACTTATACCAGCCTCCCCATAAATGAGAGGAACGACAGCATCCAAGTGACCCTTCTGTAGTGACGGGCATTGCAACTCCCGTACACTACAGTTAGACCAGAAACAGTAGGCCTCACGTTTGTACTCCTGTAAAAAGGAATTATATCTCCGCGTGTGGGAATCTATGTACCAAAACTAGCATTTTAAAAATTCTGGTGTCCAATTTGCAGCAGTCTTCTTGTAATTAATACCGGAAAAAGGAATTATATCTTCCAGTGTGGGAATTTTGGGGCTAAAAAATAATATATTTTTTTGTGGTGCGAGTTGAATCGCAACAATGAGGAAACATTCTATTAAGGGACGAGGACGCGGTTGTGGTGGTGTCCGTGGAGCCTCTGTTGCTGGCAGAGGACGTGGCCGTTCGGCCTCAGGCGCACAAAGTAGTGAACCAACTCCCTCAAGTAGCCGGCAGAATTTACAGCGATATTTGGTGGAGCCCAATGCCGTTATGAGGATGGTAAGGCCTGAGCAGGTACAGGCATTAGTCGATTGGGTGGCCAACAATGCTTCCTGCACGTTCACCACATTGTCTTCCGCCAAGTCTTCTGCGGAAAGCGCACAGGGGGCACCTGAAAACCAAGCCCATCAGTCTGTCACATCACCCCCATGCATATCAGGGAAACTGGCTGAGCCTCAAGTTATGCAGCAGTCTCTTATTCTGTTTGAAGACTCTGCTCTCACGGTTTTCCAGGGGCGTCCACCTAGCCCTTCCCCAGCGGTGGAAGACATTCCATGCACTGATGCACAACCACTTATGTATCCAGATGATGAGGACATGGGAATACCACCACAGCAGAGTGACCGAGTCTCTGATGATGACGAAACACTGGTGCCCACTGCCGCGTCTTATTGCAGTGTGCAGACTGAACAGGAGGAGGTCAGGGAGGAAGACTGGGTGGAAGACGATGCAGAGGACGATGAGGTCTTAGACCCCACATGGACTGAAGGTCGTGCCGCTGACTTAAATAGTTCAGAGGAAGAGGCAGTGGTGAGACCGAGACAACAGCGAAGCCAAAGAGGGAGCAGGGGGCAAAAGCAGAAACCCCGCCGTCCAGAGAGTTCGCCTGCTATTGGCCAGCACCAACAGGGACCCAGCACCCCAAAGGCATCTTCAAGGAGTTCCCTGGCATGGCACTTCTTCAAACAATGTGCTGAGGACAAGACCAGAGTGGTTTGCACGCTGTGCCATCAGACCCTGAGGCGAGGCATTAACGTTCTTAACCTGAGCACCACCTGCATGATCAGGCATCTACATGCAAAGCATGAACTGCAGTGGAGTACACACTTTAAAAACAAGGAACCCGCTCAGGCTCCCCTGCTCCCTCTACCGCTGCTGCCTCGGCTTCCGCCTCGAGAGGAATGTTGCCACCTGCCGAGCAGCAAACAGAGGATGTGCCACCGACACCACCACCACCACCGCCACCGTCACCTAGCGTCTCCACTATTTCACACAGCAGCGTTCAGCTCTCCATCTCTCAAACCTTTGAGAGGAAGCGCAAATTCCCACCTAGTCACCCTCGAGCCCTTGGCCTGAATGCCAGCATTTCTAAACTACTGGCCTTTGAAATGCTGTCATTCCGGCTGGTGGACACAGACAGCTTCAAACAGCTGATGGCCATGGCTGTCCCCCAGTATGTGGTTCCCAGCCGCCACTACTTCTCCAAGACAGTCGTGCCTTCCCTGCACATGCAAGTGTCCGATAAAATCAAGTGTGCACTGCGCAACGCCATTTGTGGCAAGGTCCACCTAACCACAGATACGTGGACCAGTATGCACGGCCAGGGACGCTATATCTCCCTAACTGCACACTGGGTAAATGTAGTGGCGGCTGGGCCCCAGGCGGAGAGTTCCTTGGCGCACGTCCTTCCGCCGCCAAGGATCACAGGGCATCATTCTTTGCCTCCTGTAGCCTCCTCCTCCTACTCGGCTTCCTCCTCCTCCTCCTCTGCTTCCACCAGCTCATCCAGTCAGCCACACACCTTCACCACCAACTTCAGCACAGCCCGGGGTAAACGTCAGCAGGCCATTCTGAAACTCATATGTTTGGGGGACAGGCCCCACACCGCGCAGGAGTTGTGGCGGGGTATTGAACAACAGACCGACCAGTGGTTGCTGCCGGTGGGCCTCAAGCCCGGCCTGGTGGTGTGCGATAATGGGCGAAATCTCGTGGCAGCTCTGGGACTAGCCGGTTTGACGCACATCCCTTGCCTGGCGCATGTGCTGAATTTGGTGGTGCAAAAGTTCATTCACAACTACCCAGACATTTCAGAGCTGCTGCATAAAGTGCGGGCTGTCTGTGCGCGCTTCCGGCGTTCACATCCTGCCGCTGCTCGCCTGTCAGCGCTACAGCGGAACCGGCCTTCCCGCTCACCGCCTAATATGCGACGTGCCCACCCGGTGGAACTCCACCTTGCACATGCTGGAGAGACTGTGCGAGCAGCAGCAGGCCATAGTGGAGTTTCAGCTGCAGCACGCACGGGTCAGTCGCACTGCAGAACAGCACCACTTCACCACCAATGATTGAGCCTCCATGCGAGACCTGTGTGCCCTGTTGCGCTGTTTCGAGTACCCAGCCAACATGGCCAGTGGCGATGCCACTGTTATCAGCGTGACAATACCAATTCTATGTCTCCTAGAGAAAACGCTTAGGGCGATGATGGAAGAGGAGGTGGGCCAGGGCCAGGAGGAGGAGGAGGAGGATGACGGGTCGTTTTTAGCACTTTCAGGCCAGTCTGTTAGAAGTGGCTCAGAGGGAGGTTTTTGCAACAGCAGAGGGCAGGTACAAATGTGGCCAGCCAGGGACCACTACTGGAGGACGAGGAGGATGAGGAGGAGGTGGAGGAGGATGAGGATGAAGCAGGTTCACAGCAGGGTGGCACCCAGCACAGCGCAGGCACATCCCTGGTGCGTGGCTGGGGGATACAGAGGATGCTGACGATACACCTCTCACAGAGGACAGCTTGTCCTTACCTCTGGGGAGCCTTGCACACATGAGCGATTACATGCTGCAGTGCCTGCGCAATGACAGCAGAGTTGCCCACATTTTAACGTGTGCTGACTACTGGGTGGCCACCCTGCTGGATCCACGGTACAAAGACAATGTGCCCACTTTACTTCCTGCACTGGAGCGTGATAGGAAGATGCGCGAGTACAAGCGCACACTGGTAGACGCGCTACTGAGAGCATTCCCAACTGTCACAGGGGAACAGGTGGAAGGCCAAGGCAGAGGAGGAGCTAGAGGTCGCCCACGCAGCAGTGTCACGGCCAGCTCCTCTGAGGGCAGGGTTAGCATGGCAGAAATGTGGAAAACTTTTGTCTCCACGCCACAGCTAACTGCCCCACCACCTGATACGGAACGTGTTAGCAGGAGGCAACATTTCACTAACATGGTTGAACAGTACGTCTGCACACAACTCCGCGTACTGACGGATGGTTCGGCCCCATTCAACTTCTGGGTTTCCAAATTGTCCACGTGGCCAGAATTAGCATGTTATGCCTTGGAGGTGCTGGCCTGCCCGGCGGCCAGCGTTTTATCTGAACGTGTATTCAGCACGGCAGGGGGCGTCATTACTGACAAACGCAGCCACCTGTCCGCAGCCAACGTGGACAAGCTGACGTTTATAAAAATGAACCAGGCATGGATCCCACAAGACCTGACCCTCCCTTGTGCAGAGTAGTCCTTAATAACTGCCTTAAACCATGTTGTCTTGTACTCCTGGCCACTTCTTCATTGAAAAATCAATTTTTGAAATTAAGTAGGATCTTGGGGTGCAACCCAGAGTTGAATGAACCTTCCGTCTGTCTGGGTGCCGGGGCCAAAGTACATGAAAGTGTCCTTCTCCTGTGCTGGGTGATATGAATGTTATACTTGTGCTGTCTGACATGTCTCCTTTGTGTGGGTGCAGGGGCCAAAGTCACTGAAAGCGGCCTTCTCCTGTGGTGGCTGATATAAATGCCTGAATCTCTGCTGTGGGACCTCTCTCCTCCGTGTGGCTGCAGGGGTCAAAGTCTCTAAAAGTGCCCTTCTCCTGTGGTGGTTGATGTGAAACTAATGCTTGTGCTATCTGACCTGTCTCCTCTGTGTCGGTGCTAAGGCCTAAGTCACTGAAAGCGGCCTTCTCCTGTGCTGGCTGATATAAATGCCTGAATCTCTGCTGTGGGACCTCTCTCCTCCGTCTGGGTGCAGGGGTCAAAGTCTCTCAAAGTCGCCTTCTCTTGTGCTGGGTGATGTGAAACTGATGCTTGTGCCATCTGACATGGTTGCCGGGGTCCCATTAAATGGTGGCCTACTCCTGTGGTGGGTGATCTAAATGCCTGATTCTCTGCTTTGAAACCTCTCTCCTCCGTCTGGGTGCAGGGGTCAAAGTCTCTCAAAGTCGCCTTCTCCTGTGCTGGGTGATGTAGAACTGATGCTTGTGCCATCTGACATGGTTGCCGGGGTCCCATTAAATGGTGGCCTACTCCTGTGGTGGGTGATCTAAATGCCTGATTCTCTGCTGTAAAACCTCTCTCCTCCGTCTGGGTGCAGGGGTCAAAGTCTCTCAAAGTCGCCTTCTCCTGTGCTGGGTGATGTAAAACTGATGCTTGTGCCATCTGACATGGTTGCCGGGGTCCCATTAAATGGTGGCCTACTCCTGTGGTGGGTGATCTAAATGCCTGATTCTCTGCTGTGAAAACCTCTCTCCTCCGTCTGGGTGCAGGGGTCAAAGTCTCTCAAAGTGGCCTTCTCTTGTGCTGGGTGATGTGAAACTGATACTTGTACCAGCTGACATGGGTGCAGGGGTCAAATTAACTAAATGGTGGCCTACTCCTGTGGTGGGTGATATGATGCCTGAATATGTGCTGTGGGGCCTCTCTCCTCTTTCTGGGTGCAGGGGTCAAAGTAACTAAAAGTGGCCTTCTCCTGTGCTGGATGGTATAAATGTAATATTGGTTAATTTTATTTTATGTTAAGTCATCATTTCCCTATCTACATTTGTTTGCAGGGATTTACCTACATTTTGCTGCCTTTTGCAGCCCTCTAGCCCTTTCGGGAGTCTTTTACAGCCTTTTTAGTGCCCAAAAGTTCGGGTTCCCATTGACTTCTATGGGGTTCGGGTTCGGGATGAAGTTCGGATCACGAACCCGGACATTTTCCGGAAGTTCGGCCGAACCTCTCGAACCCGAACATCCAGGTGTTCGCTCATCTCTATTCACCATAAATTCGCAAATTCTAGAATTCGTGATCTCCAGTCATTATTTTCATGATTGCGAAAATCATCAATGTAATATGCGCACAATACAGGCGTGGCTCACTTTTGCTACATTTTTCAAGCTGCTAGACATTAATCCCTATCACAGCACAGTGATTCTTATCACACTACCTAACACCCTGCACTGGAACCTATCAGCTACACTATATCACTATCTAACCTACACTGACTATCTCCCACTAACTATCTGTATTATATATATATTGTGGGAGTCGCTCTGGTAGACAGCGGTGCGGGTGCAGTTTAGAGGCAAAACAAGGAGTCCAGATTGTGCAACAAACAGTGTTTTATTCACACTTGCACACCATAAATGAAAAACAGTCTCTTTGGTGACAGTTCACACACAACGGAAATAACGTGGCAAAAACAAAAACAGGCCAACACAGGTTCAGTCACCTGGGAGGTGTAGGTGCAGGTTCGCACCACGCTGTCGGCCCAGCCGCAGGAGAATCCAGCTTCAGGTAGCCAGGAACAAAACACCTCCTTGCTGAGCTCTTTCCTCCAGGACAGAGAACTCCTCAGCCCTGTTAGCAGCTCCAGGATAATCACAGCCTCCAGCTGCTGAGCTGGCTGAGCTTTAAACCCAGCCCAAAACCAGGACTGGGTCGTGGGGAGCAGCCACCCACCCTACACTTTAGCTGCTCCCGGTAAGAGCCGGCCCGGATCGGCTTTGCAGCCATGCTATTTAAACTCTGTCAGTAGCACTAGCTGCTGCTGACATCAACAAAAACGGGCTCTTACCTCACCGAGGCTATGAACCTCGGTGACACATACCTGCCATCCACGACGGCACCCTGCACCTTACCACAATATATACGGTAAGCTATAACTAACTAATGTAATTAAATAAGGATCCAGATGAGTCTGCAAAGCACAGAGCACAGCAATGACACTACTGTCTCTCTCAGAACTGCAAAAACAGCAGAAAATGGCTGCTGGGGAGTTTCTTATATAGTAAGGGGTAGGCGACTTTCCTAGGTTGCTAGGGATGTTGTTAAGCTCTGACAAAGATATTGCAGCCTTCTCATTGGCTCACAAGCAAGAAGCAGTGAGGGTACTGATGAAAAAAATCCACAATATTCATGATTACGAAGATATAGCACTTTTTCTAGATCTTCGCAAATTCAAGAAGTGCCGATATCCATAATAAAAATTCGGGATTAGAATATTCGCGATCAACACTAGTAACTAATACCATTGATGTATCTACCAAAAGATGTTCTAATCATACGATAATATAACATTCTTAGCCATGTGCCGATGTAACATTTCATCAAAAGGACTTGTTCTACAGCTTCCAAAGCACAATGTCAACACAATCTGCTATACTGGTTACTTTATGCCTGTCTAGATATCAGTTGCCATGACACATTTTATGCTAACGGGCTCCATTACCAACCAATTACAATTTCCAATACTAAGTCTCTTTCTATTCTCTGGGACTGATGTCTTCCCTAGTAGATACAATAAAGTGCATTGTACAACAGGTTCTTAAAATGTAGCAGAAACATTAACTCATATCGGCACGACTTAATTTCTTCCATGCTACTAGCATTCTAGATTACAATAATCCCTATCGGCAACCTCTCTGGTAACTGCACGTTTCCTTGTCCAGGCATAACATAGGGAGCTGATGTCAGATCTCATCTATAAGAAGTTTTAATTCTAAATACCGTAAAAATCTAAAATGTAAGCAAAACAATGTAGAGTCATAGAAACAGAACTGAAGCACGCTAAGGCTAGGGCTATATGGTGACTAGGGATGAGCGAATCGACTTCGGATGAACCGTCTGAATTCGATTTGCATAAAACTTCCAGGTGGAACCGAACCCTAGTTCTTTTACAGTACAAATTCATTATGAAGTTATTTCCTGAAGTCTCACGAGACTTCGCAAAGCAGTAACTTTGGCTTATTGGAGCCAATGCATTCTAATACTGTACGGAGCTCCTGCTCTGTACAGTATTGGAACAAAGTTCTATGCGAATCGACTTCAGATGTTTTATACGAAGTCGATTTGCTCATCCCTAAGGGTTACCCTCATTGCTCGACAGCTATCGCAGCCAGGATTGCAGAGTAGTGGTGATACTACAGAAATTAATGGGATCGTAGCACAAGTCGTAGAAAAGCTGTCAGGGTTAGATATTTTTCAACTTGATCCCATTCATTTCTATGTGATTACCACTACTCTGCAATCCTGTCCGCAACAGCTATTGCGCGGCCAGTGTCACTGTGTAGCCCTAGCCTAATAGACACAGAAGAGGCTTCAGCCAAAGCCTTTTGCACACAATCGTGGTTTGGGTCAGCATTCAAGCCACATTATTGACGGGTCAAATGCGGATCCATTCACTTCAATGAGACCGCAAAAGATGTTGACAGCACTCTGTGTGCTATCCGCATCCGCATGTCCGTTCTGCGGCCCTACAAAAAAATAGAACATGTACTATTCTTGTCCGTATCATGAACAAGGTCAGGACTGCTCTACTGAGGGCTGGACGATCCGTTCTGCAAAATGCGGAGAATAAAACGGACATGGTTTTGTGCATGAGGCCTAAGCTCTGTACAGCAGCCTTCATGTGACAGGCAGTATGCAGAAAGCACACATGCAATGAGCACAGCAGAATGCACAATGCACAAGGATATGCATAGGTGTAGTTGTCGCCCATGTGGCTGCTGACTTGCTTATTTTGCCCAATATTTTTTTTTTTATTCATCAGAAACCTACATGAGATAGCATTAGCATTAGACATCAGGTGATAATTCACATGGACAATTATGGTTTGTACCTGCTTTTCCACTTAAGTAATAATGTGAATATCAATGGATATTCACTTTACACCTATGAACATGTTGCTATGTATACAGCAAGAACATGCAATGAATATATTTCCTGGAATTAAAATGGGCTTTCTGAGGTCCCTTTTCTTAAGTATATGTCAGTGTTAGACTCTGTTCACACTACCATCATGGCTTCTGTTTCCAATGGATGTCATAGAGCTGCATAGGCGTGCGCACGGGTGTGCCGAGTGTGCCTGGGCACACCCTAATCATCACCTCCATGCTGCACTGCCATCTACAACTCCTGAAGCGAACCGTTCTCATAGGCTTCAGGCTAGTGGTCTGAAGCCTATGAGACAACAGAGCTAGAGCTAGAATGGAGTTGCTCCAGGGAGGTATGATGTCGTAGGAAGAGTCGGAGTCTCGTCATCCAGGGGCGGGGCCTCACAATGTGCAGGAGAGTCTACAGAGCCCATTGCAGGAGAGAGGAGCAGAAGCTGCAGGTCGGTCAGTGGAGGATAAAAGTGACTGCTATATAGAGGGGTCTGAAGAGGGGGGTGATATTATTTCCAGGGGACTGCATGCTGGAGCGGCTGCAGGCAGGGGAGGTGATATTATTTACATGGGACTGTATGCTGGAGGGGCTGAAGGTGGGGGAGTGATATTATTTACATGGGACTGTATGTTGGAGGGGCTGCAGGTGGGGGGTGATATTATTTACATGGGGCTGTATGCTGGAGGGGCTGCAGGCAGGGGGAAGGTGATGTTATTTACATTGGACTGTATGCTGGAGGGGCTGCAGGCGGGGGGTGTGATATTTTTACATGGGACTGTATGCTGGTGGGGCTGCAGGCAGGGGGTGATATTATTTAGGGCTGAGGCTGATATTTCCTCCCTGGTGTTCCCACCATGTAACGGGGGCCAGAGCAGGCGAACGGGGCCCTCACAGATATAATAGTAAGTGCCCCATATATGCCCTATGTGCCGCTACCTAAGTAATACAGTTCAAACTAATGAAAGGTCCTATACGACTGCCCCCGATCATTGGTGGCAGTGATCGGAGCCCCAGCAGTGTAATGCTGGGGCTCAGATCGGTTACCATGGAACTGATGTCCTGGCTGCCATAGTCGGCTCCCTGTCGGCACCCCTAGTCCGCACCCGTTCTGCACAATTACGGAACATATGAAGACACATTCTGCGGACATGTGAATGAAGCCTAATACAGCGGGGGCCATTATAATATTAACAATAATAATAACACAGCGGGGCCATTATATATTATAATTTTACAGAGGGCCAGGGCATTATACTTATGGGCACTACGGAGGGAAGGGAGGTCTGTTATCTGAGGATAATAGTACAGTGATGAATCTAAGAAAAATTCTGTGAAACTCTGCAGAGACGTGGCTGAAAGAAGGATTTGTCCCACACTGCCAAAGCATGGCCCCAGACTTCAAGTCACACTGTAAGGCCTCTTTCACACGGGCGTCATGTTTGACGCCCGGATAAGAGGCGGGTGCGTTGCGGGAATATGCGCGTTTTTCCCGCGCAGGTGCAAACGTTTGCAACACGTTTTGCACGCGCGTGAGAAAAAACGCCATGTTTGGTACGCAACCCGAAGCCGGACCACATCACTGAAGTCCAGTTTCGGGTCTACTGGAGAATTGATTATTTCCCCTTATAACCATGTTATAAGGGGAAATAATAGAGATTGGGTCCCGTTGCTAAGCAACAATGCGTGAAAATCACAACGCATCCGCACTTGCTTGCGGATGCTTGCGATTTCCCGCAGCCCCATTCACTTCTTTGGGGCCTGCGTTGCGTGAAAAACGCAGAATATAGAACATGCTGCGATTTTCACGCAACGCAGAAGTGATGCGTGAAAATCACCGCTCATGTGCACAGCCCCATAGAAATGAATGGGTCCGGATTCAGTACGTCCTCCTCACGCATTGCACCCGCGCGGAAAACTCGCCCGTGTGAAAGGGGCCTAAGTGTTCTGAATTCTGGGGCCTCACACCCCTCTACTACATTATCTGTACTCAGAGAGTTATCTGTGGTGTTACATAGGACTGCAGGTGACATCTACTACATTATCTGTACTCAGAGAGATATCACTGTGTTATCTGTGGTGTTACATAGGACTGCAGGTGACATCGACTACATTATCTGTACTCAGTTATCACTGTTATCTGTGGTGTTACATAGGACTGCAGGTAATATAGCCTACATTATCTGTACTCAGAGAGATATCACTGTGTTATCTGTGGTGTTACATAGGACTGCAGGTGACATGTACTGCATTATTTGCAATATCTGGCTTGCCCCGGGTGCTGGCGACCCATGCTACACCACTGGAACTCTGCTCTGGCTGAGAGTCACTCCCCATATAAGTTAGTTATATAACGTTAAGTTAATGCATAAAGTATGTTCCCTGCTGCTTGCTACCCTTCCTCATTTATACCCCTGTATAATGTACCCTGATACCCCTCAGTTATATGATACCGTGTAACTGAGGGGTATCAGAGTAAATTACAGGGTAATATAACTGAGCAGGGCTATTGGGTACATTATTATACAGGGGTAATATAACTAATATAATATGTTATCTTAACCCTGTATAATGTCCCTGATAGCCCTCCTCAGTTATATATAGAACGCAAGTCGCCTGAAAGCATTAGAAGACTGATCAGGATCCTGATCAGTCTTCGAAATGCTTTGAGGTTACTATGGCAGCCAGGACGCTATTAAAGTCCTGGTTGCCATAGTAGTAGTGGGGAGCGGGGAGCGGTATACTTACCGCCTGTGCGGCTCCGGGCGCTCCAGAATACGTCAGAGCGCCCCATGAGCGTGGATCACGTGATCCATGCGATCATGTGATCCATGCGCGTGGGGCGCCCTGACGTCACTCTGAAGCGCCCGGAGCCGCACGGGCGGTAAGTATACTGCTCCTCACTACACTTTACCATGGCAACCAGGACTTTAGCATCCTGGCTGCCAGGGTAACCATTCAGAAAAACCAAAGCGTCGGATCCGGCGATGCGCCGAAACGACGTTTAGCTTAAGGCTGGATCCGGATTAATGGCTTTCAATGGGCATTAATTCCTGATCCGGCCTTACAGCAAGTGTTCAGGATTTTTGGCCGGAGCTATTTTCTCCGGCCAAACAACGTTCGGTCCTGAACTGAATACATCCTGAAGCATCCTGAACGGATTTCTCTCCATTCAGAATGCATTGGGATAATCCTGATCAGGATTTTTCCGGCATAGAGCCCCGACGACGGATCTCTATTCCGGAAAACAAAAACGCTAGTGTGAAAGAGCCCTTACTCCTGTATAATTTACCCTGATACCCCTTAGTTATATTACCCCTGTATAATAATGTACCCTGATACCCCTCAGTGTATTTGTGTATATATATATGTGTATGTGTATATAATATATATACATACGCGCGTGCGTGTGTTTTTTGCTTTAGGGTGCACACCCTAATGCAATTGGCTGCGCACGCCTATGTAGAGCTGGAATTTACAGATAGATCCATTTGTTTTTAGTGAGGCAGGGTTTTATCAGGGTTCAGAAACTTTTGGTGAGAAGAATACCACTGCACAGGAGCATAGCTACCATAGAAGCAGCTGCTATGATGCCCAAAGTCAAGAAGGGCCCAGGAGGTTGACAAATTGATTTATTTTCATAGCCCAGGGTGCAGTAAGTATGGTACACCTAGTCTTGGCACTGGTATTACTCACCTGGTCTTAACAGCGCATAGCTTCAGGAAAGGACATAGTGTGCATAGGAGCACACTATGGCCTCATGTGTGCCTAAACACAGTTCTGCACAAAGAGCAGAGGTGACCATAGGAGAAGAGAGATAAGTATTTATATTTGTTGCTCTAAGGTGTGCATTAAGGGGACTTTGTTCAAAGGTTTGCTGTGGGCCCAGTCAGTTCTAGTTACCCCACTGGCACTGCATACTACATTATACTTTAAAGATACTGTAGAACTTGACTTGCAGCGGTTGAGATGAATCGAGACCTATTCAGCTTGAATGGGTCCGTGATCCGTTCGCACCGCAAAAAAATAGAAGTTAAATTAAAAAAATTGTGGAGGCATGAACAGAAACACCATGGAAGCACTCCGTAGTTCTTCTGTGGGGTTCCGATCCGTGCTTCCGTTCCACATCTACGTGATTGCGGACCCCTTTCAAGTGAATAGGTCCGCATCCGTGATGCGGAGTGCACATGGGCCGGTGCCCGTGTATTGCGGGCCGCAATATGGCCACGGGCACACAATGTTCGTGGGCCTTATGCAGAGATCAGTCAGCCTTATGTTAACAGATTTAATTCACAGCAGCAGATAGTAAATGTGCTCTTCTGGTCAAATCACAAATTTTGAAAAAGTAAAATAACGATACTAATTGAAAAAAGTATTCACTATTCACAAAATAACAACGTCTCATGGCACATTGTAAGGGAAAATAAGATCATGCATATACCTGGGTGTCATTCCATTTGGTGATAAAACGGTTTTCAATATACATTTGATGCAGCTGTTCCTGGCTTATCTATTAAAAAATAAGACAAAAGTACTGTAACACTAGTCCACACTTTCCACAGCATTAAAGACTTACAAGCGTGACATATCCTACCTCAAAAATCTCAGCAAACTGACAGATCAGCCCCTCTACAACGTGGACTTCTGCTTCAAGCTGTCCATTGGTTTGAAAGAGGCAAGGAGCAAATGCTTTCGCCAAAGTTTGCGCATCAAGGTGATTGACATCTGAGCATTTTTGTATTCTGTTGCAAGGCAAAAGGAGACATTTTTAGAATGATTGTTCAACACATTTGAATGATTTAATACATTGATAAATACAGTAATCCTAGAACAGATACAGAGTAGAGAAACAGCAGTCTGTACATTTGAAAATGCTACTATTTGACATATCATAGATATTGTTAGATTTAATTGCTGAAGGCCTGGGTGTCAAGACTCCCTGATCTAAGAAATAAAAGGTGAGAAGTACAGCACTCAGAAAACTTTTAACTTTTTGGGCAAAATACTGATGCTGAATCTGTTTTGTGCCAGAATGACGTTGCCTCTTCATACAATAGGAGGTCCATGATATGATTTATTAAGTTTAACACCTTTGGGGCGAACTGATGTTGGACCTCACAATTGCCATATAGCTAATGAATCTTGACTATCATTCTCTAAAATCTAGTGGAAATCCCCTCAGAAAATAGAGGACCAAATGGTTTTACATGAGATTTATTAAGGGAATTTATTACACCAGCTTGATAAAGAACTGCCAGAACACTGTATGGTGTGTTCGGTGACGTTGGAGCTCTGAATAAAGTTTGTACAGATTTACATTAACTGAAATCATGAGCTGTCCCATCATTTTACAATATTGGATATCTCTAATCTCCAGTTCTCAGTGGCAATTGGCACAACAGGAAATGGCACCAATGCATACCATATGCCAGAGCATTTGCAGCCTTTCACACCTGCAGCCATGAGTTCCGGCTGACAGGTCCGACAGCCAATGCAGCTCACCGTTTTTGTCCGGCAAATTCTCAGCATATTTGCTGGGTGGTGGGTGGATCTCTGCCGAACCTCATTATAGTCAATGGGATCTGGTGGGAAGGAAGTAAAATCTGACAATTCTGGATCCAGAGACCTCTTGCACACTGTTCTCTACCATCTCTACCGGAATAGTCTGGAGTTCCCTGCTGCAAGTGTGAAACTAATAGCATTGCTGGGAATATTGTCATATTCTCTGAACTTCAACAGAGATTTGCTTTACAACTAGGAAGCAAAGTTAGAAAACTAATATTGACCACTGTGGGCGAATGTTGTGGGCATGCTCTGAGACATGTTTAGAGGTCACTAGGCAGGGATAGGGAGATGGAGGAAGGAGTTGATCTATCTTCACCACTTATCCTTAATGGTGTATCCTGTGTCGTCTGCCTACAGCTTTATAGGCAGACGATTTTTGCATAGATGTTATTTATTTAGCTTATTTTGTATGTTTTGTTTGAGGTGTCGTTACAATGGTTCAGTCGAGTGATTTACTAGCGTAGCAATTCATTATCACAGTCAGCTGTGGGTGTTTTATGTCAGACAGGAGGAGGAGGAGTTTGGATAGGTTTTTAACGCTACACAATTTTTGTTTGTAATGAGCTGATGTCGGCTGGAGGGGCCGATACTCGTCTTCAATATGTATCTACATTGATGAAATAATGAAAGAGACGTTTCTCCATTTAAATGTGATGTAAAGACATCCGCCCACTTTTGATCATTTAAGGCTACTTTCACAACTGCGTTTTTGCTTTTTGCTTTCCAGTTTTGTGCTGTCCAGTCATGGGTTCTCAAAACCACAGCAAAATACATCCATTTAAATAATACAACTGGCTGAATCAGTTCAGAATGGATCGGGTTGTATTATATTGAAAATTAGCATACTAGATCTGGTATTAAAATCATTGTAAGTCAATGATCGCCTGATCTGGACACAAAAAAACACATCCAGCACCATTGACTTACATGGTTTTGGCATGTTCAGTTCCCCATGCCGAACACAAAAACACTGCTTTCAGCAGTCCGCCATGGGAACGCAACAAAGCAGTAAGGAATGCATTCTAGTGCACTTTGTTGCGGTCTGTTCAGTTTTGTCCCCATTGACAATGAATGGGGACAAAATTGAAGCGTTTTTCTCCAGTTTTGAAATTCCCTGCCGGATCTCAAAACTGGAAAGGAAAATAAAGATGTGAAAGTAGCCTAACACTCTGAATAATTTATTGTAGTATTATTTTTGTCCTACAATATATCAGCTACTCAATACATTCCTTACAATAGTCACATAATATACTGTACTTGTTCAGGCATTATGCCAATTTGTTATGGAGAAAATATAAAAGGAGTGTCAAAGGTATTACACATTACCGCTGGTTCAGTTCTATTGCACTAAATATATGTGCAATGTACAGAATCTGACTTCATTTAAATATGAAATATTCATAAACTCATTATTTCCCTAAAGAAAGTTTGCTAGAATTCTGTTACACATTAGCATTATTTCACTTAATGTTTGTACTTATTTCTAGCTAGATTGGTTACTGATTCTCTATGAGAACAATTTCCTGTGAAAATGTCAAGAAAGAGTCTGGAAGAGAAATCCCGAGAGTCAATGTTTACTTACAGGTTTTGCTGATCTACATTACTTCCCCTTTAACAGAACATCGGTATCTAGAGTAACATTATGTTGCTGTGGAAGCAGCAGAGAGAGCATTTTGCAGTGGTAATGTACAACCAGCCCATTTATTTCAAGTCTAAACATGTATGATCTTTCCTTATCCACATTTTATTCATTCCATGGGCATTGCACTTTTTGTAGACTGTTTCGCAAACCACAGCAGACACATTTTTTAACCAATAGGAGAAAACTGACATTCGGAGGAAATTATTAATATATTCTCTGTGTTTTAATCCCTATTTTATATGATAGTATTCTTTACTCAAGCTCAAATGTTAGGAATGAATGATCAAGGTACTAGATGAGTGGATTTTGAAAAGTATTAGACAATTTTTGTATTCAGATGAATGCAGGAATTTTTAATAACAAGGTCATGACTAGAGATGAGCTAATTTCTCAAAAATTCGATTCGGTGGGTTCCCTGAATTTTCCGAAAAGATTTTATTTGATCTGAATTTATTCATGGAGAATCGTGTTAAAAACAGCTATTTCCTGGCTGCAGAGAACCTGTAAAGTGGTGTAGAACACTGTGTCTTGCAGTATCACGCATAGGGAGTCTGCTGTGGTAGTGAAACAATACTGTGAGTTAGTATGACACGCAGATGACAGGCATCGCTCTTAGAATGATTTCACACTTCACTCATTTGGTCAATTACGGGGCCTAAACTGACCAAATAACTCAAGTGTGAAGTCAGCCTACAGGTCAATATTAGAGCAAGGTGTAAAGAACCATGCAGAGGCCCATGATCCTACTATAGCGTGAAAGAGCGCACTCCTTTTACACCATCGTCAGATGATTCCACATAGATGTCTACAGAACCTGTTCTAATAAAAACTTATACAAGTAGAGCCCCCCGACAGAGTGTAGAAGGTGTCAGCAGTAAGTTTGTGTTGACATCACTGAATTTTTGCCCTTTCTATGATCCCTCAGAACAATAACCCCAAAAACGAATCCTGTCTGTTGTTCACTAGGTCAGCATTTGGTCAGTAATCCCTCAGTATTGCTAAAGCCAAAAAAAACAGGAGTGGATCCAAAACAGAGATGACACATGAATGGAATCTTTGCATGTCTTCTGTGTTTTGTACCCACTCCTGCTTTTGGCTACCAAATCATAAGCCAATTCTGGTGCAAAATAGGGACCATGTCATACAGGCCTTATAGCTGCAACATAGACAGATCCGTTGTGCGTCTCATTTTTCTTTTCTTATGACAGATCAGAAGAAGAGTCAAATAAATTATTAAGTCAACTAGGCCAAAAAGGCAAAATAGTGGCACAGTCATGGAGTGGGGAGGGTGGGAAGAGTGACAGAGTAGTGAGGTAGCAGCAGCATGAGGAGACCACAGAGTGGTGATGTGGCAATAGCATGAGGAGACCACAGAGTAATGAGGTATCAGCAACATGAGGAGACCAGAGAGTGGCCCGGTGACATAGTGGGGAGGTGGCAGCAGCATGAAGAGACCACATAGTGGCCCAGTGACATAGTGCGGAGGTGGCTGCAGCATGAGGAGACCATAGAGTGGTGATGTGGCAGCATCATGAATAAACCACAGAGTGGTGAGGGGCAGCAGCATAAGGAGACCACAGAGTGGCCCAGTGACATAGTGGTGAGGTGGCAGTGGCATGAAGAGACCACAGAGTGGCCCAGTAACATAGTAACCAGTGAGGAGGTGGGGGCAACCAGTACCAGCTGAAGATGGTGGCATCAGGCGAGTGGCAGCATCAGAATAGTATCTGAAGCAGGTAGCCAGAAGAAACAGGTCTCTTTTGTCAAAGTGTAGGTGTGGCACCATAAATGATCTAGTCTAATGCATCAGGCACTGGTGTTTTAAAATCCTGGCTGATCCATGCCTGATTCATCTTCACAAAGATCAGTTTCTCCACATTTTGGGTGAACTATGCATTAAACTAAAAATGCACTAAACACCCGCCCTGAGGTCACACTGCTGGCCAGGCAGAAAAGCTTCTCCAGGGCAAGTTGCGCCACAAATCAAGTTTGGCTGCCCAGTAGTCCAGGGATCTTTGATGTGGGGTGGCAGGGTATACTCAAGTATGCCAAAACCTGCTGGTTCAGGTTCTGCTCTATGTCTAGCTGCTGCTGCTGGTAAATAGTTTCTTCAGTAGGCAGGTAAAGAAAACTTCTTTTCAGAGACTCTAGACTTAAGTTGCTGCCGATAGAGCTGGTACTGCTCCTGCCCCTCCACCCACCCCAGCAGCCATGGCAGTGGAACGTGAGAGCAGAGGGCCTTCCCGGTCAGACCTGCTTGAGGATGGGTAATGGTACACATAGGCAGCGGCCAACTGACTACATAGGTCTCGATAGTAGTTCAGTTTGTCCTTCCTCTCAGCAGGTAGAAAAAGGCCCATATTTTGGACTGTTATCGAAGGTCTAACATGGTGGAGAGCTAGTAGTCATCCTTCTGCAAGATGGTGACAATTTGGATGTCATTACGCAAGCAACTGAGCATGCATCAGGCCATTTGAGCAAGTGAATCGGAGAGACTCCATCTCCACTGCATACTGTCATGGTGTGTCTTGTCAGGCCTTTTCATAAGTATATAAACATTTATACATCATTATTGTTATAACGTGTATTCATGGCCTATAAGCAGCCATGTTGTACTTATGTTCACCCTCCTGTATGAACCTTCATTGTGAAAGAGAAAAATGGGTTCAAGGAAAGGGTCTTCCTGGCAGATGTGAGCCTATCTAAGGGAGTGATTTTACCTCATCCCTAGGCTATGAGCCGAGATAAGGTTCTTCCTGGGACACAAGATTTACTAATGAGACAAACATATAATGTCTGTTTGTTCATATAGTGGATCATATTTAGTTTTGACACAAGTTAATCGATATATCACATATGTGTTGTTTTATATTATTTCATATATTGGTTTTATTTTGTTACATGGTATAATCATATACTAACGTATATATATCCTGTGTGTGTATCACCAGAAGCGTGTATTCCTGAGGTATGTGGGAAAGCATGTTCAGATGGACTTCTCTTAATGAGAATTTTCTCAGAAAAGTTGTGTTATTTTCAAAAGATAAGGCACCTGTGAAATCCAAAACCCACACATTTGTTGTCTACATTTTAGCTTTATGACGTGAGAACAGTTATACTAGTTTCTGGGAATCTAGGTTTTTAATTGCTTCAAGTGTCAGGTGGTATGCCTCCCTTTTTGATGTATGTCCCAGGTGGTGGATGTTTACCACTTAACATGAAGTCACATTATATAAATGTAACCCTTAAAAGCTTCACATTTATAAGTTACACAACATTGCCGCCTAGGTATCCGCAGGTAACATTACACGTTCACCACAAAGCATCCCCCTAAGGGAGGATACAAGAGGTGCCGAGATTGCAGTGTATTGTGCTAGGTATGCGACTCTATCCATTGATTCCTGTGATGCTAGTAGGATATTTGATGTAATATGCACTGTCACTTTATTGTTGAAATCATATTGCTAGCAGGACTTTATTAGATGTAAGGGGAATTTTCCCGGTGCTTAGCAACATACTAACGCCATAACTGCTGCGGTTACATATACCTCTGTATCGGTGGATTATATGGCCTCAATGTAAATCTTTTACCAACCATAGACATATGTTTGCTTTAGATATGGTAATACTATTTTTAAAATTAATTTAATAAAGTGATATATTTTATTCCCGGATTTGTTGGCTTTTTTGTGTATGTATTTTGGGACCATTCTGGGAATTGTGGCGTAGGTTCCCCGCCAATTGTTGGTGTTTAGCCCTGTATATAGTAAAAGATCCCATTTGTGGATCTGTAATTGATAAGGCTCCTGGTCAAGTTTGATCATTCTCTTAGAAAAGATGCATATTGCTAAATGAGGATCAGACACTGTTACCTAGTCCCTTGGGAACTTTGTTATTCCCTAGCCTGATACCGAGCTGGTAAATTTATAGTGCCGCCATATACCTCAATTGGTAAAAGGTGATAGGAAGGGGTTGATACCCCTACTCTTCTTTAATTTGAATTGTTGCATATCATTACATTGATTGGCGATTTTCAGTATTGACTGAAAGTAGTGGTATTATATTTCATTGTCTAGCATTGTACAGGTTGTATTATCGATTTTGTATTTAGCACCTATGTATAATAAACTCACATATATTTTTGCATAGACAATGGTATCTTGTTTTCTTTCTAGTTGCACAAAATAATTAAGGTTCTCGCCAACGAGCTGAGAGGTTATTATGTCGCCCTCTCCTCAGTAGGATCAATAACTTTGATATTTTTTCCTTTGATCCTTTCTTTTTTTTGTATATAAAGCATTTTTGCGCTTTATATCCGCGACAGTCTGGGTCATCTGCCTTGTCTTCCTCATCGCCCTGTAGCTCCTCCAGCTGCTCCTGCCCCTCCTCTACTGTCACCTGTGTAGAAAAACCACCCATTTCTCTATGCATTGCTTGTGCTCGGATGTCCTCCTCCTCCTCCTCTAGTTCAGCCCCCACAGGGCTCATGTGGCCTTGAGATATAGTCGCCACGTCTCCTGTCACCTGGCCAGCCAGATTTAGCAACATCTGTTCTAGGACACAAATCAGTGGAATGACGTTGTTCATCCTGTAGTCCTGGCGACTGACAAATAAAGTGGCCTCCTCAAAGGGCATGAGCAAATGGCAGGTGTCACCCATGAGCTGCCACTGGCTAATATCTAAGTTACACAGGGGAGTACCTCTGTCCGCCTGTATCATCAAGAAATCGTTTATGGCTTTTCTTTGTTCATATAATCGGTCCAACATATGGAGGGTGGAATTCCAACGGGTGGAAACATCGCATATCAGCCTATGTTGGGGGATGACTTTCTGACGCTGCAACTTAAGTAGGGTGTGCTATGCAGTGTACGAATGGCTGAAGTGCATGCAAAGTTTCCTGGACATTTTCAGGAAGTATTTCAGAAGACTTCAGGAACCGCTTTACAACCAGAATGACCATGTGTGCCATGCAGGACGCAGGGCTCAGCCCACCTTGACACAGCGTTGACACCATGTTCTTACTGTTGTTGGTCACCATGGGTACAATTTCGAGTTGTCGGAGAGAAAGCCAGGATTCGATTTCTTGATGAAGGACGCAGAGCAGTTCCTCCCTGTGTGACTCTGTTTGCCCAGGCAAATGAGGTACAGAATAGCAACACACCGTCGTGCCCTTCACATGTGGTAAGTTGGAGGGCACTGTGAATTGTCCCTGCAGTGGAGGCTAAGGACATGGTGGAGGATGAGGAGGTAGAGGCGGACATTGTCGCAGGACCAACGGTGGGAGAACGTAGAGGTAGAAGCAGCGTCACCTGGCCAAGTTGCTGGTTTGGCTGGGCAGGAACCACATTTACCGAGAGGGCCATAAAGGACATATATTGTCCTTTACTGTAGTTACAGCTCCACACCTCGGCTCTGCCGGCACTTTGGCAGACACCGACAGGCCCAAGGACTGGCCTACCTTCTGATCTACATATGTGTGCAGGGCTGGTACTGCCTTTTGGCAAATAAATGATGGCTTGGGACTCTCCAGTCATTAGTTCTCTGAAAGGTGCAGAGTCCACCACTTGGAAAGGGAGGGACTGCAGCACCAGCAACTTGTCCAGAAGCACTTTCAGCTTCTGCGCCGTTGAATGAGTGCAAACATACTGTTGTCTCTTGCCAATCACTTCGGTGATTGATTGCTGACTGAATGACTACTGAAGAGTAGGAGGAGAAGGAGCAGGAGCATCAGGACCAGCAGATGATGGGAACGATAGACAGCTCCCTTCGGCTGAGGTGGTGGAGCCTTAACTGCATGAAATCAGGTGCGTGCCACTGGGTGATGTAGCAGTTGCTTGACCGTTCGCAACACCTGCTCCCATGCAACTCTCTTCATCACTACTTTCCCGCCTACCGGAGGAAGCGGCAAATGTCTCCTCCAGATCTTGGGTGGGCAGTAGCTGCTGACTGTCCTCTAGTAGCTCGTCCTCGCTGAAAAGTGGAGCCGAGCTTACAGCGCTGAGAGAACTGAAAATGACAGAGGAAGGTTCAGGACAGGTGGGGGCACAAGGCCTGCTCCCGGATCATGCCAACTAAGCGTCGTGTCAGAGGAACCCACCGCTCTTGGCTCGGGGTGTCTCATGTTAATTGCGATAAAGTCGAAGACTGAGTCAGCCCTTCTATCACCGCTGGGTTGCTGGTCAAGACACGACCGCTAGATGACACCGGGAGTTCAGGCCTCTCACTGCGACTCCTGCTGCCTTACTTCCACCCTCCTCTTCTTCTGCTACCTGCGACATGTCACCTGTCTGTCTGACATACTGTATAATAAATTAAAATTATTAGAATAATACCCCCATAAAAGGCTGTAGTACAATGCAACTTCACCGCTGAACTGCAATTAAGATATATATATATATATATATATATATATATATATTTTTTTTTTTTTTCTCTTTAATAAAAAAATAAATTAACAATCACAATTTACAGCAGGACGGCAGTTAAGATGTACTCTATTTCCCTTTACTACACCTCAAAAAAGAAATATAGCAATCAAAATTCACCGTAGAACGGTTAATGGGATGCACTATATTTCCTTTTAATACACCACGTAAATGGCTGTAGTATAATGTAACTTCACCGCTGAATGGCAATTATGACATATATTTTTACTTTTTTTTCTATTAATACACCCCAAAAAAGAAATATAACAATGACAATTCACTGCAGAACGGCTAATGGGACATACGTATATTTCCTTTTAATACACCACGGAAATGGCTGTAGTACAGTATAACTTCACCGCTGAACGGCAATTAAGACATTATATATATATATATATATATATATATATATATATATATATATATATATAGAAGAAAAATGACGGCACTAGTCAAAATTGGAGGAAAAATGCTGGGTGCACGTTCCAAGGTATAGGTTTCTTACCCCAAAATATTGTAGAAAAAGCGAACAGCACTCCGATAAAAAGTGGAAAAAAAGGAACTCCTTTATTCACCTGAACAATGCTACGTTTCGGCTCCTACAAATAGAGCCTTTCTCAAGCAAAGAACACATACATAATGGTGATATATATATAGTGAAAACCAAATTAACATACAGGTCATGTGGACCAATCACAATAGTGGGTGTTGACTATTAATTAGTCAAACACATGTGATGAAATACAATTGACATAGTGATACAAAAACTTAGTAAATCTGCGCATAATCCCATCTGATTGCTCTGTTCCGATTTCCTAATGTACATATATTTCATAATAATCAAAAATTACATTATAATGCCCAAATATCCTCTGTGGATTATGCGTTGTTTGTGAAATAAAATTGCAAGACTGTGGGGAGGAGTTACAAACGGGTAATCAGCGGACATACCAGTCAGTTGAAATCCAATGTGTATACACAAAAACGTTACTTAGAATTCATTGCGCCTGCCTGGAGTAATCCAATAGGGGTGCATATCGATGGTCAGATGCGCTATGCGTCAGAATGCTCATTCCGCGCATGCGCACCGGCCAATAAGGTTCCAAAGCGCCATCTTGATTAAGGGAAAAGACGGGAATAGAGGGTATTCGAATCCAGCGCATGTCCAGTTGTGAAACAATGTTATGAAACAATGTTACGGCTCCATATTGTTGATATATCAGCTTCTATATCGAGTGTGATGTATTGCTGGCAGCCAAAGGACAAACCCCATCACAGGGTTGTGACCTCGCCATTGAGGGAAAGACTTATGGACATCCACGATTACATGGAGTCACAGCAGGTCATACCCAAAAGCCATATGCACATATTCCACTCGTGAGGGATCTCCTCAAGCTGATGAAGCCATATCTGGACAACTGGTATGTCATAAGGAAAAACATAAAGAGATGGACACAATATATCTCTAAACACCCTATATTGAACTCAAGGCAGGACAATGCCAAACCGATATAGAAGGTACATTGTATACATTATAGTCGATGTCACTTGACTGGTTGGCCGCACTCAGATCATCCTTGAGCTCCAATCCCCATGTTCTCGCATAGTGTTGTTGGTGACGTGAGATATCTAGAAAAAATAAAAAAATATATAATAGTTAATAAAATGTTCTTATGGTTCTTTACATCTACACACCAGATACTGAGCAATATCTAGCAGGGAAATAGGGCAAGACACTTGTCACTGATTATCACCCAAGTTATAATCTACATTCAAACCATTGGGGCAAAGACTCCCCAACGTGTGTATCCACCATAGCTCTCTGCGTTTGAGTAACCTGGACCTATTGCCCCGCGTCTGTGTACGGGTATGTGGTCTATAATCCAACATTTGAGATCGCTTTCTTTATGTTTTGCCTCCGTGAAGTGTCTGGACACCGGCAGGTCCAGACGCTTCTTCCTAATGCAATAGCGGTGATTGTTCAAACGTGTTTTCAGTTCTGTGGTGGTCTCCCCACATAAAGTAAATTACATGGGCATGATAGAACATAAATCACAAAACTGGAATCACAAGTTAGATAAAACTTGATATTGTAAGTTGTCCCCGTGGAAGGATGTACATAACTCTTACTTTTCTTGATATATTTACAGTTAACACATCCCAGACATGGGAAACAACCTTGACTTGGTTGTGTTAACGTGGTTTGTCTGCTACCCCCTTGGGGCCAATATCCACCTTGACCAACTGGTCTCGTAAATTTCTAGAACGACGATACGAAAACAGTGGTGGTTGGTTGAATTCAGGAATATTACTGAAGCAAGAGCCCAATATATTCCAATTCTTCCGTATAATTTTATTGATTGAGGGACTCATCTCATTATAAACTGATACAAACGGAATTCTGTCCACCCTCTGTACAGAACCCCGCCTGGATAGTAGGTCATTCCGATCCAAATTCTGGATCTTAGTCATATGTTCAGTCAGCAATTGGCGTGGGTAACCTCTCTCACGGAATTTTGTTGCCATATTGTCCAGGGCCCCTTCTAAATTCTCTTGGTCACTCACTATACGTTTCACCCTGAGAAATTGGGAAAAAGGGAGTGACTGCACCATTTTTCTGGGATGGGAGCTATTGTAACATAAGAGTGCATTAGTATCTGTAGGCTTAACAAATAATTCTGTATGTAATTTACCACCACTATACCTGACTCTAGTGTCTAAAAACTGAATCTCAGTATTGGAGTGTGACAATGTGAATTGTAAGTCCCTATCATAGTCATTCAGGAACCCATGAAAGCTCTTAAGCTGGGCCTCATTCCCAGTCCAGATAAGGAGGATGTCGTCGATGTATCTCCACCACCTCAGAACATGCCTGAAGTGGTGGGATAGAAAGATGACATCCTCCTCAAACTGTCTCATAAAAATATTTGCAAAGGTGGGGGCCACGTGAGACCCCATGGCCACACCACGCTTCTGCAAATAAAAGCTATCCTGAAACAGAAAATAATTGTGTCGTAATATGATATATATATATATATATATATTTGTGGTCGGATCGGCTATCAGAAAGGTGTACGTAACCTATCTACAACAAGCAGTAGAATTGTGCCATAACTGCTGCGGTAGGGCAGCCTAAAGGGGGCCACCCTAATATGAAGTGACTGTAAGATGGTGTGGGTGGGTGGGTGGGTGAAATCAGCTGAATCGGCGTCAGCCTGGGCCCACAGGTGCCTATAAATAGCCTTGTAATCAGCCTCCTCCCACAAATACAGCAAAGGTCTTTGCTTAATACTTGTGGTCGGATCGGCTATCAGAAAGGTGTACGTAACCTATCTACAACAAGCAGTAGAATTGTGCCATAACTGCTGCGGTAGGGCAGCCTAAAGGGGCCAAAAAGAGCAGACCTTAGTTTAGAGCAAAACATATACATACCATTACGACACCCACTTTGAACGCAAAGACACTACACGATGAAGGTGCGGAATATACCGTACGTACCACAGAGACTTCTATGTACCTTACCTCTTTGTCACGTGCGCCGGCACGTCGTTCTTGGAGGTAGCTAATGTTGATGCTTTTGAAAGAGTGGTTGGTAATCAGAAACGATTTACTCCTATGTTGAACAACATATGAACATATTACTAGACGGTCTGAATCCTGAGAGCTGCAGACTAAAACCAAAATGGTGAATCTGATGGAAGGGCCTAATTGAAGTCCAACCATTCGCCAAGGGCCCTGTTAATAGTAGCAAAATACTTCACCTATACTTATTCCCCAGGCCACCGCTTTAATTATTATTATTATTTTTTATAAAGGACCCAAAAAGTTAGAAGATGGCGGATGCCGTCTAACTCTAGTAATGGATAAAGTAAAATGTGTAGACTCACCAGGCCTGGGGAACCATAAGCACGAGTACATGGCTGATCCAATTAACGAGCTAATGTTGCCTGTAATGAGGACCAAAAACATACCCACCATACTAGCAGTTGTGACAGGAAATAAGCTTAAGGTCGTGATAAACTATGTATGCTGCACCTACAGTAGTGATAGGGCTTGTTGAGTCCATAGACGTGACAGACTACGTATATTGTGCCTTATTATTGTACCTACTACTGGATGATAGACCGGTACCCAGAAACTAGGTGCGACACCAACACCCTCAGCCCGAGTTTGACGATGAAGTAAGCATGTCTGTAATGAAGACATAATGTACACCCAATGCCTGCCGCTATGACAGGACAAGCTTAAGGTCATGATAGACTACGTATGCTGTGCCTGTAGTCGCGCTAGGACTTATCGTGTAGGTAACGTGACAGACTTCGTAAGTCGCCTGTAGTCGTGACAGGACTTATTAGTCTGTAGTCGTGACAGACTTCGTAAATCGCCTGTAGTCGTGACAGGACTTATTAGTCTGTAGTCGTGACAGACTTCGTAAATCGCCTGTAGTGGTGAGACAGGACTTATTAGTCTGTAGTCGTGACAGCCTTCGTAAATCGCCTGTAGTGGTGAGACAGGACTTATTAGTCTGTAGACGTGACAGACTTCGTAAATCACATGTAGTGGCGAGAGGGTGAGAGGACTCCTGTGGACGAAACTGATGCCATAGTATTATTTTTCCCTGAACAACCCTTTGAGAGCCGAAATTTGAGAAACGTAAAAAAATGAGACCACAGGGTCAGCTTCCTGGGAGAATGGGTCTATAATGCAAGGACGGGCAAGAGAAAAGTAACAACGGGGAGCGAGGGAAGCAAGAACCTAGAGAGGGTAAAAGGGAGAAAAATGCGAACCCAGGAGAAGGTGATGTCTGAAAAGGAAGGCTTGAGATGACTGCTTGAAAAGAAAACGATGAAAACCCAACAACCTACAACAATAATGTGAGTTAGATTCTAATGCCCAAAAGCCATGCATGCGAGCCTCCACAAGAAGAATTGTATTGCGAGCCACAGCTGACCGAGCCATGCGAGCGGGCCTGAAGGCAGAAATAGACATGGAACCTACTGTGGCGGACCACGCAGCCGACCTCGAATGGCGGAGTTGTGTGTAAAAGGTAAATTGAGAAGCCATGCGTCAGACACTAATGGCGGGGCCAAGCGCGAGAGACACTAATGGCGGGGCCAAGCGCAGAGACACTAATGGCGGGTCCAAGCGCGAGAGACACTAATGGCGGGGCCAAGCGCAGAGACACTAATGGCGGGGCCAAGCGCGAGAGACACTAATGGCGGGGCCAAGCGAGAGACACTAATGGCGGGGCCAAGCGCAGAGACACTAATGGCGGGGCCAAGCGCGAGAGACACTAATGGCGGAGCCATGCGCGAGAGACACTAATGGCGGGGCCATGCGCGAGAGACACTAATGGCGGGGCCATGCGTGTCAAATTTAACGGAGAAGCCATGCGTCAGAGACTCATGGCGTAGCCCTGAATGCGAAACTTATGGCAATTTTAATTTTTTTTTTATTATTTTATATTATTATTATTATTATTATTATTTAAATTTTTTAATTTTTTTTTTTTTTTTTTTTTTTTTAAACCACTTAAGCAGTACCAGTATGACTAGGGGACTCGCATAACCATGACCCCTTCGACAGTAACCTAGGACACTAACCAGCTTACAACCATATTGTACCCCTAACGAATAACGTGAAGAACGGTCATAGACCCCGCGGAGCCATGAGGCTGAAGCAGTCATCGGGCCCCGAAGCCAAGACTGAACTAGATGACATTACAGTGACGATAAGTAATTAAAATGTGAGCCAGACCTGATGGGATATGCATAGACAATAGTGAACCGAACCCCGTGCCTAGGTAGACATTAAACCAACCGTAAAATTGAACAGATGGGAGAAAAAGAGCCAGAGGCATTACAATTCGCTAAGAGAAGACCCTAATCGTGACAACGCGTAAACAGCTTGTAAAACATAGTAGGAAACTTACTCCTATTAACCCACTGACCGCTGAGGGACTGTATGGTGAGCTGGGGCAGGAGACCAGTCTGCGTGAATGCGAACCAGGACTAAAGAACAGCACCCAATTTTTTTTTTTTTTTTTTTCACCGAAGTGAAACAGAAAAGTAGGCCTATGGAATGTAACAACCAGCGAGGAAAGAAACGTAAACCTGAAAGAAAGCGGTATCAGAGCAGTGTGCTGACTGCCCTAGTGAAAATACTGAGTAACCATGATGTAGCAATGAAAGCGAAAAATACAGCTTTAAGTGGAAGCAGAATATAACATCTGATGTAAGAACAGGTGGGTGAATGCAGCTCTGGATGTGAGTGGTGCCTAAAACATGGTATGGGCCCAGCTCTGAGCATGAAGAGCAAGGTATAACGCAGCCGTATGAATGCAATCTGAAGTGAGCAGAGTATTAATGTGATGCAACAGCAAACGCATGAACGCAGCTCTGGTAGTGAATAGGACAAAATGTAAATGCAGACAGACGGACGTAGCTTTTGAAGGTAACGAACCTAACCATGATCATTCGACCATAAGCGCCCCACCTCCTTCGCCCCAGAGCGCTACAAGTCACTAACCGTGTAACCAAGTCCGATCCTACCGTGAATGCCAGCACTCGCCTGGCACCTTCTGCCATTACCCAGGCGCGAACGAACCTCCACATAATGCTACAGGTTTTTTTTTTTTTTTTTAAATGAGTCACCACAACGCCATCTAAGAAAATATAAACGTGTTTGAATATAACCCATGATGCAACGCTAATTAATCGACATAGTGCACTTATAAACCTAGCACAGAACTGCTGACACATGTGTGCCCATAACATACAGTTTATAGATTAAACACACTTACCAGAGCATCAGTACTCAAATACCGGCGCCTTGACCGATCTGCTTGTGTCCCCATATACAGACCACTGATATACATCCACCAACACCTTGCATGTCTGGCTTTAACTGCGGATGTGCCCCCACATGTAAAACAGGTAATAGGAAAACACTTTTTTTTTTTTTTTTTTTTTTTACGTATGAACCGATATCAGAAACATGCGACCATACCTACTCTAGGCGCATGCTACACCAATAACTATATGCAATAGCCCCTAACAAGTCCCTAAACAGCTAGACAAAATACTAACAACCGTCATTTGACTGTTAGCACCCAACTCTGCTTTGACCCAGAGAACTGCGAATCTCATACCGCACTGTGGGTCCCGTGCCAATAAGTACAATTCTACAGTGAGTGCCAGCATTCGCCTGGCCCTTTTGCCGATGCCCAGGTGTGAACGAGCCTCCACATGATGCTGCTGCATTTTTTTTTTTTTTTTTAAATCAACCATTGATACACAAAACACAGCGTGCATAGCTTGAGCCCACTAACAACCAATGCTCGGCCCTTTAGCGCCCAAACTCTGCTTCATCCCAGAGCGCTACATGTTGCAGACCACAGCGTGGGTCCCGTGCAAACCACTCCGATCCTACCATGAATACCAGCGCCCTCCTGAGACATTCTGCCATCGCCCAGCCGTAAGGCGCCTCCACACCATGCTGCTGTATCCTAGAGCTGACCCAGAGGTAGTGAAATCAGCTGAATCGGCGTCAGCCTGGGCCCACAGGTGCCTATAAATAGCCTTGTAATCAGCCTCCTCCCACAAATACAGCAAAGGTCTTTGCTTAATACATATATATATATATATATATATATATATATATATATATTTTCAGATTAATAAACTCCCCTCCCCAAAAAAAAAAATAACAATGACAATTCACCGCAGAATGTCAATTAACACATACTCTTTTTCCTATTACTACACCCTAAAAAAGAAATATAACAATCACAATTCACCACAGAACGGCTAATGGGAAGTACATATATTTCCTTTTAATTCACCACTAAACACACACACACAAAAAAAATAACAATCACAATTCACCGCAGAATGGCATTTAAGACATATTTGTTTAGTGAATTGGCCTTCCTGGATTCCAATTAACTTTGCTAACTTTGTACACCTTATCTTTATTACCCGGCACTGCATACTCACAGTGTGCCTTGAAATTTCATGATGGTGACATCTGTTATGGGGTTCCACTCCCAGAATCCAATATACCACCATGTCCATGGACCTCCAAGTGGGAGCCCTGCATTCAGAGATCTCATTTTATGTACTGCCTGTGTCCATGAACTGCCTAGCCCTCTTCTGTTGGGGTGACCATGGCTCCACCTCCATCCTGCTATGATTGATCTGATCAGTCAGCAGATTTTGCACTGAAGTCCTGTCACCCCAGCTGTTTGGCTTCAATATGGCGAGTCTGTGAATCACCTGTTCCACAGATCCTGAAGTGACTACCTTTATCTTATGCTCTTCAACAAGAAAAAACAAAACTGCTGTCTCATTGACCCTACCACTGAATTAAATACATATTGCCTGGAGCCTCTCCATCCCATGGTCAGGTCCATCCACTGCCTGAACCCCATGCCATATTTGACTATAGTACAGAAAATCTCGATGAGGATTCATCTGGAAGTCCAGCTCTCTGGCTGGGGCAAGCTTCTTCTATGAAAGACCGCTTTAACACCTGTGACAGGAGTATATATAGGCTTCAAAAATGTAATATTAACATGAACACAATACACAGAACAATCCACAATCAATGGGGTTTGAGGAGTCTAAGGGGTTGAAAAGTCCTATTGGTCCAATCTTATTACCTGAAATCGATTGTGGATTGTTCTATATGTGTTTATATTAAAATTACATTTTTGAAGCCATATTTTGAGGTAATATTTTTATTTGGCCTTCTAGGAGTTAATACTAGAACCCCTAGGAGTATTTAAACACATAGAATGAATACAGTGCATGCTTGAGAAAATGATAAAGGGGTGTGGTCCCCAAAACGTCACACAGCATGAAGGCATGCCAACCCTCCACCTCCATGTGAATGATCTCCAAGCATCATGGTCGATAAGTATATTTTATGGACATTGTACCTTTATAGACTTTGCATTTTTGGAGCTTTATAATGTGATTTTGCACTTTACGATGTCCATATTTCTCCTATGAGAATTGTTCAGATGCTATTTGGATGATGATATGTGATTAAAGAATATACAATCTATCAAAATTAAGTTATTTTGGAAATGTGTTTTTCTTTTGAATTGGACTGATGAAAGACAATTAGAGGACCTCTCAACACACAGTAATGCAAAGCACTTGGTTACCAACAGATATTTTTGAAGTACTGAGCCATGGTGGTATATCGTAGGCAGGTTTGCATCATTACCATTTATTGTAGAGCAGCATTGGTAGCATTAGAGGCAGAAGATGGTAACAGCTCATTTGCATACCCTCTTCATAGAATTTGAGAGGAATGCTGTCTGGCCAATACGACTCCCCACGCTGTTTAAAGGGCATCTGTTAGTAGATTTGTACCTATGAAGCTGGCTGACCTGTTACATGTGCACTTGGCAGCTTAATGCATCTGTGTTGGTCCCACGTTCATATGTGTCCTGATTGCTGAAAAAAATTATGTTTTAATATATGTAATTAGGCATCTAGGAGCAACGGAGGCGTTGCTGTTACACCTAGAGCAGGGTAGGCAACCTTCGGCTCTCCAGCTGTTATGAAACTACAACTCCCAGCATGCATACTTACTTTGCTCTTCTGTAAACTCCCATAGAAATGAATAGAGCATGCTGGGAATTGTAGTTTCACAGCAGCTGTAGAGCCGCAGGTTGCTGATCCCTGACCTAGAGACTCTGCTCTCTCTGCAGTTGCCACACCCTCTCCACTTTGTTTGACATGACCAGGCTGTGAAAACATCATCCCACCTGACCCTGTGAATCATAGTGCAGGGGTGTGACAGTTGTAGAGAGATCAGAGCCTCTAGGTGTAAAAACAACACCCCCATTGCCCTTAGAGGCTTATTTGCATATACTAAAACTGCATTTTTCTCAGCAATTGTAGGCACATATGAACATGGGACCAACAGAGATGCCATCAGCTGCCAAGTGCACATGCAACAGGTCAGCCAGTTTCATAAGTACAAATCTGTTGACAGATGTCCTTTATGGAGCTCTCCATATATATGGAGATATTTTATCCTCAAACACTGACCTAAGACTTTCCCCAGTTAAGCCAGTACGCTCTGCACTAATAGTGTTGAGCGCAAATATTCACGCTATTGAGCCCTATTTTGAATACTCATATATATATATATATTTTTTTTAAGTTCTTAATCCCTGTTGCTCTCTGGTTGTCTTCCCACTTCCCAAAAGCTGTTCTTACCTGTCCGGAGGATTCCTGGCTCCCTGCCCGTTCCAGTCAATGCTGGCTGCCGCTTCTGCCAACTTTCTCGTGTGCATGGAGCGTCCCCATCACAATGGGAACGCCTCCATGCTAAAATGTACTGTCGGATGTGAGAATCACGATCTCACAAATTTGACTAAGTTAGTATTTGCAATGCGATTAATATAACCTGTATTACTCGCATTGCACATTCAACTTGCATCTGTGTAGAATTAACTAATATTGAGAATATAGCACCGTGAACATATACTCGCATTGCGAATTAAACTTAGAGCTGAAATCTTAATGGTTGTATTGCTAGAATATAACGAAGATAACGAATATCGAATATAGCACTATATTCTCAATCTTCGGTATATTCTAGCAATACAACAACCATTAGGAACTCAGCTCTAAGTTTAATTTGCAATGCGAACATATACTCGCATTGCGAATTCAACTTAGAACTGAGATCCTAATGGTTGGCTTGCTAGAATATAACGCAGATTGAGAATATAGTGCTATATTCGATATCTTCGTTGATTCTACTAAGCTAACCCAATAGGAAATTTGCCTGTATACACTGTTCAAAGTTCAAATCGCAATACGCGAATATAAATTTGCTTAACCTTCACAATATATAGAATAATGACGAATATTTGATTTTGACGAATATATGATGAATATTCAATCGAATATTCGCAAAATATCTTGAAATCGAATATGGCACTTCCCGCTCATCACTACTAATGAAGGCAATTACCCCGAAACAGCTGTCTGCAAATGAGGTGCTGGCTTAGTTATTATTCAAGTTATGTCTCAAGGGCTTTTAAAAGGTGAACAGTTGACTTATAGGATAGCTACCTTACATCTGGTAACATTAAAAGCAGAGCTTGTTAAGAGCTTATTTGCATACTGGGCAGTGATTTTTTTTTTTTTTTTTATCCAGTACTTTTATGTAACCTTTATATTTTTCTGTTTGATATTACAAATAAAGATATAGCAGTGCTAAGTTTACATTTGGTGAACTCATTGTAAGATTATGATGCATTGTTTGTTTTTATTTACATAGTATTGCAGGTAAACCTACCCCAAAGGGATACATTATGATACACAACTGTAAAGATCATAAGATGAACTTAGGCGTAAATTCACTAGCACTGATTATAGCAATGTATTATCCTCCCAGAGGCACCGCAATTGTGCCTATACATTGTGTACATACTCTGTGTGCACATTCTACTCAATGAGGTGTTCAGCTAATCTAGTGGATGAGAAAATAAAGAAACATACTTCTGGAGCACTGGTGACTCAAGTGGAGAGCTGGAAGATTAGTCACCAACTTTTTGTTTAACATAGTTTTAAAATACACAGAGCTTGGGAAACATAATGAGTGTAGAAATCCCAGTAAGAATATAATATCCTGATTATATCATTATTCTTTCTAATTACTGTCATTTGAATTCTCCTGTGAGAAAAGACACATTTGTATGTCTACTAATGGCTGCAAATCAGCAGGTATTCTTAGAAAATCACACTAGACCACATAATCAAACCTAGAGACAAGGCAAAATCTACTTAGATGTAATGCTTTCATTAAAATAATGACTATTTCTACGAGTAACATTTATATTGCAGATAATAAAGGTAGGACTAGGAACCTGCAGTATGTTCAACAAAACCAATATCATTTAAAAATACCTAAAAATGAATGAACGGCAACATTTAATTGGTGTCCGTGCGAATAGTAAATGTTTATGGTCTCATCTCAACCAAAGTATATGTTTCATCAGATCAGTGGATTTTACCTGTTCTGAAATAATGACTTATTGCTGCAACCAGAAATATAAAATGTAGCAGGTTTTGATTTATTCTTAGGCCCCTTTCACACGGGCGTGATTTCGCGTGGGTGCAATGCGTGAGGTGAACGCATTGCACCCGCACTGAATCCGGACCCATTCATTTCTATGGGGCTGTGCACATGAGCGGTGATTTTCACGCATCACTTCTGCGTTGTGTGAAAACCGCAGCATGCTCTATATTGTGCGTTTTTCACGCAACGCAGGCCCCATAGAAGTGAATGGGGCTGCGGGAAAATCGCAAGCATCCGCAATCAAGTGCGGATGCAGTGCGATCTTCTCGCAAGGTTGCTAAGAGACGGGACCCGATCTTTATTATTTTCCCTTATAACATGTTTATATGGGAAAATAATAGCATTCTCACTACAGAATGCTTAGTAAAATGTGGATTAAGGGGTTAAAAATAAAAAAGATTAACTCACCTTATCCACTTGATCACGTAGTTGCCGATCTCGTCTCTCTTCTTCAAGCATTAGCTGCCGTCTAAAGGAATCTGTGATGACATCACATCACATGGTCCGATCACATGGTCCATCACCATGGTGATGGACCATGTGATGAGCTCAGTGACCTCATCACAGGTCCTTTAGCAGACAGCTAATGAATGAAGAAGAGATCGCAACTACGCGATCAAGTGGATATGGTGAGTTAATTATTATTTTTTTTTAACCCCTCCATCCACATTTTACTAAGCATTCTGAATTGAGAATGCTATTATTTTCCCTTATAACCATGTTATAAGGGAAAATAATAAAATCTACAGAATACTCAACTCGAAACCGGACTTCAGTGATGAAGTCCGGGTTCGGGTCTGGGTACCAAACATGGTGATTTTTCCCACACACATGCAAAACACATTAAAACGCTTTGCACTCGCGCGGGAAAATCGGATTTTCCCGCAACGCACTCGCCTCTGATCCGGGCGCCAAACGTGACGCCCGTGTGAAAGAGGCCTTAGGCAACGCCATCCGTTTTTTTTGACGGATCCGCACTTGCGGACCGAAAAACTCATACGGTCGTGTGCATGAGGCCTTATAATGTGATTTTTGCACTTTATGATGTCCATATTGCTCCTATGAGAATTGTTCATAAGAACCTCACACTTTATAATGCTATTTGGATGACGATATGTGATTAAAGAATATACAATCTATCAAAATAAGGACCTCTCAACACACAGTAATGCAAAGCACGTGGTTCCCAACAGACATTTTTGAAGTACTGAGCTATGGTGGTATATTATAGGCAGGTTTACAGTATTACCATTTATTGTAGAGCAGCACAGTATAGAAGAACTGAAAAAATTGTGTGAAAGGGGCCTTAAAGTTGTTCTGCAGGTTTTTCTTTCTGATCATCTTTCCTCTAGATAGATCATCAGCATATGAACGGCAGGGGTCCAACACCCGAGACCCCGCAGAACAGCAGATCAGTGTTTCTAGTATCACTGGCATGGGTGCAGCTAAACTCTATTCAAGTGAACAGGGCTTAACTGCCCAGGCCACTGATACTAGACGGGATGTCACTGGGCCCATGGTAAACAGAGAGAAGGCTAAGGCACTACTGGGGTACCGCTGCCTTCTCAAACAGCACCATATACAGGACTTTTTCTTCCATCTCAAATGATGGGTCTCTTATGGAACTTACAAAAATGGATGCAAAATAAGCACAACAGATGCTTAAAATAAAGGGTGTTTTTTTTTCTGTTCTTCTGATGGATCAGAAGAACGGAAAACAGAAATATGATATGAAACTGGCCTTAGTGGTTTCAGTCTCTCAATGAGGAGAAAGTTTTAGTTAGAGGTAACAAAATAATTTGGTATACTGTCTCTTTAAATAGAACAGGCAAATATAATACTGTCACTTTAACCCCTTGAGGACCTCCGCCGTACATGTACGGCATAAGTCCAGTCTCTAAACATGGTGCCCGCTTGCACGTGTATGGGGCGCCATAGCCGCCGGGTTTATGCAATTTTAAAAAGCAGACACCCGCAGCACATGTATGCGATCAGCCATAAAGCTGATCTCATACATTTTCCTTCAGATGCCGTGGTCAAATGTGACCATGGCATCAGAGCACTCGAAGCGGAAGCCGCTCTTCGCTCCAGTAACAGCACTCCCGGCTGAGGTCGGGGAACCTGTTACACAACACTAATTGCCTCAAGCAGGCTTGGGTGACTATTAGAGGAATATAACAATACAGGCCACTAGGTGGCAGCACTATATTGTTATGTTGAAAATTAAATGTTCAATGGTGGCTATATAGCCATCAATGAACAAAATGGGCAATCTAATGATTTCCAGTTATAGTCACCCAGGGTGACTTAAAAAGTAACAAAAAAAGTTTAAAAAGTTTTTAAAAATATAATATATATATATATATATATATATATATATATATATATATATATATACACGTTCAAATCACCCCCTTTATTAAAATAAAAATCCTTAACCAATAAAAAATAAATATCATGGGTATCGCCGCGTGCGAAAATTCCCATAAAATTAAAATGTAACAATATAAATGGCAAATGACGTAACGGGGAAAAAACAGCCAATTTGCCATTTTTTGTCACTTCCCAATAATAGTTTTTTATAGAAAGTGATCAAAAAGTCGCACACACTTCAAATTGGTATCACTGAAAAGTACAAATCAACACGCAAAAAAATTTGCCCTCATACAGCCCTGTACACATAAGTACAAAAAGATACAAGTGTGGTATCGTTGTAACCGTACTGACCTGGAGAATGAAGACTACAGGACAATTTTACCGCATAGTGTACAATGTGATTTCCAAGTGATTGTGAGCTTATACTTTATCTCTGTGGAGGCTCCAATCCTGATTTTGGCTCACAATCACTGATGGAAAACAATGACCGAGCACTGATGTGTGAATGAGGCATAAGGCTATGCGAACAGAAAAATAAAAAAGTTAGGACTATGGGAAGGCGGGGAGTGAAAATAAAAACAAAAAATGGAAAATCTCAGGATCCTCTAGAATTAAGAGGTAGCTGCTCAATCTTCCGACACTTTGGCTCTGCTCTTCTCAGAATGGCAGCAATAAAAATCGTTGTATGTACAGTTATTAGGACAGCTCTCTCCATGTGGTACAGCACCACACAAATTGCACAGTCTCATGCAGGTACCCTCAAGCTGCAACATCTCTTTACGTCCTCACAAATGCTGCACACAATCTTCTAAGGCTACTTTACACCAGCGTTTTTACTGGATCCTGCAGGGTTCAGCAAAAACGCTTCCATTACTGATAATACAATCATCTGCATCCGTTATGACGGATCCGGTTGAATTATCTTTAACATACCCAAGACGGATCCGTCATGAACTCCATTGAAAGTCAATGAAGGACGGATCCGCTTTTTATTGTGGCAGATCGTGTCAGGAAAACAGATCTGTCCCCATTGACTTGCATTGGGGTCATGCCGGATCCTCTTGCTCCAGCATCCCAGGACGGAAAGCAAACTACAACATATTGCGGTTTGCTCTCCGGTATGGGAACGCAACTAAACGGAACAAAATGCATTTTGGAGAATTCCCATTGACAATAAATAGGCACAAAACTAAAGCGTCTTTTCTGGTATTGAGCCCCTATGATGGATCTCAATTCCAGAAAACCAAAACACCAGTGTAAGAGTAGCGTAAGTCATGATATGTTATTCCACGTGATGCACAGTAAGATACATAGTCTCTCACACAGTCTTGTTAGCTGGTCATGGTTACAGACCTATCTTTAATAAAAGCCTTGGCTGTTTCCAGGATGCACGGTCTAGACCAGGGATGCACAACTTTTTTGGTTGGGGCCACATTGTCAGCCTGAACCAATTCCAATGGCCGTAAATAAAACTTAAAGGGGTATTGCCAACTGAAATACTGTATTTTTGGCATATTGAACATAGAGTATATGCTATAAATGTCTAGTTACAGTTCTATGACTCCATTTAATAGAAGAGAGAATACATGAAAGATATATGTAAGAAGCCATAAGACATAGACCTAGATGTCTTTTACCAGATGTTTGGGGGCCGCATTTAATGGTATCGAGGGCCTCATGTGGTCCCTGGGCCGCAGGTTGTGCACCCTGGTCTAGACAGCTCATTTCATGTGACTGTTGCAGCCAATCATTGTCTGCAGTGGTCACGCACATCATGTTGACATGCCCAGTGACATGCAGATGTATGGCACGTGACTTCTGCAGTGTGTAAACAATCAGCAGCAGGAGGACAGGAAAAAGAGGTAGGTAAAACATCATTTATTTTAGCCAATCTGGGGACTTGTCCAAGATATTTAATTATCTCAGATAATTCCTTTAAGAACCTTATGCAAATAAGATCATTTAACTAAAAGTTATTTTTGCATCCACATGTTAACAATAAGTGAATCAAAGCATCCAAAGCAGAATTCGGTCCGAAGTTTAGGAAAAATTGTTTTTGACACAAATAATTTTAAAAGCAAAATACTTTAGGTTCATAGTAGGGAGGGATCATGGGCCCTATGGAGGAATCCACATGGGATTATAACATCCCTGTTGGGGGTCCCTTAATTTTATTGCTCCTCCTAAATGCTATCTACCATGTCTGGTACCATCACACAGGAGGACAGGGGCTGCTGCATACATGCCACTTTTTTATGCCACAATAGTGGTGTAAAACCTTTGGTAAATTCCTCCCACCATGGAGTCTAGATGGAAACTTTTATTTTCTGATTAACACTAGTGTTGAGCGAATCAAGCTTTGGATTCTAGATCCAAAGTCGATTCGCTCCAACCTTCATTTTAATGCTGTTTCCATACAAATTTAAAATGTATGGGCTCCAGGGAGGCAAAGTGAGTTATTCCCAAAGTCTCATGAGACTTCAGAGAATAAGTTCGGCCATTGATTTTTAAACTTTAAAACCATTTTAAAACATGGATCAGAAGTGGGCTCTGGTATCGACCAGTACCTCGGTACAAAAGAAGTCTTTGGATCCATGTTGTAAAATGGTTTTAAAGTTTAAAAATCAAATCCCAGTTATTTACCAAGTCCCGCGAGACTTTGGGAATAACTAATTTTCCTCGCACAGCATTCAAATGAAGTTTTGAATGAAGTAACCTGGTAGCGAAACACTTATTGTGACGTCAGTACGAGAGGCAGGTCACATACAGTACATGGATGAGCGCATCAGCATGCATCAATATTAGGCTAAGGTCACACTTCATATATTTGGTCAGTTATAGGTCCAAAAGAAAGAACATGTGCAGATCTTTTTCATGATATGTTATTAGCTCCTGATTTTGGCTCACCATATAGTAACTGCTGGAATTAACTGACCAGATAACTGAAGTATGAACTCAACCTTAAAGGTCAATGTTTGCATCAGGTCTGATGTGCTTAACCGTGCAGTGGCCCAAGAGTCTACTGTTGAGTAACGGAGTGGTCTCATTTTACACCGTCTGCTGTTTCCACATCGATTGCTAGTTAACCTGTTAGCCATTGATTCTACTAAATTGTGACCTACTGGTCTCATTTCACTGTTTGTGAGGTGTCAACATTGATTGATAGATAAGGTATTGTGTTATCCACTCATTCTACTATAGAGTGAAAGAGCAGTCTCATTTGCACCATCTGCTGTTTACACATAGATTGCTAGAGACCCTGAGTATCAGCAGAACGTTTGTGTTGACTTCTATATTTATTTTTTCCTTTTATGATCAATCAGAAAAACACAAAGAAAAACGTATCATAAAATCACTTTTATTGCAGCTGTCAATCACAGCTGAAGGTGCTCAGGGCGGTGTCATACGACTGGTTCCCAGGCCGCGCGCTCATCTTCCTAACTGTCACGCCCCTTTCACCCAGACGGCCTGCCCAGTGTCTTCTGCTTGTCCTCCTCCTCAAGTAGCCAAATCCGCGCCTGCGCCGAGGATCCGGCAGTCCGCGCCTGCGCACTGGTTTCCCGATTACTGGCACAAGCATCGGGTATCCTATGCACAGGCGCGGGCCCATACAGCGATACTCCTGCAAGCGCTGCATAGGAGGGCTGTTCAGAGCGAACTGCTGGATCCTCGGCGCAGGCGCGGGATTTGGCTACTTGAGGAGGAGGACAAGCAGAAGACACTAGGCGGGCCGTCTGGGTTAAAAGGGCGGACAGTTAGGAAGATGAGCGCGCGGCCTGGGCACCGGCCATTGTGACGCCGCCCTGAGCACCTTCAGCTGTGATTGACAGCTGCAATAAAAGTGATTTTATGAAGATAGGTAAGCAGTACAGCAATGGGGTAAGAGGCTTTTTAATGGGAGGGCAATTTAGCACAGGAAGATGTGAGTGATGAAAAATGTGGTTTGGGGGTGAAAGACTCACTTTAAGTATCTGCCATCACACAGTCCATATTTGGTCAGTAATTGATCAGTATTTGTAAGTAGAGATGTTGCGAATAGAGATGAGCGAACATTTAAAAAAAGTCCGTTGTTCGGGGTTCGGGTGGTGGTTAATTGCGCATCCCGTTATGGATTCCACAATAGCGCATATGGAATCCATAAGGCGGCTGCCACCAACCCGAACTGTAGACCAGCTGAAGGACCTGGCGTGACGTCACTGTCATGTGATCAGTGCAGGCGGTGTGGCTCAGCACGGATTTGATCCCGCAGATGTTCACGAATGGGCGAACCGGGCAAACCTCCATAGACTTCAATAGGCAGGAAAATTTTAAAACCCACAGGGACTCTTTCTGTCACAATAGCGATGGAAAAGTTGTTTCAAGGGACTAACACCTGGACTGTGGCATGCCGGAGGGGATCCATGGCAAAACTCCCATGGAAAATTACGTACTTGTCGGGTTTTGATCCATAAAGGGCATAAATCACCTAACATTCCTAAATTGTTTGGAATAACGTGCTTTAAAACATCCAGTGTGTGTATACGATCAGGTATGATGTTGGATCGATTAGGTAGTGTAAGGGTTACGCCCGCTTCACAGTGACAGACCTAACTCTGACAGACCAAAATCCCCGTTTAACGCACCGCAAACAACCGCAAACAGTCCATTTGCACAACTGCAAACTCCCCATTTGCACAAGGTTGGATACCAAGCTAGCCATGTCCTGTTCCTTGTCCTCACTGACGTCATTGAAGGTCTCTTCCTCCACCCAGCCACGTACAACACCAAGGGTCCCCGAAAGGTGACAAGCCCCTGGGACGCCTTCTGTGGTTGGTCTTCCACCTCCTTAAAGCCACCTTCCTCCTCTGACTCCTCTTCTTCAGACTACTCTCTCTGCGTTGCTGCAGGTCCAGCCGTCGATGACGACAAGGCTGCTTCTGGTGGTGATGGTGACCACAACACTTGCTCTTCATGCTCATCTACGGCCTGATCCAGCACTCTTCCCAGGGCACGCTCCAGAAAAACGCATATGGGATGAGGTCGATGATGTTGCCTTGGGTTTGATTGACCAGGTTTGTCACCTCCGCAAAAGGACGCATGAGGCTACAGCCATTGTGCGTGAGCGTTCAGTAACGTGGCCAAAAATACCCAGCTCCGCAGAGGCTGTCCTCTTTTTAAAATAAAAAAATCTGTTCTTAATAGTTTAATCTCTGTTTTGTCCCCTATCAGGGGCCGAGTATGGAATAGATTTTAGGAACCGGGAGATGGAAAAAGATGGTTGGTCGGTCCTCTTCCTTCCAATTTGGGGCACTGCGCGTGCGCCGTGCAATGTACTGTGCCAGCCTATATGAGTGGTGTGTTAAGTAGTACTATTCCTATCAGTTTAGTCATGTCACGTCCCCTATCAGGGACGTGTATCGAATAGATTTTAGTAACTGACAGATGGAAAAAGATGATTCCAATTTGGGACACTCTGCATAGGCCGCGCAATGTACTGTGCCACCAATACAAATAGTGTGAACTACTATTCTTACCATTTTAATCTTTGTTAAGTCACCTTTCAGGGGACGTGTATTGAACTGAATCCTTCCATGGGGAGATATAGAAAAAAGCTTGCTCTGTCCGCTTCGTTTGATCTCTGGGTCACTGCGCGTGCGCCGTGCAATGTACTGTGACACCCTATATGAGTGGGCGCAGTGGGCACAGTACAGTCTGTGGGCCTGACACACACTGGCAGGCAACTGCAATTATATTAAAGGGTAAAAATTAAATGACTTTTTTATCTGCAAGGTACTGTGCCACCCTATATGAGTGGTGTGCACACAGTACAGTCTGTGGGCCTGCGGCCTCTCACACACGGGCAAGCAACTGCAATATATATATATATATATATATAGCAAGAAGAATAGAGCAGCACTCCAAGGTAGATAAAAACAAAAGTCTTACTTTATTCACCCAAGGCATGGCAACGTTCCAGCTCCTGTACCGGAGCCTTCGGTACAGGAGCTGAAACGTTGCCATGCCTTGGGTGAATAAAGTAAGACTTTGTTTTATCTACTTGGAGTGCTGCTCTATTTTTCTTGCTATATACATTTTGGAGTGGTTTTCCATTTTGGAGCTTTGCACCCAGCCACTTACAGGTGGTGCTGCCTCATTTTTATATATATATATATATATATATATATATATATATATATATATATATATATATATAAAAAATAAATAAAAGCAGACTGATGTACCAGCCCTAAAAGGGATTTTTGGAGTGCTGTCAGGACGCTGTCCTTACAGCAGATGTCCCCTTTCACACGAGCGAGTTTTCTGCGCGGGTGCAATGCATGACGTGAACGCATAGCATCCGCACTGAATCCTGACCAATTCATTTCAATGGGTCTGTGTACATGAGCGTTTTTGTTTCACACATCACTTATATCACACATCGCAGCATGTTCTATATTCTGCGTTTTCACGCAGCCCTAGACCCATAGAAGTGAATGGGGCTGCGTGAAAGCGCATTGCATCCGCAAGAAAGTGTGGGTACGTTGCGTTTTCACTGATGGTTGCTAGGAGATGTTGTTTGTAAACCTTCAGTTTTTATCATGCAGGAGAAAACGCATCAAAACGCATTGCACCCGCGTGGAAAAACTGAACAACTGAATTCTATCGCAGGCAAAACTGAATGGCTTTGCCTGTGAAATCACACAGTTTTCACTAAACACATCCGCAACATATCCGGACCTAAGGCCCCATTCACACATCCGCAATTTTATCCGCATCCATTCCGCTATTCTGCGGAATATATGCGGACCCATTCGATGTGAATGGTGCCGGACATGATGCGGAGAGCACACTATCTCCTCTCTGCTTCCGCATTTGCGGAGCCGCGCCCCGAACTTCCGGGTTTCGGCCCCGAAACATCCGGCTGCGGCTCAGCAAAGATAGAGCATGTCCTATTTTTGTCCGTAGCCAGCAGACAAGAATAGACATCTCTATGGGGAGTGGCGGCATGGTGTGTTGTGGATCCGCAACACACTACGGATGTGTGAATGTGGCCTAATCCGGACACGCTCGTGTGAAAGAGGCCGATGAGTCTTTGAGGACTGGAGTGGACACAGAACACTGGACTAGCTAACGCTTTCCTATTAATTCAGCAGCAGCAGCACTCTCCCTGCTCTAACTAACACTTCAGCTTCAGAATGAATCTAAGATCGATGCTGTCCTTGCTTTTTGATAGGAGGTGGCAGGGTCTGGGAGGGAGGGTATGCTGATTGGCTGGAATATGTCTGCTGACTGTGAGGTACAGGGTCAAAGTTTGCTCAATGATAAAGTATAGGGGTGTGGGAATTGCTCTGGTAGACAGCGGTGCGGGTGCAGTATAGAGGCAAAGGGAGTGCAGGTAGTGCAGCAAACAGTGTTTTATTTCAAACTTGCAAAAACAAAACTCAAAAACAGTCACTTAGTGTTACTTCACACATTTGGCAAAACGTGAGGCAAAACAAAAGTCCAAGACGGATCAAATCACCTGTGTGGTTTAGGTGCGTGTTCGCACCTGGCTGTCAGCCCAGCCGCAGGAAAGTCCAACCTCAGGCTTCCAGGCAGACTGCACGCCTCTTTGCAAGCTCTTGCAAGCTCTTGCATTACCAGCAGCTCCAGGACAAACTTCCTCCCACCTGCTGAGGTGGCTGCCTTTTAAAGACCCGGAAAAAGTACGGCTTGGACTGTGGGAATAGTCTCCCACCCAGCACTTGACTATTCCCAACAAGAGCCGGCCCGGATCGGCTTTGTAGCCATACTAAATATCAATGTGTCAAACAGCACTAGCTGCTGCTGACACAAAAATCCGGCTCTTATCTCACCGAGGCCAGGAACCTCGGTGACACATACCTCCGTCGACGATGGAACCTTGCGTCCTCTTACAGGGGTGAATCGAACATCGCATATGTTCGTCCGAATAGTTCGGGACATCTCTACTGTCTGCTCCTCTCTTAGATCACTATCACCAATCTCATGACCATGTCTCTGACCACTCACAATACCTGCCCCCACACAACTCTCATCGTCACTACTTGCACGTCTACAGGAGAAAGCAGTGGATCTCTCCTCCAAATCTGGGCAGTAGCTGCTGACTGTCTTTAATAAGATTGTCGTCGCTGAAAAACAGAGCAGAACCGGCAGCATACAATACTTCTTGAGCTGAAGGAGCATAAAAGAAATAGGCAGGTTTAGGACAGGTAAGGGCTCAGAGCTTTTAGGTCATGCCATCTAAGTGTGGTGTCAGACAAGATCATGTTGAAGACCGAGTCAAACATTTGAGTTGGATTGCTGGTTAAAACATGACCACTGGTTGACAATAGCAGCTGGGGCCTGTTGCTTCGGATGCTACCAACCCTCCTTCTTCTGCTGCTACTTCTGCTGGCTCCAAGAACATTTTTGCCACTGCCCATTCCTTCAGAGGACCCTGGCACCTGTCTGTTGGACAAACTGTACAGTAACAGTAACTGTAAATGTAAAATAAGTTATTTAATGTCAATGTGGACACTGCAGTAGTAGTATTATTTACCCCAATTTGAGAATCAAAGCCTAATGAATTGCTTATCTAACAAACAAGGTGGACACCACAATAAAAGTTAAATTACACAGCATATTTACCTTAATTTGATGATCAAGTCCTAATTGAATTACTTATCTATAGAACAGATAGTATGTCAGAATGGGGTATTAGGATTTTATATCACAAGAACTGGCTACTTGCTGATTAGCTGCACTGCATTATGCTGATATCTTGTTCCAGGGTTTCTTACTTTCACTTTGTAACACATGTCACCACCATTTTAAGAAAAAATTGATTAATTGCCATGAAGCATCAGGGAATTCAGATTTATTGCTAATCAAATTTTTCTTAAACTTCGGATTGAATTCCACTTGAATTCCACTTCGAATGCTTTGACTCGTTCAACACTTGTCTTGAGCAACTATAGGGCCCTGCTGGTATCATCTGACTCTGTATCTTAAATTTAGAATTCTAGAGGGTTATAATAGGATCCTAGACTTGTTTTTACGTCAGCTAATTGAAGGTTTAGTTTGGTTTTATGATAGTGTTCTTCCAAGCACATTAAAGTTTCCACCCACAATACTTCTCTCAGCATTTTAGCTTCTCCTTAGACATTCTCTTATGATCCCAAATCACAGTGCCTTTTAGATCTTGTCTAGACCAAGAAAGTCTTTTGTTTACAGTTCCTCTATAATACAAAATTATCATAATTTAAATTTGTGATAAACTTTGGGAATGCAGTTCTGCACCCAACATCAATTTAAATATCACATCTGATATGGCAGGTAACAGACATGTGGCGCAGAGGGGAAGGAAGGGGAGTTAAGGAGGAGTGGTGACCCCTAACTCACCTAGCACTGGCACCTGGCTGCCCTGACGTCCCTAGACGGGCTGCAAACCCATAGGCCGATCATGTGCCTTGTCCCTGGCTTACCCTGAAATAAGACCTAGGTAGTGAGTAGGGCGGTGGGAGCACTAGTTCTCACCACTGACCTCTAGGGTAACAACTGGGAAATGACAAACAAAACAAACAACCCGACAGCACCAGTTCCAACAGCTCCACAGCAACTCCAACTCCACCAGAGATCAGAATAGAAGATCTGGAAAGAAGGTCTATATCTGGCAACAAGGGAAGCAGAAATGGAGAATGTATAGTAGCTGGGAGTGGCTGACAGAGAACAGATGATAGGAAAAGCTACAGATTCTTAAATGGGACAAAAAGGATTGCAAACCTAAATAGGAAAACCTGGACTAGAATTTATTTCCACCACTAGGACATGGTGCAATCTCTTGAAACATAGCGAGTAGCCACCCGCTGCGACCTTCTGATCCCAGACAAAAACAGGGTCAGTGATAGGTCGTGACACCCTCGTAACATTAAATTTATATGGATTCATTTGTATTCTGATAAATTAAATTTTCTTAATCCCTGAAAAGGAAATTGCAATTTCACATCAGCACCTTAATGTACACACAGTCATAGAAGTTGCAGAAAAAAATTGTTCAAAGTAAAAGAAATATCGTGAGTTTAGTACTTTTTCATGAGTGTCACATACTGTACAGTGACCTTTACACTTGCAACTAACTTAAAGGGGTATTCTGGTTGGTTGACGTTATCCCCTATTAGATCAGGGGAAGCCTATTGCTGGGACCACTACCAATCATGAAAACGAGGGCCCTGTACTCCCTGCAGCACCAAAGAACAGAGCAGCCGGTTGCACGTGTGTGGCTGCATTCGGCTATATTCAGAATTCCCATAAATAGAGAAGAGCATTCATACAGATGTTCGACCAGCCACTCTGTTCATTTCACAGGGGCTGCAGGGTGTACTGGGCACCCGCTCTCAAGATCGATGGGGGTTGCAGCAATAGTATCCCCGACTAATCTAATAGTTATCTATGTATAGGGGATAATTCAACCTGCTGGAATACCTCTTTACGATTACAGCATTGAACATTCTGTTCTCTAATACAATAAATGGGTGTTAAATTAGGCTACTTTCACACTGCCGTTTCTGGGTCCACTTGTGAGATCCGTTTCAGGGCTCTCACAAGAGCTCCTAAATGGATCAAATTAGCCCCAATGCATTCTGAATGGATAAGTATCTGTTCAGAATGCATCAGTTTGGCCCCATTCCACCTCCATTCCACTCTGGAGGCGGACACCAAAACGCTGCAAGCGATGCAGAGCCAAACTGATCCGTCCTGACTTACAATGTAAGTCAATGGGGACGGATCCATTTTCATTGACACAATATGGTGCAATTGAAAACGGATCCGTCCCCATTGACTTTCAATGGTGTTCAGGACAGATCTGTTTTGACTTTGTTCATGATAATGCAAACGGTTCCGTTCTGAACGGATACAAGCGTTTGCATTATAGGCGTGGATCCTTCTGTGAAGATACATGACAGATCTGCACCAGACGCAGATGTGAAAGTAGCCTTTAATCTACAACATTTTATTTTGTCCGATTATTATAATTATCATATTTTTTGTTTCTAGAACAACATTGTCTGGTACTGTAATACTTTTGGAATGTAAAAGATTGTTATAGCAACCATTAAAGACAGACAAAGAATTAATTTTCTATTATAGTTGCTTCACCTAATCATATTGCACAGAAGGGCAGACTGACCTGTAAAGGTGTTCAATTAAAGCTGCCAGGGTAGTCTTGCTCAGTGCTGGAAGTGTATCAATTAAAGTTTTGTACATTATCACCCGGTCCTGATCATTCTGAATATCTGGGACAGAGTGAAAAAAAAAGACAACTGACTTTACATTTCTATTATAGTCCACTATGTTAAGGAGAAATAGTATTTATCAGCTCCTCTCAAGTCATCTGATCACATAATCCACACTAAGCTTACTTATTAATGAGTACAAACTATAGATTGTTACATAAATGAAAGCAAATATTTCATTTTATTTTGACGTCCATCCAATGTGGCTGTTGTAGATTAAATGTATGAAAGAACATCAATCTAATAATACACCAATTGGCTATTAAAACCACCTGCCTAATTTTGTGCAGATGGTCCTTTTGCCATCAAGAAGCTCTCACCCATTAAGTCATGGATTCCAGATCTGTGATGGCAGCAGTCCCTTTTAAATCCTGTAAATTGTGAATTAGGTCCTCCGTGGATCAAAGTTATTTCTAGCATCTCTCACAGATACCCTATCAGATTGAGGTCTAGAAAAGTTGGAGGCCCAGTCGCTAACCTAAACTCTTTGTCATGCTACTCAAAACAATCCTGAACAATTTTTGCAGCCTGGCAGGGCTCCTTATCCTGTTGAAAGAGGCCAATGTGATAAGTAAATAGTGTTGCGAAGAAGGAGTGTACTTGGTCTGCAACAATTTTGTAAAGTAACATTTACACATGCAGAAGCAAACATGATTCATCTAACCACCTTCTTCCATTGCTCCATGGTCCAAATCTACTGCTCACTTTGGCCTGGAATGTCCATGTCCCCGTCTCTGATTTACTGGTGAGCCTTCTTTGAACCATGTTTGTTAGGTAATAACCACTGCATACTGGGAAATTACACTAGTCCTGCTGTTTTGAAGAAGTTCTGTCCTGTTGTCTAGCCATTTACCGTATTTTTCGGACTATAAGACCAAATTTTGTTAACCAAAAAATGGGGGAAAAGTGGCAGTGTCATTATGAAAGTGGTCATTAGCATGAGAGAGGTGAGGGGAGGTAGGGGAGCCCTGGCTTTACCTACCTCCCTGGTCTTCTTCTGGGTCTTATTGTGGTGTCTGACAGCTCACAGCGGTAGGAGGTAGTGCATGTAGGCAAGCACTATGACCTGTGTGCCGTTAGGTCACAGTACACAGTGGGACCCAAAATTGATGGAGTGGTGATTCCTGGATATGTGTCAACATTCAGAGTAAATCACCAAATAGCCACAAAGGGACACGCAATAAAAATTCCAAAGCTTTATTAGTTGATAAAAAGACCAACAACATATATATATATATATATATATATATATATATATATATATATATATATATATTATATATATAATGTCAATATCAAAAATATATGGCGGCAGTAGAAATGGTAGCCAAGATATGTGGCTCCCTCCCGTGCATAGAAGGCCATGATTATATCTCCCATATAGGGTAAAAAGAACTCTATAGCAGTGCTGATTAAGATAACACTCTCTATATAAGATGTACAAGCAAACAATGCCTAACTATACTAGCCAAATGGGCAATTATGACATACAATACAGCTACAAGGCACATTATTTCACAATTGGTATACCTGAGGGACACTTGAAAAGGAAGACAAGGGCTTCTAGCTGAGGAGAGCCCACCCCGATATACGCTTCGCTCCGCCCTGAGAAAGCGGAGCGAAACGTATTTTGGGGTGGGCTCTCTCAGCTAGAAGTCCGTGTCTTCCTTTCAAGTGTCCCTCAGGTATACCAATTGTGGAATAATGTGCCTTGTAGCTGTATTGTATGTGCATAATTACCCATTTGGCTAGTATAGTTAGGCATTGTTTTGCTTTTACATCTTATATAGAAAATGTTATCTAAATCAGCACTGTGATATGGTTCTTTTCATGGGAGATATAATCTAATTTATTTTATGTTTTTTCAAAAGTATGATCTGAGATCTGATGGGTGCTGGGGTGCCATCTAAATCTGAGTGGGCTGGGGTGTCAGAACAGAGACTGATAGGATCTGATTGGGGGTCTGATCTGAGTCTGAAGGGGTGGGGGTCTAACGGGGGCTGATCTAAGGCTGATGGGTATTGGGGGTTCGATCTGAGGCTGATTGGGGCTTGGAGATCTGATCTGCGGCTGATAGGGTCTGGATTGATGATCTAATCTGAGTCTGATGGGGGCTGACGGTCTGATTGGGGCTGATCTGAGGCTGATGGGGGCTGTAGGATCCCATTTGAGGCTTATTGGGGTTGGGGTGGGGTCTGATCTGAGTCTGATGGGGGCTGGGGCCTCTGATGGGGGTTGTTCTGAGGCTGATGGAAGCTGAGTGGTCTCATGGGAGGCTGATCTGAAGCTAATGGAGGCTGGGGATTCAGATGTGAGGCTGAGGGAGGCTGGGGGTCTGATCTGAAGATGATTGAGGTTGAGGGGTCTGACTTGGGGGTCTTAGAGTCCCAAAAAATGGTAAATGCCCTTTTTTTCTGCCTCTAACACATCAACTTCAATAATGAAGCTGCCTAATATATCCCACCGCTTTACTGATGCCATTGTAACAAATGTATATGTATATATGACAAAACTCAGAATAAAGTGAAAAAATAAAGTTTATTAAAGCGGTTGTGCCAAGTTTGCAAGTTATTCCTTATCCACAGGATTGAGGATAACTAGCTTATTTCTGGGGCTTTGACTACTGGGACCCCTACAGATCCTCAAAAATGGGGGTCCTATTCTTCCCATCTGATGGAGCGACAGGTCAGGCATGTGCCCCATTGATTTATTTTTGTCTATTGGAGCACTAGAGATAGCCAAGCAAAGTGCTTGGCTTTTCCGGTGCTCTTATACAGAATAAATGGAATGGCAGGGCACATGCCCAACCTGGTGCTCCATCAGATCAGGGAAACAGAACCCTATTCTAGGAATTGGGGATTCCAGCTGTTACAAAGGATATAACTTTGCAAACTTTGCACAACTGCTTTAAGTTTCACAGAATACTGAACAAAGATGTAAGTTCAAAGGATCTCTACATGTACATGATATACATACATTCCACATATTAAAGAACAATATAATCACTAGAGATGAGCGAAATTTTCAAAATTCGAATGGCCTTTTCACCGAATTTTTCAGAATTATGCTAAAAATGGCATATTTCCGGCTGCTGAGAGCCATTATAGTGGTGTAGAACACTGTGTCTTGCAGTAACATGCATATGGAGTCTGCTTTGGTAGTGAATCAATGCTGTGAGTCCATATGACATTCAGATGACTGGCGTCACACTTAGAATCACTGTACACTTCACATATTTCGGCAGTCATGGGGCCAAAACTGACCAAATAACTCAAGTATGAACTCAGCCTTACAGGTCAATGTTAGTGTCAATAAGAAGAGCACTCCTTTTACACCGTCGTCAGCTGATTCCACATAGATGTAAACAGAACCTGTTCTATTAAACGCTTATAAAAGTAGTGCCCCCTGACAGAGTGGAGACGGTGTCAGCAGTAAGCTTGTGTTGACATCCATGATTATTTTGCCCTTCCTCTGTTCCGTCAGAACAATAATCCCCCAAAAAGTGGATCTTGTCTGTTGAGCATTTGCCTTCACTCGGTCATCATTTGGCCAGTAATCCATCAGTATTGCTAATGCCAATGGGAACAGCATGAGAAGTCCTCAGAGGGGCCCTATGACAGAGTCTAGAGGTGGCGGCAGCATGAAGAGGCCACAGAGTGGTAGAATGACAGATTGTGGAGGTGGCAGCAGCATCAGGAGGTCACAGAGTGGAGCGACGGCGAGAGATTGCAGAGGTGGCATTAGCATGAGGAGGCCACAGAGTGGCGCGGCGACGAGACGTTATGGAGGTGTTAGCAGCATTAGGAAGCCACAAAGTGGCACGACAACGAGAGATTGCGGAGGTGGCAGGAGCTTCAGGAGGCCACAGAGTGGCCGTTTCATCTATTCATTGATAGGGAATATGGGAAAGAACAGAATTTTAAAATTTCTCAACTTTATTAAGTGTTGCTTAAAATACGATTTAATAATACATGTTCCCTGGCACAAAAGGCTTGACAGGAGAGAATCATCCAGTCTTCTGTTTATTCGACTACATGGTTGCGATGGAGAAAGCATTAGAAAAAACGATTTCTCTCCACCTGGAGACAAATCTTGTCAAGATTGATGAAAGTGCGGTATCAGCTGCTCATCGAGCCAGATACTTCTGGGGGAACCTTCCTGGCATAAACAGGCCTCTAGTAGCTACAGACAATGAGAAGACAAAGCTTCAAGATTGTTTGGAGCCCGGAAGAGTTGCGAAGTTCATCAAGATTCAAATGATAACTAATGGCCCCTGATCTTTACGTCAGGGAAAACATCACAAGTTCCCAGTCATGATGGATGGGAAGGAGGACACCCTGTGGTGCACAGAGATGGAGAGGGTCTTCGGATTTCTCCTCCCCCACTATACGGACGTCTCAGAAATAAAACGCTGCTCCTGACAGCAACTCCTGGGAAGTACAGAGAGCATCCCGGTCATCCGGCATCTAATTGACCAGTTGAAGGATTATTTTGAAAGTGTGTGGAAGCCATACAGGTCCTCCATGCTGCAGATTTATCATGGAGACAACAGATTTTATAATATTTCGTTATTATATAAAGAAAAATTAAAATAAAAAATGAAGCCCCTTTGTCACCTGGCTCCGAGGTGCGATCAGCTATATCATCATTATCGAGTACTGTCTGCAAGTCACTGATGTCCTCCTCAACCGTCTCTGGGTCAGTAGCCTGACCGCTTGCAACAACAGCTCCCACGCCACTCTCCTCATCGCTACTTACCCATCTGCTGGAGGAAAGGACAGAGGCAGGTTTAGGACAGATGAGGGCACAGGGCCTGCATCCGGGCCATGCCAACTAAGGGTTGTGTCTGACAGACCCACTGACTCTTGGCTGGGGTGTCTGATGTGACTTGCGACAAAGTCAAAGATACAGTCAACTATTCAAGAACCGCTGGGTTGCTGGTCACGACACGACCGCTAGCTGACATTGGGAGCTCAGGCCTCGCGAATTGAGTCCTGCTGCCATGGCCCCTCACTCTGCTGCAACCTCTGCCTGTGCCAGCGACATTTACGCCTCTGCCACTCCCTGTGCAGGGCCTGGCACTTCTCTGTCTGACATACTGTTAGATCAAATAATCAAATGTTAGATCAAATATTTTTATTTCGCACTAATACACGGCAAACAGGGCTTCAGAATATATTACTGCACCACAGAACGTCAAAAGACCCTATTTATTTCTACTTTTACACAAAAGGCTTTTCAACAGATAAATGGATAAATGCAATGCTGGACGTCAAATCAAATTTTATTTCGCCACTAATACACTGCAAACAGGGCTTCAGAATATGTCACTGCACCGCGGAACGTCAATTAGGCCCAAATTGTTTTCTACTTTTACACAACATGCTTTTCAATAGAGAAGTACAATGCTGGGTGGCGAATATATTTTTATTTCACCACTAATATACTGCAATCAGGGCTTTAGAATATATCACTGCACCGCAGAGTGTCATTTAGGCTCAATTTTTTTCCACTTTTACACAACAGGCTTTTCAACAGAGAAGTACAATGCTGGACGGCGAATAAATTTTTATTTCGCCTCTAATACACTGCAAACAGGGCTTCAGAATATATCACTGCACCACAGAACGTCAATTAGGCCCAAATTTTTTTCTACTTTTACACAACAGACTTTTCAACAGATATATGCAACGCTGGACAGCAAATATATTTTTATTTTGCCACTAATACACGGCAAACAGGGTTTCAGAATATATCACTGCACCGCAGAACATCAATTAGGCCTAAATGTTGTTCTACTTTCCAGAACAGGATTTTCAACAGAGAAGTACAACGCTGGACGGCGAATCTATTTTTATTTTGCCACTAATACACGGCAAACAGGGCTTCAGAATATATCACTGCACCGCAAAACATCAATTAGGCCCAAATTTTTTCTACTTTTACACAACAGGCTTTTCAACAGAAAAGCACAATGCTGGACGGCGAATATGTTTTTATTTCACCACTAATACACTGCAAGCAGGGCGCTTTAGAATATATTACTGCTCCGCAGAACGACAATTAGGCTCAACTTTTTTCTACTTTTACACAACAGGCTTTTCAACAGATATATGCAATGCTGGACGGCGAATATATTTTTATTTCGCCACTAATACTCGGCAAACAGGGCTTCAGAATATATCACTGCACCTCAGAATGTCAATTAGGCCCAAATGTTGTTCTACTTTTCACAACAGGCTTTTCAACAGAGAAGTGCAACACTGGACGGCGAATATATTTTTATTTCTCCGCTAATACATGGCAAACAGGGCTTCAGAATAGATCACTGCACTGCAGAATGTCAATTTGGGCCAAATTTTTTCTACTTTTTCACGACAGGCTTTTCAACAGATATATGCAACGATGAACGCCGAATATATTTTTATTTCGCCATTAATACACGGCACAATATACCACAGCACCGCAGAACATCAATTAGGCCCACATTTTTTTCTACTTTTCACGACAGGCTTTTCAACAGATATATGCAACTCTGGCCAGCGAATATATTTTTATTTTGCCACTAATACACAGAAAACAGGGTTTCAGAATATATCACTGCACTGCAAAATGGCAATTAGGCCCAAATTTTGTTTCACTTTTACACAACAGGCTTTTCGACTAAATAGGCCCCTAAACGCTTTCACCACAAATAACTGCAACAGTGAAGTGTGAATATATTTTTCTTTTGTACTGAAATAGGCCACTAAACGCTTTTAACACATATAACTCCAGAAGTGAACTGGGTATATATTTTTCGCCATATCAGCATGGCTTCATGAGGGATCGGTCATGTCAAGCTAATTTAATCAGTTTCTATGAGGAGGTAAGTTCTAGACTTCTCCAAAGCATTTGACACTGTACTGCATAAAAGGTTAATATATAAAATGAGAATGCCGGACTGGGAGAAAATGTCTGTATGTGTTAACTGGCTCAATAATAGAAAACAGAGGTTATTAATGGTACACACTGAAATTGGGTCACTGTCACTAGTGGAGTACCTCAGGGATCAGTACTGGGCCCTATCCTCTTCAATATATTTTAATTAATGATCTTGTAGAAGGCTTGCACAGTAAAATATCAATTTTTGCAGATGACACTAAACTGTGTAAAGTAATAGACACAGAAGAGGACAGTATACTGCTACAGAGGGATCTGGATAGATTGGAGGCTTGGGCAGAGAAGTAGCAGATGAGGCAGATGAGATTTTTTTCCTTAAGTGGGGAAAATTGGCTTCTACCTCACAGTTTCTTTTTTGCCTTCCTCTGGATCAACTTGCAGGATAACATAGTAACATAGTATATAAGGCCGAAAAAATCATTTGTCCATCCAGTTCGGCCTGTTATCCTGCAAGTTGTTCCAGAGGAAGACAGTCCTGAGGATAAATAGATGATGGGAGAGATCTATGTACTGACCCCTGATATATTTATACATAGTTATTAGATCTCCCCTCAGTCATCTTTTTTCTAAAGTAAATAACCCTAATTTTGATAATCTTTTAGAGTACTGTAGCTGCCCCATTCCAGTTATTACTTTAGTTGTCCTTCTCTGAACCCTCTCCAGCTCTGCTATGTCCGCCTTGTTCACAAGAGCCCAGAACTGTACACAGTACTCCATGTGTGGTCTGACTAGCGATTTGTAAACTGGTAGGACTATGTTCTCATCACAGGCGTCTATGCCCCTTTTGATGCAACCCATTATCTTATTGGCCTTGGCAGTAGCTGCCTGACACTGGTTTTTGCAGCTTAGTTTGCTGTTTATTAAAATTCCTAGATCCTTTTCCATGTCAGTATTTTACCATTTAGTATGTACGGAGGACTTGCATTATTCCTTCCCATGTGCATAACTTTACATTTGTCAGTGTTAAACCTCATCTGCCACTTCTCTGCCCAAGCCTCCAATCTATCCAGCTCCCTCTGTAGGAGTATATTGTCCTCTTCAGTGTTAATTGCTTTACACAGTTTAGTGTCATGTCATATCAAATGTATTGTACTATCATGCAGTAATTCCCTTTAACAGGCTGGCAGTGTCATTTACCTTTATTTGCACCTAAGTGATGCTGGCACCACTTTTATATATCATATTCAAGTGAAGTGTGCAGTGATTCTAAGAGTGACGCCTGTCCTCTGCATGTCATACGACCTCACAATATTTTTCACTACCAAAGCAGACTCCTATGCATGTTACTGCAAGGTACAGTGTTCTATACCACTATAAAGGCTCCTAGCAGCGTCGCAAATATGTTTGGATCGAATCAAATTTTTCCCGAAAAATTCGGCGAACTGGCGAATCGAATTTTGAAAAATTCGCTCATCTCTAATGGCCACTGTTGATAGCTTTTGTAACATTCAGTTAATTAATGTAAAGCCTATTTCATATGGCAGTGTCTGTGATGAGATCCGTGTCAAGGTGGTCAGTGGTTCATCTGTCAAGATATCCTTGTTTGGTCTATGTATTAGGTATTTGCCCTTCGTGTCATGCATATTCCCGTATGATGCTATATTAAAAATGTATTTCCAGAACATTTCCTACTAGTGGGCTATGAAAATCACTGACAGAACACAGATGCCATCCTTGTTGTGTCAGTGTTTTTCATTGCCCTATAGCCTTCAATGGGCATTGTTGGTCTGGATCGCATACCAAAGAAGTGCATGTACCTCTGGTTTTGCCACTGACCTATGTACGGTCAGACGAAAATCATGGATGTGTAAATAAACTCAATGGGCACAAGTACTCTACTCTGCAAAGATGAAATATCTGGAGATGCAAGAATATTTCTTCAGAGAGCTTATAGAAAAGTGAAAATTAACGTCTATAAAGAGGTATCACTGTGGTCTATTGCCAATTTTCTAGGACTTATGCAGTCATTTAATACTCAAAACTGATCTTGAACCATTCTTGTGGTGCTGACCTCTAATGTTCCTTCATGTTTGCAAAGTATACATGGTATCACAACATTACATGATCACAACAACCAATGACCTCTATGATACATGATATTAGCATGGAGGAAATGATACTGTGGTGGGTGTTCATTGCCCATCGATTTCATGTGATGTCCCATGGATGCCACTTCTTCATGCATATTTTGTAAATAGAAAAGTCAATCTTTGACCAGAAATATCATGCAGCATGCACTTCCATGACATGCATGCAAATGATGGCTGGCACCACTGACAAGGTAAACCCTAGTGCTGGTGTGTACACAGTAGACCATATTTACAATAATGTAATCATTTGCATTGCAGGTGTTAAAATAATTACTGCAGCATGCACCTCTGTGAGAGATTTGGATATTAGTGAATTGATTTGGATAGCAATTTTCAGATTCACTAGTACATGCCAAAGAAAACAATGGTAGAACCAATTTGCCCAATATCTTATTACATTTATTAAAATGTTGATAATACATTCTAATAGGTAGGAATTGCAATCCATAACACAAGAATCACTCCTTTCTGTTTCCACTAAGTAATTACAATTACAATATTATAAGGAATTATTTTTGGTACAGATATATAGTAATCTTATGTATGAAATAATAAATAAATAAATCTTTAAATTTACTGATTTTTTTCCATCATTAAAATGATTTGACTAAAAAGAAAATGGTTTATTAACAAAAAAAGAATTAATGAGCGAGAAGGCTACAAATCTCATGTGAATCAATATGTAAGCAGTAATGAATTCAACAATTGCTGATTTTATTAACATACTGTATGTTCTTAGTGACTGCAGTAACACACATTAAAATATGTGGGTGATAAGCAAATTGATGTGAAAAAAATATCTGTTAATTATATCACATTTTGAATGTGTTTTTTTGCTCAATAAACAGTTACATAGTTAATGCGGTTGAAAAAGACATAAATCCATCAAGTTCAACCAAGGGATACTGTAGGGGGATGTGAATCACATTTTTATAGGCATTAATGTAATTTACTTTTAAAAATTCATCTAAACATTTTTTTAAACTATTCATTGTCCCTGTTGTGACCACGTCCTGATGCAGACTATTCCACAGATTCACAGTTCTTACAGTAAAGAATCTTTGACGCTTCTGGAGACTGAACTTTTTCTCCTCAAGTCAGAGGCAGTGCCCCCTTTGAGGGCATTTTACATGGAACAGTTTTTCACCATATTTTTTCTGCCCTGGTCCCTGCTCATTTACCCCTGCTTTAATCCATTGACCCCTTTCCCATCTACCCCTGAACCTAATAACCCCTGCGTTCCAGCAGCCCCTGCTGTGTTAACCCTTGCAATGCCACTATAACCCTGGTCTGTATTGTGATCCCTGGCCTGCATGTATATTAACCCTTGCAGTGCCATTTTGTTTAACCCTTGTACTCCCCATAGGGACAGTGTCTAGTTAGTTGGGTGGGCGCTGTAATGCATGTGACGTGAGTGTAATTATAGATAGTGTGTGGGGTGGAATTGGAATATTGGAATATATATTGTACTGTGTGTAGCATAGTTTAGGTGTATTGTAGTGTTGTTAATGTATTAACAACACTACAGGGTGTCCAGTGGAAGTTTTGAGGATATATTTTACGCTGATGACAGCAGTATTCTGTGATGGACTGTGGTATTTGGCTCTGTTGGCTTGGTATAATGTGCAACAATATGGTATTGCTGGCCTTGTCTTCCATCAATTTGGACCCAACTAGAAAATGAGACCACTGTTAATATTTTTCCAGGGCCACTTTAAGTTCGCAGTCTGCCCCTGAAGCCCTGATACTAACAGTCTCTTTGGACAGTTGATGTTGGGAACTTGGGATGTGTCTGGCACTTGATCTCTATAAATTATTTATATAGGTTATAATTTTAGGTGCTGCTAATTTGCAGTTTCTGAGGCTAGTAATGCTAATGAACACATCTTCTGTAGCTGAGGTAACTCTTGGTCTTCCTTTCCTGAGGTTGTCCTCACGAGAGCCAGTTTCATCATTGTGTTTGATTATTTTCATGACTGATTGGCTCATCCTCATGTACAAAGTAATGATTTTGTTTATTTTTAGTTAGTTGAAATTTTCTTGCCATCATGTGGATTTGAATTTTAGAACAGTAGTATAGGGCTAAACGCTGTATGGACCTGTGTACTAAACCTGCACCTGCACAACACAGCTGATGAACACAAGAACGGAAGAAATTCCCCAAATTAACTTTTTACAAGGCATACCTGTTAATTGAAAACCATTCCAGGTGGCTACCTCAGGAAGCCGACTGAGAGAATGTTAAGAGTATGCAAAGCAGTCATCAAAGCAAAAGAGGGCTACTTTGAACAATCCAAACTAAAACATATTCTACTTTGTTTTACATTTATTTGTTTACTGCTAAATTCCATATGTGTCCCTTCATTATTTTCATGTATTCAATATGAATCTACAAGGTAAAAAAGAAAAAGAAAACAAGCAAAACCATGGAAAGAAAAGATTTGCTCAAACTTTTGACTAGTACTATGTAAGTCGATTGGCACTTGTTTAAGAGCCCCTTCACACACAGATTTTGTCCTGGAGTTTTTGGACCAGAAAAAAACACCTAATTTGATCACCTTCTTTGTAGCACTTTTAAAGGCTTTTGTGGCTGAAATCGCTCTTGCACTTTTTGATGCAGAATGAAACGGTCTGCTTTCACACACAGTGTATTTCATTTTTATGTCATTTATTTCTTTTAAAACACTGTAGCCAGATGTTAGTTTAGGGTAATTGTCCACGGATGCTGGTTTACAAACAGAAAATCAGTACAGATTTCCATTTCCGCACCAAATTCATACTAAAAACCCTATGTATTACTTGTGGGCTCTGTTGCAGATTTGATGTGGATTTGCCGCAGATATCATTGCATTGCTAAGGGTGAAATCTGCACAAAAATTCTGAAAACATGTCAATTTCTAGACGGAGAAAAAAGCAAAGTGTACACAGAACATCTACCTCAATAAGAGGAATACCACACACGTACCTAACCTGATATGTAAAGATGATTGAAGTTTTGAAAAATTTGATTCAGCAGCTTTGCCGAAGTTTAACATGAAATTTGATTTGTTACTGAATTAATTCATCACAAATCACTATGTTAAAACCCTATTCAGCCTATCAATCAATGGGACCATTTATAACAGCCGCTTAGACAGAAGTGCACCTGTGTAACAGCCGTTATAAACATTAATGCGCCAATGCAATAAGGCCTTTTGAGTAATAAAAATAAATAAAAATATCAACTCATACACTTGCTCACTCAGTCTGCTCCTCTCTTGATTGAAAAAACCTGCCGAAGGACCTGCACTGAGCGTAATGATGTCACCGCATGCTTTCAGCATGATCGTAAAAACCCTGGGAGAGTGCAGTGACGTCATCATTGTGCTCAGTGCAGGTATTTTGGCAGGTTTTGGCACTCAGAGAGAGCTGACTGGCTCTGTGCAAGTAAGTGGCTGAGGTGAGTATTCATTTTATTTTCCATTCTTTCTCAGACAACTCTAGCCACTCTTTTACAAAAAATTATTAATTACCACGAGCGTGAGGAAATCTGGCGTTGTCGTGAATTTAATTATTTACTAAACTTTGGTTCGAATCCCACTTTGGATGCTTTGATTCTCTCAACACTACAAATATGCCCTAGATCAGAACCTATTGTAGAAGACTAGGAAAGGATAACCACAGGAGTCTGAAAATACACATAAGAATAGGGATCATATGGCGTGACTGAAAACAGCAACAAGAATACTTCTCCAAAACCATCATAAACCAATGTGTGTCAAAGTGGAACACATAAAAAGTTGGGATATAAAAAAATAGATTCCACATACACCCAGGCATCGAAGCATTAAAAAATAAAGATTATATTTATAATTATGCTAGTTTGTCCAACTACTTTTGGTCTGTGAAAACTGTAGGACTACGTAGAAAAAAAAAGCTGAAATTTTGGCAAACAGTTAGCAATATTTGTGTTAAACCCCTTAATTTAAAGCTGAAAGTCTACATTTAAAGGGGTAGGCCACTTTCTTGCTATTTTTGACCAATATGCATATAAGATGACTACTAATATAGCCTTTGCTGATTTTCTGTGCTGTTTTCTTATATTTCATAAGGAATGCCCCCTTGTTTGGAAAATCTTCTGTGCTGTCCACAACCCCTAAAGTCATATCATAATGCACTTGTTTCCAATCCATTGTGGTGGTGTACATAGGCTAAATTATTTTATACCATTATATAATATGGTTAATTATATCCAGTTATTTACTAGCATAACTAATACAAATCACACTATCAGAACTGTACTTTTACACAACACTAACACCATAAATCTTGCTAATTTACATACCATAATGTACATTAACTGTTGATTGTTAAAACCTGACAAATTTAAAAAAAGAAATGATTCCTTAGAGGTTGATACTTTTCAGTGACTAAATGAAAAGATGATGAAAACATTGCAAGCTTTCGAAAGTACTCTGGTTTCTTAATAAGGCATGTTATAGCACAGTAGCTGAAGATTTACATATATTTATACACAAAAGTACATTGGAATAGTGAGGTAGATGAGACAAGTGATGTAAAGGCTCATGCACACAAACGTATTTTCTTTCCTTTCCTTTTGTTTTTTTTTTTTTGCGGACCGTATGCATTCACATTAATGGGTCTGCAAAAACAACAGAAATGACTTCGTGTGCATTCTGTTTCCTTATGTCCGCTTGGCCATTCCGCAAAAAGTAGTGCATGTCCTATTATTGTCCACAAATCACGGTCCGTGGCTCCATTCAAGTCAATGGGTCCGCAAAAATAGCGAATGCATACGGAACACATTCATGTGTCATCTGTATTTTGTGGATCCATGCCCACTTTGCCCATATGTTTACTGTTTGCAAACATTACAGTACATTACAGTAATGAATACAAATTTTCTGTTTCCATTTGCGATCCGCAAAAATGGATCGCATACCAAAACCATACGGATATGTTTTGTGGCATAACGGAACAGGCGCAGACACAGAACAGAAAAAAACCCTCAGATACGGAACAACGGATCCGTGAAAAACAGACAACAAAACTACAACGGTCGTGTGCATGAGCCCTAAAGCAGATCAATATTAGTGGAGGAGTAAACGAACAGTTGTAGCAGTAAATTATTGTAGAAGTTATAGATAAGGACTGTGAAAGTTTTATTGCCCTCTGGATACCATTTATGAATGTGATGGATCCAAAAGGTATGAGCTACAAATTCTTAAGTGATGTAGGACATGAATTCATGCTACACAATAACTTCTGATCTAAGTGTGTTAAAGGTTGTCATCAGCTTGTATTCCCAGATTCTCCTGTCCCTCTGAAACTTGAAGTTCCCTTTAATATCAAGACTTTCATGTCTGTGATGATGTTGTGGTCATGGCTACTAAAATGCCTCAGTACATGTAGGTATGTAGCTCTTTCCTTTTTCTTTTATTGTGTGGCAATGAGATTTCATTTGTGTTCTAAATTTTGACCAGTTTCACCTACATAGGCACCCCAAGTAGAATATTTGGTACATATGATCAAGTAGACAACATTTGGCATGGTGCAGGTGAAGGTACCTGGGATCTTTCTAGTCCTGACATGCTTTGAAGATCTGTATCTTGTCAGTGGTCATTACTCATTATGTATTGACAGGTCTTACATTTTGTCTGGTTGCAGGGGAAAATACATGTTCAGAATCAGAATCTCCAAATCTGGGATGTAGACAATTTGGTTTTCCGCTATGATTGGATGGCATCCTTGATCCAAATTTTTTTGAGGCTTTAAATGGTGTTCATCCCTGTCTGTAGGGTTTGAACATATGCGGTTGCATTGTATCTGATAGCTTGACTGTAGATGATAAAGTTTTTATGTGTTTGGGGGAAACTGTCCCATCTGAGATATGCTGTGTGGCCAGTTGGTTTCTGGTACAGTGATGTCTTTATTTAATTGTTCTGTATCTTGATGATGCTGTCCAAAAAGTTTATTTCAGTAAAGGAGTAGATGAGTATTGAATTTGTGGTTAAAGTTAACTGACTGAAACATTCATAGAATGTTTTTAGTTGTTGCTCAGATTCAGTCCAGATCATTATGCTTTATAATAAAATATAGTAGCCCAAAGGCTTGATGGGGCAGGAGGATAGGACGTCACTTTCAAGTTTCGCCATGAACTGAACTTGCATATTGTTGTGCATCTTTCTTCTCATTGCTGTACCGGTCTTCTGTAGGTATATGCTGTCACCAAATGAACAGTAGTTATGGGTATATGCTTTCACCAAATGAACAGTAGTTATGGGTGAGGATGAATTTTGGAAGCTCTGCCACAGATTCAGTGCCAATTCCTTTATTTTTCATAAAAATCTAGCACTGCAGTCGTTTAATCCATACTAGCGTGGAATATTGGAATATAAAGATTCCACGTCCATGGTGGCAACGAGAGCTCCATATGGTAGGGGACCTACTGCAGACAGTTGATTTAGCAGTTCAGTAATGTCCATAAGGTAGCTGGACACAACCCAGAGTTTAAGTATACCTTCCACCCATCCAGAAATTTTCTCAGTGAGGATGCCTAGACCTGAGATTATTGCTATCTTTGGGATGTATGTTAAATGCCCATATTGTCTGAGTTTCTGGCATCAGGTGGTATGTAGGTAGGCCAGCAACATTCTTTTTAAGTTCTTTAGAGTACTTCTATGTCTGAGACAGCAAATTGGTGAGGACATAGATCGGTCATGCCAAACGAATTTAATCAGTTTCTATGAAGAGGTAAGTTCTAGACTTGACAGCGGCGAATCAATGGATGTCGTATAACTAGACTTCTCCAAAGCATTTGACACTGTACCGCATAAAAGGTTAGTATATAAAATGAGGATGCTCGGACTGGGAGAAAATATCTGTATGTGGGTAAGTAACTGGCTAATAGAAAACAGAGGGTGGTTATTAACGGTACACACTCAGATTGGGTCACTGTCACTAGTGGGGTACCTCAGGGGTCAGTACTGGGACCTATTCTCTTCAATATATTTATTAATGATCTTGTAGAAGGCTTGCACAGTAAAATATCTATTTTTGCACATGACACTAAACTGTGTAAAGTAATTAACACTGAGGAGGACAGTTTTCTGCTACAGAGGGATCTGCATAGATTGGAGGCTTGGACAGAGAAATGGCAGATGAGGTTTAACACTGACAAATGTAAAGTTATGCATATGGGAAGGAATAATGCAAGTCAACCGTACATACTAAATGGTAAAACACTCAGTAACACTGACATGGAAAAGGATCTAGGAATTTTAATAAACAGCAAACTAAGCTGTAAAAACAGTGTCAGCCAGCTACTGCCAAGGCCAATAAGATAATGTGTTGCATCAAAGGGGCATAGATGCCCGTGATGAGAACATAGTCCTACCACTTTACAAAACAAAATAGGGTTATTCACTTAAGAAAAAAAGACGACTGAGGGTAGATCTAACTATGTATAAAAATATCAGGGGTCAGTACAGAGATCTCTCCCATCATCTATTTATCCCCAGGACTGTGAATGTGACGAGGGGACATCCTCTGCGTCTGGAGGAAAGAAGGTTTGTAAACAAACATAGAAAAGGATTCTTCACGGTATGATCAGTGAGACTATGGAACTCTCTGCCTGAGGAGGTGGTGATGGTGAGTACAATAAAGAAATTCAAGAGGGGACTGGATGTATTTATGGAGTGTAATAATATTACAGGCTCTAGCTACTAGAGATGGATCGTTGATCCATGGAGTTATTCTGATTGCCTGAATGGAGTCGGGAAGGAATTTTTTTCCTTAAGTTGGGAAAATTGGCTTCTGCCTCACAGTTTTTTTGCCTTCCTCTGGATCAACTTGTAGGAAACAGGCCGAACTGGATGGACAAATGTCTTTTTTGGGTCTTATATACTATGTTACTATGTTACTAATTCTCCATATAAAAACCCCAAAAACTAATCTAATTATCCTATGCCAGCCAAACCAGAGAATCCTCCAAAAGAGAAGAGCAGCCCATCAATAGACAACTTTTTGGGGTCCTTCCCTTTGTTAGTACAGACTAGGACACTTTTTGGCTGGATGAGAAACTTTAGACTAGTACAAATTAACCCATCATTTTTACAGTATAAATAACTCTCAGAGAGTGAGACATTTCATGCCTATACTGGGTGAATGTGCATATCCATAGGAATAGCTTTTGCCCCTGGATCTGAGAGCTTTAAGCCATTCATGTGATTACTACTGTATGAGTGTATCAAACCTATATCTACTGATTATTATTGTAATATTTGACCTGTTATTTGTTGCTAAAATGAACTGATAGAATTCATACAGTGCTCAGCTATCTTTTTCAGTGTCATAGAAGTGAATTGATTCGGTGGTCACTCATGAGCACCACCACTCCATTCTCATGATCAGTGAGTATCACAGGGGTCACATTCTCAACAATCATACATTTAATATCTATCTGTGTTTTTAATGGAAAACATTTTACCAATGTTGTTAAACCATATAATGCATTACTAACTCTGTTTCTTGGAGCCACCATGAATGACGAGAAAGTGTGTCTCAAAATCTTCCAGTCTGAATCTGTTCAGTATAACATTTATGCAATCACTAGAGATATTGAGTTACACAAAAAAGGATGTTCTTTTATACCTGACTTGGCAAAAAGTCCTGAGGCCAGGCTAACATGCATGCAAGTCATTCTTGAAGCAGTTCTAAGCCTTTAGGGTTAGATGTTCTACTTTGATACTGCAACAAAATTTTAATTGCATGATGAACATATAATATGTTCATAGACTGAGACTCCTTAGAGCTCAGATGAAATCATCTATAAAAACATAAATAGAAATGGAGACGCCTAATGTAACAGTTTGTATCTGATAACATATGTTTCTTATATTATCAGCTTTCTGTAAAGTGGTAGGTTCAAGGTACTGTCTTTGCTGACAGCACGATGCTTCATTCTAATTTTACAGCATAGGAAGCTTACTCTAATAACATTATGTTTGCTGTCTCAGGGAGTTTAAGCAAAAATCTTTCACTTAAATAAACATCTTTACTTAGTAGATGCATTCATTCAAATGAATAATGAAACAGCTATTTCTGGAACACAGTGTCATTACCTAGGGCAGAGATCCAATATGGATAAAGTTCTTTTGTCAGAAGTGCATCATCTATTTCATATAAGAAACATTTCAGGACATCAGTCACATCTTCCAGTTGATGTCTTCCGACTTTTAGTTTAATGCTCCGTGCATCCTTTTTAAAATCTTCTAACAACTCTCTTACTTTAAGTGGATCCTCGTTCTTCAGATACAGAGATTTGCTCCCTAAACCTTAATAGAAAGGGACATGAAAATAAACATGCCTGAATGAATTATAATAATGTACAACAAAATGAAGTATGAAGTATGTAAATGCTCTCTTGTAAAGTTATACTAGGCACAAATTATATAAAATCATTTCTTGGCAAAACTATAAAAATAAAACAGTTTGAGTCCTGGAGTGATTGTTTTAGTTAGAATGTAGCTTGAGGTTTATGGTACTTTCACACTAGCGTTATTCTTTTCCGGCATAGAGTTCCGTCAAAAGAGCTCTATGCCGGAAAGAACTGATCAGGCATATTCCCATGCATTCTGAATAGATAGAAATCCGTTCAGTTTGCTTCAATATGCCTTCCGTTCAGTCACTGTCAGGCATTTTGGCCGGACATAATACCGCAGCATGATGCAGGATTATGTCCGTCCAAAATGCCTGAAAAAATCCGGCATTAATTTACATTGACTTGTATTAGTGCATTGCGAAACAACTGAAGGACGAATCTGTCCGTCCGATCTGCGTATGCGCAGATCGGGAAAACTGTGAAAAATGCAGGATGGATCCGCCCTTCCGCATGACAAGCGGAGGGACGGATCCATTTTGCAATGCATTTGTAGACGGATCGGCATCCGGATCCGTCTACAAATGCTGTCAGTTGTGACACTAAACGGCGGATCTGGCAGGCAGATCCGACGACGGAACTGCTTGCCGGATACAAGTGCCGCAAGTGTGAAAGTAGCCTTAGGCACAATATATGCAACTGTACTTGAGCCTCATACTAGAGATCTGGTATATGTTTGATTGAGGTGAAGCAACACAATGTTCAAACAACAGTATAAAAGTCTACTAGACAAGCAGAGAGCATAGAAAAATTAAGAAAAACACAAACTGTAAAAAAATTACAGATGACTCTTGCCACATGTTCTGGTTTTTAGATACAATTTATGAAGCCAAAACAAGGAGTGGATTCAAAAGAGAAGACATTAATATATTGTATCTGTCCTTAGAACTTTAAAAGCCGCATCAGAAAACCTAAAAGTGAGGTCTTACTGTAGGAGCTCATGAGTAAATTGAGGGTCAGTACTATCTCCTATTCATGTAATAGAAGGAATTGACCTAAGTAATCAATTTCTCATGTTCCTGACGCTAAATGCAATCGTTAATATGTAATTGATTTTGTTTTCAAACATGTATTGCTTGTTAAAATTTTTAATTCTACGCCTGTATTTAAGCCTCCATTTTCATTTAAATGATCAGTATCAGATATTTACATTTACATAAGTAAAAGTTTTATTATTTACAAAGTTTTCTGACTTCTATGCAGCCACCTCTAGGTGCAGCTACGTAACTAGTATTGAACTCAATGGTAGCTGCATGAAGGGCCACTCCTCATTCAGGTCATGGTTTATAAGTAGTAACAAGTCAGAGCAGCTGTACTTCTATTTTCTCTTGAAGGTGTTTCACTAGTCAATCGACTGGCTATCTGAATTAGGATGCCTTGTACAAGGAATCTCCAGGATTAAATACTGGTGACTCATGCTTCAGTTAGCATAATCTGTTTATCATAATCAACAAGGACTTCATAAAGATAATATTGATTGAATTTGACTATTAGATGTAATTAAACTGCGGTGTTAGAACAGCATTGTAAGTGGCAGACAATAGATATTGTACCCCTGCATGAAGGTGTGGCAGCAAAAGGCATCTATTGACTCGGTCACAGTTTCAGGCAGGAACAGTTCAGTGTGGGGCCCAGCAAAGTCCAATTTTAGCAGTCTAATTTCTTGCCTCTAGGGTGTGCTACGGATGCACTTGATATATAAATATGGGATGCTGTCTGCTATGAATCTCTACTAAGTTCAGCTCATAATGTTGCAGTGTATTTAGGGATACAAGTCTGTAAATACTCTTGTTAGACAAGCTTCATTCAGGTTTTACCGCTATTGTTGTAACATGTTCCAACAAACATCAACCGTACAGATCTGAAACCAGAAGGTTGATCATAACTGCTCAGAAAACTACAAGTTTAGTGGCATCCTGACTTTTCTCATTTTAATTGAGATACATGCATTGAAAATATACAGATTTTAGCAGTCTCACAAATAACTAATATCATTTAGAAACAATCTGCTGAGCATAAAGTCTGTATTACCCACCATACTGTGTAACAAATGCCATACAGCTGTTCACAATAATAGGAATGTTGTTTTTGCAGAGCTGCTGATCCTGTAGTGCATTGCCATCTGTACCTGCTGCTTTTTCAATTGCGCAATGCCAGACCATAAAATCCAGTATTGTATGTCCATAGATATATAATGTCCTGCACGACAAAATGAAGTTGAAAAGAATAGATTTAGACTATGTATATCCATAAAGGATAAAATAAAAGATGCACATATTGTACAAACCGTTCAGAAAATACATAGTGCTGTGTAGCTGTCATTTAAAACGCTGCTACAAGCAAGAAACCATATATCCAGCACAGAACAAAATGATGTTTACGCTTTAAGGGTTCATGCACATGGGCAATTACCGTATATCTCTGTTTTTGTATGAAGCTGTATTGATACTGAGAGTGTACAGAGGAGTGTTCTACTGTACCCAAGTCAGGACTTCTCTCCACAACATAGGTGGAGTATATTGAGTGGATGGAGTTAGGAGCCAGCCCTTCTCTTCCTCAACTCCAGCAAACCAGGCCCTTTTCCAGGTTTTGTAGTAGAGACAGTTCTTGCCCTGGTGACATATTATGTCAGTTATATTATGAAGTGGCAGTTTAAGTGCATCATCCTGTAACTTCAGCAGCCCACATTGCTACATACCTGCCACACTGTCAGTCCCAATTGTTAACACCCTTTCCATTAATCCACAGTTATAATGCATACTTCCATTTTATCCACTGCTGTCTCTTCTCCCAGCACTTCCCACACAAGTGGAAGCATAATAAGCTTGGATTTTTAACTCATAATTTGCACTTCCTTCTTTCATGGCACCCTGAGGATGAGGAGCTGCCAATGGAGGAAGAGGAGTCGTGTTGGAGGATTTGGAGGATGATGATATGACACTGGCTACAACATCTAATCATCTCAGTGGGGTGATGCCGAAAGAACTGGATCCTTGGGCACGCTGGCCAGAATGGCAAGCTCTATGCTTTCTTTCTTTTGTACCATTATATCATTCACATGAAGCAGTCTGATGATTTCAGGATAGTTATGCCTCACTATCCCATACATAAGGTAAGACGGGTCCCACCAGGAACAATATAACCGTAGTACAGCAAAATGAATCAGGGAAAGTTAGTAGCCAGGTAGACCGGGTAGCACAGATGGAACAGCACGTCAGAAAAACTAATACTTGTCCCTATGCAACTGTTTTATACTTGGATGTAACTGTTAATAGGAGAAATGGTCAGTAAAAGTCATAAGTATGATTTCACTGCTGTCTCAGTTTCCAATTTCTCAATTACTACCACTATAAATGGTTGTACCACCACAAAGGTACTGGCGTCACGACAATCTGGGACCTTGCCATAGGCTCATTAATACAGACCACCAAGGGCACCTCGAAACACCATCTGGCCTGTGTCCATTATCAGAGCGTACCCCAGAGAATCGTTGTGCCGTTCTCCTCATCACTTATGCAAGCCTGCCCAGGGACGACATAACCGTGAGTAACCAGAACTGTGTTTTCCTCGGACTACTGTTGCTCACACCGTGACCTCACATATAATTCCCCTGTCGGTCTAGCATACTGCATAATTAATTTCTTAAGATTCTTTCATTCAGAATTATAGGATCTATTCCTCTGCGCCTAAATCAGAACAGGATCTATTCTTCTGCGCCTAATTCTGAACAGGATCTATTCCTCTGCACCTAATTTAGAACAGCATTCGAAAATTTGTACAGGAATCATTCCTTTGTGTCTTTTATGAACTGTGTAAACAGGATAACACAAATCTCTGCACCATATTTGAATGTATTACAGTGCAAAAACTGTGTACCATTTTATTAGGCTAAAGACCTGTTTGAAATACTGTAGCCTCATATATGCCCCCTGTAGCCTCATATCTGCACCCCTGAAGACTCATACATGCCCCCAGCAGCGTCCATCAGCCTTATGTTAAATAAAATAAAATAAACACTCACCTTTCCTGTTCCGGACGCCGCGCCGCCGCTCCTCATCTCCCGCACTCGGTCTTCCACCTCTTCTGTGCTGTGTGGGCGCGCACAGTGTGAGGTCACATCGCAACCTCACACGTGCGCAGCCATCACAGCAGAGCGCCGAGGACAAGGAAGCGGTGAGTACACACTGCTTCCCGGTCCTCCCGCACTAATGAAGTGCATCCAATATGGAAGCGCTTCATTAGTATTCATCCAATAAGACGCGGGGCATTTTCCCCCATTTTTGAGGGGAAAAATGCGTCTCATGGGGCGAAAAATATGGTATTTCCATCTCACATGGGAGGGATAGCACTATAGACTCAGAAAGTAGACTGGCCATAAGTATGAGATAAAGCGGGGGTTCAAATAAAACAAGAGAGGTTAGTCTCTAATTTAGTCCCCTGGGCGACTTTCTGGGAAAAGGTCTCACCAAATCCAATGCTGAGAATGTCAGTGAATTCAAATCCCCACCATGACATCCCCAGATATGGTTAGCTATCGGGATGTTTTTCGTTTTCTTGATGTAATTTACGTGTTCAAGAACACGCCGGCAGAATTCCCTGAATGTCTTCCCCACATAGTCTGGAGGACAAGTGCATTGACAGTGGTACACAACCCCTTGCTCCTGCAATTCACAAAGTCACATACATCATACCTTTTATTTGTAGCTCAGTAAGTGTTGATTTTTGTGTTTCTTAGTGATGGGCGAGCATGCTCGGCCGAACTGGTGTATATTGTATCAGATAAGGGATTTTGTATATTGTATCAGATAAGTGATAGGGCTGCATAAGGACAGGCTAGCCGAGGCACATGGACAGAGTACTCCTACCATCAAGGTGTATGTCTGGGCTGAGCAGATTT